>CM066031.1:321262937-322012906 GCA_033557465.1 Ichthyophis bannanicus
TTTGATTTTTTTTTTTCATTTTTAAATACACTTATGATTAAGTCTATTATGTTTATTAAATTTATTATTATGTCTGTTATTTTAAACTTTAACTCCTTCATGTTTGTTTTACATTTCTGCTAATATTATGAATAAGGCGTTGCAGCCCAAAACACAGTCAGCTAAGGGTTGAGACGGAGTGGACTGTTACAAAGAAGCAACAGATTCTTACTTTATATTACCTCCTTGTTTGTAGAAGATCGCCCTTTTAGTTCACCTCACTCCTTCAAGTCTCTGCTTGAGGCCCGTCATTTGGAATATTGCATGCTATTCTGAATAGGCCATGAGCCTTAACCAAGATATAAACGGACAGATGGGGAGGTTGAGTTGCATCCGAGGCAGCGACTAAAATAATTATTTTAGTGGTCTTCGACGCATAAAACCTATAAAGACATAGACTTAAGTTCTCGATAATATATGCTTGTGGAAGAATGCCGACCAGAAAGGCAGGAGGGGAAGAAATGATAGACACATTTTAATAGAAATTTGTGTGCCTAATGCACAGGAGCCAGCGCTCTTTGCAATGTGAAAGGAACACTCTGAAATGAGAGTGCATAAAATGAAGATGAAAGGGGACAAGCTCAGTAGCAATAAAGGAAATATTTCTTTAAGGATAGGGTGGTGGATGCATGAATAACCCCCGGTGGAAGTAGCAGAGGTGAGGAACTTATCTGAGTTCAAGAAAACATGGGACAGAGCACAGAGGATCTCTAAGGAAGAGGACGTATTGTAGAGCTTAGCAGCAGCATAACTTCTGCACACGCAGCCTCTGCAATGCAGGGTGGGCCTGGGCAGGAAGAGGGCCCAACACGGCAGCGTGGCATACTTACTTATATTTGTTTACTGCACTGCCTCCGTTCCTGGCCAGGAAGTGCTCCTCCCAGGCCAAAGTTTCATGATGTGGCTGTTATCGCCAGACTTCGGCCTGGGAGTAACAAATGTAAGTTGAAGCGATGTTGCTGTGGGAGCATGGAGGTTCACCAAGGAGGAGGAAGGGGGGGGGGGGCATGCCGCTGCAGAGCACGGCATTTGTCATGGAAGGGGCAGCAATAGGGGGGCTCCCCCATTAGAACTTTGGCCACTATTGGGCAGACTGGATGACTGCTGGGAAAGAATCTGCATTTGTAGTATCTCCTGCTGGGAAAAATTGTCTTGAATCTTGGGCAAAAGGAGATTTGGATTAAACTGAAATTCTGTCTCTATTAAAAAATCTTTATTTATACATTCAGTTAAGGCCTAGTTTAGCTATAAAGCCTTTTCTGTTAGTGTTCCCCCCTCTCCGCATCACCACCAGCCATCCCAGGCTCAGTCTTTGATTTATAGGCTGCTGAGACAATTAAGAGGATGAGAGGGATTTTTTTCACCTTAAGATATAATTGGCCATTTTCACCAGCAGGTTTTATAGCCTTTAAGAATAGATTAGCTCTAGGTCCTTCAGCTCATCTTAAAGGAAGCATACAATAAATGACATACAATATTTTTGTTTTAAGTGCCATCAAGTCAATGCTGGACTCCTGGTGACCCGCAGGCCCTGGGTTTTCTTGGCAAGGTATGATCAGAAGTAGATGGTGAGTTGCCCAAGGACTGGCAATGGGAATCAAATGCTGATCTCTTGGGTACTAAGCTCTTGCACTAACTACGATGCTACGCCTCCGCTCCATTAATAAATGTAGCAGAACGTTATATTAATTGAAGTCTCAGTAGTTCCTTAACAATTTTAACTAAATAACTCAGCTATTCGAAGATGGAGATAGCAGTCTAGCAGTGAGATGAGGGCTAGCCAGATTCCTTTTGCCATCAAGTGCCACATATATGATTATTTCTGAGGGAAATGTCTTCGAACATGAGTTAATTTTGCGTATACCATGACAATAATGAACCTCACTCCTAAGCTAGGGTATGTGGACTATGATCTTGGTGTGGTACTTCAATCCTGCTAAAGACAGCCTCCTTCTGGAGGTCATAAGATGTCACATCTATAGGCAGTTTATCAAGGTGTGTTTGGATATTTCTCTTAACCAAGCCTGTGGCACCCAACATAATGGAAAAATATTTCTATATCTTTCTGTAACATTTTTCTTGGTCTCTAACTACATTTCTTGGTCCCTGAGGATCTTCCTCTCTCTCCACACAATTCATAGAATAATCACTTAGATCTGACACCTCGATCAATGCCATTTCTGGTGTTCTTCTCTTTTACCACTATGTCTGGTTTCCTGGCATCCAACCTTTTAACAGTCAGAATGGAGATGCCCCAGTTCATCGTAACCTCTTCATTCTCTGTAATTCTCTTAGCGTTGTGATCCCATTGCTTTTCCGGTACAGTGATGTTGTTGTGTTACAGAGTTTCTAATGGATGAGATGTGCCACCTTATGGTGCCTGTCTGTCTAGAACTTGTCTGCCATTTCCAGCTTTTTCTTAATGACTCTGCATATATCATTTTTTTACGCATGCTGTGAACCATCTTATCTATAATCTAGCCTTCTGAGCTGTCCCAGTTGGTGAGATGCTGTATGTGTGCACTCGGGGGCTAAGAACTTCTAGCTCACAGGGATCATGTCCAATCTTTGGAGGCTAGCATAGTAGACTTGAAGGAGCTGAGACAGATAAAAGTATATAGAGAACTTCAGGGACACAGCAGAGAAGTCTCACCTTCAGTTTGGCAATCTCTGTGTGCGATGGAGCAGAAAGTTCACATAAAAGGAGACTATCACTTTGGTATAGCAGGAAGTGATCCTGTAGCTGGGGACCATTCTTCCTCTTACACCACGGATCTGTCCCCAAGGGAATGTACCCAGGAGGAAAGGGTAGGGTAGCTATTGTAGGTGGCCACTTAGTGATTAGGCATGAAGACAGCTGGATTGCTGGTGGACTGGAGGACTGCATGGTATCTTGCCTGCCTGGTGGGAAGGTGGCAGACCTTATACATCCCCTAGATGGATTTTAGTCTGTGCTGGTAAGAAGTCAGTCATCTTGGTATATGTGGATATCAATGACATTGGAAAGTGCAGGAGGGAGGTTCTGGAAGCCAAATTTAGGATTTTAGGTAGAAGGTTGAAATCCAGAATTTCTGGAGTAGCATTCTCAATAATGCTTCCTGTTCCAAATGTAGCACCCAAGAAGCAGGCAGAACTCTGGTGTCTCAATGAATAGATGAGATGATGGTACAAGGAGGAGGGATGTAAATTTGTTAGTAACTAGAAAACATTCTGAGGAAAAGGGAGTCTAACATATAAAAAAGAGATGAAGCAGCCTTCAATTTAGAAGATGAGGAAAAGCCAACAGTAGTTGAAGAGCACATACGATTGGAATGAAGTTTTTTAGAAGGATACTATCATAACAGGGAAGACAGGACATCCTGATAGCAAGGTTTCAATAAAGGCAAAGACAGCCCAGGTGACCTTAAGTAAGCAGCAGATGGAGCTAAAGGATTGCAAAATGTCCCTGCCAACTGCTAAGACGGTTATAAATATAACCAACATATAAATTGAAATGTTTGTATATAAATGCTAGAAGCCGAAAAATTAGATGGGAGAATTCAAGTATATAGCACTGAATGAAGAGGTAGATGCAGTATAATAGGCACTTTGGTGAGCTGGTGGAAGGAGGACAACCAGTGGGACACTGTAATACCAGTGAGCATTAAGTCTAACAGAATAAAATTTTTGCAAGAAACAGGATGCATTGGGAATCTTTATGGATAGAAATTCCATATGTACTGATGGGGGTAAAGTACTATCAGATAGAATGGAAATCTCCCAGATGATCATAACCTCTTCATTTGCCACAATTTTCAGAGGGTTGTGATCACAAAGTTTTTTTCTGGTACGGCAATGCTGTAAGGTTTGCAAAGTTTCCAGTGAATGAGGTGCCCCACTTTATTGTGCCATTCTGTATAGAGACTTTCTCCAATAAGAGCTTTGCAGCCAGCTTCTGCACCATGCCAGTGTCTTGGAAAATGGCAACGCTGCATCCTGGGATGCACCGTGCGGGATCAGACTGCTAATGCAGACCCCTGTGTGCATGTGTCTGGTTTGCTTTCTTTGTTTAGCACAGACTATTTGCTCACAGCTTATTTGCATGCTGTTTTATTACAGCATGGGTGAGAAAAACATCTGCGTTAAACTTGCATTATGAAACCCTATGCTTGAGCTATAGTGCTTAACTCTAGCACAGGGTTTCTGAATTGAGACCTGAACAGGTTCAGACTCTTCTAGTTTTTTCAAGACCCCTATGAAATTTTGTACCCATTCTGTTGTGTCCGCTCTGGTACAAATTTTTATCACTGAGATCATATTTTCCCCTTAAATCCTTCTGCAATGTCACTAAGGAACCAGATCTAGCATTGAGTATTGGGGTTCCTCACTGCTCACTTCACCTTCTGTAGGGTAAAATCAATTGACCCTTTCCCTCTATGTCACAGGTGGGCAAACTACAGTCCATGATCCAAAATTGACCCACCAGGACAAAAGTCTGGCCCACTGCCTATCTACAATAAAATATTTCAAACATCCTGTGAAACCCCTCCCAAGGTCTGTCATCACCTCACTGATGACCATCACTGATGCCAAATCCATCATGGCCTTTAAGATGTCATCACTATGAGAAGGGCAGCAGAATGCCTTTTTGGTTGGAAGGGCCAAACAAACCAATCTCCAGGCCTGCCCCCAAGTTCTCTATTGCTCTTGCCCAACAGGGCATGATACTGATGGAGCCACAGCCCCTGTGGCCCACTCCTTTCCGCTGCCTATGACTCTGAGCCAGCAGGTTGCTTGTAATGCTGCTTCAGACTGATAACACATTAGATTCAATGAGGACATCAGCTTCAGTCAGTGGCAGGTGACGACAGACTTCAGTTAGACAGCTCTCTCCCCTGGAGTTGTCACTGTGCTGCAGTATTCCTCCACTCCCATGGCCCAAAATATAGTGTGTGCATTTTATACAGAGCACTGAAAACAAACAATGGAAGGGGCTTTGTGGCAGTTCAAAGGGTTTTCTGGAAAGTGGAAATAAGGTATTTATGATAGTCCCTGCTCATAAGAGCTTACAGTCTAATCAAGACAGACAATGCAACAAATGGGGACTAGGATTTATCTAGGGGAATGGTAAGGAAACACATAGGAGGTGAACAGGAGACTGGGGGGATCAGGATCCAAAAACGGTCTCAAAGAAGAGAGCTTTTAGCCTGGATTTGAACAGGGTCACAGACGGAGTCCGACGTTCTGACTCAGGTAACATAGTAAATGACGGCAGATAAAGACCAGTATGGTCCATCTAGTCTGCCCAGTAAGATGGCAGGAATAAGTGCACCCCTCCCCATGTCATTGTTTAGGGGTGAACCCACCGCCCATTTAGTACACCCCTATTTGTTGAGAAATTAGATGGTTCAGTTAATTTTGATTTTATCCTGTTGCTGTAAAGGGATCCACTGTGTCTGTCCCATGCCATTTTGAATTGTCACTGTATTTGCCCCACCATCTCCATCGGGAGGGCATTCCAAGCATCCACCACCCTCTCAGTGAAAAAGTATTTCCTGACATTTCCTTTCAATTTACCCCTTTGCAGCTTCATGTTTTGCCCTCTAGTTTTACAGCTACCCCGTCTTTGGAAGAGGTTTGTTCGTTCATTATTTCTCTTTAAGTATTTAAAGGTCTGAATCATATCTTCCCTGTCCCTCCTCTCCTCCAGAATGTACATATTTAGGTCTTCAAGTCTCTTCTCATAAGGCTTCTGACACAGGCTCCAAATCATTTTGGTTGCCTTCCTCTGAACAGTTTCCAGTCTTTTTACATCCTTTGCAAGATATGGTCTCTAAAACTGAACACGGTATTCCAAGTGACTTATACAGTGGCATTAGTACCTCTTCCTTTCTGCTGGTAATTCCTCTTTGTATGCAGCCCAACATCCTCTTGGTTTTTGCCACTGCCTTGTCGCACTGTTTTGCCGCCTTGAGATCTACAGAAACAATCACACCAAGGTCTTTCTCCTAATCCGTGCACACCAACCTCTCGCCCCCTATCGCGTACATTTCCCTTTGATTTCTGCTACCCAAGTGCGTGACACTGCACTTCTTCGCATTAAATCTGTGCATTAAATGTTCCAGGCATAAGAAGCAGCAAAGGTGTCATCAAAACGTTTGCCCACCCCTTCGCTATGTTCTGTAACTCAAAGAGTTCCTGACCTAGTTCACAACTCTCTATTCCCCAGTCATCATGACACACCTAGCCAGTCGAGTTTTCAGGACAACCACCATGAATATATATGAGAGAATCTGTATGCCCTGGTTTGAGAACCCCTACTCTGTCCTGCTGTCATATCATCCATCTCGTTTACCAGTCCTTTCCAAAGCCTTCTAGTCCCTGCTGCATTGCACAGCTTACATGATTACAGACTGAGACAGACATGGTTCTCCTTTGAAAATCTTGATTATTCTGTGGATTTTTTACATCTCTGTTTATTTCTTCCCTGGTACTTGTTTCTCAGTCTATGTTTGTAAGGAACATCAACAGTCTGTTGAAGTAAAATGCCACTTTGGAGACAGAATGATCAATCTCTTTAACTTCCCCAGTAAACATGTTTCATCAGGGGGGTCACTAATATGCTTTTAGTACCTCACCGTCAGAGATGATGCCATCACCACGTCTGATAAACTAGTCTATGGAGAATTCCTTTTAATTTTGTTTTTTATATGTGATCATGGGGGACCATAACTAATACATTTAATGCAATGCATTCACACTATTAACTAATTCTGAGTATATCCCTTTTGCGCATGCCAGGCACAAACACTTCAAAGATTTTTACAGGATATTGAAAATGCTATTCATTCTGGGACAGAGGTTTAAGTACTGATCTGCTACTGTTTTCTTTACGATTAGAGTTACAAGACTGCTAAATGTCACTTAGTCAAAAGAGTGTGTTCTGAAGGATTTGCAGCATGGGTTGACTGTTTGCCTTTAATAAATTTGCTCTGTAATTGCAACTGTGCTTATTATTTCTGTGAAGCAAAAGGGGAGGTTGGAGCAAGCCAAAGTGACATCGAGTTACTCCTTAGATCTTTGTAAGCCCTGAAGTAACAAGTCGGACTTAAGCTCAAGTGCATTTGGAAAAAGCTGTACAAACTGTGAAAGGGGAGAAGTTTTTTTCAGTGTTTGCTTTCTTGAAGCTTCTGCTGTCTCATGTACAGCACAAAGTAACAGCTCCCATTAACTGCAGCGTAACTTCCCTATTTCAAACATTTTTGTGGGATGATGAGGTAGCCTAGAGCAGTGGGCTGAGAACAAGGAAACCAGCCTTCAAATCCTACTGCTACTCCTTGTGGATCTTGGGCAAAACTCTTAACCCCCTCAGGTATGGGCTTAGATTGCATTTCTTCAGGGGGGCTAGCAAAATACCTACAGTACCTGAATGTAGCTCGCCTTGGGTACCTGAAAAATGCATGAGCCAAACCCAGAATCAACACCAATACTGTGCAATTGTCAACACACACAATTTAACTCTGCTTCATTGATGTTGTAAATGTATTGTGTACCCTATGCATGTATTTGCATATGTTATAAAATATGCATGCACATACTAACTATGCTCCAGGTCCACCAAACACTCTATGGGGGTTATTAGAGAAGCCCTATCTGTGCTCTGAACATCTGAAAATGGGTATAGAGATATCCAAAGGATGGAGACATCTCCAGAGACATTTTAGAAGATGGTTCTGTGGACATCCTAGTCTGATCTGGGAAGCATGGCCAAGGCCTTCCCAAGAACCTGGGCATCACTGCTTGTTCTCAGAAATGTTCTAAATGCCCAGAGTCACGTTTAAGGGTATACCTGCTCTCAGAAATGAATATGAAAAATGAAAATAATCGCCCAAGCTGTCCCTCAGAATTTATAACTTTTTGTCAGACAACACCGGGGGAGGGGAGGAACACAGCTCACCCACACCAGACGGTGAAGTCCATTTTAAACAGCAAAGGTTCATGAAAATTGTAAATATGTAAAGGTACTTATCTCCGCCAAAGTAGTCTGAATGTGTATCAGAAATGCAGTCAAAAAATGCATGACACGCACGTTTGCACATGTAAATAGTGCAAAGTGTGGTATATTAATAAACCACGCTACCGGGTAGCATGGGGTTCAGCATTCCAGAGGCCACAAAACGCCTCTATGATTAGGAAGCCAAACTCTGCCTTGACTCTAAACCAACCTCCGCCCTTAGCCTCCATGGCCTTCCCCCTCCAGTTCTGCCCATGGGGATCCCATCTCCCACGGGCAGAAGAGAAGGGAATGGCTGCGATTGTGGTGGACTCCTGTCTGCCTGTGGGAGATTAAATCTCTGTGGGCAGGGTGGGAAGGCCACCACAACTGCGGCAAAGACTCCTGACTGCCCACGGGGATCTCCCATGGGCAGATAGAGTCTTTGCCGTGATCATAGCAGCCTTTCCCTCCTGCCTGCAGGGATCCAATCTCTTGCGGGCAAAGTTTGCTTGGGCCAGGGCCCATGTGACTCCCCCATTCTGATTCCTCTGCAGTGCACACCTAGTGTGCCACAGTAAAAAGTCCTATGCAGCAAAAATGTGACCACACTATAAATCCCGCACTGCCTTAGTTGCATGGGTCGGGGCGGAGACTGGGCCGTTGTGCAGCAGAGCAGGCACATTGTGGATTGTGCAGACGTTTTGGGTGCACACTACCGAGCAATGTTGCACTTACTGTAGGGGCACTTACTGCCATCTGAATGCATGGCGTTAAATGTACCCTCACTCTGTCAAACAATAGGAACATGAGGTGGCACACAACCATGCTAGCAATGTGGGGACATACTGGCATGTCTCCATTTCCTTTTCTTTTTTTAATTTTTTAATCTTTTTATTAGATTTTCAATTGTCAAACAAAACAGGTCCAACAAACACAATTCCCCCAATATACATATCAAAAAAACCCCTGAACCCCTAAAGCATATCCAATACAATTCCCTCCCCCCCATGTCTCCATTTTCTAGTGCAAGTCAAGCACCACCCCTGCGCTAATTTGTAAGACCTATCATGCACTACTGATACAGATGTTCGTAAACATGCACACACGTAAATAAGTGCTTATATGCGTAAGCTGCATCATTAACATATACATGGCGGATTTTGGAATATGTACATCCACAGGATACTGATTAAGGAACCATCCCCCGAAAATAAAACTTTTGGCAGTTTGAGATAGTATTGGATGCAAGGGGGTAAGCACAATTGCCCCCACCCCATGCTCTTTTGGACCCTAGGTCCAAATGAGAAGTTTTGTGCAATTCAAAGCAGGTGTAACTGTGAAAAATGCTGATGGGAAAATTCACTAATATATACATATCCTATCAGTGTAAAAATGAAATACACATAACCACTTGCAGAACGCAGCCCCTTTAAATCTTGGCCTGTTGCTGCATGCACATATAAGCAATGCCTCTTCTAAAATCTCTGTATGTTCATAGCCCCATTTACATGTTAAATGGCACCTACTGTAAACCCTCTAAAACTGCCGTCTCAGAGGGCACCTTAAGTATCGCCACCATAAACACCACCACGGCACCAAATGACCCATGTCCAGCACACTGGATCAAAACCTTACGTGCTGAGCTTAGCCCTTACATAGTTAAGATCGCAAATATCTCCTACCTAACTGGGATTTTCCCTACGGCCCTTAAACAAACATCAATTCGCCCTCTATTAAAAAATAACCAGATGGACCCAAAGAAGGAAGAGTCTTACCGCCCAATTTCCAGTATTCCCTATCTAGCCAAGATACTTGAGAAGGAAACTCAGAGGCAGATCCAACAACACATAGACACAGCAGCCCCGTTGGACCCATGCCAACACGAATTCCGAGAAGCTCATGGAACTGAAACACTCTTGACTTCACTATTCAACAAACTCATTTGTGGGATTGACAACATTCACATGGCCGTTGCAATGATTTTCCTGGACATATCAGCAGCATTCGACTCAGTTGACCATAAGATTATGCTAGCTAGACTTCACGAAAAGGGCATCCATAACCTTGCCTGGGACTGGTGCAAATCATACCTAGAGGAGCGTTGGCAACAGGTCCGTATAGGCAACATTACATCTGAACCCTTCCAACAGAAACAAGGAGTACCCCAAGGCTCATCTCTATCTGCGCTGCTTTTTAATATATACATGCAGCCAATCTGTGACATCACCAGAGACTTCGGTATATCTTGTCTATTATATGCAGATGACGTGCTAATTTTCACACCGATCATAGTAACATAGTAACATAGTAGTTGATGGCAGATAAAGACCAGCATGGTCCATCCAGTCTGCCCAGCGAGATGGCAAGAGTAGGTGCAACCTGTCGCTCCGCGCAGGCCACCCCTCTCCATATCCTTGTTCAGGGGTAAACCCACCACTCCATATAGGACACCCCTAAGACGTTATATGGTTCGGAATGTATCAAATCCTGACTACTCCGCACTAATCAACTGCTTCAATGCAATAACCGACTGGCTTCTCAATCAGAACATGAGAATAAATTTCAAGAAAACCGAAGTGCTAATAGCCACAAAAAACAAACAGTTTTCGCCACCAACCACCCTCATAGTGAGAGATGCAGAGCTCCCGATCAAGGCCTCCATAAAGTACCTCGGTGTGATACTCGATCAGAAACTCAATCTTAAGGAGCACATAAAGAACACAGTAAGGTCAATATATTACAAACTAAAAACACTGCGACACCTGAAACCAATGCTGGAGACCAAAGATTTCCGTACAGTTTTCCAAGCAATAGTCACACACCGCACTTCGACTATGCGAATATCATCCTGCACGGCCTACCCAGAATACACTAAGACCATTACAACTGGCGATGAACGCGGCAGCCCGCATCTTATCCGGAGCTTCAAAAAGAGAGCATATAACACCAATACTGGTCGACCTTCACTGGCTCCCGATAAACTGCAGAATAATATACAAAGCTCTCCTCATCACATTCAAGGCTATTAATAAAATATCCCCTGCATCAATCTCAAATCTAATCACTCACGCACCGAATAATAGATCCAGAAGACTAGTAGCAGAAAATACACTAGTCACTCCTAGTATCTCCACAAAATGGACACAACAAACCACTAACAGAGCTTTTGTGTCTTATGCCCCCAAGTGCTGGAACAAACTACCCCCCCAGCATCAGATCAATCAGAGATATCACCCAATTCAGAAAGTACATCAAGCACTATTTATTCACTTTGCACTTTAAGCTACCATACACACCAGAGAACTGTCTTCCGCATCACTCAACCAACTCTTACACACATCAACAACCCAGAACAGAGGTTTTAAAATGGGAAAATGCCGAACTTCATCAAATACCAAACCTTGATGTAACATATTTAATTGTATATAGTTATCCCCCAGTTGGCACCCAGTTTACCTTCCCTGTTATCTGTAAACCTAGATCAGTTATATATTGACAGGTATGTTGTTGTTTAATGTAAACCGCACTGATGATGAATAGTGCGGTATATAAAAACTGTTAAATAAATAAAAAATAAATAAATAAAATAAGTATGAAGGTACAGCAATTTATGCACCTCTGTATCCTTATAAAACTGTTTCCCCAAAAGCTGCTGAACAAAATTATACCTGCTCAGAGGCCGGGAAATCTTTGCATTTGTATATGCAAGAGAGTGAGAAGTGACATTTATGTGTGTCTTTTATGACATACAAATAATTTCCCCGACCCCACTCCAATTCCACCCATTTTCACACTTGGGATCAACAACAAATATGTCACATAAAAGTAGGCACTGTGCTTTCTTAGTGTTTAGTTCTATGTGTGCGCACACCAGGGCAATTTTATACGTGTCTATTTAAGTGCCTAAAATGCTGTTCTACCTGTTCACATTGCAAAACGTGGTGTAAGCAATTATCCTTCCTCATATAGATTACTGCAATTTCTTATCCCTAGGCCTACTGCAGAGATCCTGACATCGGCTTCAAGTTTTACAAATTCAATAGTCAAATGCACCAGATTTGATTGTGCCGTCCCGCTCTTCAAATCTTTGCATTGACTCCCTATTCATGCAAGAACTGCACTTAAGCTATTGTTAAGTTTCAAAATATTTATAGGGTCTGTCGTCTTCTTACAGGTCTCTGCTGGTGTCCCCTGTTTCCTCTTGTAGATCGTTGAGGAGCATTCATAATAATAGACTTGTGGCCACTTCCAAAGCTGATTTTTAAGACCACGCTCCTATATTATGAAATAGACTTTGAGATTCGTTTGTAAAATAGCTATTTAAGGTTTCATAATCTTTTAAAAACCTGGTTATTTATGAAATTGTATAGTTAAATAAGTTTGGTGTTTTACTGAGCAATAATTTTGATTTTATAAATATGATTAATGGTGTTTATATGTTGATGCTGGAATTTTGTTTTTCAACTTGTTCATTTCTGTAATCAACGCAGAGCCTAAAGTAAAGAGGACTATAAATGTCTGATTAAACTAGATGAACCCCCCTCCCACCCCTTTGTAGACCATTTGAAATGTAGAGAGGGGCTGAGCTATGAGAAAACGATGAATTTACCAATCGAAAGGACAAGTCATCCATTTCTGGGAGGTGAAATCCCATTATCATGGGAAATAGGAAAAGATAAAATATTCTTAAAACATTTATTGTATCTTCTAAACACATTTACTATGAGAGCAAACTAAAGAAAGATTGAAAATATCAATTCTTGCAAACTCTCACCCTGAGTTGCTTCATATACAACACTTTTTTTTGCAATTGGTTATTTTACTTGTTCATAAGCTGCAAAGGCCCTATGGACAAGAAGAACAATCAGTTTACAGAATAAAACTAATGCAAGGCCTCTAAAACAGATAATACAGGCATATTACACAAATTATAAACAGAGGGAATAACATGCATCAACTTGTATGCAGATGGAAAAAAGGTTTCACTTGTAACTCTGAAAATGTTAAGTTTGTAGATGTTGGTTCTAATCTGAGTCAAACAGGTTACATTTCATATGAAAATAGTAGCATAACATAGTATATGATAGCAGATAAAGCCCAGCATGGTTCATCTAGTCTGCCCAGCAAGGTGGCAAGAGTAGGTGCACCTGCCGCTCCGTGCAGGTCATCTCTACTTATTGAGATATCAGAGACAGTTACATTTATTTTGATTTTATCCTGTTTCTATAAAGGGATGCGCTGTGTCTGTCAAATGCCATTTTGAATCCTGTCACTCTATTCGCCCCCACTACTTCCATCGCGAGGACATTCCAAGCATCCACCACCCTTTCAGTGAAAAAGTATTTCCTGACATTGCCTTTCAGTTTACCCCCTTGCACCTTCATGTTATGCCTTCTAGTATTACAGCTTCCCTGTTTTTGAAAAAAGTTTGTTTGTTCATTAATACTCCTTAAGCATTTAAATGTCTGTATCATATCTCCCCCTCACTTGGTTTGCAGTTTGTCGTGCTGTGAGGGCTTGAGTGCATCAGTGATGCTGAGGGCTAAGTTATCGGTAGCTTAACTACTGGCAGTGTCTCCCAAGATGGACAGGCCTCAGCAGAGGTGCCAGACCAAGAGAAACCACCCATCTGGGCAGCAGCAGAATGGGATGGTGTTGGCAGCAGAGGATCACATTTCTGTGACAATGGCAATAACACTAAACTTAAACTGCGCATAAAAAGGCTTGGCAATCTACTTTCGTATCGTGCCATGAAAACCCAGTGGATAGTCACAACAAAACATATTGCAATATAGTGCTGAAAGATGAGATCCCCAGGTCAGACGGCAGTCAACTGGCTACTGCGGAGGAACTGAAGACTTTTCAGAGTAAAGTCAGCATTTATGATGTGGTTTGATCAAAGCTCTTGGGACATCTGACTGCTGATGTAGCTGAGCATGAAATGAGAGTCAGAAGCTGCAAAGATGTGGAACGTACGAAGAAGAACCAAGGGAAGTTGGAGGTGGTCAAGAATGAAATGGAACGTGTACAACTTGATCTGTTGGGTGTCAGCAAACTGAAATGGACTGGCATCGGGCACTTTGCATATGATGATCACATGGTCTACTATGGTCAAAATGAAAGACAAAGATGAAATGATGCTGAATTTATAATTAAGAAGAAACTTGCAAGAACTGTAATGAAATACAATGCAGTCAGCGAACGCTTAATTTCTATTTGTCTAAGAGGAATGCCTATCAACACAACTATAATTCAAGTATATGCCCCAACAACAGCTGCAGAAAAGGACGAAATTGATGAGTTCTATGAACAAGTACAAGCTGAAATTGACTGAACATGCAAACAGGATATCCTGATAGCCATGGGTGACTGTAACGCAAAGGTTGGCAAAAAAGAAGAAAGCAAAATGGTTGGAAAATATGGACTTGGCAACAGAAAAGAAGCTGGAGAAAGAATGATAGAATTCTGCAAGACCAACGATCTATTCATCTTAAACATCTTCTTCCAGCAACACAAGTGGTGACTGTACAGATGGACTTCACCCAATGGATTGTACAAAAATCAAATTGACTGCATCTGTGGACGTCAATGATGGAAAAGCTCTATAACATCAACAAAAACAAAACCTGAAGCTGACTGTGGTACAGATAATCAGGTACTAGTATGCAAACTCAAGCTAAAGTTGAAAAAGAGCAAGCCACTGGGGAGCGTCTTCACCTGCCGTCCGGATCCAGTGGAGGAGAGGAGGCTGGTTCTGCGGCTGGCGGCTCTGCGGGCACTCGGCTGACGTCATCTCCAGGTCCTGGTAAAAGCCCTTGCCTTGCTGTTCTTTTCGGGAGCGTCTTCACCTGCCGTCCGGATCCAGTGGAGGAGAGGAGGCTGGTTCTGCGGCTGGCGGCTCTGCGGGCACTCGGCTGACGTCATCTCCAGGTCCTGGTAAAAGCCCTTGCCTTGCTGTTCTTTCCGGGAGCGTCTTCACCTGCCGTCCGGATCCAGTGGAGGAGAGGAGGCTGGTTCTGCGGCTGGCGGCTCTGCGGGCACTCGGCTGACGTCATCTCTAGGTCCTCCTATAACTTTGATTTTGTACGGCGCACAGCCATTGGCGCGTTTTCCAAGGGGCGCGTTTCAAAGGGGGTTGTCTGGCCCATTGTGAGCCCCTTTGGAGCTGTTTTGGAGCTATATGGTGTAAGCTGAGGAGGTATGCCAGGCGGCAAGCGCAAGAAGAAACCTCCGGCCGATGAGTCTCAAGCAGGGGCAATTGAGAAACATTTGGTTTCCATGCCGCGTCCCGCCATTCCAGATACTGTGCCTCTTGATCCTACCACAGATGGTGCGAGTTTAAGCTCAATTGAGCGTACCCCCCCGCTCCCTCCTGGTTTTCTTGAGTTGTCTGGGGAAGCCTCTCCTGCTGTGGCCTCGCAAAATGTGTTTCCTAAAGAGGTTTCGTGGAATCGTCCTTCCCTTCCAGTGACCTTACCGTCAGCTTCCACAGTTTCTTTATCAGATGTTTGGACAGTAGTTTCTCATACAGAGCATATGCTTTTAGAGACTGTTCCAAAATTATGTCAATTTACAAGGGATTCTATTCAAAAATTCCAATCTCTAGATTCCCAGACTGGAGCTTGTAGCTCTGCTCTGGTGAAACTGGAGCTTCAAGTTAGTAAGTTTTCAGATTTCACAGCAGCTCATGCTAAAGATAGTTTTCTTTTGCATCAGAAGCTGGAAAATCTGAAAACTTAGCTCGTAAAATGAATCTTCATTTGTTGAATTTTCCCACCTGTTCAATGTTGTCTCCTATAGTGCTTTTTAGGAAATATCTGAAAGACACTCTCCTTTTTCCTCAGGATGATTCATGTTCGGTGATTAAATGTTATTACCTTTTTTCTAATGTTTCTTCCAGTCCTGAGGATAAGGAGGTGTTACCTATGTCCGATAAAGGTGATTTTAACTTAACAGCTTTTCTAGAAGATACTCAGGACGTGATTACAACTAGGGCCACTTTACTGGTTACTTTATCCTCTGAAGAGGATAAGATTTCTATTTTGAAGTCTTACTTTAAGAGGAAGGAGTTCCAGTTCTGTGGCGATAGAGTATCGCTATTCCCAGATGTATCTCGTGCTACACAACTTCGTAGGAAATCTTTTCTTTTGTTAAAACCTAGGGTGCTGGCTCTGGAGGCTACATTTTTTTTAAAGTACCCTTGCAAATGTTGTATTTCATTGCATTATGATAAATTTGTCTTTTTCTCTTCATCTGATTTGGAGCAATGGCTCGCTGAGCGGGAAAAGGTTCGTAGTACATCATAACCAGTATAGGTGGGCGGTGTGGATACTCGCCCAGCTGAAGTTGGCTATAGCCTTTGAGGTTTTGCCTTGTTTTCTTAGTACATTTTCCTTTGTTTAGTTTAGACATTCCCCGAGATGTGGTCTGTTTTTTGTATTGTTTGCTATTATATATATTTTTTTTCTTTTGATATTTTGCTGTATTATTGGTTGTAATTGTTTATACATTATGACTATGTAAAAGGTATCTTCATAAATAAATAATTTAAAAAAAAAAAAAAAGAGCAAGCCACTCATGAATGCAGCAAAATATGAACTTGAGAATATACCACTGGAATTTAAAGACTGCCTGAAAAATAGATTTGCTGCTTTAGATACAAATGACAGAGCTCCAGAAAAGTTATGAGATGACATCAAGAAGGTTGTGTTGGAAGAAAGTGAGAAATCTCTACAAAAGATGAAAAAGCAAAAAACGGCCAAAATGGATGACTGAAGAAACTTTGAAAATTGCCCAGAAATGCAGAGAAGCTAAAGTCAGATGAAAAATAGGCCATCGCAGAACTCAACATAGATTTTCAAAGTGCAGCACAACAAGACAGAGAAGTACCACAATGACACATGCAAGGAAATAGAAGCAGAAACTATTAGAGGAAGAATAAGATTGGCTTTCTTAAAAAATTCCATCCTCCAATTGGAATTTATTTTATTTATTTAGACAGTTTTGTATACCACCTTATCCTTCAATCAAAGTAGTCACAACACAATTGGGGATGCATTTAACACGAGGGGATATGAGACACATACACTAAAACTTACAGGGAACATGGGCAATGGAGGGTTAAGTGGCTTGCCCAAGACCACAAGGAGCACCTGTGGGACTAGAAACCCAAGTCCTTCCGGCCCAATGTTAGAAGATGTTAGATGTTAGAAGATGCTCAAGGATACATGTTGAATGATGCTGAGAAGATCAAGAAAAGGTGGAAAGAATATATAGAGTTATTATATGATAAAGATCAAGTGGACCAATAGCCGTTTCAACCAGTACCTTGTGATACGGAACCATTGGTGATGAAAAAAGAAGTTGAAGCAGCATTGAAAGTCTTATCAAAGAATGGCTCACGACTCAGGAGGCGTCCTTTTTGATTAAGTTGCATCCTAAGATACCAGTGTTGTACATAGTCCCTAAAATGCATAATTCTATGACAATGCCACCAGGCAGACTCATCTTGTCATGTAAGGGTTCGGTTTTGGAGCCCCTATCGCAGTTTTGCAACGCTTTTTTGTGTTTTGAAGCACGTAAAGTCCGCTCGTATCTAAGGGACACTTCCCATTTCTTACAGTTGCTATCTGATTATGCGGGACCCATTGATCAACTTTATCTGGTAACATTAGACGTTACATCGCTCTACACTAATATTCACCAAGAGGAAGCATTAACATTGTTACAATAGGAATTACATAAACAGAATACCTCAGCTCAGTTACACTTGCAGAACATAGACCATCACCAAACAAGGATTCACAATTTAGAAACAGGAAGACAATAATTAAATTGGGAACCCCAAAAGCCAAACTTGGAATGTACAACACTGTAGAAATAAAACTATAAATTAATTTCCTCTTGTACTAAACAAAGCGCAAACGTTAATGATGCACATTTCCCAGAGCTGACATATTCCAGTTACTAAATTCAAAATAAAGAGATATTTTTCAACCTTTTGTGCATTTCTTTTTCAGTTGCAATTGCTCCAGCCATTTTCTTCTGGTTTCTTCGTGTCTTCTGCTAACTCTCCATCGTCTGCTGTCCATTTGTCCTTTCTTTCTTCTCTCTTCTATTTTTTTTCCATTCTCTTACATTGAACAGGGCATTATAACTTGGAGATAACTATTTTACAGGGAACATGGGCTATGGAGGGTTAAGTGGCTTGCCCAAGACCACAAGGAGCACCTGTGGGACTAGAAACCCCAGTCCTTCCGGCCCAAGGTTGCTGTCCTCTAGTGGGAAGATTGGTGGGAGACTCGTCAACAACCTTCGCTATGCTGATACTACCACATTGCTGGCTGAAAGTGAAGACGATCTGAAACATTTGCTTCTCAAGATAAAGGAACATAGTCTTAAAATGGACCTGCACCTTAATGTAAAGAAGACAAAGATCTTGACAACTGGCAAAATCAATAAGTTCATCACTGATGGAGAAGAAATTGAAATAGTGGACAACTTTAACCTACTTGGATCAACTATCAATAAAGAAGCAACAAGCAGTCAAAAAATCAGACGATGCATTGGCAGAATGGCTATGAAGGACCTAGACAAGGTTCTTAAGAGCAGAGATGTCTCTCTTCATACAAAGATTCAACATGTTTAATCCATGGTATTTTCAATAACGTCATATGGATGGGAAAGTTGGACAGTGAAAAAGATAGACAGGAAGAAAATTGATGCCTTTGAATTATGGTGCTTTCGATGAATACTGTGTATACCATGGACTGCCAGATATGCACGTTTCTTCTTCTGGCCACTCCCCCATTCCACCCCTTCAAGGATAAGTGCGGGCATCCCCTTTCAAGCAAGATAAATGTGCATGGGTGCCATGTACCGGAATACATTCATAGATGTTTTTGGCACATAAATGTCCCCGGCACATGCCCAGATGCTTATTTGGCTTCAGGAATGGCCCTAGGCGTGTTTTCACTAGGCACCTTTTCTTAGGCGCCTGAAAAATGGGAAGCTAAGGGACGGAGTTTTGTTGGAGAAGCAAGTTTCACTTAATGCTAATTTTTAGTACTAATCATTAAGTGCTGGCGTAACATGTGCAGGGTCAACAGCATGGTGTGGTCTTCTCAGACACTGTTCACTGCAGATTCATTAATGCCAGAAATGTGACAGCTGCCTCAGACCAGGTGTTAACATAAATTATATCTGGTCCAATGCTGGGAAACCATTCATTCTACCAACCTGAAGTCACGTGAATGTTAATACATAAAAGTGTTTGGATTGGAGGGAGGGCTGGAAGGTACTGCCATTGCTGCTGGGAGGGGCAATTAGTCAGGAAGGAGTTGAGCTGGAAGGGGATGTGTGATGCTGGAAGTGGGGTTTGGTTCCCTTTCTATGGGAATAATGGGAGAAGAGAAAATTCTTGCTATTAACTGACCTTTCACTTTGAGCCATTTTGCATGGGGGATTTCTTGGGAGCTAGCTTGGCCTTTTACCCTTTTCAGAAATCCATGATATCAAGAGAAATTTGTGTGTGTTTGGCAACATATACTGCATAGCACATTAAGGGGCATGTTTACTAAAGCGCGTTAGCAGGGTAGCATGTGGTTAGTGCATGTTTTGGAGCCACCCTCTCTACATCTGCTTTAACATACTAATCTTTCTCCTTTTGCTCTTTCCTCATTCCTATTTCATCCACTCAAATTTTACCCCTCCATCCTCAATCCCCACTTACTCTCCCAATACCCTGCCAATTGCAGATTTGTCTTCCCTACCACACAAAATATTTTCTACCTCTCCATTTCACTCTCCCAGCTCCATCCCATTCTAATCCTCCCCCAACATCAGCTCCCTTCTAGTTCCAGCCCCACCCAGCATCCGCTCCCTTCTAGTCCCCGCATCAGCCCATTTCCAGTCCTAGCCCACATAAGCCCATTTCCAGTCCTAGCCCCCATAAGCCAATTTCCAATCCTATCCTAGCCCCACCATCAGCCAATTTCCAGTCCTAGCTCCCCCATCCATTTCCAGTGCTATCTGAGTCCCTCCATCAGTTCATTTCCAATCCCAGCCCCCCACTAGCCCATTTCTAGTCCTTTCCTAGCCCCACCATCAGCCTATATTAAATCCTAGCTCCCCTCCACTCAGCCCATTTCCAATCCAAGCCCCCCATGAGCCTACTTCCAGTTCTAGCCCCTCCATGAGTCCATTTCAATCCAAGCCCCCCACCACAGCCCATTTCCAATCGTAGCACCCCCAACAGCCTATTTCCAGTCCTATCCTAGCCCCTCCATCAGCCCATTTCCAGTCCTAGCCCCCCTACTCAGCTCATTTCCAGTCCTAGCGTCGTCCCGTCACAGTCCATTTCCATTCCAAGCCCCCTCCCCATCAGCTATTAGCAGTTCCAGCCCTCCTTCCACTCAGCCCATTACCAGTCCTAGCCCCCCCATAGCCCATTACCAGTCCTAAGCCCCCATCAGCCCATTTCCAGTCCTAGCCCCCCACATAGCCCATTACTAGTCCTAACCCCCCCCCCATCAGCCCATTTCCAGTCCTAGCCCCCCATCAGCCCATTTCCAGTCTTAGACCCCCCATCAGCCCATTATGAATTCTAAACCCCCATTAGCCCATTTCCAGTCCTAGCCCCCCCATAACCCATTACTAGTTCTAACCCCTCCATCAGACCACTTCCAGTCTTAGCCCATTACCAGTCCTAACCCCCCTCCCCCCTCATCAGCCCAGGTAGGTTTAAAAAAAAATGGCTGTGGTTACTGCAGCCGCTGCCGCCGAGGCAGCAGCAGAATCAAGCGTCCCGCCGGGGCCCCCCTTGGCCGGCAGAGCCTCCCTGCAGCATCAGCTCCTGAGTCCCAAAGCACGGGCTTTCAGAACCGTTAGAGTTTCCCTTTCTCGCGTCTCTGTTAATCCCGCCGGGGCCGATGGGATTTCCCCGGCGGGATTAACAGAGCCGCGCGAGGTCAGAGAAGCTCTTGCGGCTCTGAAAGCCGGCGCTAATTGGGACTCGGGAGCTGATGCTACAAGGAGGCTCTGCTGGGCAGGTGGGCCCCACGGGACGCTTGATTTTGCCACTGCCATGGCGGCAGCGACAGCAGCCAGTTTGTTTGTTTTTTAAATTTACTTGGGCAAATGCAGAATGTTTTTTTGCGTGGGGCCCCGTGCAAAAAACATTTTTGCTCAATGGACAGGCCGGCCCTGCTGCCAGGGACTTGTGACCTGGATTGACCACTGTTGGAAAGAGGATACTGGGCTTGATGGACCTTGGTCTGACCTAGTATGGCATTTCTTATTTTATGTTCTTATGTTTGGAAATATAATAATCTGAAAGCAAAACAGCATGGCATTTCAATTTGTTTTCTAGCTATTTTGTATAATGCTTCAAGTGAAACTGCCAAATTCCTACAAAGCAGCAGGGGCTCCCCTTCATAAATTGTGAGTCATGTGTCTGAACCAGACTTTGTCTTATTTCCATGCCCATCCTTTTCTACAGTCATCAAGTAATTAATCCTGAAGATCCCCTAAGGGATCCAAAATAGAAATTTTTTTTAAAAAGCCCTAAAATTCAATTAGGAGGTGTTTTATTAACTTCAATCATTTCCAAATAGATTATGCCACAATGATCATTTCTGAGACTTCCCAGAGGCACAGTTAAATGTGTATTTTTAGAAGTACTAAAATTCAGGCATGGCAATTTTTACAGGTCTTTACATGGGTAAATGTGAAAATTGTTCCCTCACCACTGATTCCTTTCCTCAGAGAAAAGGGACAGACTTAGGTTTAGGTAGAAAAAAGAAAACCCGGTGATTTCATTTTTAGAAATGCTTTGCTTAATCTATCATGCCTATTGGGGAGAATCCATTTGCTTGTCTGCCTGCCCATTCGTACAAACTAATGCACAGGGCTTTTTTACAGCAGGGCAGAGCAGTGCCAAATAGTGAAGAGCTGGTGGGGATCCCCAGGTCCCAGTGACATGGAGTGAGCATAAGTAGGAACCCCCATACCCTGCTGGCAAGGAGCAGGCTGAATGCTGTAGAAGAACTGGTGGGAGTCTCCGGGTCCCGCCAGCACGTAGTGGGCTGAGCAGCTGCAGAAAAGCAATGGAAGACCCCCGGGTCCATCATCAGAAGTGGGAGAAAGGATCATGGAAAGATCATTAGAAGTGGGGTTACAGAGGAGAATCCAGGGGGAGGAGAGAAATTGAGAGGGTTTAAAGGGATGGGTATGCAAGTTGGGGAGAGAGAGTACAAGAAAGAAGGTGAAGGGGAAGGAGTGAAAGGGTATGGCAGGGAAAGAAAGGTAGAAGAGTGCCTGGGTGGCATCGAAGGAGGGAGAGTGGTGAAGGAAAGGGGGCAGGAATAGTACAAGAAGGTGGGAAGCAGAAGGGGAGGGTGCAAATGCGGGGGACAAAGAAAAGAACAAGTGAGAGATAAGACTACATGCTCACGTACACACAACACACTGCCAACACCTACAGAGGTCCAGCATACACTGCCAACATATATGCATCCCCAACACACATTCACACCCAACACCCCATGACCCACACATACATCCCCATATCACCCAACCCCCCAAGACACACGCAAATACACACACACAGACACCTCCATATACCACACACAGATGCGCACTGACTGAACCTCCTTTACATATACCCACCCTCCACCGCAACATCTACCACATTACATGCCCATGAGAAATACACACATACATACACTACCCAGCACCCCATGACACAGACACACACTTAACACGACACCCACCTTTACATACCTACACACCAATGCACACACCACCACCCAATACACATCCATTCACACCAACACTCCCATGATACAGACACATTTATACATCCTCTGACACCCCACAAAATGCTTCCCATCACACACATACACGTGCCTCAACACACACTGCCAACATATACACAGCCCCAGCACACATAAACCCCCAACACATGCATGCGCGCGCACACACACACACACACACACACCACTATGACTCCCCCCCCCCTTCCTGGCATGCACACACAAACTCTCACATCACCCGATAACCCCTATCATACAAACACCCATCCACCACTTGACAGACCCCCCATGACACAAACACATACACACATTCCCGACACACTTCCCAAGATATACACACACACACAGAGAGCTCTCAAGATACATATGTACAACTAACAATGCAATGGCAGCATGCACAGCCCCGACACCCACCCACCCATTACAGAGACACATACACAGCTCCCACCACACACTGCCAACAAGCATGCCCCAACACACACAAACACCCATCACACATTTACCCAAACCTCTCGCAACATCCATTCTTCACCTCCCCACAGACAGAGGTAAACCCTGTCTATAGAGATATACACCAAGGGGAAAATGTGCCATTGTGTTAGACAATAAGTTTGCATTTTCCAATTTTTTTTATTTTAGGTTAATAAACACCACCTTGTCCAAGTCAAGCAGCATAATACAGATGGTGAGGTAAATGTTAGTTTTACAAAAACTTTCATCATAACAGGATACTTATGTGATGGAAGAAGGTCCCTGCATAGCTCTGGGAGGTCCAAAGTGTACAGGCAAAGGTGCTGGCTTCCATCAATACAGGGAAGGAAGGATAGTAGACAGGGAGCAGCAAGATGGCTAATTTGGTCATTAAAGAAAAATCCATGAACATGAATCTCCCCAAGAAAAATAGAATTGGTTGTTGAAGAATGATAAAAACCAAACCCCCTGACAACTGGAGAGGGAGCAGTACTATTAGTGGTGGTGGGGGGGGGGGTGTAAGGAACAGAACATGACCCTGCAATTAGTAGGACAGCTCAAGACCAAACAAAAAGGGCCAGACAGGAAATTATTAGCCCAGCATAATGAGGGGATAGTGATGTTTACAAGGTAGCAAGTCAACACAGTGTTCACAGATGAAGAACCAGGAACAGGACCTCAGAAAACATCCACAAACAGGAACATAAGCGAGGGGCGTCTTGAACAATTTTCAGAAGACTGTGTTCGTGAGAAACTAGCTAAAAACTTAAAGTAGGCAACACGATGGGACCGGATGAGATACACCCTAGAATACTAAGGGAACTTGGGGTCGCTCTAGCAGCTCCACTGACTGACCTTTTCAATGCCTCGTTGGAGTCGGGAGTGGTGCCAAAGGACTGGAGAGAGGCTCATGTGGTGGCCTTTTGGAGCATACTCATGATGAACAGTACCCTGATAATCAAAGAAAACCGTGAGCATGACTTTGACATTGTTCCTCACCTGACAGGCTTTCTTGGGTCTGGGAGAGTTTGGAGTCTTCCATTGTGAGGATTGAGCCTTATATTCTGGGTCAAAACGATAAACCTATGATTCATCACCAGTAATAATCTTTTTGATGAAATCTGAGTCATTTTCAAAGCATTCCAACTTCCTGGCTGCAGACAGTAGATCTTCTTTTTGGCCAGGGGACATGAGTTTCAGCACAAATTTTGCAGACACACATCTCATTCCCAAATCGACAGTAAGAATAGACTGTGCCAATGCAAAATTGATGTCCATGTCCTCAGCAAGCTCCCTGATAGTCATTTGATGATTTGAGTATATTGCGGCACACACTGCTTCAACTTTGTTTTCATTCCTGCTCGTGGATGGCTTCCCAGAGCATTCGTCACTGTCAACACTTTAAGGGCCCTCTTGGAAAAGTTTGTATTTGAGCATGACTCATGCATTCATCGCCATGCACTTGCTGTAAGTTGTGTGATGATGAGAGTGGTGTTGAACAGATGGAAACAGAGGAAAATAAGGAATACGCCTTTAAGGCAAGAGACAGGCAAGGTTTCCACAGGGTTCAAGCTTCAGATAAACTAAAGAAACATATACTAGCTGAGGCTGAGCCACACCCAAGCCCTAACGCAGGTGCAGGTTTGAGCTCTAATCACAGGCACATTGCAGGGAGCAGGGAGTGGTAGCAGGAAAGCAGCTTTTTAAGTCGGCCTCAGTGAGAGCAGAGGGAGGAGAAGGAGAAAGAGCAGCTGAGAGTCCAGCAGCTGCGAAGCCAGAGGGTTCAGGAGCAGTGAAGCCTGGTTCAAAGAAGCCAAGAGAAGGCAGACGTGGAAAGCTTTACTCCACGTGAGGAAAAGGTTTTAGCAACCAAAGAAGCAGTTCTAAGGTGAAAGGTACGCCTGCTTCAGAGTCCAGCAGATGGATAGCTGGGGACGTTGCTAATGAGCTGAGCCAGTCTGCAGAGCAGAGTATACAAAACCCGGTTCCAGGAAAGGTGTTTTCAGTTCTGAGGTTCCCGATGCAATTTTTGTTCCTGTTATCTTTGGAGAATAATCCTATTTTGCCTTGTGTTTGAATTTGATGCGAAAGGGGAACCCAAAATAAATTTTCTTGTTTTGCCTGAATAAACCCGAGTGGTCATACTACTTTGTCTTTAAGTAAGAACTACAACTCCCAGAATTCCCTGGTGGAGAAAATCAGTGACTATTTAAGGACAAATAAGGCAGCCCTTTTTGCCCTGAGCCTCTGGCTTAGGCAAGGGGGTACGACAGTTGTCATAAGTCTCTTTGCACGTATCTCCAAGTTTCTGGCAGAACTTAATGCAAATTTCCTGTTCAATTTTTTCACGCACTGTAGATCTGACAAACTGCTTTTTCATGATATCAAACATCACGTGATTTTAAAAAGTACAGATGTGCTGCAGCCACAGTACACTTTGAACATGCAGAGCACATAACTAGGTCTTTGCATGCTTAATAGCATCATGGTGCGATGTATTGTTATATAGCTACACAACAAGTCTTGATATTTTTGATCGCACATCTTATGCAGCAGTGGTGATATGTGATTCTGGTAGAATAGGCCTCTGCCTTTCATACTTCAAAACAGCATAGAGGGGAGTAGACTGCGCAGAGTTACAACCTTAAACAAAAGAAGGGTAACCTACATGGAGTAACAGTTACAACACTAACAGCCTTACTGGACAGACAGGATGTACCATGCTGATCTCTTTCTGCCATCATTTAGTATGTTCTGTGTTACTATGAGGGCAATTTTAGAAGCCTTATTCGCTATTTTCACAAGGAAGATCGGGCATTTAGACGTGGACATGGCATCCATGTGTAAATGATGATTTTATCAGCACTGAATTTACATGTGGAAATCCTTACTAGGTGGAAACTGCAAGGGGTGAGTCAGAGGCATGTTTAGGGAGTGACCGGGTGGGACACAAATAATTTCATATAGGGAAAAACACATGAATGACTGCAATTATCCATGTTGAGATTATCAGTTACTCCCTGGCATGTATAGAGTTTTTAAAAAGTCCTAAAAATACTTTGAGGGGGAAAGGGAAGGGGGGGGGGGATACCAGATACTGGGGGAGGGAGTGAAGAAAGATGCCAGAGCTGGGGAGGGGGAAATAGGGAAGGAGACCTGCTGGACACCTTGGGAGGGGAGATGCTAGACTATGGGAGTGGGGGGCGCATGGCTGATGGCTGGCATAGGGTGTCAGATACCCTTGTACCAGTCCTGCCCAGCACTGTTATTTCAGTGACACAGCAATCTTTCAGCGCCAGATTCAGAGACTGTTCTGTGGCATCCCACAGTATAAGAGGAATTATGCCCAAGATTCACAAGTTCTTTAGTATACTCTCTTTCTTAAATAAACACACAAATAATTGTATATAATAAATGGCCATCATGCATCCCTTAAAACAGTTTATTGCAGAGAGCACAAATTCCTTGCAAAAGAAAACATTGCTATAGAGACAGGAACCAATATGGAAAATTCTTCTTTTGTAAACTAATGATTTGATTGAGTGAGCGCTCGCTGATGCTTTACAGTTAAGAATAGGGCAGTTCCAAGTTGTTCTAGCAAGAAATGTTGTTAATATTGGAGGATTTGAGCTTTCTAAACTCAAGGGGACCAGATATTCTTAAAATGAATTCAACTCCCCTGAGACTATAATAAAGCCTAGAAAAAAATGGTTGATTCTAATCAGCTGACACCCCTTGGTATCTTCTGAAGGCCAGTATTGTATAAATCCCTCAGCCTCAGATTGTCCACAGCGATACAAAGTAGAGAAAGCCGAGCAGGAAATAAATTACATTTTCCCTAGGAAATGTGACATTTTGGTAAGATTTGAACAGATGTAGAAAAATGAGCTTACGCTACATTTTTGTTTTTTTCTACTATGTGTAAATATTAAAAGGGGACAGATAAGCCGGCTTCCTGCATGTATCGACAAGCAGTAGAGAAATTCCTGCTCTGTATACACCGTTAAGAGCCATCCTAAAAAGTTATTCCATTAAAAACTAAGGAGCATGTTTACTAACGTGTGTTACCAGGGTGGCGTGAGATTAGCATGAAGTGTCTGCGCTGTGCTAAAAAGTAGCATGTTAAAAACCCCATGTGTAGCATGCGTCTGAGTGGCGACTGGGTGGGGTGGGATGTTTCTGCCATAGTGACGTTGGTCCAGGCATTTGGAGTCTAAGCTACCTTTATTTGGTGCAGTTAACGCAGATGCAACTAATGTCACCTCAATGGGTGATATTAGTCGCGCCGACTGCCAGTTTACCGTGGTGACGTGTCGTAACTGCAGGGGGACGGATTTACTTGCAGCTCTGTGCTAGTAACATGGCCCACACGCACTTTACCAGCATGAAGCTTAGCAAACAGGCCCCTCAGTTTACTTGAAAATCAAAGGAAAGCAGGGTTCCACTTTATACAGTGACGATCATAAAGTTCGAAGATGCACTTAGAAATAAATTTAGCAGATGCTCCTAGAAATAAACTGGACCTATTTTTTTGCTACTACTAGTATTGATAAGCGCAGAGTTGCATAAAAGTCAGAATCAGGTTTGTCCTGAACACTCAGAAAAAGTCCAAATGTAACAGTTACAAACATTTTCCTAAAGTCTACAAAGTATGGATTCAATTCACTCAGATTCTGAAGTCTGGCACATATTTTTTGGATGTAAACATCCAGAACAAATAAAGTGTATATCCTTTCTTTGCAGAAACACTTCCCAGACGTAGCACCTTGCTCTCAAGAGCCCAATATACAGGTTCATGTGGAGTTTTAAGACAGTCTCCGGATATGAATTTCACAGTATACATTCAGCCTCATTTTAATGTCTGCGCTCAGCTTCTTCTCTTCAGGAACCCACACTCTCTGGATGACATTGTGCAGGTCTGGAGCAGAGTTGGGGGGCGGACGCTCAGTCTCCGATGGCATTGCTGAGGAACAGTTTTTCTTGATTTCAGCAAGTCTTTGGTGCCCTTTTACTAAAGTGTGATAGGATTTTGCACTTATACTTATTTAGTGCTAAAACTAATGTGTGGTAACTGAAACATTGAGTGTGTGTGACATGTACTCCCCTTGCTAACTGCAATGTGCTCTCCACGCCCACTCTCCATCCCCTAACCCGCTCATTCCTTACCCCACTGCACGATTTACATTCACTACAGTAATTAGTATGTGGTCATTGTCATGCCTACATGGTGATGGTTGCCACAGCCCTTGCTGACAGTTCATGCTAAAATGCACTTTAGTAAAAGGGTCCCTTACTGTTATGGTACTGCGTGAAGGCCTATGAGTAAATCAAAGAGCCTGAGCAAGTTGGTTAGAAATAGCTTGATGGACGATATACAACGTGGAATAAGGTAAGAAGTAGGAATTCAGGGTCAATGGTAGGTCCACCATTTAATATTTTATCATCTAGCAGAAGGAATATATAGCAATGCTGCTAGTTTTGTAGGTGACCCCAAACTCTATTAAATTGTGAAGAAATACAGCAGGTTTTCGGACTTTATAGAATGACAAGGCTGCTCTAGGCAAATGGGCAGATTTAATATGGATTAGTGTAGGATAATACATTTGGGACCAAAGAAAAGAGGTAGGTTCAAGATACTTTGCGACAAACCTTACTAATGTTATCAGGGGAAAGGAACGGAGTACATTAGCTGATAAAACACTGAGAATGAGGGTGCAAAGCCAAGCAGTAGTAGTGGCAAGTTTCGGGTAATCCTCTTAGCTACAAAATAGATGGGCATTTGTATATGTGGATCTTGTAGTTAATTTCTAAAAGGAAATAAGACAACTTTGGTCTTTGCTCCTTTTCTTCTCTGTGGGCAGGGCCATCCCTAGGCATGCTTGGTCATGTTGCCCGCACCTACCCTTGCTCAACCAGAGGCTCCGCCCCTTTGGAGTTTCTGTGCCTCGTTGCCTTGCACGTTTCTGCAGCTGCACACCTCCGTTCCTGCAAACCTTTTGGACAGTCGGTGCTGAAATGAAAGCAAACCATGGCAGAGCCTCGTGCCGGAGCGTGCTGCTGAAGTCTCTGGCAGTTCCACCCCCAGGGCAACATGAAGTGTACCTCAGAGGGGGCAGAACCGGCACAGACTCCAGCAGCACATTTGAGTTTGCTGCACTGCTGCTGCTCATTAAAAGCCGGAAGGAAGAAGCCCTTGGCTGACACCCCCAGCCACCCCTCACCCACAGGCTGCCTGAGTGAACTGAGAGCTCGAAGCTCAAATCCTGAGTTTAAATTTTATTTGCAAGTCTTCCGTGCTTCACTCTGCATGAGTCAGAGGGATGTTTATGTGCTATGCAAGTGAGATGGACTGTGCTTTGCATCAGGTATTGGGATGACCTAGGAGAAAATCAGTGGAACCAGCAGCGAGTGTCCTGTGGGGCTGGGGGAACTGTGAGAAGGCTTCTGCAGGATGAAGAAAAGAAAAGAACTTTAATGGTGATGGGAAGAGCTTGTTGGCGGGGGGTGGGGGGGGGGTAATGGGTGCGACCTGCCCCGGGTGCAGGCTGGGAGGGGGTGCACCCTCACCGTCCCCATGGAGGCAGCACGGCAAATTTACCATTAAGCTGCCTTGTTATGGTGCCTTGCGCTCCAGGGTCTAGCCACTCTTCCCTCCCGGCCGAAATCTCGTGAATCAAGAGACTTCAGGAGGTAGGGAAGAGCGGCTGGGCCCTGGAGCACGAGGCACCACAGCAAAGCCATCTTAAGTGTAAGTTTGCCGCACTGCCTCCATGAGGTGGCCTGGAGTAGGGGGGTGCATCGTGCTGAGCAGCATTACACAGAGGGGGGCCATCGCAGTGCATGTGTCTCAAGGGGAGGAGAGTATGTGTGCATGGGTGTCTGAAAGATATGATAGAGACATTTAAATACACAGGCGGGGCTGCAACAAGGGATCATAGGAAGAAGGTGAAAGACTCAGGAGTAATTATTTATTCACACCTCCGGATCTTAAGTCTTTCACTTCTACCACAGCAATATGACCAGCGTTGCACATATTGAAATCCCTGTCGTCAAGCAGGTAACAGCTGAATCCTCAGGAGATCTGATTTAAGTTGGTATTTCCTAGATCCAGGGGATCGGTTTATACCTATTTTGCCAACTGCCAGGATTTCAACCAGACATCTTGGTTTTAAAGTGCTTTGTACAGTGTTCAATTACAAAGTTTAACTGGACACTGTAATTACCTTACCCAGTCTTGTGTTTTTTCTGCCCACCATCTTTCTACAGTTTATTGAGCTGCTCCTGCCAGTGATGCTGCCCCTGTACATATACGCTGATGGGGTGGGGCTGTGGTTCCATCCAGGCATGGGCAGCTTCTGCCCACATCTCACTGCAGTTAGAGCTGAGCCACATGATTGAAATCTGTACTGTCTGAATCCCGGGGCTCTGTAGCTATGGAACTTGCATGGTTCAAATGTATTTTCAACCACAGGGCCGCATGGTTCAAATTGAAAATGTTTGAACCATGCAGGTCACCATAGGTACAGAGCTCTGTGGTTCGGACAGCAAAGGTTTTAGTCATGTGATGCCCAGCACTTACAGCAATGGGAGGGAGGCAGAAGGCATCCATGGGTGGACAGAACTGCAGCCCCAGCAGCTTACAGATACACTACTGGGCCAAGAAAGAGAGGTTTGGTGGTGGTGTTGGGGGATAAGGAAGAACAGGGACTTGGGCAAGACAGAGAGGAAGGACAGGACTCTGGAGACTTTAGAAAGAACATGGTGACTGAGTGGGGGGGGGGGGGAGACAAAAGCAGAATAGGGAACTGGATATGGGAGAGTGAGTGGGAATTTGAAGGGGACAAGCAAGGGCCTAGCAATTGGTAGTTATGTGTAACGAACACAATTAGAAAAATAAAATAGCCAGACAATAAAGTTACAGAAAATAAGTATTTCCAGTTTAGTGATTGTAATATGTCAGCTTTCTTAAATTATATGTGCTGGCTTTGTTTATATACATCTCTTTCTATTTATCTGATGTTACACCAGTGCAATTTTCCTAGCGGAAAAGGTGTCTGCACTCATATGCAGGCCTCTTCATTAATACATCAGGACTATAGGACAATTTTAGCAGGCAATGAAAAAGATGCTGGAATTCAGCACCACTGAGTACTCCCTCAAAAGAAGCCCTATGTCACACTATATGCAAAAGCTGGCTTCTTGGGTTTTGCCCTATAGGTCCTGTGAGTGGTTTTCGTAATTTCTTTTTGTTCCTGGCGTGGCGTCAACTATAAAGTGTTGGTGGAGGGTGATGCAAGGACCCGCATATACTTTTAGCTGGGCAGAGGCGTGCTATTTCCAGCCAGGCTAATTTACCAGATAAATGGTTTGAAACTTCTCTCCACATGAGGAGCAAGAGAGCATGGATGGGTGAAGAAAGCAATGGCGAGATTGTCCTCCTACTATATTAAAGTACTATATTTATTCTGACCTTATTTGAAGAACTGCATGATTTTGCCACGCATCTTAAGAAGGGATTTCTAGATTGGATTTAGCTCAAGCCTTCCTCAGTTCAAGGCGAGTGACATTCAGATACAATAATATTTCTCTGTCCCCGGAGAGCTTACATCTAAGTTTGTACCTGAGATAATGACTTGTCCAAGATCACAGGAGCAGTGGGATCTTAGAAATGATGTAAAAATGGGCCACAACAAAAATAAAGGGTGGGCAGGAACTTACAAATCTTGAAAAGTTGTTCAAAAAAGATGTTTTGGATGCAATCTAATTATACAATGCATGTCTATCAAAGGCTCCTATAGAGATCCCACAGGGGACTTTTTATCAAAGCAACATCAAATAAAACAAAATACATCTTCTAAGGGGTAATAGATTTCACTACCCTAGGAAGGAATGAAATATTTCCTCCAGGGGGTTGATATCACTAAAAGATGCTAGACACCATTACTATACTTAAGATTTAACACAGGTGAAAACCTGTGCTAAATCAGGCATGTGTCTGAATGAACATGCATGCATGTGAAAACAGCTAACGGAGGATGATGGTGAGTTCTTTTACTATTAGCCCCTTGCTAAGTTTGGACCCAAGTGTGATGGACCCTAGTAAGTGTAGAACCAGCAGGGGATAGATGTTAAATGTTAGCATGCTGGCACGGCATGTAGCTGGTTTTATTCTCACCACCTTCACTGGTAGGCTCTTTCATGTGTCCATCTTGTTTTTCTTTATTCTAACAAAAAACACTGGCGGAAGGAGATAAAGTGTTGTCCTCTACAGGGACGTACCAAGCCATAAATGCACCCTCTGTGACTTGCACGACTGGCACGCCTCCCACCCGCAATCAAAGGTTTGCCATTTGCCCCATGACGATCATCTTGCTTTACCCTACACCCGCATGTCCAGCCGGCTCCGCCCCCACGCTGCTTGCCATTGTTCTGCCACCGCTTTAGTGTTTCCTTGGTGGCAGCAGCAGTGGAGCGAACATCCAATTCTAAAAAAAAAAAAAACCAACAACATGTGGGTCTTTCCAACTCCACACTTGCATGCAGGTCTGATCCAGCCCTCCTCTGACATATTCTCACATCAGAGAAGGGAGGGACCAGTCCAGCCATTGAAATGCAGGTTTTTGCAACTCCGTGCTTGAATGACTGGTCTTATCCCTCTCTCCTCTGACATGCATGCATGCAGAGAGTTGGAAAGACCTGCTTTCTTTTTTTTTTTTTAGAATTGGATGTCCATTCCACTACCACCTCCAAAGGAACACGAAAATTGGCAGAGGGGCAAGGAACCGAAGCTGGCAGCCCCAAATGCGCCCCTATTTCTTTGCACTCTGTGTGGCCCTGCCCCTTGCACAGGGCTAGGTACCCCACTAGTCCTCTATTACTTGCAGAGAGCCTGAAGCATAGTGTTACAAGTATATGATCTATTTTTTAGACGACTTCACAGTTCTAAGCCCAACATTGTGTCTTGCCAGATTCTCTTTAAAAATACACTCTTTGTTTCCGCTCTGAAAAATCTCTATATATTATTTACCTACAAGAAGGTTTGTTTCCTGGGCAGAGACCATGCATTCCTCTGAGACAAAAGTCTCATAATACTGATAAGACTCTGATGTAGCTTATTTTATTTCAGGTACACTAAGGGGGTAATGTATAACGGTTCTCCTCTGTGTGAAGATCAAGTAGACTCCTCATTCTAAGCTATGTTATAAAGACACAAATGAGGTAAGCAGCTACTGCCCAGCCGTAACATTTAGAGGCTACTAATTCATGCGCTGCGTGCTTACTGTGGAAAGATGTGGGAAATGATTGAATTATGGGCATGTAGAGCACTTTACGGTTAACGCCCAGTATGTTACCGTCTGCTGTCATCACGGCTGGAGAAAGTGATAAGCGCATCTGCTCTTTCGGTATTATATTTAACTTCCTCCGTGCAGCTAGAAAAAAACACAACACTTCTTCAAACATCAAGAAGAGCAATTCCCACTACTCTGGGGTCCCTGGTGGGTAGTGGAGGGAGTGATCCCCAGGTGCTCCTTCCCTATCAGAATCTGGATTTCAAATGGTGTCTGACTCCTAGCAGTCGTCTTGTGGCACTACTGCTAAGTGTTGAAATGCCAAATACAGACACACAGCTTAATTATCCCCTGAGCTTTCAACCACCTGCTTTCAACCAGCTTTCAAACAACTTCCTTTGGAGGCGGGACAATGCTGCATGGAGCCCGTCGAGAGAGTGGACGGCTCCGCAACGGTTTCGCAGGCACAGCCGCGGTTCCCTAAGAGGCAGGGAGCCGCGGCTGAATTAGAAGGGAGGCAGTGAGTTTGCCATTGCCGAGAAGCGGACTCGGCAGCGGCAGCAACTTGTGCGCTTTTTTTTTTATTTTAACGGCGGGGTGAGGTGACCCCTGCTAAATCCTGTGGCGACCCCCGTGGGGGTCGCAACCCACAGGTTGAGAACCGCTGCCCTAGATGTTTCCCATGTCTACAGCTATTGTGTGGTCTGTCTTGACTAGATTGTAAATTCTGATGAGCAGGGACCGTCTTTTACATGTGTCTGTGCAGCGCTGCGTACGTCTTGTAGTGCTATAAAAATGTTCAGCAGTAGTACCAGTAGTAGTAGAAATCATTGGTTGCAGGGATATCCCTATAGATTTATTTAGTAGTATTTAGCTCATGCTTTTCCAGTATTAGTTCAAGGTAAGTTATAATCAGGTTCAATAGGTTTTTGTCCCTGTCTCCAAAAGAGTTTACAATCTAAGGTTGCATCTGAGACAATGGAGGGTTAAGAGGCTTGCTCAAGGCCATCAGCAGTGCCAGAGGGGATTTGAACCTTGGTCTCTTTGGTTACCACACCACTGCTTTAATCACTAGGCTACAAAATATGTGGATGTCGGCATTCACACCCTATCCCCAGGCACAAATAAGTGCTGCTGATAGAAGGAGATGTCCATGCTGAAGTCAGCCCTCCTCCCTACCCCACATTTCCAATACCCCTGGCAGCCACTCCCACCCCTCTACCTGAAGCTAGTATCTGATTCCCCTCCCATCCCCTACGCAAAACAAATAACAAACCCCCCTCCCAACTCCCCACTTAAAGAAAGTGTCCAATCCCTCTTTCTTTTGGTGCCCCCCAGGCTGCAAAAAGCCCCCTTCCCTAAAGGCAACAACACAACACATTGCGGCCCCGATGACCCTCCTCCCCCACCCATCAATAACCCCTCCCGGACTTACTGGAATCATTTGCATATAGTGGGAGCAGGCCTCTGACCCACTTGCTCCTCCTCAGCATGAGGTAACAATTCAAAATCGTGCCGTTGACCCCTAGTGGTACTATATTAAAATCTATACAGGCTCATTCCATTCCAAACGTACAGCCCCCCTGTATGTCCGGTTTGAACTGGACATACAGAGGGGGTTACGATTCTGATCCCGCAGGGCACGTCTAGCCACACAGGACCAGAATCCCTAACAGCTCTGTACGTGCAGGTCGGGATGCGATTGAGTCCGGCCTGCGCATACAGGAAAAGCCTGACTAACTCAGTCAGGGCTTTACAATGGAGCCATGGCATCCGGTTGCCATGTCACCACGGCTCCATTGTAAAGCTGTGATCCCAGCAACTGGCTCAATAAAGGCGGGCTATGGGGAATGTTCTTGGGCCCCCCTGCCCCATCCACCCCCTGGGCCCGCCGATTAAAAAACGTCCAGGGAAGTTATTCCACTTCGGAGGTGGAAGAACTTCCCTGCACAAGTCGCCGGCCCTGGTCGTACAGGGCTGACATTAGAAATCGGCCCAGTACGTCCAGGGCCGGCGACCGCCTACCACCTGCCCTAACTCCATCCCGATCTGCCCCATCCCTGCTCCCATCTAATCTTGCCATACAACCGGCAGGGGGGTTAGACACTGGCGGGAAGGGCACGAATAGTGGGGATGGACGTCCCAACGAAGAGCGGGGATCACTATTCATCGGACAGAATCAGGCCCTATATCTTACTATATTACCTATATTACTATATTACCCTATATCTTACTATATTACATTTATAATGGTTTATTGACCTTTCCTCCAGGAACTTGTCTAAACCATTTTTAAACCTAGCAAACTGATTTTACCACATCCTCTGTCAATGGATTCCAGAGGTTAATTATGTGTTGAATGAAAACATATTTTCTCTGATTTGTTTTAAATGGTAACTTCCTGACGTTCCCTAGTCTTTGCGTTTTTTGAAGCCTAGTGTAAACAAGAAAGTTTTAGATACAGAGGCAGCTGGGGCAACAGAGGGAACAAGAGGTTATCCAGTATTGATGGCCTACATCTTTCTGTGGCAGGGAAAAGGATCCTAAGTGAAATAATCAGACAATCTGTGGACAGGCATTTAAACTAGAAAAAGGGGTTGATGAATGGAAGAAAACAAGTTCAGGATGTCACCTCCAGTAAATGCATCACAATAATGTTGAAAATAGAAAGACATCATCTTAACTTGCACAGCAATAACAAAGGGGAAGAGGAGTCAGGAATAAAAAGCAGAGAAAATACAAGCAAGCCAACCAAAAACTTCTAGAAGGCAGTGAGCACAAATGTTCATAGTCTAGACAACAAAGTTCCTGCCCTGTAAGTGGAAATGGATTTGGGCACAGTGGCCATTATGGAAACATGGTTTAAGGAGTGTCATGAATGGTATATGTCCATACCTGGCAATATTCTATTTAGGAGGGATTGCCAGGTCAGAAAAGGGAGAGTTACCATCTATGTCAAAAACAGTATGTATTAAAGCAGCTGAAATGCAGGAGATGTGGGGGAAAGAAGTGCAAAAAGAAAATGACACTACCATCCACACTGGTGTAGTCTACAGACCTCCAACTCAAATAGACGAAATAGACAGACACTTGATCAATAATACTGCAAAGGTGCCAATGAAGGAAGAAGTGATGATATTGGATGACTTTAATCTACTGGATGTGCATTGGAGTGTCTCATCTGGAAAGAAGTACAAAGACTGTGGATGCCTTACAAGAGGCTTTACTCAGATAAATGATGATGGAACCCACCAGGGAAGGGTCAAACTGGATGTAGTACTCACCAAGGGAGCTAGTAGGCATGCATGGGGAAGGTGGATAGGGGGGTGAGAAAGGGGCGGATTGGGGGCGGCATTAGAGTGGGCAGTGGGCGGTCACCGGCCCCGAACATACAGGGCCGATTCTAATATCGGCCCTGTATGCCCGGGGCTGGCGACTTGCATGGGGAACTTATTCCACCTCCGAGGTAGATAAGTTCCCCTAGTCACCAGGGTTCAGCGGGCCCGGGGCACAGAAGGGCAAGGGGGCCGAGGTCATTCCCCGCAGCCCGACCCTGGCCTTTGGAGGCCAGATCGGGGGTTGGGTTGCGGGGAAATCAATGTTGGAGCCGGCGGCTGGGATTGCGGCTCTTCAATGGAACCGCAGTGCCATGGCAACTAGACGCCATGGAGCCGTGGCTCTATTGAAGAGCCCTGACTGAGTTAGCTGTGGAAGGCCTGTACGTGCAGACTGGACAGAATCGGAGTCCCGGCTGCACGTACAGGCCTGTTTGTGATTCTGATCCCACAGGGTTAGATGTGCCCCGCGGGATCAGAATCGCGACTCCCTCTGTGCGTCCAGTTCCAGCCAGATGCACAGAGGGCCTGGACATGTGGGATGGAATAGGGCCCAGTGTATCTAACTTTCAGGCAGGTGCCCAATTGAGCAGCAGTGATCACCACACAGTATGATCGGAGGTAAAAGCTAAGTCAGGGTCCAGTTACAGCAAACTCAAAGTCCTAGATTTTAAAAATGCTGACTTCGGTAGATTGGGAAGAACTGGCAGTATGGGAAAAGGTAAGGAAAATGGAAAGATAATTGGCTAAATTGAAAGAGGCTATAAAAAAGGCAATTATGTATCTTTATGTAAGGAAAGTAAATAAAAACAAGAGGAAAAAGAAACCAACATGGTTCTCCAAAGAAATGACTGCAAAACTAAAGGCAAAAAAATAGGCAGCGTTCACAGGATTCCGAAGATCACAGAAAGAGGAATACAGAAAAAAATACCAATAAAACTGTAGGTGGCAAAGAGAGAAATCAGGATGTCAAAAGCACATGCAGAAGCAAAAATAGCTAAAAAAAATGGCCTAATGGTTAGCTAAAAAAGACCAGAGTTCAAATCCACTGGAACTCCTTGTGGTCTTGGGCAAGCCACTTAACCTTCCATAGCCTCAGGTACAAACTTAGATTATGAGTCCTTTGGGGACAGGGAAATACATACATTCTGGTCAGTAACTCACCTTGATCTTCTCCTGGAAAGGTGTGAGTTAAATACTAAAAATATGAAGCAAGGTGACAAGACTTTTTTCAGGTAGATTGGAGAAAGGAGGAAGGCCATAGGTGGAATTGTAAGTCTCAGAGGTGCTGAGGAAAAAGCAGGAATGCTAAACAAGTACATCTGCTCCACATTCATGAAAGAAAATCATGGATAAGGACTATGCATAACTGACAAAAGATACTAATGGGAATGGAGTAGACACTACAACATTTAAGAAATGTGTTTATGAACAACTTGCCAAACTGAAAGTGGACAAGACCATGGAACCAGATGCAGGATACTGAGAGAGCTCATAGAGGTTCTGATGGCTTTAAAGGGATGTATTTAATAGACCCTTGGAGATGGGGGAGGTTCCACAGGATTGGAAAGAGGCCGATCTGCTCCCTCTTCAAAAGCATAGTAACCGAGAAGAGGTGGCTAACTACAGGACAGTAAGCCTTACCTCAGTGATGGGAAAAGTAAGAGATGCTGCTAAAAAGATAGTGAACTTTCTAGAATCCAGTGGGTTGCAAGATCCAAGGTAACATAGTTTTATCAAAACGAAAATAGTGGCAAACAAATATGATTGATTTATTGATTTGGGTGACCAGAGAACTGGATCAAGGGCATGCAATGGATGCCATCTATTTAGATTTTAACAAAGCCTTTGATGCTTTTCCTTACTGGAAACTTCTGAATAAACTGAGTAGCCTGGGAATTGATCCCAAGCTGATGATCTGGATCAGAAATTGGTTGACTGACAGAGGGTAGTGGTAAATGGAATTTACACAGAAAAAATTGAAAGTGAGTAGTAGAGTGCCTTGGGAATCAGTTCTGCGACTGGTACTGTTCAGGGTCTTTGTGAGTGATATTGCCAAGGGTATAAAAGGAGAAGTATGCTTTTTTTTGTGGATGACATGAAGATTTGTGACAGAGTGGACACCTCAAAGGCAGTAGACAACATGAGAAAGGATACAAAAATTAGAAGAATTGTCTAAAGCTTAGCTCTGAAGATTTAATGCAAAGAAATTCATGGTGATGCACTTAGGATGCAGAAATCCAAAGGAGCTGTATGTGATAGAGGCCAAAAGGCTGATGTGCAGGGACCAGAAAAGGAACATCAAAGTGATAGTGTCTGAAGATCTCATGGTAACAAAACAATGTGACAAGGCAGTGACCAAAGCCAGAAGGATGCTAGGTTGCATACTGAGAGCTACAGTATAACCAGCAGAAGGAAGAAGGTGTTAACACCCCTTTATAAGTCATTGGTGAAGCTTCATTTGGACTACTGTGCTCTTTTTTGGAAGTTATATCTCAAAGTATATAAAAACATTTGAAACGGTTCAGACAAAGGTGACCAAAATGATATGGGACCTGCTCCAGAAGACATGTGAGAAAAGGCTTGAAAAACCTAAATATGTATACTGTGGAGGAGAAGAGGGACAGGGAGTATATGATACAGACAGGTAATACTGTTTTCATGGAAAGAGGGGATGGATGCTTGGAATGTTTTCCCAATGGAAGTGGTAGGGCAGAAACAATGATGAAATTCAAAAAGTCATGGAACAGACACAGAAGATGGAATCAAAGCAAAACATAAAAGTCCCCAAGCTGGTTCTGTAGCTTGAGAGATCACTCCAGGACTAGACGCTTCATCTGTGGAACTTCCTTCCACAGGAATCTTCCTTTAACAGGTTTAAAAAAAAGAGTCTTAAACCTTGGCTCTTCAATGAGTCCTTTTAACTACATTTTTTAGGTCTCAGCTATATTTTAGTTGTAATTCAAAGATTTTCCCTATGCTTTTGTGTCTCTGTTTAGAATTTTGGTTTCAAGATGAATCGTCGGGCTATTCATCCCTTCCTATTTGTCTTATGTGGGTTTTCATGTTTTTAAATTATTACTATTTTGGGCTTATTCCCTTTTTATCTTTGTAAACTGCCTGGGATGGTATTTGAAATATTTGAACAAAATAAACACCTGACCAAGGAGAGTGTTCGACCAGGCTCTAAGATATTTCAAGTCCCGGTGAGGCATCAGACTGCTCTTAGGGTAGTTGGTCACCTACCCTAGTCTTTCCAGCTGCCAAATCACAGGGCGGTATCCTTCCTGGACTTCTCCATGGAATCTGACTGAATCAGTCGTACATGTATGAGTGAACCCTGATCCCTTGTTTATGCAGGGACACTACCATCAGAACCATGACTTTTGAGAAGGTATGAGGGTCGTGGCCAGGCCAAAGGGTAGAGCCTAAAACTGGAAATGGCAGCCCAGGACACTGAAGCATAGAAAACGCTGGTGCTGCTCCCAGATGGGAACATGAATGTAGGCCTTATCCAGATCTATATAATGACAAATCTGATGGTCTCCATGCAGAAATGCAAAACTCAAAACTTGGCATTGACTGCCTTCGGGTCCAGAATGGGCCAGAAGGATCCTCCCTTCTTGGGCACCACAGTGTAGAAGGAATAACATCACTGGCTGTGCTCTGTGGAAAGCATGGGTGAGATAACTTGAAACTGAAGAATTTATTTGACTGCCAACTGCCAGAAACCTGGAGGAGGTTTGGATCAAGATGTAAAGGGCAGTTTGCCGCATACATAGCACCTGACTCGAGTCTGGCAGCTTCCAGGCTGTTTATCAATTGTTGGATCCAGCATAAGAGCACTCAGACTAACAGGCCACAAACAGTGCCACCTGACAGCTTAGATAGGCCAAAATAAATTTTTAAGGAGGCTAGGCCAAAATAGATTCATAAGGAGGCCCTCCCTCCTCCTATCATGAGATTTCTTAAGCATAGCACCCCTTCCATCGGGATTGTCATGCGTTTTATCACTACCATGACCAGGATGTCTTCATCAGGGAGGCCCAAAAACTGTTCCAGCTTGCCCTGGGGCAGTGGGTACAGCTGAGACAGGACCTTAGGGCCTATAAGATCCAGCTTAGGAGCTTTTCACTGGGAGACAAGTAGCTGATGCATATGCTCAGACAGAGCAAAAAACCCCAAAGGGTGTCTGATGCCTTCCAAAGTAGGGTCCACTTGCAAAGTTTGTACTGGAGCAGGCTCAGCTGTACCCAGAACTGCCAGTGCATCCTATATCAGGACAGGGAGGCCCTTCCTGTGAAAAGAGCAGATCACAGACAGATCCTCGCCTTCCATGAGGGGAATTTCCCCTTCTTCCTCAAACCCATCTTAGGGAGAAGTGATGCTCTTCATCATCCCAGACATCCCCCGAAGGGGAATAAAGCTGGGCTCCTAAAGGAACAGGTGGGCAAACAAGTAATGTGAGGATGCTTAAGTCCCTTACCACCATTGGCAAAAAGGCTTGAGAGCCCAGGGTCCCCTGTAGGGGAGGCCTGGGCCCTAGACCCCTATAGAGGCTGCTGCCACACAGCTAGGAAGATCTGAAAGTAGCCTGTGAGCTGCTTCAGAAGCTGCTGCTCAAAACCAGTGGAAAGAGAAGCTCATGGCCCTGGGGGGCCCTAAAGGGACTATTGGCTAGAGCCTATAGCCTCCTCCCCATGTGCCCCCTCCGCAGAAACTACACAGGTATTCAAAATGACCGCTGGACCTGCAAGTAGGAAAACCATGGGACAATCTATGGAGGCATCCCAAAAATGCTGAAAAAATTGCATCCAAGGTGTCACTGTCACATATGGATCAAAAAGACCCACCACTGAGCTGATATGGCAGGAGCCACAAGAAGCACAGTGCCAGGCTCCAAGCATCACAGCAGAACTCCAAGCAGCAAAAAAAGAAAAACTGCAAATACAAGAAAAGCCCGACAAAAAGAACAAGGCCATGGTGAAAAGGAAATGCCAGCAGTTCCAAGGCCGGCTATCTGAAATCTGAGAAGGGAAAGCCTGGCCACCCACTGCTGCAGCAGAGAAAAGAAGTAATTAGATCTTACCTGCTAATTATTGTTCCTGAAGGAACGACAGTCCAGTCCCTTTACTTCAGGGTTACGCAACCCTTCCAGCAGCTTGGAGGCTGAGCCCAACCTTTTTGGGGTGGAGCGGTATATATACCACTGGTGCCACCCACCAACTCCAGTAACCTACTGCAAAAGCAGACTTAACCAAACCTAAGTAATTCTCTAAACGGAAATAAACAAACTCAAGCAAAAACTCTTATATACATATTCCTTTTTTTTTTTTTTTGGACAGGAGTAGACAGTAGGAGAGAGGGTCAAGGGAGGAGGTAGGATAACTGCTACTGCACGGGCCTTTCCTCCAGCATGACCTACCCGCAAGACCTGAATCTGCCCTCGGGCCGCAGTCCCGCCCCAGAGAAACGGCCGGAAATGCCAAATAGAGCTAGGGAGGGGAATAGGGACTGGACGGTCGTTCCTTCAGGAACAATAATTAGCAGGTAAGATCTAATTACTTCTTCCTTATCGTCACTCCAGTCCAGTCCCTTTACTTCAGGGAAGTACCAGAGCAGTACCAGCTCGGGCGGGATTTGCCATTCCGGAGCGTAGCACTGCATGCGCAAACCTGGAGTCCGCCGAGCTCTGCACGTCCAACCTGTAGTGCTTGGTGAAAGAGTGCAGAGAGGACCAAGTCGCTGCCTTACAGATATCCATAGGAGGAACTAGGCTGAACTCCGCCCAAGAGGCAGCCTGCGCTCGAGTTGAGTGAGCGCGCAGACCTCCTGGGACTTGCTTCCCCTTGAGGATATAGGCGGAGGCAATCGCTTCCCTGATCCATCTGGAAATTGAGGCCTTGGCCGCCGCCTCTCCCTTGTGAGGCCCTCCGAACTGCACAAGAGTCGTTCGGATTTCCGGAAGGGCGCCGTGCGGGAGAGGTAACGCTTCAAGGCTCTGGGGACGTCGAGCAGATGGAGCCTACTATCTTCCCCTCCTGGTCCCTTCGGCGAAAGAGACGGGAGAGAGATGGATTGGTTGATATGAAAGGGGGAGATCACCTTAGGCAAAAATGAAGGAACCGTCCGAAGGACTACCTTATCCTTGAGAAACGACAGAAAGGGAGGTCGAGAAGACAGGGCTTGTAATTCGGAGACTCGTCTAGCTGAGCAAATGGCCACAAGGAACACTGTCTTCAGAGTCAGATCCTTCAAGGAGGCCTTCTTCAATGGTTCAAAAGGCTCCGCGACTAGGGCATTTAGTACCAGGTTGAGGTCCCAAGGGGGGGATGACCGATCTTCGTTGTGGGCGGAGCCGTCTGACCGCTTTCAAGAACCTGACAACGTCCGCATGAGCTCCCAACGGCTTTCCGCGCACCTTGCCCCTATAGCAAGCGATGGCCGCCAGTTGTACTCGCAAGGAGCTGTGGGCTAAACCCTTATCGAGACCCGCTTGCAAAAATTCCAGCACCTCCGGGACCGAAGCTGACAGGGGATTCTTCCGGCGTTCCGTACACCATGCCTCAAAGATACGCCAAACTCTTACATAGGAGAGACAGGTGGAGCGCTTCCTCGCGCTCAACAGGGTCGCAATTATTGCCGGCGAGTAGCCGCGCTTCAAGAGCCGCGCCATTTTAATAGCCAAGCCGTAAGCGAGAATCGATCCACGTGTGGCATCTGGACCGGCCCTTGCCTCAGAAGGTCCTTCCTGACGGGAAGGCGCCACGGCCGGTCGGCGATCATCCTTACCAGATCCGCATACCAGGGACGACGAGGCCAATCCGGGGCAATAAGGATTACTAGGCCCCGGTGAGCTTCCACCCGCTGGAGGACCTTCCCGATTAGGGCCCAAGGGGGGGAGACATAAAGAAGACCCTCCGAGGGCCATTTCTGGGACAGGGCGTCCAGGCCCTCGGACATCCTTTCCTTCCGTCGACTGAAGAATCGGCTTACTTTTGCGGATGCGAACCGCGCCATGAGGTCCATGACTGGAGGACCCCAAAGAGCTACTATCTGGTCGAAGATCTCCTGATGCAGTTCCCACTCGCCGTGGTCTATCTTGCACCCGCTGAGGTAATCGGCCGTGATGTTGTCCGTGCTGGCTACGTGCTGAGCTGAGAGTGCTTCCAGGCAAACTTCTGCCCACTTGAACAGGGCGTCCGCCTCCTTTTCTAAGGCCGGACTGCTGGTGCCGCCCTGGTGATTGATGTACGCCACTGCGGTGACATTGTCGGAGAGAACGCGAATCGCTTTTCCTAGCACTGAGGACTGGAGAGCCTTGAGCGCCCGAGCGACGGCTCTCAATTCTAATTGGTTGATAGGCCATAGGGATTCCAACGCCGTCCAACGCCCCTGGACAAACTGTTCCTCGAAATGTGCTCCCCAGCCTGCTAGACTGGCGTCTGTCGTTAACAGCATCCACTGTGGAGATTAGAGGGGCATTCCGCGACTCAGATTCCTTGGGCACCTCCACCAGAGGAGGGAGTGCTTGGTTCGAGGAGCGCAGGGAAGCTGCCGGGACAAGGGGTGCTGTTGTGGAGACCACCGCCGCAACAGCGACCGCTGTAACGGGCGCATGTGAGCTCTGGCCCACGGGACTACTTCTGTTGCTGCCGCCATGGTTCCCAGCAATTGCAGGTAATGCCACGCTGAAGGGAGCCGCCTGGCCATGAACTGTGAGACTAGGGTTCTTAGGTCCTTTATCCTCGTGCTGGACAGGAAGACCCTGCCTCTGCCTGTGTGGAACCTTGTTCCGAGATACTCCAGCTCTTGGGATGGAATCAAACTGCTCTTTGCACGATTGATGACCCACCCTAGCTCCTCCAGAACTTGAACTACTTTGGCTGTTGCCCGATGACTTTCCTCTTCTGATTTTGCCTGAATCAGCCAGTCGTCCAAATAGGGGTGTACTAGGATTCCATTTTTTTGTAGGACGGCCGCTACCACCACCATCACCTTGGTGAAAGTTCTTGGCGCCGTCGCTAGTCCGAAGGGTAGCGCCTGAAATTGAAAATGACCTCGAGGCACCGCGAATCTCAGGAACTGCTGATGGGACCTTCTGACCGGGATATGCAAATAGGCTTCTGTCAGATCCAACGACGTTAGGAACTCTCCAGCCCTCACGGCCGCTATCACAGCTCGCAGGGTTTCCATCCGGAAGTGTGGTACCTTGAGACAGCGATTGACCTGCTTTAGATCGAGGATCGGGCGAAAGGACCCCTCCTTTTTTGGGACGACGAAGTAAATCGAGTACCGACCCGTACCGCATTGGTCTGGAGGAACCGGAACCACGGCCCCGAGCTCTATGAGGCGGGAAAGTGTTGATTCTATGGCTTCTCTTTTTGTTGGGGAACCGCAGGGGGACTGAACAAAGGCTGGAAGTATTTGCTTTGCAAATTCGAGAGCGTATCCCTCTCGAATCACTTCCAGCACCCACTGATCGGACGTGACCCGGGACCAGGCGGGAAGAAACTGCCTCAGGCGTCCGCCTACCGGCAGTCCGCCCTCCTGGACCCCCAATATCTCATTGTTGTTTTCTGGGGCCCGAAGAAAAGGAGGAGGAGGCCGAGGAACCTCTGCCCCGAAACCCTCGGAATCCTTGACCCCTAGCGTTAAAACGACCCCTGAGGAAAGGGTTAGGTCTGGACGAGCGAAACCTCCGAGGTTCTCTCGGTTGGTTCCGAGCTGGGACTGATGGATGCGTTTGCTTGGGCCTGTCCTCCGGAAGCCTGCCCCCCTTGGACTCACCCAGGTCCTTTACTAACTTGTCCAGGTCCTCTCCGAATAATAGTTTCCCTTTAAAGGGAAGGCAACTCAGGCGAGCTTTGGAGGAGGCATCGGCGGCCCAATTCCGGAGCCACAAATAGCGTCTGCGGCCACTACCGAGGCCATGTTCTTTGCTAAGCTCCGGATGAGGTCATACTGGCTATCCGCCAAGAAGGCCGTACCTGATTCCAACCTCTCCGCGTTGGCTAGAACCCCATCGGAGGGGCCCTCCTCTGCCTGGAGTTGCTGAGACCACCTCAAGCAGGCTCGTGCCACCCATGCCCCTGAAACTGAGGCCTGTAAGGCAAGAGCGCTCACATCGAAGGCTTGCTTAAGGAGTGTGTCCAATCTTCTGTCCTGGGCATCCCTCAAGGCCGCGCTGCCCTCTACTGGGATGGTAGTTTTCTTCGTCACTGCCGAAACCGCCGCATCCACCCTGGGGGACCTCAGAAGCTCTTTGTCTGCCTCTGGGAGAGGGTAGAGGCGAGACATGGCCTGGACCCCTCTTAAAGCTGACTCTGGTTGGTCCCATTCCTCCTGAATCATCTGACGCACCACTCTGTGGACAGGAAAAACCTTCTGGGACCTCCTGATGGCCTGGATCAAGGGATCCTCCAATGCTTCATCCTCCGCGGGGGTATCCGAGGCTACGTTGAGAGTTTTCAGGGAATCATTTATTAATGCGGGCAACTCCTCCCGCCGGAAGACTCTGATTATGCGAGAGTGGTCCTCCTCAGGGATCTCCCCTTCCTCCAGCTCCTCCTCTTCCTCCTCCAATTCCTTTTCCGAGACCTCCTCTTCAGGCATGTCCTGGGAAAGAGAAGTGAGGGGCTCCTCATTCAGCAGCCTGGGGCGCTTTGAGGGTATCCCGGAGTCCTGAGCGTTAGACCTCATGGGTCTGACTAGTCTGCCTTTGGCCGAAGGACCCGATTCTCCCGGACCAAGTCCCCTCTTACGCAAACAATAGGCTTGGTGCAGTAAGAGCACGAAATCAGGGGAGAAGAAATCCCCGACTCCCCTTCTTCTGCGGGAAGGGAGGAGGGAGGTATAGGGGAAGGGGAGCCTCTGAGCGAGAAGGAAGGGATAACTGGGACCTCCTACTTCCCCCTCCGAGGGGTCCGAGGACCCCTGCGAGGCCTGGGACATGGCCAGGCTGATTTCTTGTTCTACTGAGGAAGCCACTGCAGCACAGCCCCTGCAGACCCCTGCCTCAGATGCAGTACCCCTCCGGGTGCCACAAGATGGACACCTCGGTTTGCCCGTCATGCTCCTCAGGAGTAGCTAAATAGATGCACAACCGTCCTGAGCCTAACAAACAGATTTACTTTTCAAAAACCTTTAAACAAACAAAATAAATCAAATAAATCAACAAATAAATCAACAAAATAAACTCCCCAAATAAATCTAAGATTCCAGGCTCTACAAATGCTCTCCAGTAACAGGCACCAAAAGAAAGAAACCCCTGAGGCAAACGGGGACACAGTAAAACCTTTCACATTACTTTTCCAATTAATTAATTAAAGAAATATCCAGAGACTGTAGATTAAAATTTTTTTAAAAATTTCAGCCCATAAGCTGAATACTTGCGGTTTAGAGGCTTCCTTCCAGGACCGTGGCCGCGATTCTCAGTAGTTGGCTCAACACGTGGTAGGTCGCGACCACGTGGAGCCCTTAGCGGAGGAGCTTGAAAAACTGCCCTTTGAGTTGTCCCGCAAGCTCCGACCGTGAAGGAGAGGCTGGGAACTGAGACCCGAACGACCAGTGGCCTCGATCTACTCCCGGTGCTTCACTCGCGGCTCCGGAGTTCGTCGCTGCCCTCAACCACGCCGTGGTAAGAATGAGGGGGGCTGAAGGAAAGAGCACACTCTCCCTCCTGCACGGCGATTCCTCTAGCGCTCAGCCACCGGAGGGGCTTCGGCGCGAGGACGGGCAGGTCTTCAGGAAGGGCAGCAGAGGAGTAGGCAGCACCGACAGCGAGAGGAACTCTGACCGTTCCTCCTCGCTGCTGCAGGAAATAGAGGCAATCTCCTCCGGTCTCCAGACCGGGCCGCGGGGGGGGGGGGGGGGCGGGGGTGTTAAGGAGTACTCAGACAAGAGGGAAAGGAAAATAAAAACTAAGGCAAGTTTCCTAATGAAAATAAGGAAGTCTAACCATGCAACTTAGAAAAATTAATTAAAATTAATTAAAATTAGAAAAAATAGGACTCCAGTAAGCTCTAGGCCAGCGATGGCGAACCTATGGCACGCGTGCCAGCTGTGGCACGCGAAGGCCTTGCAGCTGGCACGCGGGAAGGTCCGCAATTAGTTTTTTTTTTTTTTTTTCAATTTTAATTGTCTGCTCTGCTGCCGCTGTCGGGGCCGCTGCGGCAAAATCGAGCGTGCCGCGGGGCCCCCCTGTACCCGGCAGAGCCTGCCCTCCCCGTAGCAGCTCTCTCTTTGGAGCTGCAGTCAGACGCGCCGGCTTGCAGAGCGCGAAGGGAAGAGTTTCCCTTTCGCGACTCTGTTAAGCCCGCGGGGGCTGATGGGAACTTCCCATCAGCCCCCGCGGGTTTAACAGAGCAGCGAGGGAGAAGCTCTTCCCTCGCGCTCTGCAAGCCGGCGCGTCTGACTGCAGCTCCAAAGAGAGAGCTGCTACGGGGAGGGCAGGCTCTGCCGGATACAGGGGGGCCCCGCGGCACGCTCGATTCTGCCGCGGCGGCCCCCAACAGCGGCAACAGACAGGTTTTTCTTTTTTTTAATTTTCCCTGGGCTGGGGGGGGGGTTAGGAGTGGTGATGTGATGGGCTGGGCTGGGGGGGGGTTAGGAGTGGTGATGTGATGGGCTGGGCTTGGGCTGGGCTGGGCTGGGCTGGGGGGGTTAGGAGTGGTGATGGGCTGGGCTGGGGGGGTTAGGAGTGGTGATGGGCTGGGCTGGGCTGGGGGGGGTTAGGAGTGGTGATTGGCTGGGCTGGGGGGGTTAGCAGTGGTGATGGGCTGGGCTGGGGGGGTTAGGAGTAGTGATGGGCTGGGCTGGGGGGGGTGTTAGGAGTAGTGCTGGGCTGGGGGATTTAGGAGTGGTGATGGGCACTGGGCTGGGGGGTAGGAGTGGTGATGGACACTGGGCTGGCTAGGGGGGGTTAGGAGTGGTGATGGGCACTGGGCTGGCTGGGTGGTAATGATTGGTGATGGGCGCTGGGCTGGGGGGGTTAGGAGTGGTGATGGGCGCTGGGGGGGCTTAAACTAAAAATTGGGTGATGGGGATTAGGACTGGAAATGGGCTGGTGGGATTAGGACTGTAAGTGGGTTGATGGGGGGTTAGGACTGGTAATGGGCTATGGGGGGCTTAAACTGAAAATTGGGTGATGGGGATTAGGACTGGAAATGGGCTGGTGGGATTAGGACTGGAAGTGGGTTGATGGGGGGTTAGGACTGGTAATGGGCTATGGGGGGGCTTAAACTGAAAATTGGGTGATGGGGGATTAGGACTGGGAGTGGGCTGATGGGGAGGTTAGGACGGGTAATGGGCGAGGGGGGGGGTGAGAATGAAAATTGGGTGAGGTGGGAGTGGTAGTGGAATTGGGCTGTTGGGATTAGGACTGGGAGGGGGCTATGGGGGCTAGGACTGGTAATGGGTTGGGGTTGCTAGGACTGGAAATGGGCTGAGTGGAAGGGGGCTTGAACTGCAAATAGCTGTTGGGGATGGGGCTTGGAATGGAAATGGGCTGAGGGGAAGTGGGGGGCTTGAACTGCAAATAGCTGATGGGGACGGGGCTTGGAATGGAAATGGGCTGAGGGGAAGTGGGGGGCTTGAACTGCAAATAGCTAATGGGGAGGGGGACTTGGAATGGAAATGGGCTGAGTGGAAGGGGGCTTGAACTGCAAATAACTGATGGAAGGGGCGCTTGGAATGGGCTCTTAGGGGAGGGAGCTAGGACAGGAACTGGGCTGATGGATGGGCTAGGATAGAACTGAGAATTGGGTGTTGGGGGAGCTAAGATTGGAAATGGGCTGTGGTGGGGGCTTGGATTGAAATGGACTCATGGAGGGGCTAGAACTGGAGGTAGGCTCATGGGGGGCTTGGATTAGAAATGGGCTGAGTGGAGGGGAGCTAGGATTTAACATGGGCTGATGTGGGGACTAGGAAAGGACTAGAAATGGGCTGATGGGAGGCTGGTATTGGAAATGAGCTGATGAAGGGACTCGGATAGGACTGGAAATGGATGGGGGAGCTAGGACTGGAAATGGACTGATGAGGGGACTAGAAGGGAGCGGATACTGGGTGGGGCTGGAACTAAAAGGGAGCGGATGTTGGGGGAGATTAGAAGGGGATGGGGCTGGGAGAATGAAATGGAGAGGGGAAAAATATTTTGTGTGTGAGGGAAATAAAATGTACAATTGGCCGGGTATTGGGAGAGTAAGTGGGGATTGAGGATGGAGGGGTAAAATTTGAGTGGATGAAATAGGAATGAGGAAAGAGCAAAAGGAGAAAGATTAGTATGTTAAAGCGGATGTAGAGAGAGAGAATGGAAAAAAAAAACTAGAAGAGAGAAGAAAGGACAAATGGACAGCAGATGATGGAGAGTTAGCAGAAAACATGAAGAAACCAGAAGAAAGTGGCTGGAGCAATTGCAACTGTGTAACTGAGCTGAGGTATTCTGTTTATGTAATTCCTTTTTGACATTGCCACTTGTTCTCTTTCCCCAGTAGGTCATGTATTGTTTGTTCTCTGAAATGTATTGGTTTAATATTTGCAGTGTTGCCTTTTGATAGGTATGGTATGGTGCTTTTGTGACTCCTGGTAGTGCTGTTAGGATACGGCGGGTTTGCTATTGGTTCTAAATGGGCAGTGTTTGTAGTAGTTCCTAATGTGCCTGGCGGTTGACACTGGATTATAGTAATGTAGAAATCTTTTAGTCTGTCTTTATCCATACACTCATTAAGAGACATGTTTACTAAAAGTTAGTGTATGTTAGCATTATGCAAATATTTATGCAAATTGACGTGCTGGCACTTTGAGGAAATTCTTTGGTTTTGTGCGGCAGTTTGGGCACTCGGGCTCAAAAAGGTTAGCCATCACTGCTCTAGGCTTACGGAACCCTCCAGCTGCTTGGAGGCTGAGAATACTGGAGTTGGTGGGTGGCAACAGTGGTATATATACCGCTCCACCCCAAAAAGGTTGGGCTCAGCCTCCAAGCTGCTGGAAGGGTTGCATAACCCTGAAGTAAAGGGACTGGACTGGAGTGACGATAAGGAACACACTCTTTTTATTTATGTTTTTAAGATTTGGTCCTGCTTTATTCAAGCAGGCATGATAATAGGCTGAGAAAAATCAGAAAATATTCAGAAAAAAAGGCAAAAACTAAACAATCAGATAGAAGACAGCATGAGGGAAAGAGGTCTAGGCCCAACTTACCAAACTCTCATAGGGGTCCCATAGGGTTCTGCTGTCCACTTTCTAGCCCACAAGTGTTAAGGAACCAAAGGGAATCAGCGCTGGACACAGGGCAAGCTGTTCGGTGCAAAGGTCTTACTCACACAGTCCACTGGACCATAGTTTGGCCAAGGGAGCTAGGCCTATTTGCACTAGTCCAAATGCCTTGCCACCTGCTGGAGGTACACAAATACTGCCTTTCTCAGTGCTGCAACAGTACTTATACAGAGTGATGACATCACTAAATGTTGCTCAAATCTGTCTCCACCTGCTGTCAAGGGAGCATAACACCACTCATTTGGACTAGTCTAGCAGGATAATGAGGAATAGAAAGTTAAATAACCTGCCCAATGCCACAAAGTGTGTCAGTGGGACTTGAATCCTGGTATCCCCAATTCCCACCTGCTGCTCTAACCACTAGGCTACTCCCAGTTTAGGTGAGCTGTTATAAATTACTCTCCACATTTTACAGGTACACAGTATCAGCCCTTTACACCTCAAAATGAGTTTATATCAAACTTAGGGCTATATTTACCATAGTGCACTAGCATCTTAACGTATAGAGAATCTAGGGCCCACTGCATAAAATGGGATCTGTGGTAAAATAACACACATTAGTGCATCTAATAGTACATCTAGTCCTAATTTGTGTTTGTTATAGTGCTAATTGTATTATGGTGGCAGGTGCAGGGCTTAATTTCTGAGGCATGGCCTGGAGCACAGATCCATAGTCCCTTTCAGACTTCAGAGCAGCAGAGATGCTCCAGCCCCTCCTTCCCTTTCAGGCAGCCTGCACGGGGAGGAGGAGGAGGAGAGGGGGTCAACTTGGAGCAGCCTCTCTAATGTTGTTTCTATGGAATTCTTGATCATACGACTTTATGTAGCAATATTTGTAAATAGTTTACCACCGGTATCCAAGTTTATGTAGCAAGTTCTGTAAATAGTTTACCCCTGTTATCCAAGTTACTTGCCCTGTTATCTGTAAACTCATACATGTTAACTGTACTGAGCATTTCTGTTCCATGTAAACCGCGCTGATGCTGAATAGTGCGGTATATAAGAGACTGTAAATAAATAAATAAATAATGCAGCCCTTCATTCCCTGTTGCTCCTCCCACTGGCCCATCAGCCAGGGCCAGCCCCAGATTTTGGTATCCTAGGCAAACCTTAAGCCTTATGCCCCCACCCCCCTGGCTATCAGAACCTGTTGTTTAGCTTTGAATGTCCTTAATCTTCCCCCCCTCCCCCAAGCTGCTGCCTTAGGTGGATGGAATATCACTCCTGTATTAATGCAACAGTGTCATAGATCTCCAGTGGCATAATTGAACAATGGTTCATTTAGAAACCTTTCAAAGTGATTTGAGGCTAATCTGCAAATGAAACTGAGATTAAAGTGTGATTCTACTACTACTGATCATTTGTATAGCGCTACAAGGTGTCCACAGCGCTGCACAGACACATGTAAGAGACAGTCCCTGCTCATCAGAGCTTACAAGCTAGTCAAGACAGACAACACAGTAGCTATAGACATGGGATACAGCTAGTGGAAATGGTAAGGAAACACAAAGGAGATCAGGTGAGTCAGGATCCGAAAGCGGCAGCGAAGAGGTGAGTTTTTAGTCTGGATATGAAAAGGATCGGAGAAGGAGCCTGACGTATTGACTCAGGTAGTTTGTTCCATGCATAAGAAGCAGCAAGGTGAAAGCAATAGAAGAGAAGGGCACATAGAAGCAATTTACCAGAAGAGTAGAGTTCCCGAGAGAGGGGTAGGGAGAGAGAGGAAAGGTACTGAAGAGCAGTAGAAGTTAGAAGAAACTGGACGATCCACTTTGTGTTCCTATACATCCATATACTTAATAAAGTAATTACACTGCAAGTGCTTTGTGGCTATGCATGCCAAAAATATGCAATAAATACTGACACTAATTTGTAACTAATATTCTAGTTTCAGGACTATTATAATTTTATAGCTCTACTAGACATGTGCCACACTGTACAGTGCTGATATTCAGGTGCAATATGCTCCTACCCCATGGTGGTTATAATATAAGTGGATACATCAGGCAGTGAGAGATCAAGTGACTGCCCAAGGACCTTAGTTCAAAGCTTGTTGCTCTAACCACTAGGCCACTTCCTGTACAACAGAAAAGAGCAATTCAATAGAGACATGAACAGAAAATTAACTGAATGAGAAATGCAAAGTAAATTTGGGTGTTTGTTTGCTATGTACATGCAGTAACTAATATTCTTTGGAATATCTTGTAGAATAAATATTATAGACTCCAAATGAGTGAATAATAAGAGACCCATCTTCAAGCTACAATAATTTTGTGTTTTTTGCATTATGCCAGGTCCATTGATTAGTAGCTTGTATCTTACAGTAATAAGGATTACATGTCCCACCGTAAGGGACCCTTTTACTAAAGTGTGGTAAAGTATTGTACTCACGGTACATTAGATGCAAAAATGAATGTGAAATGCAAAGCAGGTTTGCTTAAAACAGCATTTACATATTGGGGTTCCTATTGGGCCTACATCCAGCAGAAGTGTCAACTGTATTACTATATGAATGGACGGAAAGCACCTTGCTTATTAAAATAAGAGCATGTTCCCATACAGTTGCTGCACAGAAAATGTATTTACTGTTTGATAAATGTACTGACAATGCACCGACCACCTCTTATTTAGCAGACGATAAATATGAGATAACGTGCCACACTCTAACTGAATATGCAGTCCGTGCCCATTCCCCACCCATAGCCCACCTATTTCCCCTGCTAATTTTCATACTGTTTAATAGGTTTTAAGAAAAGGGCCCCTTAATTATTTTCAGCCTAACATGTGAAACAAGAAACGTTTTCTCGAGACTAGAGTTTCAGGAAACTATTAAAAATGTACAAAGCATTTTGCATACTGATACCCAGAGCAGCCAGATTCAAGTAATCTCTGGTAATTATCTTGAGTCAGGATCAATATTAATCACTAGGCAAGGTTCTGTATCACTCATGTATTCGTAATTTTGAAATCTTAAGAACCCTGCCTAACTCTTACTGTGCTCTTTTTCACACAGTACATTATACATAATTATATAATTACAAATATGACATGGTTGTGTTATAGAATTAAACTACTTTGTGAAATAAATTATGGTACAATAGCTGACATTTGACTCGCATACAACTGGTAACAGACACCATTAATCACCTTAGTACAAAGTAACATGATGCTTATAATGTGAATGAGCTAGTGTGAACAAGACATTTTCTCAAGGTCATGCTATTATGACCCCTAGCAATGATTAACTCACTATAGTAAATCAGAGGCAAACTAGGGAGGCATAAGATGAAAAGGGAGTATTTAGTTATGAAGATTTTTGAGATGAGCTGGAAGTTGCTTAGGCATAATGTTGTAATGGATTAGAGGTGAGCTATATGATTATGACCTCTGGATTTCTGTGTGGAATTAATCTTTCTAGGGTAATTTTAGAAAGTATTTTTCATACACATGTGGCAGAATGTACGCCTAAAATTCCACTTATTTATTTGTTTGCAGCAATTTGGTATACTGTTATTAGCTAATTTTGATTATCAGCATTGCGGTGTACAAAAACCCCCTAAAGGTTCAGGACATAACAGGGAAGGAAAGAGATAGCAAAGCAGCATACTATATACAGTATAAAATGGTATTAAGACCAAAAGGGAGGAACAAGGGGACCAGCCACTCCTGACGTTATCTAGGGATGACCAACTGCCAGATCAAGCACGTTTGTTGGAAAAGTCAGGTTTTGACAACCATTTTCAATTTGCGATGACAACTTTCTGACATAAGCTCCAACATAAATTCTATAATGTGGGTGCTAAGTAACTAAAACAGAATTTGTGAGTCACTTTCAATCTTGGCTTCAGTAGGGATGTGATAGCTAGGAACTTGGTCTGCGAGGACCAAGGGGTGTGATTTGGGTAATATGGAAGGATCAAGCGATTTAAATATAAGGACAACCCGCAATGGCATAAGTTACAATGAGTCCCCAAGCAAAACTTTGCTGAGGGCCCCCCATTGTCGTGGTGGTGGTGGCAGGGACACCCCCCCCATCGTGTGGGGTCCCCCCAAGCAACAGCAAACTTACTTGATTGTTCTTGCTGCGTTTCTCCGCTCTTCTAAGTTCCCCATAGGCTGAGCAGCTGTCCCCTGATGGTGTCTCGTGGTGTGGCTGTTATCGCCTGGCAAGAAACAGCCGCTGGGCTCATAGCGAACTTAACAACGTGGAATACACAATCAAGTAAGTTTGCTGCATACTGTTGTCACATTGTGTGTGCCCCTTTTCTGCCCAGGCCCCCCGCATTGCAGGGTCTACTTGGACAGAAGTTATACCACTGGCAACCCAGAATAGAATATATGATGGGGTGTGCTCAAAATCTTAAATTTTAGGTGGAAGAAGATGGGCAACAAATGTTCCTCAAATAGGAGGGGAGTGACATGGTCAAAATGGTGAGCATTGTGCAGCAGTTTCATAGCAGTGTTCTGAACCAGCTGGACATGCTTAAGATATAACGGGAGACAATGACTAAAAGACACAGAGGATCACTATATAGGAAAAGGATGGAATCAAAACAAATGTATATAACTTCATGAACAGAGAGGGGTAACCTGCCTGGCGTGGCAGGTACAAACTTAAGCAAAGGTATAGAGGGGGAGTAACCTTCACAAAGCAGCAGATGCAGTTCTATACCTCTAGCCACCTTACCGGGCAGACTAGAGGTGCCATGCTGGTCTTTATCTGCCGTCATTTACTATGCTACTATGTAACTGCAATAGCTAAGGTGAGACAGTATGAGTGCATGTATTAGGGTTCACAAAGCCCTAGCGACTAAAGAAGGTAGAAAGGATATGATCTGCCTTAGTGCATAAAAAGAGCTCCGGACTAAGGCAGAGATATGGGAAGAAAAAACAAGGAACTGTTTAACGTGATCCCAGAGATGGGACAGTCTCTCAATGGAATCTTGACATAAGCGATCAATGGGTTGAACATGGGAATGGAGCTGCCACGTGTAAACCAGATAGTCTCATACTTTTGGGGGCTAAGAATCATTTATAGCCCACTAATTCACTACAGTTCTTAGAACGATACAGCACAACATTAGTAACAATTGCATAAATCCATAAAAGAATTATAAAACAAAAGATATTGAAATAAACCACGTATCCAAATCATCTTTATAGTCATAGAAACTCTTAATCATCATACTAATCACAAAGTCCATTATCTTAATACAAATGCCTGCTCAAAAACATGCTTTCAACTTTTTAGCTAGATTTACTTCACATCTGATCTCTGCTGGAGGAGAATTCCTTAAAATAAAAGAAGCAAAAGGACAATTCGAGCATAAATTGATTGTATAAAGGGAAGGAAACTTCTAAAATTAAGGCAGGTAAACTGTCAATGCAACTTTGAAGGTGAATAATGGTATAGAAGTACCGCAGCTCAAGTGAAGGAGCGGCCTAATGGTTGGAGCAAAGAGCTAGTATCAGAGAAGCCAGCAATCCAATCCCACTGCTACTCCTTGGGATCTTGGGCAAGTCACTTAACCCTCCATTACCTCAGGTACAAACTTAGATTGTAAGCCCTCTGGGCACTGGAAAACACTTAGGGGTCATTCTGAACCACAAATAGCGGGGATGGATATACCAACAGGACGTCCATCTCCGCTATTTGTGCCAGCTTCAGTCCCCGACTAACTTCCCTGCAGGTTGCGTGGGGAAGTTAGTCGGGTGCAGGGAATGGGCAGCCCAGAGGCGGAGAGTGGGCGGACAGTGGGTGGTCATTGACCCTGGATGTCCAGGGCCGATTCTAATGTCGGCCCTGTATGTCCAGGGCTGGCGAAATGGCCGGGGAAGTTATTCCACCTCCGAGGTGGAATAACTCCCCTGGATGTTTTTTTTTTTTTTTAAATTTGGGGCATGAAAGGGGCTGGGGGGGGGGGGCCAGAAGACATTCCCCGCAGCCAAAACCCTGGCCTTCAAAGGCCAGATCGGGGTCAGGCTGTGGGGAATTTACAGTTTTGGTCAGCAGCTGGCATCGTGGCTTTTAAATGGAGCCGCGGTGCTATGGCAACATGACGCCATGGCACTGTGGCTCCATTTAAATGCCCTGACTGAGTTAGCCGGGTGCAGTCCTGCATGTGCAGGCTGGACAGAATTGCTGTCCTGGCCTGCACATGCAGGACTGTTCATGATTCTGATCCCATGGGGCTAGACGTGCCCCGCGGGATCAGAATCGCGATCCCCTAGATCAGTGATGGCTAACCTTTTTGAGCCCGAGTGCCCAAACTGCTGCACAAAACCAAAGAATTTCCTCAAAGTGCCAGCACGTCATTTGCATAAGTGGTCTTATTTGCATAAATATTTGCATAATGTTACCATACACTAACTTTTAGTAAACATGTCTCTTAATGAGTGTATGGATAAAGAAAGACTAAAAGATTTCTACATTACTATAATCCAGTGCCAACCGCCAGGCACATTAGGAACTACTACAAACGCTGCCCATTTAGAACCCATAGCAAACCCGCCGTATCCTGACAGCATTACCAGGACTCACAAAGCACCATACCCTACCTATCAAAAGGCAACACTGCAAATATTAAACCAATACATTTCAGTGAATACTGGGGAAAGAGAACAAGTGGCAACGTCAAATAGGAATTTCCTCTTGTACCAAACAAAGCGCAGATGTTAATGATGCACATTTCCCAGAGCTGACATATTCCAGTTAATAAATTCAAAATAAAGAGATATCGTTCTACCTTTTGTGCATTTTTTTCAGTTGCAATTGGTCCAGCCATTTTCTTCTGGTTTCTTCATGTTTTCTGCTAACTCTCCATCGTCTGCTGTCCATTTGTCCTTTCTTCTCTCTTCTAGTTTTTTTTCCATTCTCTCTCTCTCTACATCTGCTTTAACATACTAATCTTTCTCCTTTTGCTCTTTCCTCATTCCTATTTCATCCACACAAATTTTACCCCTCCATCCTCAATCCCCAATTACTCTCCCAATACCTGGCCAATTGTAGATTTTTCATCCCTCCTACACAAAATATTTTTCCCCTCTCCATTTTACTCTCCCAGCCCCATCCCATTCTAATCCTCCCCCAACATCAGCTCCCTTCTAGTTCCAGTCTCACCCAGCATCCATTCCCTTCTTCAAGCCCCCCACTTACCCGCAGCCCATTTCCACTCCAAGCCCCGTCCCCAACCGCTATTTGCAGTTCAAGCCCCCCACTTCCCCTCAGCCCATTTCCATTCCAAGCCCCATCCCCAACAGCTATTTGCAGTTCAAGCCCCCGTCCACTCAGCCCAGGTCCAGTCCTAGCAACCCCTACCAATTACCAGTCCTAGCCCCCCATAGCCCACTCCCAGTCCTAATCCCACCAGCCCATTTCCAGTCCTAACCTCCCCATCAGCCCACTCCCAGTCCTAATCCCCCATCACTCAATTTTTAGTTTAAAACCCCCCCAGCGCCTATCACCACTCCTAACCCCCCCCAGCGCCCATAACCAATCCTACCACCCCCAGCCCAGCGCCCATCACCACTCCTACCCCCCCAGACAGCCCAGTGCCCATCACCACTCCTAACCCCCCCCAGCCAGCCCAGTGTCCATCACCACTCCTAACCCCCCAGCCCAGTGCCCATCACCACTCCTAACCCCCCACCCCAGCCCATCACTACTCCTAACACCCCCCAGCCCAGCCCAGCCCATCACTACTCCTAACCCCCCCCAGCCAGCCCAGCCAATCACCACTCCTAACCCCCCCCAGCCCAGCCCAGCCCAGCCCATCACCACTCCTAAGCCCCCCAGCCCAGCCCAGCCCAGCCCATCACCACTCCTAACCCCCACCCCCCACCCCCAGCCCAGCCCAGCCAGCCCAGCCCAGCCCAGGGAAAATTAAAAAAAAAAAGAAAACCTTTCTGCTGCCGCTGTCGGGGCCGCCGCGGCATAATCGAGCGTGCCGCGGGGCCCCCCTGTACACGGCACAGCATCTACTCACTGTAGCAGCTCTCTCGTTGGAGCTGCAGTCAGACGCGCCGGCTTGCAGAGCGCGAGGGAAGAGTTTTTTCCCTCGCTGCTCTGTTAAGCCCGCGGGGGCTGATGGGAAGTTCCCATCAGCCCCCGCGGGCTTAACAGAGTCGCGAAAGGGAAACTCTTCCCTTCGCGCTCTGCAAGCCGGCGAGTCTGACTGCAGCTCCAACGAGAGAGCTGCTACAGGGAGGAGAGGCTGTGCCGGGTACAGGGGGGCCCCGCGGCACGCTCGATTCTGCCGCGGCGGCCCCGACAACGGCAGCAGACAGGGTTGTTGTTTTTTTTTCGATGGCGGACCTTCCCGCGTGCCAGCTGCAAGGCCTTCGCGTGCCACAGCTGGCACGCGTGCCATAGGTTCGCCATCGCTGCCCTAGATTAATCCCTCAATATGCTCCCTCATCTAAAAAAAACCTGCTAGGACCATCAGCTAAAAACAATCCAACAAGTAAGACCTTTCCTCGATACTCATGACTTCAATAGCTCAAGCCATCATTACACTACACTTTGACTACTGTAACAATCTGTTACAGGGTTTACCAGCTAAAAACCTAAATATACTCCAGAGAGTACAGAACATTACAGCCAGAATTATCTACAAAGCCCAGCTAACTGACCGTATTACACTATTCTACATGACCTTCATTGGCTCCCAGTATTGAGTAGGATCAAGTACAAGATACTGATTATGACGTTTAAACTGATTAACAACATTGCACCATCCTTTCTCTTGACCCTCCTCTACACCCCCCTTAGAGAACAGATCTCTCAGGGGAAATGCATGCCACTCTCTTGTAACCCCCCACGCAATTTGCAAGACAAAACAGACCACAAGTGTGAAAGCTTTCACATTTGCTGCCCCTAGTCTCTGGAACTCACTGCCATTGCCAATCCGCTCAATCAAAGACCTCCAGGTATTTAGAAAAGAGCTTAAAAACCATTTCTTCATTGCCCATGACGGAAGTGACAATCCTAATGACAATACTAATCCAGCCTCACAAATAACCTAACCATACACACAATGACTATACCCAGGCACACAAATGACAATCAGTGCCCAACCCTACCCATCCTTGTATATAGTTGTATATCCTTGGTATATAGTTATCTGTTTTATACTGTTTACTGTTAAAATAATTATGTAAAATGTTCACCTATCAGTTATCTGTAAACCGCCCCTGATCTCTGGAAGGGATGATACAGAAAAATATAACAAATAAATAAATAAACCCCCTCTGGGCATCCAGTTCAGAAAGGACCCACAGAGGGGATGGGCGTGCGGGACAGAATTGGGCCCACACTGTACATGAATGTAAGTCATCTTGAACTTCTGAGAAAAGCTGTGAGCTAACTACAATCCCTACAAGTAGGTTACAGGATCCCAGACAGCATGGTTTTACAGGGAGAGGATCCCACCAAATAAAGCTCATTGAGTTCTTTCATGAGGTTACCAAAGTAGTAGACTAGAGCAGCATAGTAAATGTTGCCGATCTGGACTTGGTAAGACTCTAGCATTCCTCCATTTACAGGGGTGGTAAAGAAACAGGCCAGAATGGGAATGAGGACTTGGTTAATAAATAAAATGCATAGTATGGCGGTTTATGCATTCCACTGTGGCGAGTGAGGGTTCACTGCAAGGGCTAGTGTTTTTCAATATATTCATTAGTAACACTGCAGAGTGGCTTAAATGAAAATATAGTTGCTTAGATAACACCAATGCTATCAGTTTTCAAAGGGATCTACTTAGCTAAGTAAGAACTTAAAAGCAATATCAGGAAATACTTTTTCATGGAAAGGGTGGTAGATGCCTGGGATGCCCTCCTGACAGAATTCAAAAAGACATGGGACAGACATGGAGAATCATTATATGACAAGAGGGTGTTAACAAAGCAAACTTAAATAACTTCAGAAATATAGAGGGTTAACCTGCATGGAGCAGCAGACACAGCCCTAAATAAAGACATGGGGGGGGGGGGGGAGGTTAACCTGTACATAGAGACATTGACCATGTTGATCTTTATCTGTCATCATTTCCAATATTAGTATGACATGGAGGCCAATTCTATAACGTGCCCGTCCAGCCAGCAGAAACATCTAAAGTGAAAATATGCACGTAACATACCAGATTCCAAAACTGGGGAGATAGATGCACCCGCGGTTTCGGAATCAGGGAGATATATGTTCCCAGCGCGGCACGAACAACACATCAGGGGTCACACGGGCACATGCTGCTATACTAGGAGGCGGGTAAATGCAGCAAACGGCATGTACGTCCCCATGCTCCCAGTATTATGAAAAGATACACATGTGCGATGCTGCTTGTCTCCACAGGCAAAACAAACATCGCCGAAGCTGATGCTCACACTCACAGTGCAGTGACCATGCAAACAAAACAGAAATACTAATGAAGCAGATTAGGTCATGCAACCCAGGCTATATATAGAAGTCTGTTGCACGCCCACAACACTACACGGTCATCTACGTGCACCAGAGCAAATATTGAACAGGCAAGTGGAAAATGAGAATGTTGTCCTGAAAGACCCTGTAGCAAAACAGACATGGCATATGATGAACACTGCAGTCATTCATCCAGTGGCCATCGCTGAAAACAGTATGCGCAATGCGAGAAATGGGCCAGAGAAAACTGAAACAGGTTTGTACAGCTCTATGGCAAAACATCTCTCTGGCAATCACAGGAAACTATCAGGATGCTAACAGTGCAACCATCAGAAACACATGCCCAAAAGCACCTCCCTCTGTCCTGACAAATGTGCACAATGTTCAAGACCTCTGATGGTGCATTTGGATAGGCATTAGTGCCGCCCACATTGCAGCATGCCCCCACTCCGAGGCTACCCCACCATTCACAAGGACATGCCCTGCTATGTTGCAGCAAATTAGCTGTACAGAGGGGTTACTGCCATTCACACAAGCACCTAGTGATGCTACAGTCAGCCCTACGGTCAAGGTACTGGCCAGGCATACATGAATTGGGTATCAGAACACCAGAGCCTCTCCTGAAGCCTTCATATATCCAATATAGACACACACACTCGTGCTTGCAATCACAGAACATACCTCTGCCATGACCATGCCCTGCACCTACACACAACTGCTCCTACTGCATAAACTGCATGGCATCTCCGGGCTACACATCTGATCTGCATTGCTCAGCCAAACACATACCATCCCTACAACTATGTTCCCACTTTTCCAAAGCATTTGTTGGGGAGACCTTGCATAGCCCCTTTGACATATTCAGAAGACAGACTATTGCACTGCTTTACAGTTCTGTTGGGGCTTTGTTTACTGTTACTTTAGCATGCAAACGTCCCTCACCCGTGCATTCTATTCATTTCCACGGCATCTTTTGCTCTCCCAGACAGCAGACACACCAGGTCACTACAGACTTGTCATAGCCATTCATCTCTATGGGATGCACTGGATTCTGGAACTGGAACTCCAAATTTGTAAAACCAGCACTTCCGTGTACAATTGGCAACGTTCACAGACATAGGCAAGTGCTGCCAATTGCACAGTCAATATCCCCGAGTGGATCCAAAGCAGTCATGTGACTTTGAGGCTAGGACTTCCCCTCCAGTGACATGCGATGAACCACCAGTTTAGCGATTTGTCTCTATTCTTTAATTTCTCAATGTATTACCTCTCCCAGTGTAATTAAGGCTAAGAGATTGCTTCTTTTTAGTTTATCTTTTCAGAGGATGGTCTGGCTCCTCTGATTTTCCTGCCCGTTCTCTTCTCTCCCCTCTTTTCCTTATAATGGATTGCATTGCTATTATCATTAACTTTTCTTTTTTTTACTTTCATTGCTTTATTTCTGTGACAATGTGGTAATTTCATTTTCAAGAACTCTTGAAATGTATGATTAGGGAAGTAACAAGATGGCAGCAGGATTTCGCCAGCTGTGAGACATGCTCTCTGAAGGTCTGCTGGTGCTCGAGAAGTCCCCCTTTTCTGTGTGATATGGGGCGGAGAAAACGGAAGCAGGCTCCCTTACCTCCTACAGACCTGCTGAGCTCTTTGGGACAGCGTGTACCGAGCGAGAGCGGCTTTGTGGTCGGCGGTGGAGCGGCGTCTTCAGCGGGGGCGGCAGGAGGAGTGTTGCTTCTGAGCACGTCGGGTGTTTGGCTCTCTCTGGAGCAGCGCACCCCCCCCCGCCCCCACCGTGACCTGGAAGTTTGACCTCGGCTAGAGCTGTATTGCTGACGGAAGTGACGGTGAGCACTCCTTTGAGGAAGAGCATGGGAGGAGGTCTGGTCGAGGTGAATTCCTCTCCCGGGGATGAGGTGCAGCGTGAGGCAAGTCGAGGAGAAGTTCCATCGGAGGTGGAGTCTGTGGCTGTGCCGGTTCGGGAGGAGGTAGTTCTGGGAATTCCTATGTTGGAGAGACCTGCGGTTTTTGCATTGGAATCGTTGTGGGAATACCTCCTTGACTAAAGTCTTGGGGTCCGTGAGTACTGAACTGTTGGGGGTTAAATCTACTTGTTCTATCTTCTCCAATGTGCATGAAGAGCAAGCAGAGCGAATTACCAGGTTGGAAGAGGACGTGGGACAGCTTCGGGACTTGGTTACTGCCCAGCTTAAAGACAGAACTGTATCCATTAAGAACATGAAATACTTGGAAAATCAGGCCCGTCGATGTAAACTACAGTTCCTGAATTTTCCTAGGTCGCCTGTATTATCATCTATGGATATGGTGCAGAAGTACTTCGGGGAAGTCTTAAAGATTCCCCCGGAACAGTTCCCACCTATGACTAGAGTCCAGTATCTGTCGGTGGGGTTAAGGGATCAGGTTCCCAGTATCCCCCTACTTCCCCTGGGTTAGGAGACCTCATGGGGTTTTTGGAAAACTCCTTGGAAGTTGTTACAAGGAAAACTACTCTGCTTGTAACTATGGCATTGGAGTCGGATACATTTTATGTTCTTAAAATGTATTTCAGAAACATTAATGAGATTTTTCTAGGCTCTAATGTTAGAATATTTCTTGACGTGTCCCGTGTTACACAGCTGAGAAGGAAGGATCTTTTGGACCTTCACCCCAGGATTTTAGCCTTAGGGGCTACTTTTCAGCTAAAATTTCCGGCAAAGTGTTGTGTTTTATTTGAGCAGAAATTGTATTTGTTTTTTGAACCTAGGCAACTTCAGGAGTTTCTGGAGGCTAGGGAGGAGGTAGTAGAAGAAGTATCAGTACCTTCTCATTCGGCTGACGCATGAGGCTCTACCTGCCTTAGTGGTAGTATATTTCTTAGTGTAGGACCTGTCAGACGGCTGCCTAGGGTGAGAACTTACACAATCTTGACGATGCATATATTCATATGATTCTTGCAAGGTATTGTGGGTATTGTAGTTCATTCACTCCCCAAACACAGCTGATAACAATAATTTGAGTTGTGAAACCAAGTGGTAAGATCAATAAAATACTTCTTTTATTGATGGGGTTTAATTCACCCAGCACATGTATGCTTGATAGCACTATAAATGAGGTTACTTGCTTGCAGTGTTTAAATGGATAACAAAAAGTCACAAAGTAAACCAGAAAACAACCTTCAGCTTGTCAGGCAATTAGCTAATGTTTTCTTAGCAAATAATTACCAAATACAAAGGCACAAAGTAAAGAATAAACTTTGCTGGTTAGGTTAACTTCTGCTTATTTTCCACGCCGATCTCAGCAGTGATTCTCCCTTGCTCACACACACAATCAGGTGCAGCCCTAATTACTATCAATGGACCAGCTGAAAGCCTTTAGCTGGCTGGCTGCTACTGTGTGAGCCCAAATCCTGCTTTAAGAGCTGTTTGCAGTGGAAATAAAGAACAAAGTTAGGTTTCTTTGTGATGGCTGATGTGTTTGCTCACAGAAAGCTAGCATTTAGATAGAGAACAGTCCATATAAATAGTTTCATCTGCTGTATCTCTCCCTTCATCAACAATCATAGGGTCAATATCATACATTGGCACAGATGAGTCTTTCATTAAGGCACTATCATGAGAATGCTTATTCCCTTGCTGCCATTCTCTATTATAGATAGGGTCTGGATCAGTGTTCATACCTGAGCCTCTCCTGCTATCATTATTCCTCTCTGTATAGCCTGGCCAATATGTAACCCAATTCTGATGTCCAGCCTTCCAATCTTGATCCCTGGACACTGGATCTCCTCTCACATACCTTCTGGCCTTGGTCTGCAAGTCCCTTCCACATACAGTCTTCTCTCTTCCAGGTAGCCACTGGTGATTCCTATCTCTGCCACTCCATTCCTCTGGCTGAATCCAGTCCAATGGACTCTCTGCTGGCTTTAGAATACCTCCCAGTATGAGTACTGCCTTGGAATCTCCTAGACGTTCCAATGGCCTTTGTTCTCTTCCTTCCAGAGTGTTTGCTTGTGTGTGTATCTGCTTGGCTTGGGTTCTGTTTCTCCAGGTGATATTGGTGCTTGTAGCCGTTGCTGAAGCTCTCCCTCAAGCTCTTTCTGTGGCTTTTGCTGAAGCTGTTCTTGAAGTTCTCCCTGAAGCCGGGCTGGAGCTTGTAGTAACTGTTATCTGAAGAATAAGCTCTATTCTTATCCTGTTCTAATGTGTGCTGCTCCCTAACACAGCGCAGCTGTCTTGAATCAGGCCCTGCCCTTTGAGATGAGTGCTTAGGGATTACCTCATAGCTCTCTTGATTGCACACACATTTCCTCACTTCAGCCCCTCTCATGGCTGCTGGAAACCTGGTGCATTCTGGGACTGGTAGTCTTTTATGTGAAAACTCTGTTTTCTTGCTTCTACCAGAACTGACAGGTTGCTTGTTCAGAGTCACATCATCTTTTTTATAGCTCCTACCTGAGCTATGATAAGCTTCCTTATCACAGACCCTATGGTTCTAACTATTGTTTTGTTTCCTAGTACTTCCCTAATATTTCTTTTTACTTGGGGTCTAATATAAATGGGGGAAATATTTCTTTTTTTCTGTTTGGATTTCTTGTTGTTGGTAATACCCATGTATTTTTTCATTCAATGTTATTTTTTGGATGTGATAATATTAATAATGGATAAATAAAAAAAAAAGAAATGTATGATTAAATGCCTGTAAATAAAAAAATAAAAAACCATGAGGGTTGCCACTCTTTATTTGGATGTGCTCTTTATGTCAATGGCTGTTCTCAATGGATGTGTTTTAACGTACATGTACGCTCTTGTGTGTCCTTATATGTATTTCAAAAAAAGGCTCTACGTTCAGTAAGTCTTTTGTAAAATACGTAGGGATTTGTGAATCTCTTAACTTTGATGTCCCATTTCCCACCTAGACACTATTCAAAATAGTACTTTTTACTTTCTGAGTTTCACTAGGCAGGTAAATTTAGCCATTCAAATTCAGAGTGGACCTAGAATTGGGTTAAGATGGTAGGAACAAGTTAGATGGCTAGCATTTATTTTCAGCGCTAGCCATTTACCTTGACTGGTCAAAAGCACTACAAGATCACCCTTAGACCTTTGTCCGGTATCATGAATTAAACTGGCTAGATCAGAATTAACTCCAATTTACTTAAATTCATTCAATTAATCCCTTTCACAAGGACACATGCCCCACAACCTAAAGAATGCCTCAGTCAGACCATTACTAAAGAGCCCATCCCTAGACCCTAGTAACCCAAGTTGCTATAGATCCATATCTAGCCAACCATTCGTTGCCAAAATAATCGAAAAAGCAATTCAACAGATAACTTTTCACCCCTCGATCCTTATAGCATGGTTCAAGACCCAATCATGGTGTGGAATTCCTAACAATTCCTCACTTAGATAGGCTTCTGAGAGGCATAGAAAAGCCAGAACATGGTTTTATTCTATTCTTCCTAGATACAGTATCTCAGCAGCCTTCGACTCAATAAACCACCAGACACTAATCAATAGATTGCAAGAAATTGGCCTACAAGACACTTCCCTGCACTGGTTCAAATCATATCTCAAGGATCACCAACAGGAGGTCAGGATAGGCCCTCTAACATCTAACCAATACAAACCTCACCAGAGCTTACCACAGGGATCCACACTTTCGTCATTACTACTTAATTTACATCCAGCCATTATTCTCAGTGATATAAAGTGACAAAGTCCGTTATCACTTTTACTCCATGATATCATGATTTATGTACTTTTCACCACAGCCAAGCCAGTTCTAACAGAAATCACAAATTGCTTTAGTGTGGTAGCCCAATGGCTTGCAAATAACAGTCACATAGGATCCTCCTGCTCCTCTTCTAACGCACTAGTACTAGTAACATATAGGAAACTGTGTGGACTCAGGGTGGCTCTCCAGAAATGGGCATGTTCTGGGCAACACTGGGCCGGAAGAGTCCGACCTATCTGCACTGCCGCACCAGTCCACACTGCTAGAGGCAGAAAATACTGGCTTCTCTCAATGCTGCACCACAGGATATGCCCAGTGATGACTGCTGAAAGTTGCTCAAGTCTGCCTCAGCCAGCTGGTAATGGAGCATAATGCACTCATCTGAACTGGTCTAGCAGAATAATAAGGAATGTATGTTACATAAGAACATAAGAAATGCCAGACTGGGTCAGACTAAGGTCCATTAAGCCCAGTATCCTGTTTTTAATAGTAGCCAATCCATGTCACAAGTACCTGGTAAGTTTCCAAAAAGGTGCACAGGTTCCACCATGCTTATCCTGGAGTAAGCAGTGGATTTCCCTGGTCTTCTTTAATAATATGTATCATGCAAGACCTCACTGATTTTCAGAAGAAGCTAAAACCCCATATTCACAGAATACTTTGGGACCTAGCACCACACTACATGCCATAGGAACTTTTGCCTTACCTTAAACTCCCCTATACCCAACCCCCCCCCCCCCCCGACCCAGTTGATTTTGATTGTTAAATACTGTTCACTTTTTTTTTTTTTTTTTTAAGTGTCATCAAGTCAGTGTTGACTGATAGTGACCCAGCTACCTCTGGGTTTTCTTGGCAATGTATCACTGGAAGTAGATTGCCAGCCTTTTCTTCTGAGGCAATGGAGGGTAAAGTGACTTGCCCAAGGTCACAAGGAGTGCCAGTGGGAATCAAACCCTTGATCTTCTGGGTATAAGGCAGTTGCTCTAACCACTAGGCTACTCCCCCACTGCATGCATTTATTTAACAAGCTCCTTATTTCATATTTAATACAATAATACGTTATTTTTATAGCATTGTTCAATGTAAATCTTAACCTTGTTTCCTTCTGTTAGGACCCTTCATATGTTCCCTGTAACCCGCCTTGACTGTGAGATAAGGCAGGATATAAAAGCAGTTAAATAAATAATGGTTTATGGACCTTTCCTTCAGGAACCTGTCCAACCCTTTTTCTAAATCCAACTACACTAACAGCTTTTACTACATCCTCTAGTCACAAATTCCAGAGTCTGATTACCCGTTGAGTGAAAAAATATTTTCTCTTATTAGTCTTAAATGGGTTACATTGTAGCTTCTTTGTATGTCCCCTAGTTTACCCGTTCTACTCTATTCATTATTTTATAAACCTCTATCATATCTTCCCTCAGCCGTCTCTTTTCCAAGTTGAAGAGCCCTAACCTTTTAATCCTTTCCTCATAGGGGTATCCTTCCATCCTCTTTACCATTTCGGCGGCTCTTCTCTGTACCTTTTCTAATTCTGCTATATCCTTTATAAGATATGGTGACCAGAATTGCAGCAATATTCTAGGAGAGATCACACCATGGAACGACAGAGGCATTATAATATTGTTGGTTTTATTCTCCAATCCTTTCCTTATGCTTTCTAGCATTCTATTTGCTTTTTTGGTTGCCGCTGCACACTAGGTGAAGGGTTTCAATATATTATCCATGATGACACCTAAATCCTTTTCCTCGATGGTGGTTCCTAATGTGGACCTTGTATCATGCAACCATAGTTTGTTATCTGCTATTGTGCCAATATTATTCCTATATTTAGTAAACAAACCTCTTATCTGGCTACTGAAAAATTTTAGTGCTAGTTGGCTAATGTGAATATGTCTAGGTGTCTAAAATCTAGATGGCTGACTTGGAATCCTAACTAAGAAGGCAAATATATGAGGTTAATTAAACATAAAAGACTATCTAAAAATGGGCTAACTTGAAATAACTGATTAACTTTACTGGAATTTTCAACAAACTAGCTGGCTATTTTGTATTTGAAAGCATATCTAAAGTTAGCCATCTATAAAATAGCCAGCCATTGGGCCATGGAGAGGATTACTGAAAACTTTCCCAATTAGAAATTAGTTAAAGTAAAAAATTAGGTTGCATAGAGCACTTATTGGAAAACCTGAGCCAGAATTTATTAAGCCTGTTTTCCATTTCAGGTTTTCCAGCCACTGAAGAAAAACATTTCAAAGTTCTTTACCTTTGTTATTTGGCTGTTTGAAAATGACCCTTCCCTGGTATGAGCAAGTCCATACCTGGTGGAACACACAGAGGATTAGCAGTATCAAGAGGGGGCATTCATGGAGTTGTGTTTAGGTCATGTAAGTTAAAGTATATATGCAAACTGCATTTTCAAATCTTCATTTGTACTTTTCTATCAAAAATCTACTCACAGTCTAGCCCGCGGGAGCAGAATCGTGAACATTCCTGTATGTGTGTATGGACTGCGATTCAGTCCAGCCTGCACGTATAGGACTTTCCCAGCTACCTCAGTCAAGGCTCTTCAATGGAACCGTGGCACCATAGCGTCATGTTGACATGGCACTGCGGCTCCATTGAAGAGCCGCGATGCCAGCCGCTGGAAAAAAAAGCATATTCCCTGCAGTCCAACCCCTGATCTGACCTCCTAAGGCCAGGTTCAGGCTGCGGGGAATGTCCTCCGGCCCCCCTATTCCATTCGCACCGCGGCATTGAAAAAACAACATGTCCAAGGAAGTTATTCCACCTCAGAGGTGGAATATGTTCCCCGCACATGTCGCTGACCCTGGACGTACAGGGCCAACATTAGAACCGGCCTTGTGTGTCCAGGGACGGCGACTGCCTGCCCAGACTCCGCCCCCAAGCTGCCCCTTCCCCGCCCCTGCCCTCCCCTGTCTAACTTCCCCGCAAACCAGCGGGGAAGTTAGACGTGGCAGGGGAAGGCGCAGATAGCGGGGATGGACGTCCCAGTCAGGCTCATGGATTCCAAAGCCCCAAAAATGCTTCTCGTTCTGTTTCTCTGCTGTCAATTGCTTGCCACCATTCATCCTCCAGCTGGGCCTGACTAGCTCTCTGGGCAGCCATGCTACCCTCATGGGACTGCTGCCCTGTGCATAGTTTGCATAGTGGGTCACACTGGCCCTGTTTGGGACCTGCTAATACAAAGCATTTTGGGGCCTACACACTAAGTTGTGCAATTTGTTGAACACCTCCTTGGGTGACTCTCCTTATAAGGGCAGTTAAAAGATCCTAATAAAAAAATAAATAATGTGTTTGTGCACAAAATAAGCAGGGTTTAGCACATGTGCATGCTTTTGAACATTATTTCCCAGGTCCTATACTCTGCACAGTGTGGGTATGGGAATCAGCAGTTCTGTGTGTAAGCATATGCAACGCAGCTCATTATTATGTAAACTGAATAACGGAGCTTGTGGTAAGCCTCACAGATTGTGATGTTTCAGGAATACTAAACTGGCAAGTTACGTCCATATCTTGCCACAAAAACCCAATGGATAAGTCACAACAAAACAAATTTCAACAATGAGCCGCCTGACTGAAGGCCGAACACAATTTAGGACAACTATCCAGAGGGTCGCTATGAGTTGACACAGACTCAGTGGCACTTAACAACAACAACTACACCAAATTTACTAGGAAATCCCCATCATCTAGTGGGGGGCAAGCACAATCCCCATTTGGTCCTGTCCTGCTGGCGCTATTTTCTAAAATGATGCTGTCTGACCCTATGTGCTGCTGTGCCCCTCTGTGACTTTCTAGTTATAAAGAGAATTCAAGCTAGATTATATTCATAGTATTTTGGGGCATTGGCTTTTATAGTAGATTTATTTGAAAAGAACATTTAAGAATGTGAACTCAGGATCTATTTACTGAAGATATGCAACATAAGAAGAAATTCCGATTATCGTTAATAACAGTAATACTAAATATAATATTATTAAACTCACATCCTTCCAAGAGAAGATCAAAGCAAATTACATTCAGGTACAATATGCATGTTCCTGTCCCCAAAGGGCTTACAATCTAAGACTGCACCTGAGGAAATGGAGCTTGCCCAAGGTGTGTCAATGGGATATGAACTGTGGTCTTTCTGGTTCTAGGCTACTGCCCTACCCGCTAGGCCCCTCCTAGAAGCTAGGGCTGTCATGCATCAGTAGCCCATACCGGACAACAGTTTGTTACTTTTCATGAAGTGCTATTTTGAAGTTTAAATAGCATGAGACAAAAATGTCTAAAGATGCACTGCGCGAGCTCTATTTAGTAGCATTTATACAACAAATAAGAAATATTTTGTGTTACAGTGTTTTCTTATTAGTGAATGGCAGAGACAAGCATATTAGCAAGGTAAAATAATGAACCATTCGTTTACAGTAACGACTTGCACTGCACAAATTAAAGTTATTCAGTGGACAAGAATAACAGCCGGCCACTCTATGAAAATCATAAGGGAAGAGTGAAAAAAGTATTAGTCATGGATGTAAAGGCCAGAGAGACAATCAAGCTATCATCTACAGTATATAAACTGTAATATTAAAAAAAAAACACCTTACAGTAAAAATGTGCATGGACCAAAATAACAAATAGAAATATATTCTTCTCTAACCATATGGCACAATGCACTGTGAACCTTGCATTTCCAGGAATTAATGTGAAATAACATGACCTTCACATGGGAATTCAGTAACCAGTGTATTTGCTGTGCATTTAAATAAAATGACTTAACATTATGCTTAGGTTTGCTTAATTTAAATACCATCACAACAAAAACAGCACTCCATTATGTTTTGCCGGAGGCAAGGTAGGCATGCAATGAACTGCCACATGGCAGACAAGGTTTAGAAGCAGCCTTGAGACTGGTCCTGGCTATCACAGCATATCACAGAAAGACCTTGCTTGGTATTCACTCTAATAATGCTGCTTTTTATAAATCCACAAAGTGGCAGGAGTACTGGAATTAGAAGCAGCTGTAGGACTTTCCGCCTGGCTAAAAGAAAGAAAAATGACAAAAATCTAACAGCAAATATACAGCTAAAGTCACTAACATATATTATTGTTTTACCAGAGGTCTCATTTTATGCAATGGGATCTAGTTACTAATAACACACATAAATGGTGTTAGCATGTGCTAATGTGGAAGCACATAACGGGCTGTAGCTGATAAACAGCCTTTCTAGATAGTCTTAGATTTGCTATTTTTATCCATTTCCCCTTATTTATTCACAACGTTTTCTTCATTCCTTTTCCTTTTTGCTAGTTTCTTTTCTCCTTCTGTATTGGCAACTAATTTCTTTCCTGTGTGCCAAAGAGCTCAAACTGGAATGATCAGGCCATGCAAAGCTAATGAAGATTTTATGCAGACACGACGACAATAACCATCATCATCGGGTGCCTGGCCCTCTGAAATCATGCCATACTTGAGGTAGGCTGCCTTAGGTGTGCCACTGTCGTGTCCCTTTGTAGAATTGGGTGAGGTTATGATGAGTCAGTGGCAGTGTGTCTGTGAGGAGTGTGTGATGGGGTTTATGAGTTTAGTGTGGACTTTAGAGCGAGGAAATAGTTGAGAATCTGACTAGTAGTCCAATTAATGTTATATGTGGTGGTAGGCAAGGATGAAATGTGTGTATGTGGAATGGAAGGAGTTGGAACTGAGCTTTGCTACATCTCGTTATGTAACCCAGTCTATGGTGGGTACAATAAGATTAGGTTTGTTAAATGTGTGTTTTGTCACAGAAAGGCCCCTTTGGTATATGATATGATTTATGAATATAAGTTGGATTTCTATGTGTAGCAAACATTTGGGCTAAGGTGATTGAGGAAATGATGTAGGCTGCATCTTGCCCACTTAAATTTATGTCTTTACGTCAATTTAGAGTATGGAGTAAAGGGGTTGGAGTGACACCTCTTGAAACAGAGTAATTAAAGTAAAATTTAAGGTTCTTTGCTTGGTCTTTCAGTGTTTGGCGATAGGTTAACCATTGTATCTGGAAAAGGTGCTTCAACCTTATGAGATAGATATTTCTAGGATGAGCACAAATCCCTGCTTATTGGAGGTACACTGCTTTCTATAGATAAGCTTGAATGCTATGCAGCATGGAGTCTTCCAATGGCCTATCCAGATTTATAGAATCAGTTGCCAGATAATGTAAGCGCTTCAGAAAAGTTGAAAGGCATGCCTGTTTAAGGCGGCTTTCACTGGGGATAGGGAGGGTGGGCTTAGGTAGGGTGGGCCAACGCTGGGTGAAAGTAGACTACTGGAGATCTATGCATCTTGATCTATTGTCGAGCTTGCTTATGTATCTTTTTACTTGTTTTACATTGTAAGCTGCTCTGGGGTCTTAATTGACCGAGCAGAATATCAAGAACCAGCGAGCAAATAAATAAATAATAAAAACCTCCGTTTCTAACATATGGGACCCTTTAGTAAAGTGTGGTAAGATATAGTAAACATTCAAATAGCCTCACGGTAAGAGCAAAGCCTGGGTGGTAACTGTTGGAGACCTTCCCAGCATGCTTCCCTACAGTTACCACACAGGAAAAAAAAAAACCCTTTACAGCATGTTAAATACAAAGACAGCATCACCTCCTATCCAGGAAGCGGTAAGTACATCTATGCTATATGCATCTCGATGACACGGTAAGCTACCATGTGCTAATTTATTTATTTATTTATTTATTTATTTAATTGGATTTTTATACCGCCTTATCATACAATCAAAGCGGTTTAACAAAAGAGAAAATAAGTAATAGTGAAACAATCTGTGATAATATATACATAGTTTGTAAATATATGATTAAATGTCTTGGGAAAAGGTGCAATATATATATTGTGAGCTATACTATAAAGTGAGCTATTGTACAATGTATATATAAATAATTGCTTTCTTAAAAATTAATTAGTTGATTGCATGACCGTAGTGCTCCGTAAACAAAACTGTTTTCAGTTGTTTTCTAAAGTCTTTGATGTCCTGAGCTGCTCTCAGATCATTAGGTAGGGAGTTCCAGCCATACCTTGCACATTTTCAACCTCATAGCATGATATTCAGTTGCCATGTCAGCTTGCATATGGCAAGTCATGCCAGTCACAATAACTATTACTGCAGCCATGTGCTAACAATCACCATGCGCTGATTCACACAGTAATTCCTTACTGCACATTAGTAAAAGGGTCCTATAGCTTTATATTTGGTCTCATATAATAGAAGTTACCCATCTCTCCTGGATGGGAGATGTTTGACTTTAGGGATTAGGAAAGAGAAAGGTGACACAGTTGAAGACAGCTGGCTAGACATGGGAGGAAACGCATACAGAAAGTTCCTCCATGTGTGTGTGTTGGGGAGGGGGGAAAGCATTTTTCAGACTTTGCTTTTAAGTGCAAAGTTTGCAAATATTTTTTACCCACTAACTCTATATCAGTTTTCAAAACGTTAAGATTCGTCCTTGAAAATCAACTCGGGAAGAATCTGCGTGCAGTTAAGTATCTTCTTGTTTTTGCACGTATCTTTCCTATATAAACTTATGCTCATACCTCTTAAATTGCAAAGGTTATATATATCTAAGTGGCAACCCCACCCATAGGAATACTGCTGCTATATATGGATAAATACGCATGCGGTGGCACTATGCATATAGGATGAGCACTTTTCATAAAGACAATTTCTCTGGATAAATTCTTGTTTTATGTGCAGAAAATTTATTTATTTATTTATTTAACAGCTTTTATATACCGTCCTTTGATTCAGGATGGTTTACAGAGAACATAGGGTGACAGTGTGTTTCAACTGAAATGACTTTGAGAATGTCCTCCTTAGGGCATAATTTTATAGGGGTAATTTTATAAAATGTTTTCGTGTGCAAAGCCTCCTTTACGTACAGAAAAAGCGTATTAAAAATTTGTGCAGCCATATGAAGGAGGTAATTTTATAAAGTTGTTTCTGTGCATATGTGGGGAACATATGGACATAAATGGCTGCTTATAAAATTCCAACCAGGGTAAAAGTACTCCCTTTGACATGGCAGTTATACTTTGCTGATAGGTGTGCACAGGAGGTAGTGTTTGGGCAGAGTGCACACGTATGCAGAGAGGGCCTCATATTCAAAAAATGCTGAGTGTCTAAATTTAGGCTTCTAAGTTAGGCTTCTAAATATCTGCCCTATTCTCAATCACACTTAGGAGCCTAAAAGGCACATTTTAGAAAGGACATTCAACTGAAATTGGGCTGTTCAAGCCTGAATGTCCAAAAAAAATGGCAAGCACATCCAAGTTTGGGCATGATTTCACAAAACATGGGACTTGCCCAATATGGACATCTGCAGGAATTTCTACATAGACGTCCCCGGTATAGTATTTAATACCAGGGACATCTACGAGACTTGCAGCAATGGTGCAAACGCAAAACAAGTTTCCCAAAAACACGCAACATAGAATTGTCATTGTGCAGAGTACTGAGGATAGTGTAATAACAACTTTAACACACTTCAGATGTTTTTGCGCCAAAATTAGCACTTTACAATGTACCCAAGGGTAACCGGGTAAGGCGGACAAGTAGCTTCTCCCCACAGCTCCCCACTTACCCCCCCCACCCCCCGCATTCCCTCCCAATAAAACCCTCACACAATTTTGGGCTTAAACTGGTCGCAGCTTTATTAACCTATTAACAATAACCAAATAACAATTCAACGCAATAACATTACCCCACCCCCCTTATTCGAAGCGCGAGCCCTCACCAGCCATGTGAGTAGCAAGGTGACGCCGCTTCCGCTTCTACAGAGTCCAGGCCCCGGCTAAACAGCCTAGCCCTCCCTCGTCCGGCTTCGCCATATTACTAGCAAAAACCTGAGGGGTTGTCCGGGCGGGGGTCCCCCACCCCCGCCCACAAGCTTGCCTCCGTCTCCGGAACCCGGAAACCTCCGGGATCCCGCCACCCCCTCCAGCTGCAACAACCCACGTCTTCGACCCCAAGCCCACAAACCCAAGCTAGGGTGGGCGGGCGGGTGGGCACCCGACGCGTCTGGCTCCGACCTGGAAAAGGCCAGAGCCACGGCGCGTCCCCGCACTGGCCCAGGGTCTGGTCCCGCCTTCCATTCACCCCACTGGCTCCCCCCGCCTCCCGGCGGCCTGCCAGAGCCAATGGGGTGCCCAGAACAGCTCCGGCCCGCCCCCGTCATCACAATGAAGCCGTGGCCCCAGGGATCGCGTCCTCGCCGCCCCCCCCGGTTACCCCGAGGCCACGCGCACGTCGGCTCCGCGGCCCGGAACTTCTAAGAGCAATCGTGGATGTCTATGTCCATAGCTTCACCCTGGACACGCCTCCATCGTACCCCCTGCCTAATTAGATGTCCCCCTAGTGAGGACGTCTAAAAAAAAACCCGTTTCCAAAACCACTTCGCAGACGTCTCTGTGATTTGGATGGCCACGTACATGTTTCACCTGTAGGAGCTTAAGATTTAGTGTCCAACGGGTAGGCAGTACTCACGTTAGTAGCACAAACACAGTCCAAGACGTGAGAATTGTGGAAGACAAATTTATTAGCTCACAAACCTAGGCAACCCGACACAGGCCGTGTTTCGTAACCTTCGTCAGGGGTTGTAAAGGTAAAATTTACTATAAACATAAAAACATAAATAACATATTAAAAGTGAAGGAACAAACAGATTCATCAAACAGACACATAAAAGACATAAGTAAAATTGTGTCTTAAAAATAATTAAAATTATATAATGAATATATAATAAATAATATATAATACGAATAGTGTTGGAACGCTGGTTGACCAATAATACCATGAATAAATAATAAAAAATAATAATATCAAATTAAAACTAGATGCATTTGACCATCATATAGGCGTGACAAGCAAAAAACATACTTAAGGTCTAAATTCTGAACCTCTATTTGTAATAGATATAGTAATGTTATTACCAATTCTAATATAGTATATATAAAAATTACTGCACCATGGAGATTGAAAGTGAAAGAAAATCCCAGATGGTAAAATGGAAGAGTAAATTACCAATAAACTTGTATTTCACTCTGATTGAAGTTCCGAGGTAAAAAATGTTAAAAGTACAAAGCAGCAAACCGCTCTCTTCTGCAATCAGCTGGGCTGTTAGTTCCCCGGCACATGCGCCTTTTATGTACTTCTCAACCGCGGGAAAAGGGGAGGGGCATATCTCAATCACAAACTCATTAAAGAAAACTAACATTTTTTAATAATTTTTTATTAATTTTAATATTTATTTTTTATTTTTTATCTTTAAATTTACTACTTATAAGTTCCTAGTTAGCCCCAACCTCCCTCCTTTTGTTAGTTTTCTTTAATAAGCTTATGTCTAATCAGGCTTAAGATCTATGTTTGATGTAGTCAGCCTAAAGATGCAATGTTAAAGAGAGAAGAACATAGGTTTATCATTTTCTCACACCTTTCAACACTTTTTTAGCTATTCGCAAACAAGTCAGCACCCTAGAGATCTCTATGAATAAAAAGTGTTGATTTGGAGACACACCGTGTCAGTAAAGGGTCCTCGTTCAAAAAGAGTAAGATTTGGTTTAGAAGGATCGCTAATTATAAGTGGTGTGATTGAGATATGCCCCTCCCCTTTTCCCGCGGTTGAGAAGTACATAAAAGGCGCATGTGCCGGGGAACTAACAGCCCAGCTGATTGCAGAAGAGAGCGGTTTGCTGCTTTGTACTTTTAACATTTTTTACCTCGGAACTTCAATCAGAGTGAAATACAAGTTTATTGTTAATTTACTCTTCCATTTTACCGTCTGGGATTTTCTTTCACTTTCAATCTCCATGGTGCATTACATTAGTGAGATAATTTTAAGATGAAGGTTTTCAGAACGGCTTTTAAATGGAGCTTCCTTTATATTAGTACATGGTTTAGTAAATAGTACAGAGATGCGCACCCGGTGTAGTCCACATCTCTCACTTTTCACAAATAGTGAAATTTTTCCTTTTACTTAGACACGGCGGTTTCCCGCTCGGGAGGCTAAAGAAGGCGCATGCGCCGGCGTTTTTACAATTAAATTGAAGACAATACAAGTGAGTCAAATTATTGCTTTCTTTCTCCTCTCTTTAATGGCAGCGCAGGAGAATATAGATGTTCGGCTCAAAATTTACATCTTTCTCTTCTCTTTTAAGAAAAAGTCTCCCCCTCGCGAGGTTTAGGTGGCAGATACACATCAGATTATGTCAGTTCTTAATAATGAAGGTGAAAACGGTGCCTTTATTAATTCAGACACAATAAGATATAGATGCTTGATCTAAATCAGTTTGAGGTTAGTTTCTTTTCAAAACGTTCCTCCACTTGCAAGTACCAGTCACCAGACAATGTCAGTCCTAACGTAAGAAGTCTAAATGATGCCTTTTATAATTTGTACATAACTCCATAAAATGATTGACAAAGCATCAAACATCAGTCATTAATGTATTTTTAAAGTTTATCCGTTTTTTATAATAGGTGCCATGAGAGAGAATTTTTAACCTTATGATGGTACTTAATTCAAGATAAGTGTGGCATGTTTGTCTTACATTTTAGAAAGTTGGACATCACACTTACAATCCAGTTTTTTTATTTCATTTATTTGTATTTGTATTTTGTATTTATTATTTTTTATTCTTTATTTATATTTTATTAATTATTTTATTTTATGTATACTTATTTATATATTTTAATAGCAAGGTTTGTTATCTATTACAATTCTACAAAGCTAAGATATTTCAGGATTTTATTACTTTTTATTTTATTGTTTTATTATTATTTATTGATGATTACAATATCAATTTTGACAATCCTCGATGATTTTAGGTAATTATCTACTTAATATTATTTATGGTTTTTAATTTTTAATTATCATTTTTATTCTTATTTTTATTTTATAACCCTCTCATGGGTTTTATGTTTTATTGGTTTATGGCTTGATTTTTGATGACTGTTGATGATCTACAATCATTTTAGGTATTTATTTCCGTATTGTTTTAGTGATCACTCCCCTTGAGTCAGTATCCACGTAATAGTTTATTTATTCGCTCCTGCTACTTTCTTGTAATTATTTTCCTGTAACTTAATATTATAATATTTCTTGACATCATAGTATTACCTTTTAGTTAATGTGTCTTAGTTTATTTATTTATATGTTATTATTGGTGATATTATTATTATTATTATTACTATTTTATTTTTAAATAATTTTTATATATACTATATTAGAATTGGTAATAACATTACTATATCTATTACAAATAGAGGTTCAGAATTTAGACCTTAAGTATGTTTTTTGCTTGTCACGCCTATATGATGGTCAAATGCATCTAGTTTTAATTTGATATTATTATTATTATTTTTTATTATTTATTCATGGTATTATTGGTCAACCAGCGTTCCAACACTATTCGTATTATATATTATTTATTATATATTCATTATATAATTTTAATTATTTTTAAGACACAATTTTACTTATGTCTTTTATGTGTCTGTTTGATGAATCTGTTTGTTCCTTCACTTTTAATATGTTATTTATGTTTTTATGTTTATAGTAAATTTTACCTTTACAACCCCTGACGAAGGTTACGAAACACGGCCTGTGTCGGGTTGCCTAGGTTTGTGAGCTAATAAATTTGTCTTCCACAATTCTCACGTCTTGGACTGTGTTGGAGCTTAAAATTTAGGCATTTCATTCATTTGCCTAGAAGAATAGGAATAATTTAGGTTCCTAGTGTCTAATATCAGTGCTAAGCTCCTAACCTTTTTTTCCTGTCCTAAATCCACCCCCCTTGCCACTCACCTTTTATGCTTTAGGGGTTTAGTGACATTTTAAGAAAATATTTAAGCACTCAGCCCTAGTAAATTTTCAAAGAGGCCAATTAAGGAGCATAACTGTCAAAATTAGCAGCATAAATCCTTTGACAATCGGGCCAATAGATTATAAAATACTATACTTTGTGTGTATCTAAAAATTATAGGTGTGTATATTTACTCCAGCCTCGGGGCTGCTTAAATATTGGCATCTGCAATGTAGGCATGACATCTGCTATCTAAGCTAGTGTTTTATAAAGATTTGTCTTAATATCGAGACCTGTAAACACTCTTAAACAAGGCACCCTGATGTAAAATTTCATAAAATCCCATTTGTATGGGAAATGTACTGCTCTAACCATGAAAATGGCTAGGCAGATTACCGTTCCCACATGCAGATAAAGAGGATTCTTTTCTATGCTTAGGGGATAGAATCGAGAGAAAACTAAGGAATATTTCTTTATGGAAAGGGTGGTGGGACTAGCTTCCCAGCATCCAGCAGAGGTGGCAGAGGCAGAGACTGTATCTGAATTCAAGAAAGCAGAGAGGATCTGTAAAGTAGAGGAAGGGATTGTAGAGCATAGTGGTTGATATGGATGGGCAGAATGGAATACCTATATAGTTGCCATCTACCATCATTTTCTATGCTTCTGTGTTACAGTAAATATATCTACCAGCCCATATATTTACTGTAGGGTTGCCATATTCCCACCCGCTATATCCAAATATCGCAGCCCATCGCCAACCCCTCTAACAACCAACAAATACTCCTAACTCACTGACCTGTTCTTACTATAACATCGTAAATCATGGTGAATTTTAAATATAAGAGCTACCTTTGTGTATTGTACCATTTCAATTGACTAATGGCCGATGACCCATGTGGGCCGGGGCTTCCCTTAAGAATGCTAGCACAGTGAGAGAAAGGAATCAGTAGGAGTCATTCACACTGAGAAAACCTTTGAAAATCATTAGACAGTGTATTAATTCACAGCCTCTATGGAAAGCTCTTTCCTCAGGCCCTGAAAAATATATTTTATACAGACCGAGAACATTATGAGAGGGCACATGGGAAACAGTGATGTGCAATTTGTTATCACGCTCAAAACGGATAAATTTTGGTTTTGGTATAAGTGAAGGAGTAGCCTAGTGGTTAGAGCAACAGCCTAACACCCAAGTGACTGGGGCTCAATTCCCACTGGCATGCCTTGTGACCTTGGCAAATCACCTTTGCCTTCAAAGAAAAGGTCTGGCAATCTACTTTTGGTCATACCTTGCCAAGAAAACCCGGGGCTGCTGGGTTGCCAGGAGTCAGCATTAACTTGATGACACTTTAAAAAAAAAAAAACATTTTTGGATTTTCCTCAGATCTGGGTAGAGAATTCATAAACTTAGGAGAATTTTAAAAATTGCTTTGTAATTTAAACAAATCTGATGAAATTCTACTTTTTGACAAAATCTTTAGATATTTTGTTTAAATTCAAAGAATATCTTTGAATTTTTTTTTTATTTTAGCTGTATTTATATCCTGCTTTTCACTGGGTCAAAGTGGTCAATTGGGAGATACATTTAACATGAGGGGATATGACACACATATGCTAATACTTACAGGGAACATGGGCAATGGAGGGTTAAGTGGCTTGCCCAAGACCACAAGGAGTGCCTATAGGACTAGAAATCCCAGTCCCTCTGGCCTGAGATTGCTGTTCCCAGGTGGGACTTGAACCCCTGGCCCTCTGGCCTGAAGTACCTTGTCCTAACCACTAGGCCACTCCTCCCCCTTTTAGCTTTTGATTTTTTTTTCAGAAAGATTCAATGAAAGAATTCAATTAACCACAAATTTTCAAGGTTTGTTGAATTGTTTAATGGACCTATTTTGAAGAAATGTTCACATCTCTAATTTCAGCACCCTTGCTTGGTTTACAGTTTGTCATGCCACGAGGACTTGTGTACATCAGTGATTTTGAGAGCTATGTCATCAGTAAATAACTATTGGCAGGGTCTTCCAAGGTGGATGAGTCTCAGATGAGGTGCCAGACAAAGACAAATCACCCATTTGGGTAGCAGAAGTGTGTGACAGTGTTGGCGGAGGACAGCCACATTTCTTTGGCAACGGCAAAAACATTGGCATTGCCAGTATAGAAGAAAGACCTTGAAATCTACTCTTCCATCTTGTCACGAAAACTGACTGGATAGTCGCAATAAAACAAATTGCAATAAAGTGCTGGAATTTGAGCCCCTCGAGTCATAAGACACCCAACAAGTTACTGAAGAAGAGCAGAAGACTCTTCAGAGTCAAGCCAGCATTTCTGATGCTGTTGGAAGAAAGCCCTGATGTAGATACCTTGAAAGGAGAGTCAGAGCTACAAAGATGTCTTCATACCGGGACATGAAATGTACAAAACATGAACCAAGGAAAGCTGGAGGTAGTAAAGAATGAAATGGAATTTGTACAACTCAATCTGTTGCATGTCAGCAAATTGAAATGGACTAGCATTGGGCACTTTAAATCAATAGGTTTACTATGCCAGACATGAAAGACATCGAAGAAATGGTGTTGCATTTATAATTAAGAAAAAGCTAGCTGAGTTTAAGATTATTTGTAAGGAGAACAGCCAAAATCGTGGTGATTTTTTGAATATCATATATATTTTTATTCCTATGGTGTGCCTCTGATGCAAGTGAATTTCTGCCAAAATACGGCCATGTCAGGCTTAAAAAAGGATTATTTTGAACTGTGGGAAGTGTTACCCCTGCTGTTTTTTGAGATTTTGAACTTGAAAATATAGAATGGAATTTAAGGACTGCTTGCAAAATTAATTTACCACTTTGGACACAAATGACCGAACACCAGAAGAGCTATGGAATGACATCAAGAAACTTGCAAAAGTGAAAAGTCTCTGAAAAAGGTGAAAAATTAAAAATGGCCAAAATGGATGACTGAAGAAACTCTGAAAATTGCTTAGAAAAGCAGAGAAGCTAAAGCCAGAGCACAAAAAAGATAGTCAAGGACCCTAACAGAGATTTCCAAAGTACATCAAGATGAGATAGCACATGCACAGAAATAGAATCAAAAATTATCAGAGGACGAACAAGATCGGCTTTCCTAAATCTACGAGAATTAGAGAGAAAATTCCAGCCTTGAATTGGAATTCTAAAAGATGCTCAAAGATCTATGTTGAATGAGCTGAGAGGATCAAGGAAGGGTGGAAAAAATACACAGAGTCATTATATCATAAAGATCAAGTGGATTAATGGCCAGTTCAATCTGTACTTTATGATCAGGAACTATTAATGATGAAAGAAGAATTCAAAGCAGTACTGAAAGCATTATCAAAGAATAAAGCACCAGGCACTAATAGCATTCCCACTGAAGTATTACAGCAGTCAGATGACAACATCAGAGCTGAATGATTAGAAAAGATCTGTGTTCATACCAATGCTGAACAGGAACAGTGGAAGGATTTTTTCTTTGGGGGGGGGGGGCAGGGGGAGAGCCCAAGCACCGCACCATGCTCCTCCCTAACTCCACCCAAGCTCCACCCTGCGGGCAGAGACCCTTCCTGTTTGCAGAAGGAAGGGTCTTTAATGCAACCGTGGCTTTTCTTCTGCCTGCGGAGGATGGGATCCTCCAAAGGCAGACTGCTGCCTGCCGGCTGCGATCATTTTGAAGGGTCTTTGCAATGATCACTGCCAGCAGGCAGTAGGCTGCCTGTGGGGATCCCATCCCTCATGGTCAGAAGAATAGAAGTTATGATCGCAGCAAAGACCCTTCCTGTCTGCCTGCAGGCATCCAATCTCCCGTGAGCAGACAGGAAAGGGATTTTCTTCTGCTCACAGGGGATGGGATCCCCGCGGGCAGTCTGCTGCCTGCCATGCCGTGAGTTTTGGTGTGGCCAGGGCCTGTGAGGCCCACCCCTTTCTGACGCCTATGCTGAAGAAAGGTGATCTGACTGTGAAAATTATCGCACAGTTACTCTGATCTCATATGCCAGCAAGATTCTACCCATGATCATTTGGTGGAGATAACTTCCCAAAATGCAAGCAGGCTTCAGGAAAGGATGAGGAACAAGAGACATCATGACAGATATGAGGCAGATCCTTGAAAAGACAAAATATTACCGACACTTTCTACGTGTATTTTATTGACTACAGTAAGGCATTTGTTAGTGCAAATCATGAAAAACTATGGGTCATATTAAGAAGACCTGACCGTTCTCATGTACAACCATTACATTGACTATGAAGCAACAATTCGAATGGAATACATAGAAATAGAATGGTTTAAAATCAGCAAAGGTATATGACAAGACTGCATATTTTTCCCATACCTGTTTATATGCAGAACAAAGCATCAGAGAATCAGGACTGTATGAAGAAAACAGGACTGTAAAGATCAGTGGAAGACCCAACAACCATTGCAATGCTGAGGAGTGGCTCAGAGGTTGGGACAGGTTACCTCAGGCTAGAGGGCCAGGGATTCAATTCCTATGTAGGCATAAGTAACCTCAGGCTGGAGGGACTGGGGTCTCTAGTCCCATGGCCACTCCTTGTGGCCTTGGGCAAGCCACTTAACTCTCCATTGCCTCAGGTACACTTAGATTGTGAGCCCTTCAGGGATGAGGGAATAAAAAGTGCCTGTCAGCATATATCTATAAACTGCTTTGACCTGGTGAAAAGTGGTATGTAAGCACAGCTAAATAAAATACCACATTACTGGCTGAAAGTGAAGATGATCTGAAACATCTGCTGACAAGGAAGATAGTCTTAAAATGGGCCTGCACCTTAATGTAAAGAAGACAAAGATCCTGACGACTGGCAAAATGAATAATTTCATCCTTGATGAAGAAATAGAACTAGTAGCCAATTTCAATCTGCTTGGATCCATATTGGATAATGAATGATAAGCAGTCAAGAAATCCAATGATACACTGCTTTTAGCAGAAAGGCAATGAAGGACCTACACAAGATTCTCAAGTGCAGAGGCATATTTCTGCATATAAAGATTCAACTTGTCCAAGCTATTGTATTTGCAGTAGTGTCATATTCATGTGAAAATTGGACCGTGAAGAAGCAAGACAGGAAAAAAAATAATGCCTTTGAATTATGGTGCTGGAAAGGAATATCGCATATACCATGGATTGTCCGAAGAACATATTAATTTGTAGTGGAAGAGATCAAGTCCAAGCTTTCATTAGCTCAAATGACAAGACTTTGACTTTCATACTTTGGATATATCATGCAAAGAGAAATATTAGAGAAAGACATCATGATTGGCAAGGTAGAAGGGTGATGCCAAAAAGAAGATTGACAATGAAATAGATTGATATGCTATGGATACCACTCTATCAACAATTAGCTATCTGACTGAAGATCAAATGCAGTTTAGGACAACTTTCCACAGGTTTGCCATGAGTCCACATTAACTCAATAGCACTTAACAAGAACAATTTTCAGCAAAATTTCAGTATGTGAAAGTCCATTCAGTTTATGTAGACATTGGCATTTTCATCATATTCAAGAAATATTTGGGTCAATATTCAAATGGAGCTATCCATATGGTTGGCACCACTACGGGGGTTATTTTAAAAGTCTTAGCTATGATTTGGGCTTCCAGAGATGTGGACGTCCAAAGAGCCATTTTACAAATGATGTCTCAAAATGTCTCAGGTGCGGGGATGCCCAGGTAGGCAGAGGTATGTCAGGGGAGGTGCAATGAACTTAGTTGTCCCTGCTTGATTTCAGAAACATAGCGACCTCTGCCATCCTGTCCACATTTAGACCTGCTCCGAACACAAACAGGCATCAGAAAAGTGCTTGTTTTGGCTCTAAAAGATCCAGAGGATATAGAATTAAGAAATTAGTCTAACATCACAAAGACCTGAACTGGGATTTGAACCCTGGCCACTCTTAACCCAGTATTCTAACCATTAAATTATTAGACGTCCTTGTTCTGAAATGCTAGTCTGGGGATATCTATCTCCATAGGCATCCATACTGGGTACGTCCACATTTGGGAAATTGTGCCCGAACCTGCATGTGCCTGCTTTTCCAGACTTTCAGGCTTGGACATTCCAGATTGCACTTAGACGTCCTTTGTAAAATGTACCATCGCATGGATAAGTCCCCTATCTGCCAGTATTTAGAGGCACTATCTGTATAGTGCCACTGAATATGCTTACGACCACTTGGCAATATCTGGATAGTGCCAGGGCAGAGTGAAAGTGGAGTGCAGGCGATCTGCCTATCTCTGATGAATCGGTGATATTCAACCTCTATCCAGATAGCTAACAGTATAAAGTTAGACTAGCTTATATGCACTCCTAACTTCAACTGCACAGCTATCCAGATAATGGCTGAATATCACTGCTATCCATAAAGCTAGCAGTGGTCACTGCTGAATACCTATATTCAGCACTTCTCTCTACTACTACTACTATTATTATTATTAATCATTTATATAGTGCTACAAGGATACACAGTGCTGTACAAACACGTCTAGAAGACAGTTCCTGCTTGTAGAGCTTACAATCTAGTTAAGACAGCACAATACAAGAGAAATAAGGAGTTCAATAGGGAGAGGAGACACAGGGGGAACAAGAGATTATGATCTGCAAGCAGCCTCAAAACGGTAAGCCTTTAACATGGATTTGAAAAGGAAGAGAGATGAGACTTGACGTAAAGCTACAGGAAGTTTGTTCGAGGCACAAGGAGCAGCAAGCTGAAAAGATCGAATTCTGGAGTTTGCAGTAGAAGAAAAGGGCATAGTGCCGCTGAATCTATGTGGATACTTTAAGTGCTGCAGCCGATCTTTAATAAAATGCTGATTGCAGAATTTGAATATTGATGCATTTGGTCCTTGCTTTGAAAGCTACATAATTCTAAAGTCTGATGCTCCTCATTAAGGTCTTTTTGAAAGCTGTGGCACATTTTTACTGCTCAGAATTTACTTTATGGGATTTAGGGAAGGAAAGGATTTTAATGAAACTCCCTAGGGTTTTGAGAAATTGAAGAAACTTTGTTTTTTTATTCAGCTGTCAGTTGGGACAAAGCTTCCAAAAATGAGGACAGAGGTTGCAGACCCCGCAGTGTAATATGATCCATCAGTGTGTAAACAGCTAATTTATTTATATTCTCTTATTTATTTATTATTTTATTTTATTTAACACTCATTTTTATACCGCATCTTCCAGAGATCAATTGCGGTGTACAAATAACAATTAACAAAGCGAAGTTTGTTTTACATAGAACATCTTAATTTTACATAGAACATCTTAAAATATCATAGAACATAGAACATCTTAAAATATCATAAATTAAACAAAGTTAAGTCTAGGAAACTAATCTCTTCTCTTATATACCGTGCTATTCTGCATCAGTGCGGTTTACATTGAACAAACTGAAATTACATTGAAAAGGGCATTATAACTTGAAGATAACTATTTTACAGGGAACATGGGCTATGGAGGGTTAAGTGGCTTGCCCAAGACCACAAGGAGCACCTGTGGGACTAGAAACCCCAGTCCTTCTGGCCCAAGGTTGCTGTCTTCTAGTGGAATTTGAACCCCCAACCTTCCGGCCTGAAGTACCTTGCCCCAACCACTAGGCCACTCCTCCACTCCAGCTAATGACTGCACTTAAGAACTACAGGGGGAAGGCTATGTAAATTTGTTAGTTTTCACTGATGGTAGTGATTGCATACCATTATTAGTTACACATGCAAATATTATCATTCAAAAATTGAGAGGTATATATGTCGGAAAGTGTGTTGAGAGGGTTTCAGGACTGTGTTCACCAGAAAGGCAGACCCTCTCATCCCAACTTATGCAGTGGGAGCTTGAGGGAGAATAACCCCCTCTAACTGACTCTAGATGAGTTTGATAAATTTACAGAGGGGAAGGCTGGTGTATTCCTCTCCCTTTTTCTGTCTGATTCTTGGCTGAGAAGAGGGAGGTCTCTCCAAGCTGGGGAAGCCAAACTCCAATGGCTGGTAGAAAGAGCATGAGTCCATAAATTACTGAGCACGGGTACAGCAAGGATGCACCTCTAGTTAAGGAAACACCTCCTATGAGGAAGAGCTGCTAGAGTTTGAGCTTCGGAGGAGCAATAACCCCTTTAGGTGGAAGGAGGCATGGAGGCGATGAGTGGATCAGCAGCCCCTTCATACGGAAGGAGGCCCAGCAGCGGAGAAGGGCCTGGCCGCGCGTAACAGATTTCCCGGAACTCAAAGCTGCCACCAGTCCATTTGCAATCCAGCACATGCGTGAGACTTGTGAGAAGAGAAAGGGAGAGGGGAGAAAATCTGATAATAGAAATTGACAAAGGAAAAGGGGGAGGGGGGTTCTCCTAGCTAACTGGTATTACCATATGGTGATTAGTACCCAAATTTATCTAAATGGTTAACTGGTGCTACCCAGAAATATACGTAAGAGATTCCTTTGCTGTTTATTGATTGATCATGCCTCAAGGGGGATTACTACCTGAAATTTTTATGTCTTTTGTGAATGCTGCATGAAAATCCTATAGCTGCAGAGGTTAATAAAGCTTGTAAATATTGCTAGCCAGCCTTGTTCACGGGCACACTCTTTTTTGGCTTCCTAGGAGGGAAGGGAAAGAAATCCCTCCACTAACACCCCTTTTCCCAGATGGAGGCACCAGGCGCCAAACCTTCAGGGACCAATGGAGCCTTCCCAAGGGGGGCTCCTGTGTGGTTGTATCGGAAGCAGAGACACCCACTAGGGGGCGCTACAAGTGTTATGTTTTACAAGAATTACCAAAATTACATATGTAAGTGCCGGAATGTGTAAAACTGTATATTTATGGGGAACCAATTAAGGAGTCAAGCTCTGGTATTTTTGAGATGGTTTTAAACCCCTGAGAGGTAAATACTGATCCCCCTCATATTCCCCTAACAACCCTAGGCCCAAATGGACAGTTAGACCGTGGTTATGTGTGACTCGAAGTAGGTATAAATGCCAGTGTAAGTGTCTTGCTATTGTAAAATGCATAATAGACATATACGTTGAAGGACCATCCAAAACACGCCAGAACGCTTCCTTAAAATGTCTGCATGCTGCTGCGTGCACATATAGATAGTGCTTGTCTAGAGAGGTATGCTGTCTGCTTGGTGCCAAAATCCAAGATGTTATGGAGAGTTTGCCGAGACTCATCAAGCCCACTGACTATTACCCAATGTTGCTAATCCATGTTGGAACAAATGATACTGCCAGGTATACCTCGGAACATATCAAAAGTGACTTCATGGCTCTGGGACAGAGGGTGAAGCAGTTAGGTGCACAGGTGGTGTTCTCTTCAATCCTCCCTGTTGAGGGTAAAGGACAAGGCAGAGAGGCTTGCATCCTGGAGATGAATGCATGGCTGCGTGGATGGTGTCATCGAGAGCATTTTGGTTTCCTAGACCATGGGATGCTGTTCCAAGGGTTGCAGAGCAGAGATGGCATCCATCTGTCCAAGAAAGGTCAACGCATCTTCGGTAGTAGACTGGCTAATCTACTGAAGAGGGCTTTAAATTAGATTCGTTGGGGATAGGTGAAGAAAGCCCCCAGGTAAGTGAAAGCCCCCAGGTAGGTGATACATTAAATACCTTTATGGAAATGGGTAACAGGGGTAACAAATGGAAAGCAGTGTGTATAAATGCCCGTAGCATGGGAAATAAGATCCCTGATGTTGAAGCTTTGGTGGGAGTGGCTGACTTGGATTTAGTGGCAGTTACAGAAACATGGTTCACAGAAAACCATGACTGGGATGTAACTATACTTGGCTATACTTTATTCAGAAAGGACAGGGTAGGAAGAAGGGGAGGAGGAGTGGCACTATATGTAAAAACTACTATTAAAGCTTTGGAATCACAGAGCTTAAAAGGGAGAGAGGAGGCCATTGTGGGTTAAACTAGAAAGAGGGAAAGAGAAATCTATTTGCATTGGTGTGATATACAGACCTCCCTCACAAGAGGAAGAGGTGGACAGAGAGTTCATTGAAGACATACGCAGCATTGCTAGGAAAGAGGAAGTGCTACTGATAGGAGATTTCAATATGCCAGATGTTGATTGGCACATTCCTGCTGCAGTATCATCTAGAAGTAAGGAGATCCTGGATTCTCTACAGGGAGAACTATTCAGGCAATTGGTAACAGACCCCACATGTGAAGGGACCATACTGGACTTGGTGCTTACCAATGGTGAAAGTGTTTCTGATGTTGTAGTGGGAGATCATTTTGCATCGAGTGATCACCAGATGGTGTGGTTCAGTATTAGGACTAGGGCTGTTAGAATCCATTCCAAGGTGAGGATCTTAGACTTTAGGAAGACTAACTTTGCAAAGATGGGCCAATACCTCAGGGAGTCGTTAGTGGGATGGGAACAGCTGGGGGATGTAGAAAAACAGTGGGCAAAACTGAAAGGGGATATTTTAAGGGCAACCAACCTTTTTGTTAAAATGGTAAATAAAGGCAAAAGGAAAAGGAGACCGCTATGGTTTTCTAAGGAAGTAGCTGAAAAAGTGAAGAAAAAGAGGGAGGCCTTCATGAAATACAAGAGTTCACAGAGAGAGGAAGACAGGCATCTGTATTTGGAAAAACTTAGAGAAGCTAGCAAAGTAGTCAAGAAGGCAAAGATTCAAAAGGAGGAGGAAATAGCCAATGCAATAAAATGGGGGGATAAGACATTTTTCAGATATATTAGTGAGAAGAGGAAGGGCAAAAGTGGTATTGTCAGACTCAAGGGTGCAGAGGGGGAATATGTAGAAGCTGATAAGGATAAAGCGGAATTGCTTAACAAATATTTTTGTTCTGTGTTCACAGATGAAAAACCAGGAGCAGGACCTCAGAAAACACCCACAAATAGGAACAGAAGCGAGGGATATCTTGAACAATTTTCAGAAGACTGTGTTCGTGAGAAACTAGCTCAACTTAAAGTAGACAAAGCGATGGGACCGGATGGGATACACCCTAGAATACTGAGGAAACTTGGGGACGTTCTAGCAACTCCACTGACTGACCTTTTCAATGCCTTGTTGGAGTCGGGAGTGGTGCCAAAGGACTGGAGAGAGGCTCATGTGGTGCCGTTACACAAAAGCGGAAGTAAGGATGTGGTTGAAAACTACAGGCCAGTTAGTTTAACTTCGGTGGTGAGTAAATTATTGGAAACGCTGCTGAAAGAGAAAATAGTGAGGTTTCTGGAGTCCAGCGGATTACAGGATCTGAGGCAGCATGGATTCACCAGAAGCAGGTCTTGTCAGACAAATCTGATTGATTTCTTTGACTGGGTGACCAGGGAGTTGGACCGAGGGAGAGCTCTAGATGTGGTGTATTTAGATTTCAGTAAAGCCTTTGACACTGTTCCTCACAGGCGACTTATAAACAAACTGAGCACCCTAGGGATGGACCCTAAAGTTACTGCTTGGGTTAGAAATTGGTTGGGTGGGAGGCGACAAAGAGTACAAGTAAATGGAGCTCACTCTGAGGAGAAGGATGTTACTAGTGGTGTGCCCCAGGGATCTGTCCTTGGTCCGATTCTTTTTAACATCTTTGTTAGTGATATAGCGGAAGGGCTGTCGGGTAACGTTTGCCTCTTTGCAGATGATACCAAAATCTGCAATAGAGTAGACACCCAGGAAGGTGCAGATAACATGAGGAGGAATCTAGCTAAGCTTGAAGAATGGTCTAGAATTTGGCAGCTGGGATTTAATGTTAAAAAATGTAAGGTCATGCATTTGGGCTGCAGCAATCCAAGGGAGCAATACAGTATAGGAGGTGAAGTACTTTTGTCTACTAAAGAAGAGCGGGACCTAGGCGTGGTTGTGTCTGATGATCTTAAAGTAGCTAAACAGGTAGAAAAGGCGACGGCAAAAGCTAGAAGGATGCTTGGGTGCATACGGAGAGGAATGGCTAGCAGAAAAAAGGAGGTGATAATGCCTCTGTATAAGTCTTTGGTGCGACCTCATTTGGAGTATAGTGTGCAATTCTGGAGACCGCACCTTCAAAAGGATGTGAACAGGATGGAGTCGGTGCAGAGGGTGGCCTCTAAAATGATTAGTGGGCTTCATTATAAAGCATATGAGGACAGACTTAAGGATCTTAATATGTACACCTTAGAGGAAAGGCGGGATAGAGGTGATATGATTGAGATGTTTAAATACCTCCGTGGCATAAATGTTCAGGGAGAGAGCCTCTTTCAATTGAAAGCAAGTTATGGTACGAGGGGACATGGGATGAGGGTGAAGGGAGATAGATTCAGGAGTGATATGCGGAAATATTTCTTTACGGAAAGAGTAGTGGATCCATGGAATAGTGGTAGGTGGTAGAGATGAGGACAGTAACTGAATTCAAAAAAGCATGGGACCAACACAGAGGATCTCTAAAGGTAAAAAGTGGACTGTTGTAGTTGTTGATATGGAAGGACAGACTAGATAGGCCATGTGGTCTTTTTCTGTCATCATGTTTCTATGTTGTTTTGAAATCGCTGCTTGTAAGCGTATGCCAATTTTCACGTGCAAATCAGCTTTTTATGTGTGCTGATGGTGCATAACCTTTATAAAATGACCTCCAATATGCTTCCTCTTATTCACTGACATTTTTCATAAACCCAAAGTTTTAAGCAGACCTAAAATATATATTCCCTAACAGGTTTAAAATCATGCTGAGAGCAAAGGTAGCTTGATTCATAGTGTAAACTGCACTGATCACCCTACAGCACCACGGAAAGCACCAATGTAACAAAACTCTTAGTAAACGCAATAAACTAAGGTGATATTGTGCTCTGTTTCCTCAGATTAAATATATCTCATCCTTAGATTTATACTGGCACTTTATGGCTTCTGCAAATGACTGTCTCAGCGCTGCAAAGTAATTCCACCCTGTCATATTTGTCTTTAGAAATTGTAACAAATTATGGTGATTTATAGCATCAAACTCAAGTCTTCCATTTTTCCCCAGATGGGAATGTCGCTGATGGCAAGATTCTAGGCCATCCATTTATTCTATGTGGAGGGTGACAGTGAAACATGTTTCATCTCTCCTGCAAGACACTCTCTTTCCCTTTGAGGGGAGGCTGTCAACATAACTCAAGCTGTCAAGACACCTTTGCAATGGGCTTGGAACAAATCTAAAGCTTGCTACCTGCATGCTTGCTAATGAGGTGTGACATGCCTTGTGGATGTCAAGCCTCACTGAATCTCCTTGCCTCTGACCCCTTCTGATCTTTCTCAGTCAATATAAGTCACAGCATCATCTGTCATGGTGGAAGGATAGGTCAAGCTAAAGAATTCTCTTACCATGATATCTGAGGGTCATCATTACTGAAACAGGCAAGTCACTGTGCTTTCTAATGAAGCGGCTAAATCCGAGACATGCTTCCCAGGGCATTTTGCTTTCAATAATTTTCAAAGCATGCTCAGAAAGTTGGATGTCGCAAATCTAGGTATAGCAAACAAACCTATTGAAGGATGCAATATTCTGTTGTATTAATGACTTAGAGTTACTAACATGTGCTTGGGTTTTGTATATATTGACACAGCATCTAAGTCCTATCGCATAAAATGGAACTGCAGTAAAATAATACACATTAACTGTGTTAACCCCACACTAATCGATAACACATTAGTAACTCCACTTCTATGTTATTAATCAGTAGGCCTGTTTAAGAACCTTTTTGTCCAATTTAGAATCAGACAACTGATACTGTACATGGGAACAGTGGCAAATGCAAGACAAAATATTTAAAAGAGCAAAGATCAATTGGCAATTGCACCACAATTTAATGTCTTAGAGATGTATGACCTTGATCCATGTGTACACAGTTTCTAAGCAGTTACTGTCTGTGGCAATATGGAAAACCTAGAGCTTTAAAATGCATGGCTCTGCCTATAAATTTTTATGCACCATAATATTGAGAGTGTTTCTCCATTTATAAGTCCTTTTCTTTCTAACCTTTTGCCTGAGAATGGCAAAAGAGCAGATGTGTCTTTTTTAAGATGATAGATGAGCCAAATCACTGAAGTACATATAATTGCAATTATAAGTCAGTAATTCTTCGACTTTGCTTGCTTAGATAATATATGACAATAGACTACTGCCATTATCGTAGAAGCAAATAATGAGAAAGGTAGAAAGACGGGGGATGAGAGCGCTCCCAGGATACTTGCCTTTTCTAGAGCGACTGATGAGATTTGACAATCTTCTCTTTAAACCTGAAATTACCTCATTGGGAAGAAGGTTATCGCTCATTGCACAGTTGAATTTTAAACACAATTCACTGGTTGAGAATTGCTTTCATTTATAACAGCAGTTGATAACATTTATTTTTTTTCAATGCCAAGTTAAAATGTGTCAAACTGAAACACAGACAATGACAAAGAAAGTGATTTTAATAAAATTACATAATATAAAAATAACTTAAATATCTATATTAATAGAATTTTACATGCAATATGGCATTATGTAATGTTGGGTTATCTATAAAAAGTGTGAGATACCTTAGCACTGTTTAGAAAGCATTCTGCAGAATTTTAGGTCTTTTTACTGTTTTGTGAGGCAGTGATAATTAATATGTTTGTTTCTCCACAGCTGACAGGCGAACAAAACTCCATAATTGAACGGTACCATTTTACCCATGAGGCAGAATGATAATTACAGGTTTAACAGACAGTTTGGATTTAATCTGAGCCACGGCAGACACTTTTTTCTTTTGTGCGTGTGTTTGAGAAGGAAGTAAAGAATCTATTTAGAATCAGAAAAACATGAAATAGCAGATAGTGGATTCTTCTGCCGATTCCCAGTTTGTGTTCAACAGAAGCAATTTATGACTACCTTATCATCCTGCTAGACCAGTCCAGATGAGTGGGTTATGCTCCCTTTCCATCAGGTGGAGGCAGACTGGAACAACTTTCAGTGATGTCATCAGTACGTATATCTGCTGGTGCAGTCCTGAGTGAAGCCAGTATTTGTCTGCCTCCTGCAGGTGGCAAGGTGATTGGACTGGTGCAGCAGTGCAGATAGTCACAATGACCACAGCATTGCAGTGTGGCCCAGGAGAGTCAGACATGAGTCCAACGCGTACAGCCCATCATTGCTCAGAGATTGCGTACACCCTTACCTCCTAGAGCCAAAGTAGCCCTGTGTCAACACTGTTTCCCACAGGTCAACTTTATAGGGCTTTGTGGGCAGGAGAACTCCACAAAGGCCCTGAGGAGGCTGGTAAGACAGACCCAGGCCCCCTTCCCTCTTGCTGTTCCTTGATTTACATATCTTTTATTTTTGTTCTTTTATTTTTCTCTCATTGATTTCAGTGGGCAGTTTTTGTTTGACTCTCAGCCGCATTCAAATAAAGCAGCTCCAAATATTTAAAAAAAAAGGATTTTAATCCACAGCTGGGCCTCCTGGGCCTTCATGGGGATCTGCAGCATCACTACTCAGGTTTCCCCTGTTAGCCCGATAGGTCTTGAGATTTCCTTTTCAGGACTCCCTTTTCACCACAGCCAGACTTCTTTTTTCAGCAGTTTTTCACTGTCTTTTTTAAACTTTATTGCTGCAGTGTTCAATCACATGGACCACTATGGTCTGTGACTCCTAGCATTTTTTTTCCCCACAGCTGCTGTTTTTTGTCCTGATTCTGGCTGGGATACCTGGGGCATCTTTTTTCTTAGTATTCTGGGACCCCCATGGAGTACCCAGATCCCGATGCTGTTTCTGTGGCCCCTGTTGCTCCTTCACTTTTTATTTCCTGTCAATGGGTACTGCGACCCTTTGAGATGACTGCTTGGTCCTGGCAGATGTGGAGCCTGGTGAGATGGCCCTAGCTAAAGCCTGTTGGCCCTGGAGGCCCTTCTGGGCCCCAGGGCTTCCCTTTTTAACTGGCTTGTGCTGCAGCTACTGAAACAACTCACAGGCTGTTTCAGTCTCTTCTAACTGCTTGGCAGCCCTCCTGCAGGGGAATCGTGTCCTTTGAATGCCTCTGTCATGGGCAGCCAGGAGGGTCAATGTCCTGGCTTCACTCTGGAGCTTGTCTGTTGCTCAGGAAGCCACACCTTATCCGCTATGAGTTGACACATGAGTTGGATGAGGGTCTCAAGACAAGATCCTTTTTGCGAAGGTAAGTCTGAGGAGGATGGCTAGGATTTCCATGATCCACCTATTTCACAGACAGATCTAGTTTGTGCCCTTTCAAGATGCTATGGCAACTCCGGTAGTAGAGCTTGCTTGCAGGTGACGTCAGAAACCTGATCCTATGCAGCAAGGTTTTGGAGAGGAAACTACCAGACTGGGTCCTAAGGTCTTGTCTCAGCTGTACCCTTGGCCCCAGGATGAGCAGGATCAGTCCTTTGGGCTCCTTGGGATGGGAGCTGCAGTCACAACTGTGACAAAGCACCCAATCATCCCTGTGGAAGGAAGCAGTACACTCCACATGTCTCAGGGTCAGAGGATTGAGGCCCTCTTTAAGAATGCTTTTACAGCTGCTGTTTTTGGTATTCATCAAGCCAAAAAATCACAAAGGTCTAAAGGAAAGGTCTAGCCCATAGAATGCATTCAATAATAGAAAGACCTATTCCTGCCGGCATTCACAATGGCAACACTAAATTGTGATTATAATTTTTGTCGGACTATTATCTGTGTGAGGACTAAACCTCTATCCCAGACCATGTCCATTTTAATCAATTTGTGCAGTATATTAAGAAAGGTAAAGAAAACAAACACATATCTTACGATTTATCCAATCCTGCATCTAGAACGATTTCCACATCTCCTAAAAAGGAAAACAACGGGGTATGATACAGCACTGCGTTTCAGGTCTGTGATAATTCAAAAGACCCTGTATCAGGCAAACTTTGTTTTCTTTACCTTTTTAAATTTACTGCACAAATTGATTAAAATGTACATGGTCTGGAGTAGACATTTAGTCCTCACACAGACACCAGTCCGACAAAAATTATAATCACAGTGTGAACGCCCAAAAGCCCTCAAGTATGGAGCAGACAGAGCTTAAAGATCCCAAATTACCCATGCCTACCAATAGCCAAATTAATATGAATAAAATACAGTCTCTAAAATGCTTGTATGCAAATGCTAGAAGTCTAAAAAACAAGATGGGAGAGTTAGAATATATAGCAGTCAATGAGAGTTTGATATGATTGGAATCTCAGAGACATGGTGGAAGGAGGACAACCAGTGGGACACTGTGATACCTGGGTACAAACTATATCGTAATGAGAGAGCTGATCAAATTAGTGGAGGGGTTGTGCTCTATGTTAGCGAGGGCATTGAGTCAGAAAGGATTAAAATTCTGCAGGAAACAAAATTTGCTGTAGAATCTCTATGGATTGAAATTCCATATAAAAAGGGGAAGGCGATGGCAGTGGGGGTGTACTATCGACCGCCTGGCCAGAATGAACAAATGGATGATGAAATGCTCAAAGAAATCAAGGAAGCTAACAAAAGTTACAGCACAGTAGTAATAATGGGTGTTTTCAATTACCCCGGTATCGACTGGGTCAGTGTCACGGCAGGACATGCTAGGGAGATAAAGTTCCTAGATGAAATAAATGACTGCTTCTTGGAGCAGCTGGTTCATGAACCGACCAGAGGGGAAGCCATATTGGACCTAGTCCTTAGTGGAACACCAGATCTGGTGCAAGAGATAAGGGTGTTGGGGCCACTTGGCAATAATGATCATAGCATGATCGCGTTTGATTTAATTAGTGGAGGAGGGACAGTAAGGAAATCCACAGTATTACCTTTTAACTTACGAAAGGAAGACTATGATAAAATGAGGAAAATAGTTAAGAAAAAACTAAAAGGAGCAGTTGCAAAGGTTAAAGACTTACATCAAGCTTGGATGTTGTTGAAAAATACTATCTTGGAAGCCCAGACCAGCTGTATTCCACGCTTTAAGAAAAGTGGAAGGAAGTCCAAAAAACTGCCAGCATGGTTTAAAGGTGAGGTCAGAGAGACTGTTGTTGCCAAAAAAGCATCTTTCAGGAAATGGAAAAAAAGAGCCAAATGACAAAACCTGGAAACAGCACAAGCACTGGCAAGTTAAATGCAAGGCTTTGATAAGGCAGGCAAAGGGAGAATTTGAGAAGAACCTTGCTGTGGAAGCAAAAATGCGTAATAAAGACTTTTTCAAGTACATTTGTAGCAAAAAACCTGTGAGAGAGTCAGTTGGTCCATTAGATGATAGAAGGGTTAAAGGGGCACTAAGAGGCGACAAGGTGATAGCGGAGAAACTGAATGAATTCTTTCCATCGGTCTTTACTGAGGAAGACGTAGGGATGTTACCCATGACTCAGCCACGCAGCTGGCATGACCGCCTCGGGATCCCCTCCCTTTTGCCCTCTCCCCTCCCCGCACTCCCCCTCCCCCCCCCCCGAGACCCTCCCCCTTAATAATTCACCACGTTACACCGAGGGTTTTCTTTCACCAACTAATTCTATTTATTTACAGACAATGGTTATTAACAGCACCAAACTGTTGGCCACAGCATGCACGTAACAATCCACACAACACAGTATACAACTTCTTCCTTTTGCCCCCTCGAGAGACACAGCCAATATCCCACGTACTTTGTAACTGTCCGGCGGCGAAGTTATGCCGTAAAAGCATTATTCTCCGTCCCTCCGTCTTTCATGTCCTTCAGGCACAAGCTGTTACGCCTGCCGTTCAAGCAGACTTGGCAACCTTATCATCGTTACCTCCCTCCTTTTGCCCGCCGTCGAAGCCAGGCAGGGGGCCCTCTGAGCGATGTTCTGGTCACCATCTTACTCTCTCTGGGGACAGGTCCATGTTTCGCTCCTGTACCTTGCCCCCTTTACTTAAGGCCTAGGCTGTGTTCTCTCTCGCCGGGTGCGTTTCTTCCGGCCGTCATGCGTGCTGTGACTCTTTCCCCCCCCCCCCATTGTTAATTGGGCGGGTCGGGCGGGTGTCCGGCTTCCTCTTGGAAAGGGGGGGGGCGAGCGGCAAAGAGGCCGAGCACGCGCCGAGCGCGCGCCTTTGTACTCGGCTCTTTGCCCGCCCCCCCTCCCCGCCCCCCTCACCGAAATCTCGGCGAGCCATCGCGCGCCTGTGCCGGGCCGCGTTGATTCGCGGCCCGGACTCAGCCACGCAGCTGGCATGACCGCCTCGGGATCCCCTCCCTTTTGCCCTCTCCCCTCCCCGCACTCCCTCCCCCCCCCCCCCGACACCCTCCCCCTTAATAATTCACCACGTTACACCGAGGGTTTTCTTTCACCAACTAATTCTATTTATTTACAGGACAATGGTTATTAACAGCACCAAACTGTTGGCCACAGCATGCACGTAACAATCCACACAACACAGTATACAACTTCTTCCTTTTGCCCCCTCGAGAGACACAGCCAATATCCCACGTACTTTGTAACTGTCCGGCGGCGAAGTTATGCCGTAAAAGCATTATTCTCCGTCCCTCCGACTTTCATGTCCTTCAGGCACAAGCTGTTACGCCTGCCGTTCAAGCAGACTTGGCAACCTTATCATCGTTACCTCCCTCCTTTTGCCCGCCGTCGAAGCCAGGCAGGGGGCCCTCTGAGCGATGTTCTGGTCACCATCTTACTCTCTCCGGGGACAGGTCCATGTTTCGCTCCTGTACCTTGCCCCCTTTACTTAAGGCCTAGGCTGTGTTCTCTCTCACCGGGTGCGCTTCTTCCGGCCAACCCCGCCAACCGCGAATCCTCGCTTGTTGACGGGGCCCCACCTCTCAACGCGCCGCTGTGGCCAACCTCTGCCTCTGCCATAATCGTTCGATCGTCTCCTGCACTGCACAGAGAAAAATGTCCATTCCGATGTCGGACAAATGCACTCCATCTGCGCGATACATCCCCGGGCACCTCTCTTCTATGAGGTCGTGCGTGATGTTGTATCCCCCTATGGCCCCCATGAAGCGGGCCATCCATCTGTTCACTTTTCTTCTTGTCCTCTCTACCGCCCTGTGCGAGTTCTCTCCCCGCCACACACGCCGAGGTATGATGTGTGACCATGCCACTACCGTCCCGGGAAATGTCTTAGCCAACGTTAGCAGGTCGCCTTGCATCTTTTTGGTGAGCTCGACGCTGCGCGTAGACGCCAGGTCGTTGCCCCCCAAGTGGATCGCAATCATCCACGGGTTCCCGGTCGATCTCTTCTGCTGGATCAAGGACGGCATTAGCTGGTCCCACACCATACCCCGTTGTCCTAACCACACCACCGACACCTCTGTACTCGGGAATCCCAAATTCCCCCCTTGCGGTCTGCATTGAGTCCGCTTTTGGGCCCAGTGAACGTATGAATGGCCACATATCCACACTTCTCGCGGCCATAGGTGGCAACTCACTCCTGCATGGATCACAATCAAAGACATGGTTATGGCAGTATTCATACACATTGATCCGTCACTTTTTCTGTACATAACATGCTGATCCATCCCCTTTTTTTTTTTTTTTGCTTATTACTTAATACATTGTTCGTCATTGCGCCGGACGTATATACAGTTTGTATCTATCCGAGCGCCACCTGCCTATTCTCATTATCTGCTCTCCGGACATCCCGATGCTGGCTGCCGTAGAAGCAGCCCCAATGCGAAAGGAGTGCGAGCTGTATAAGCTTGCATCCCGTCCCAGGCGTTCAATTGTTAACTTGAGTACTCTGGTGAATTGGAAACGTGATAGGGGTGCCCCGTTCGCATGTACGAACCATTGATTATTTGAGTACGCCCGTAACTGTTGGTAGGCCAGGGCATTCTTCAGCGGGCAGGAAGGGTCGTTGTGTACTGCTGCCAGCACCACTTTTTTCCCTTTCCCCTCCGTGTCGGTCTTGGATCTGCGCAATTGTAGCTCTACGGCCGTAGTGCGTATGTTCACATCTCGCTTTTCCAGACCTCCATGGGCTGTCCCCTGCTCCGCGGATGTGGAAGCCACGAGCTCCCCTACTCGAAATGCCCCGTAGAAGGCCCAGGAAAAGGCGCATCGAAACAACCTCGTCTCGTACTCGTCGTAACACACTCTGCTGGTCAGTACCATCAGTTGTTGGAGCATCCGATGAGTGATTGGGCGGCGTTTGTCCATTCTTCGGGGTTGTTCCCGGGACCAGCCTCTCATCACTTTCTGTACAATAAACCCAGCCGTGGGGCTCTTCCTCCCTATTGCCTTAGCAAAGAATGATACTGCTGCTAAGCGGGCTTGTACCGCGGCCTTTGTGTGGCCATTGGTTTTGCAGTGCATAATCCATCGCAAAATCGTCGGTACTTCCAATATGTTTTCCTGCTCTATTAAGGCCTCTCTGCAAAATGTCTGGTATTGTTCCCACGCTGCTATGTATCTGCGCCGGGTATTCTCTGCTAAAGCTCCTAACAGGAGCCCCCAGATCTCCGTGGACCAAACTCCCAGACCTGATGCGGGACCGATGTCTTGACTTCGTCGGCTTCGGGTGCCAGTTGGTGAAAAAGCCCGATCTTAGAACGAGAAAGAGCATCGGCAATGTTATTATTCTCGCCCTCGATGTGCTTGGCACTAAGGGTTATGTTATGCGCCAGGCATAGGAACACTATTTGCCTTATTAGCGCGACCACCCTTGGCGTCTTTGCTCTCATCCTGTTCACCGCCCATACCACCGCTAGGTTATCGGTATGGAAGGTGATAGCTCTATTGGCGAGCTCATGTGCCCAGATGTCCAGGGCCACCATTATAGGGAACAGCTCCAGGAACGTGATGTCCCTGGTGATCCCCGTCGTGTGCCACTCTCTGGGCCATGTCTCCGCGCACCACGCGCCCTTATAGTATATGCCGAAACCAATCCCTCCCGAGGCATCGGTGAAGAATTCAAGTTCCGCATTAGATACTGGGCGCGCTTGCCAGAAGGCAAGGCCGTTGAAGTCGTGCAGGAACTGTAACCAGACCTGCAAGTCTTCCTTTATCTCTCTGGTGACTCTGATGCGGTGGTATTTTTTTGCTATGCCTTTGGTTGCCCATGCCATACGACGGCACGGCAGAACACCCTCCCCATGGGTATCACCCTGCACGCAAAGCACAGGAGGCCCATCATGGACTGGAATTGTTGTAGTGTCGCTTTTCGCTGGCTAAGCAACAGTTGCATATCTTTCTTCAACTTTAGCACTTTTTCGGCTGGCAAGCGCGACCTGCGCGCTGGCACATCTAGTTGTATGCCCAGGAAGGTGATGATCCTCTTTGGGCCCTCGGTTTTTTCTTTTGCTAACGGGATCCCAAACGCCCGTGCCATCTGCTCGAAGATATCCAATATCCTTTTGCAGTCATCATGGTCTTTTCCCACGAATAGGAAATCGTCCAGATAGTGCACTACCGTATTGGGGCCGGCGAGGTCTTCGACCACCCAGTGTATGAATGAACTGAATTGTTCAAAGTATGCACATGAGACCGCGCATCCCATGGGCAAACATTTGTCATAGAAGAACTCTCCATTGAATGAGAAGCCCAACAGTGGAAAAGATTCAGGGTGAACCGGCAATAAGCGGAACGCGGATTCAATATCCGCCTTCGCTAGTTGCGCTCTCGGCCCCTTGCTTCGTATGAGTGTAACTGCCTGGTCCATGGTTGCATATTTGACCGAGCATAATGCCGGGTCGATGTAATCATTGACGGACTGCCCCTCAGGGTATGATAGGTTATGGATTAACCTAAATTGTCCCGGCTCCTTTTTGGGTATGACCCCCAATGGGGAGACTACGAGGTCCTTGAATGGGGGTGACTGAAAAGGACCTGCTATTCTCCCCATCCCCAATTCTTTTACTATTTTGCTGCGGGCGATCTCGTTATGTTTACGGACAGATGGTGGGTTGTCCAGTAAGCGGGTTCGTGTTCTGTTCGTTAAGATTAGGGATGGAATGCGGAAACCCTGTGCGAAACCATTTTCTATACTGATAGCCATATCTCGCTTAGGGTATGCTCTTAGCCATGGCCTCATACGCTCAAGGCTGATGGGTGTTGGTGCCAACCCCTTCTGTGGCTCGCTGGTGTACTGCTCTGAAAGGCTTCGCCTCTCTTGCCATCCTGCAAGTGAAAGCTGGATGACCTCCGCCGCATCCCGAGCAGGCGTGCTTGAATTTACACGGCTGCCAAGTACAACTCCCTGCGTTGTACTGCCTACATGCCCGTCTCCCTGGCCACTGATTGGCCTGCCTCGGTTGGCTGATCTGAAATGGCTGTTGCCACTGGGTGTTCGGGAGTGGCTGCTGAAGCCCATCCTGCGACAATGGCCTATTGTGTGCCATTTCTTCGGATCACATGTCCAGCACTCTATGATGCCATGCCAGTGTGGGATCGTCAGCCATGTTTCTCCTGAACTTGACATCATAATTTAGCCATGCCCATCCACCATATTGCTTATGCGCGCGGATGATCGTGTCCAGGTACTTGGTCAGGTATGGCCCCGTTTCGGGTTCTTTTTCCATCACCACGCTCATAAAGAGGTGGAATGCTGCCACCCAGTTGCTGATAGATTTGGTAACTTTGGGTTTCCTATCCTTCTCGTTTCTTTTTTCCCTATACCTTCCGCTGGTGGACTCATCCTCATGATCCCTGAGCAGGAGAGAGAATATGTCGATATATTCTCTCTTCCAGATTCTCTTTTTTATCTTTTTTGGCACCGACACGGCCAGGGAGCTCACCCCGCAGCGTGGGTCACGACTGGCGTCGTGCCAATCCATCCGCATTCATAGGGCCTCTCCCGCCATCGTGCATGTGCTGTCCCCGCCTCTCTGGGTTTGCCCAGACCAAGCTTGTCTGAGGGGATTGGAGTGATTTGAGCTCTTCTTTCTCTTAACTTTCTTTAACGCGTAGCGCATCACTTCTGCCCATTCTATGTCCTTTTCACTGTCGGAACTGGACTCGTCCGATGAGGACGTTGATATCTCTGATGTCCCTTTTTCGCACCCCGACTTACCCTGAGCTGCGTTGGGTGCGGTCACACTGGCGCTCGTCGATGGCACTTCATAGCTCGTAGAGCTCGTTGCTCCGAGCCGCTGTTTGACTGAGTTCAGGCCGTGCTGCGTAACCTGATCCCGAACCATCTGTAGCAGGTCGTCTAGTTCTGGGTTCTGTGGGCGGTGCCGCGTTCCCCGATTGCTGCGGCGCCTTCTTCCTTGTACTGTGCCGCGGTTTCACTGCTGCTGCGGGGGCGGTTGCTTCACGGCGAGCCTTCTGTCGTCTCGTATTTGGACCGGCCGCTGCTCGTGTCTTTGATGACGTTGTCGCCTTCGGTGCCGCCTTTGCGCCTTGCGGCCTGGACGCCTTTGCTGTCTCTCTTCTCGGCATTTCTCCCTAGGATAGAGTTACTATGCAGAGGCAATGGAAGTCTACATTACTATCTTTCAGGATGCCAGCTATACTGTGCTCCACACATTTCTTCTGACTTACATATACACTTTAGGGCTATCTCTATCCCCCTACATCTCTACTGTATATCCATATGCATACTAACATTCTCCTATACCTGCGTCCACTACCTTACCTAGCCCCGCTTATCTACCCTTTCACCTTTGTGATTTACATATCAGCAAATAAGACAAAGAAATTTTTACACCGTCTGCCTTACCACTTTTGTCCAGGAGATGGCAGCCTTACGCCTTCTTTTCCTAGCTCCCTTGCTTTCTGTCTCTATCTATCAGTGCTCTGTCCCGTTTAAGGGTACAGTTGAGGTATTTACTTATTTTTTCTTTTTATTTTATATTAATATAGCATAATAAACACCAGCTTGTGTCCTCTTATCCCTCTGCTACCTGGCTGCCCTCTGTTTGGGCTTCCCGCTAGACCTCCGTGTCTCCACGTGTCCGTGTCGGGTACCTCCATTTTTTTTTTTTTTGTTTCCATGGGTTTTGTTTCGCCCCCCCCATAGCCCAGCCTTTCTTTCCCGGGTTCCCTCACTCTTGTCCCCTAGCAACCGGTGGGGAGGATTCCTTTTTAAATTATCTTTTGTTAAGTTGTACCCCATCGTGCTGCCGCTGCTCTCCTTTCAACCCCCTCCCCCCCCCCCCGGACTCGTCTGCCGATTCATGGCTCTCTCCCGCCGTAAGCACTGAAAACCGCTATACTAACTGCACTTTTTTTTTTTTTTACGCTGCAGTCATACTTGCGGTTTTGTTTTGCTTTTGGTGCTTCCTCGCGTTGCCCCCGATCACTCCGGTGCAACCCCACGCTCTCAGAATTACAGAGCTGCGCCGCCAGAGCCTCCGCTGCCACCTCCCGTCTCCGATCGCTGTCCGGAGATACAGGGGGGGGGTGGGGGGGGGCTCTGCTCGCGGCCTCAGCTGCTGGAGCGGTCGTCGAGAAGCAGGCCTCTTGATCGCTGTCCGATGTCCGGCTTCCTCTTGGAAAGGGGGGGGGGGCGAGCGGCAAAGAGGCCGAGCACGCGCCGAGCGCGCGCGCCTTTGTACTCGGCTCTTTGCCCGCCCCCCCTCCCCGCCCCCCTCACCGAAATCTCGGCGAGCCATCGCGCGCCTGTGCCGGGCCGCGTTGATTCGCGGCCCGGACTGAAGTGGTATTTAAAGGTGCGGAAGAATTGAAGGAAATATCGATACATCGGGAAGATGTATTACAACTATTAGATAAACTGAAGAGTAGCAAATCACCTGGGCCGGATGATATGCATCCAAGGGTGTTGAAAGAACTGTTTCCTCTTCGGCCCTGCACAGCTCCCTGGAGGGAGTGTGCTCCTCTCACAGCGTGGGCCATCGCCGACGTCCCAGCCAGCTCCTCCTGCCCAATCGGGGCAGCTCTCTGCTTTTAAAAAGGAGCGCCAGAACCAGCGACCCCCTCTTCGGCCCTGCACAGCTCCCTGGAGGGAGTGTGCTCCTCTCACAGCATGGGCCATCGCCGACGTCCCAGCCAGCTCCTCCTGCCCAATCGGGGCAGCTCTCTGCTTTTAAAAAGGAGCACCAGCATCAGCGACCCCCTCTTCAGCCCTGCACAGCTCCCTGGAGGGAGTGTGCTCCTCTCACAGCGTGGGCCATCGCCGATGTCCCAGCTAGCTCCTCCTGCCCAATCGGGGCAGCTCTCTGCTTTTAAAAAGGAGCGCCAGCATCAGCGACCCCCTCTTCGGCCCTGCACAGCTCCCTGGAGGGAGTGTGCTCCTCTCACAGCGTGGGCCATCGCCGACGTACCAGCCAGCTCCTCCTGCCCAATCGGGGCAGGGCAGCTCTCCACTTTTAAAAAGGAGTGCCAGAGAGCGCACCAGCGCCTGGCGGGCCCGCGCCTGAGGGCCTCGCCAGAGGGCTCTTTGGCGTGGCCCTTAGGCAGTGGCACACACTTGAGCCTTCAAAGAAACCAACCAAAATCTCAAGAATATATCGGCCTCAACACAACGATTCAGTAGCTTGAGCTCCCCCAGGGTCGAGCTCGCACCTCTCCAACGTCTCAGCCATCTTCCCAGATTTTACATCGTCAACACAGCCATCCTCACCACCACAGCAACAGAGCATAAGAACTGGATGTAAAACGACTAACTCTGTAAGTGTACTTGAACTCTAACCTGTAATACACGCGATACGCTGCAAATTTTCATAAAGAAACCCCATCTACCACCATCATAAGTCTACATACCCCCGCTACTTGCCTGATGTAAGCTAGACTGCTGTACAAAGTCTGCATACCCTCGGTACTTGCCTGACGTAACTTGGACTGCTGTACAAAGTATATGTTACAAAGTATCTGTTACATGTACCTGTTATAAGTATCTGCTGTTGTACTAAGTATAGCTAACCTCGAACATAACACTCAAAAGCATTCCCTGAGCTGTATACCCCCGAGCTCATCCATACTCTGCATCCTGACCTACCTGCTCCCACCCCTCTCCCCACCAGAAATGCACCAACCCCCCCAATACAATACTCATTGACACAGAGCTAACCCTTGGCAACAACATAAATGACCCCCTCTTTATTTACTCTTGCCCTAATCTACACACTAGCCAGCACATTCCATGATTCTGATGTGGCTGAAAACGGCTACAACCCTATCCAACTAATCCAAAACGCTAGCAGGAAACACCACAACAACCAATATCAACCACCTCCAAGCCCTTATCATAGAAGACAGTCACACTTGCTTTATGTATCCTTAGAAATCACAACCCCCACAAAAGACAAAGAAGCAAAGCCTCAGCAGGAACTTAGATGTGCATTCATCAACGCACGCTTGGTCCGTAATAAATGGCAGGTAGTCACAGACCTAATAGCCACCCACAATCTAGACATACTAATGGTCACGGAAACATGGCTTTCCGACACGGATAACGTCATTCTAACCCACCTCACACCGCCTAACTTTTCGATCTACACCTGTAACAGGGAAAACAAAAGAGGTGGAAGCATACTGGTACTTGCAAAAACAGCGCTACAATATCGGGCTAACTTGATCAGGAGCACACAGCATCTGAACACGCTAACTATTACCAATAAACTCAATATTATTAACCTCATTTATAGGGCACCAGATATGGAGTCAGAGGAACTCTCAGACATTATTGACTTAGCCTGTAACCCGGAAGACCCCTCCAAACCTAACTGGCTGTTGGGAGACTTTAATCTTGCTTCCATTCAATCCACCCTAGCCAAAACCTTCCTAGAAGCAATGTCCAACCTTAACTATAAGCAAGTAGTGATTGATCCCACCCATCAAGGAGGGAACCTCTTGGACCTAGTCTTCATCCCCCATCCAGTTATGAGTATGATAAAACAATTTGACATTGCCATCACTCCTGTTCCCTGGTCAGACCATATCCTGATAACATTTCAGTTACCAGCGCAGCAAACCACATGCCACCACTCAAACAAAAAGGAGATATCAAGAGCTACCCGCTTCAAGCAACTCGACAGTGAGATATTCACGAACTGCGCACTCCCGAAACTTGCTCGACCCACAGTCAACCTCAACGAAATGGTCTCCAACTGGAATGATACCCTCTCATTATATGCTCAACAACCGGCCTTCGCCAAAAAGGCTACACCCGACAGTGGAGTCACTAAAAAGCAGTCTGCTCCATGGTTCTCCCCTGATCTCCGAGCTTCCCTGCTCCACCTCAGAAAACTGGAGAGAAAATGGAGAATTACCCATAGAACCTCTGACCAAATCATCTATTTAGAATATCTGAAACTACATCGCGAATCAACATGGGCCAAGAGGAAGGAATTCCACGCTGAGATCCTCAACCACTCACTAAATAAGCCAAGAGACCTATTCAACCTAGTAAAATCCTTTACCAACCAACGTTCCCCACCTCAGCAAGAATGCATTCAGCCCCAGGCATACACGAACTACATTCAATCCAAAGCAATAAAGATCACCACAGCAACAGCACAGGAACCCTCCAAGACTCCCCACATGCAGTTTCCAATCACCAAACTCTCACCTCGCCTCAATCAACACTACGACTGCACCAACTGATCCTTGCCCAGCCCACTGGATCAGAACTATGTACTCTCAACTCAGCCCATTCATAGCCAACATTGCCAAGCTATCCAAGATATACTGTGGCTTCAACACATGTTGCTGAAATTTTAGAATTATGAGAAAAACCAATAAAGATAATTTCTTACATAAGTTTCCTTTTGGACGTATCATTTTTTGAAGCTATCCTTCAAAACCGGAGTCTTCCCAGATGCTCTCAAGCACACATCCATTCGTCCAGTATTCAAAAACAACCAGCTGGATCCAAAGAAAGAGGATTCTTACCAACCAATCTCTAGTATCCCATTACTAGCTAAAATTCTAGAGAAGTTGACCCAGAGACAGAATCAGCAACATGTTGATTCGTCCTCCCCATTAGACCCATGTCAACATGGATTCAGAGAAGCCCACGGTGTAGAAACTCTACTAATGGTATTAACCAATACACTCATCAATGGAATAGACAGCATCAAGAAGGGCTTTGCGCTAATCTTCCTTGATATAGCAGCAGCGTTCGACTCCATAGACCAAGTGCAGCTCCTGAGGCGGCTTCATGAGAAGGGAATCCAGGACCAAGCATGGAACTGGTGCAAATCCTACCTCGAATACAGATGGCAGCAAGTACGTATTGGTAATGACACATCCGAACCTTTCCAGCAGAAACAGGGTGTACCCCAAGGTTCTTCCCTGTCTGCTCTGCTCTTTAATATCTATATGCAGCCAGTTTGTGACATTGCCCGCTCTTTCGGCATATCTTGCCTTATGTACGCAGATGACGTGCTGCTGTTTACACCTATAACTATCACTTGCCCGGACTACACTGTGCTAATCAACTGCTTCAATGCAATAACGGATTGGCTACTCACTCAGAACCTCCGTATAAATTTCAAAAAAACAGAAGTCCTAATAATAAGAAGAAATAAAGGTTTCTCTCATCCATCAACACTGAAAGTCAGAGATGCAGAACTCCCAGTCAAATCCAATATACGTTATCTTGGGGTCATACTGGATCAACAGTTGGACTTCAAGGAGCACATAAAACGCACTGTAAAAGCTATCTATTTCAAGATCAAAACCCTCCGGCACTTGAGACCTATGATTGAACCCGGTGACTTCCGCACCATCTTCCAAGCGCTAGTCACACCGCACTTCGATTATGCCAATATAATACTTCATGGCCTCCCAAAGATCACCCTCAACCCTCTACAGTTAGCCATGAATGCAGCAGCCCGCGTACTTTGTGGAGCCTCAAGGAATGACCACATCTCCCCCATTCTAAAAGAACTCCACTGGCTTCCAGTAAGCTCCAGAATCAAATACAAGGCCCTCCTTACTACCTTCAAGGCCTTTAACAAAATGTCACCTGCATCTATCTCTGACCTCATCATACACACTGCAAACAACAGATCTAGGAGACCACTGGCTGAGGACATGCTACTCATACCAAGTGAATCTACAAAGCTCAACCAGACCACCATCAACAGGGCATTCTTGAACTATGTTCCTAGATGTTGGAACAAGCTCCCTCCCAGCATTAGAGCAATCAAGGACCTTAGGCTGTTCAGAAAAGCCCTCAAACACCACCTTTTTCTCATGTATTTTACACATCTGGATATTCCCCCCCCTTCACCCTTCCCCACCCTCCCAACCCCAAACCACAGCTATATGAGTCCAATAACCTACAGCGAATTTAGATCTAAATGTATTGTACTAGGAATGTAAATAGTTTCCCCCAAGTTTACCTCCATGTTAAATCCCTGTTCTATGTAGACGATGGCCTAATTTGACTGACCAAGTGTTATATTGTTTCAATGTAAACCGCAATGATGACAAAGAGCGCGGTATATAAGAAATGTTAAATAAAATAAATAAATAAATAAATAAAATAAATAAATATGAGATTGCAGACCTGCTATTAGTAATCTGTGAACTATCATTAAAATCATCTTTAATACCTGAAGATTGGAGGATGGCGAAAGTAACACCAATTTTTAAAAAGGGCTCCAGGGGTGATCCGGGAAACTACAGACTGGTGAGCCTGACGTCAGTACCAGGAAAAATGGTAAAAACCATCATAAAGAACAAAATTGATGAACATATAGATAGTCATGGCTTAATGGGAGGCAGCCAACATGGCTTTAGACAAGGAAGATCTTGTCTTACTAATCTGTTAAGTTTTTTTGAAGGTGTGAATAAACAGGTAGACAAAGGTGAGTCGGTTGATATAGTGTATTTGGACTTTCAGAAAGCTTTTGCCAAGGTCCCTCATCAGAGACTTTTGGCAAAACTAAAGAGTCATGGGATAGGAGGCAGTGTACTATTGTGGATCAGGAACTGATTAAAAGATAGAAAGCAGAGGGTAGGGCTAAATGGCCAATTTTCCAATGGAGAAAGGTGAATAGTGATGTACCCCAGGGATCTGTGCTAGGTCTGCTGCTTTTTGACATATTCATAAATGACCTGGGAAAAGGGAATAATGAGTGAGGTTATCAAATTTGCAGATGAGACAAACTATTTAAAGTTGTTAAAACCCAAGAGGATTGTGGAAAATTGCAAGAGGATCTTGATAAATTGGAAGACTGGGCATCAAAATGGCAGATGAAATTTAATGTGGACAAGTGCAAAGTTATGCACCTAGGGAAGAACAACCCAAACTATGGTTACATGATACAAGGTTCCACATTAGGAACCACCACCCAGGAAAAAGATTTAGGCGTCATTGTGGATAACATGTTAAAACCCTCCGCCCAGTGTGCAGCGGTGGCCAAGAGAGCAAATTGAATGCTAGGTATCATAAGGAAAGGAATGGAAAATAAAACAAAGGATATTATAATGCCTCTATATCGTTCCATGGTGAGACCGCACCTTGAATACTGTGTGCAATTCTGGTCGTCGTATCTTAAAAAGGATATAGAGTTATTAGAAAAGGTTCAGAGAAGAGCCACCAAAATGGTAAAGGGGATGGAAGGATACCCCTATGAAGAAAGGCTAAAAAGGTTAGGGCTCTTTAACCTGGAAAAGAGACTGCTGAGGGGAGATATGATAGAAGTCTATAAATTAATGAACGGAGTGGAACGGGTAAACGTAGATTGATTGTTTAGGTTATCAGAATATAGAAAGACAAGGGGACATGCAATGAAGCTACAGGGTATACTATTTAAGACCAATAAAAGAAAATATTTTTTCACTCAACGTGTAATCAAACTCTGAAATTTGTTACCGGAAGATGTAGTAAAGGCTGTTAGTGTAGCTGGGTTTTAAAAAGGTCTGGACAAGTTCCTGCAGGAAAGGTCCATAAACCATTATTAAGAAGGGACTCAGGATATCAATGCTTGACCCAATACAAGCATTGTGGAACCTGTGTCTTTTTGGGAAACTGCTAGGTATGTATGACCTAGATTGGCCACTGTTGGAAACAGGATACTGGGCTTGATGGACCTTGGCATATCTTATGTTCTTATGTTCTAATAGGTTTTTCTATTATTGATTGCCTTTGGTGTTCAAGCAGTGCTGTGTGCAGATTTGATGTCAAGCCTTCTTGCTATGGATGCAACTACTGAAAGATAACCTAGAAACTAGAAGGTGGGAGCAGATCACCTAGGTGACTGGTGCCTTCCATGGCTTGATCAGAATTTCTTCCAGATTTATGGAGGTGATGTTAGTAGTTAGACAATAGCTCTGGCACTGTGCTTAATGCTGCCTCTAAGTTGCTGATGAGTTACTCCCCAAGAATCTTGTGAAATGATGAAGGCCTTAGGGAAGCTCGCCCACAGGGACTCCTCGAGATGGGCCTCAAAGTGCCAGGAGTGCCTCTTGTAGGACTGTGTAGAGGCTAGAGACATTCTTGAACTGCTAGGAGTCTAGATAGGGCTTGATCATCCTTTCAGCCTCAGACATAGAAAAGGCAGGCTTTTTTTTAGGAACTTGCAACATGCTCATTTTCCCTCAATGGTTTCCAGAAGTCCTTCCCAAAGTGTGCCTATTGGGGTGTGGTTCTAACTCTTTTCTTCTGAAGGCATCCATACTACGTCAAATCAGTGGACCTTCAGGCTCTTCAGGCAAGGCTGGTCTTTATCTGCCATCATTTACTATGTTACTAAGTTACTGTGAAGGTGTGTTAGCTACTCCTGCAAGATATCTGTCTTCTAAGGGTCACTATTTCTGGCCAGTCTTGGGTTAAAAAAAAGAGGAAAAAAAGTATTTCCTTAAATATTTTGGAAGTGCTGCTATGGCACAACTTTATAAAGACTCCCTGTGGCTCCCTGCTCAAGCAGTGTTTGAAAACCATCTTCAGTGTCTCCTAAAGTTGCAGGATATTCTACCTGTGCCCTACACAGAGCAGGGTCAGGTTAGTCACTCTATTTATATCATGATGCCCAGGAAAAGAGGTTCCTTGACCTAAAAGCAGTCAGTACCAAGCTCAGAGTCTCTCATTTCCAGATGAGGATCATGACTTTGTAAGGTATCAGTCATGCCCTTAGACACTGGCAAGGTGTATTTTCACTTTCCAATGTGGGAGCATCAGCATCAGCAGCTTTCTTCTTTTTTTTTTTTTTAAACTTTTATTTTCATTTTGCAACAAACAAAAGAAACAACACACCAAAAGAGACAAAACAAGTATACAATAAGGAAAAGTAAACCCATTACCCCCCACCCCGATGCTTCTTCTCTACCCGATTATATCAGCATGTGAGCGCTTCCAATTAACAGTGATTATACATCAAACGATCACAAGAGTATCTACAATACAGCATGATCAGGGGACAAAGATATATACAAAGTCAGACAGTCAAATGAGAGCATTTAGCAAAATGTACATAGTCATTGAGCAGCTTCCATTGAGACCAATGAGAAGGAGTCTGAACGGAGAAAGCGAACAGACGAGGTATTTGTTCATATTTACTGTGAAGACAGGCATGATTCCACCATTCATTGGGGCTCAAATGGGAGCTAAGTTTCCAGTATTACTTAATTAGGGAAATAGCAATGCTAAGCATAAAGTTCGAAAGGAGATAAGCCATTTTTGGGAGAGAGGGGATCCCCGCAACTGGGCGAAGTCCCCACTACCCTCCAAGAAAGGGGCTCCTGAGAGTGCAAGATAGACTAAATACGACCCCAGACCCGACGCCAGTAATACTGTAGTGCGGGATATTCATGCATAACATGAGGCAATGAACCAATGGCCGCAGGACGTGTCCAGCAAACCATTGCCCTGAGTATGTGTTCCATTTGTCTAATCTGTGAGAAGTGTAAAAACACGGTGGGCTAGAAAGGAGAGGGTCTGAATGAGTGAGGCGGATCGGGAACCCGTGTCCCTCTACTCCTGATAAGGCTCTATTGCTCCGAGATCAAAGTCACATGCAATTCTCTCTCCCATACTTTCTGCGCTATAGGGGTATCTCTAGGTATAGCATTACAGAAGGTTTAGAAAAAGGGGATGCTACACCCGGTGAATTACCGAGAGATCGGAAAGTCTCCAATCAACCTTATATAGAGAATGCCGATGGCGGGAGTACTCTAGTGGATCAAAGGCGATGCTGAAGTTGCACTGACCAGAGTCGGGAGTCTAAAGATTGCATAAGAGTATTAAAGGCACCTAAAGTGTCTAAAAGCATTGGTGGATAGTGGGAGTCTGATGGGAGAGTCATACCAGGGAGAAAGGTAAGAGGAATCGGTTCGCAAAGGCCCGCTTCTGTATCTAGCCACACAGGTCTACGCGGTACTGGCTCTTCCAACCAACGAGCACCTTGTTTGAAAAGAAAAGATTGAGGGAACACTTGAGTAAAATCGCCACCAAGTATTAATGGAGCATTGGCAGAGGCCGAGGCCTACTGCGCAATACTTGCATAGTAAGCAGGGTTGTCCACAGTCGGGGCATAATGCAAATACACGTGAATTCACTATCTCCAACCTCAAGGTGTACACGGGCCCATCTACCCTTCTTGTCAGCGCTAATATCAGGTACAGTAGCGTGCTAAGACTTCTTAACCAAAGTGGCTATCCCGTACCATTTGAAAACGGTGGGAGAATAGGCAGCTACCATGTGAGGCCTAGCATCGAGTTTCAGTGTTTCAGCAGAGTTTAAATGCGTTTCCTGAAGAAACACTAAATCAACATGCCCATGGCCAAGACAGCCAAGGACCTTCTTTCCTTTGAGTGGACCATTAATGCCTTTGACGGTGAATGATAAGATTTTACATAAGGCCATACAGAAAAGTTAAAAATTCTGAGCATGATAGCACACATAATTTCACTGTGTCCCTCAAACTGACTGTATCTGGCTGTACACATGACATAGGAAAAATAAACTAATATAATACAATGAAGCGCCCCACATTAACAAAGAAAACCGCAGTACGGTAGAGGAGAAGCAAAACCCCAAGATTACTGGCGACCATGTGTCTGCGGGGAGAAACCCCAGAGAAGGCCAAAATTGAAAAAACACATAACCTGGAGGACTGTGCGTGCTCCGAATCCGACCGAGGCACACATCATGAAGGGATAGGAGACCAAAAAACAAAAGTCATATAGAGAAAGAAAGAAAGTCCAGGCTATTTCTGTGCTTGGCTATGACCGCCGCATCGGGCCCTTCAAAATGGGCGGATAGAGCCGGCAAATAAGAGTCCAAACTTTGGATTAGCGCATCTGCTCTGCTTCTTTGGAGTCTAAAAATGTTGATAGTAGATCAGGATCTTCGAACGTCCTGGTTTGGTTATGGAGAGTCACTCGGAGCTTCGCTGGATACAACAGGCCAAAGCGAGCCTGTAGCTGTTGAAGTTGAGGGCGAAAAGCAAGGAGTTTCTTCCGACGGTCAACGGTAGGCTTTGCCAAATCAGGAAAGAAGGAGACCTTACGACCTTCAAATTCCAAATGATGATTCGCTCGGGCAGCATGTAAAATTTGTTCCACTTGTTGATATCGTAGCAAGCTAAAGACAATAGGCCGGGGGGTCGTGCGGTTGAGCGCCATGTGAGCAGGAACACGGTGTGCACGATCGATTTCCAGTTCTTTATGAAAGGTGATCTTCAGCAAGGAGGGAAGAGTTTTGAGCAAGAATTCTCTTATATCTCCTGCTTCCACCCCCTCCGGCACTCCGAGGAGCCTCACATTGTTGCGACGGGCTCGATTATTGCTATCTTCTAACTCCTTTTGAAGATTCTGTATCTGACGCTCAGCCTCGTCCAGTTTGCCCAAGCGCACCTCGTGCGAGTCGAGGACCCCCGCCATGTTGTCCTGCCGTAATGAAAGACTTTCAAGTCGGTCTTGGAGCACTCCAAAGTCTTCTCGCATGGCTCGAAGCGCTTCTCCATTGGACTGCACCAATTCCTTCACGCCGCGTATTTCTTCCAAAATCTCCAGGTGCATCTCGGGGTTTTCACGAAATGGAACCATCTTCTGTGGGGAGGACACCTCTGTTTTGGAGCGTTTTCCGTGAGAAGAAGAAGGAGACCCGAAGTCCAAGCGCGCTGGTTTATGGGCCGCCATTCCCCCCGAGGTGCCCCGGTCAGCTCGGAGCGAAATAGTAAATTTGTGTAGGTATTAAGTCAGGATTCTAAGTAGGCCTCTCGGGAGCTTCAACGCAAAGCGTCCTACCCGCTGGACATCAGGCTCCGCCCCCCCAGCAGCTTTCTTCTTTGAATTATGGGTCACCCTTTCCAATTCTTGGTCCATCCATTTGTCATAGCCATGCTCCTCACACCTTTTCTAAAATCATGTTGCTGCTATCTACTTGTGCAGCAACGTCGCAAGTCTGGGTTCTTCTGTTCCTGGACAACTGGCTGTTCTGGAAAGACTCTGGGAAGTTCAGAGATAACACAGCATTGTGATTTCCTAGTTGAAAAGGCTGGGGTTGAGTTTGAACTATTCCAAGAACAGTTTGCTTCTGTCCCAGGACTTGGAATATCTAGGGGATCAGTTTGATATTCTTCTGAGTTGAGCATCCCAATGACAGAGAGGTCCCACAAGCTTCAGCCAACTTAGTGCATCATGTGCCAAGTCAGCTCCAAGGGCCTGAGACTACATCCAGATCCTTGCATCTCTGGCATTGCCCTTGGAGCAGTTACTTGGGTTAGAGCATAAGTGCCTGCTTCGGGAGTACCTGCTAACTTTCAGATCCTATTCCTAGTTTAACCAGACCCTTCCTCTTCTCCAGGAGATCAAGGAGTAATTGATAGGATGATTACAGTTCTATGGCTGGGATGCCATTGGAAACACCGGATTGACTGATTATCACTTCAGATGCCAGCCTTGGGGGCTGAGATGTGCACTGCCTGGGCTAATTGGCCCAGGGTCTCAGATTCCTTCAGAAAGCCTCCTGGATGTTCATCTGAAAGTGACGCCCCACTGAAAGTGGGTAAAGCCATTGGATCGGATGGGATACATCCCAGGATACTGAGAAAACTCACAGAAGTTCTGGCAGGGCCTTTAAAGGATGTTTTTAATAGATCCCTGGAGATGGGAGAGGTTCTGCAGGATTGGAGAAGGGCTGATGTGGTACCTCTTCACAAAAGTGGTAATAGGGACGAGGTGACAAAACTATATCCGTCTCTGATGGGAAAAGTAATGGAGGCGCACTTGAAAGAAAGAATAGTAGACTTTCTATAAACCTATGGATTGTAAGATCTGAGACAATATGGTTTTACCAAAGGAAGATCATGGCAAACAAATTTGATTGAGTTTTTTGACTGGGTGACCAGAGAACTTGATCAAGGGGCATGTGATGGATGTGATATACCTAGATTTTAGCAAAGCATTTGATACTGTTCCTCATAGGAGGTTTATCAATAGACTGAGCAGCATGGAGATAGGTCCAAGATGGTGAACTGGATCGGAAATTGGTTGAATGACAGACAACAGAAGGTGATGGTAAACAGAACTCACTCAGAAGAAAGGAAGGAGAGCAGTAGCATGCCCAGGGATCGGTTCTGGGGCATGCCACTATACTGTTCAATGTATTTTGAGTGATATTGCAGAAGGATTCAAGAGAGAGTAGACAACATGAGGAAAGATCTACAAAGACTGGAATAATGGTCTAATGCTTGGCAGTTAAGATTTAATGCAAAAAATGCAGAGTCATGCACTTGGGATGCAGAAATCCAAAGGAATTGTATATGATAGGGGATGAGAGGTTGGTGTGCACGGACCAGGATAGAGACCTTGGCATGATAGTGTCTGAGGATCTCAAGGTGGCGATAGAGTGCGACAAGGTGGTAGCCAAAGCCCAGAAGGATGCTGGGTTGCATACAGAGAGAAATAACTAGCAGAAAGGAGGAGGTATTAATTCCCCTGTACAAGTCATTGGTGAGGCCTCACTTGGAGTTTTGTGTTCAGTTTTGAAGACCATATTTCACAAAGGATATAAAGACTTGAAACAGTTCAGAGGAAGGATATCAAAATGTACAGACCTTTAAATACTTAAAGGTATTAATGAACAAACAAACGTTTTCAAAGAAGGGGAAGTTGTAAAACTAGAGGGCATAACATGAAGCTTCAAGGGGTAAACTGAATGGCAACGTCAAGAAATACTTTTTCACTGAAAGGATGGTGTATGCTTGGATTGCCCTCCCAATGGAGGTGGTGGGGACAAAATACAGTGACATAACTGAAAATGGCATGGGACATAGCAGATATCTTTATAGAAAGAATATGAAATCAAAGCAAACTTAAATATTTCTTATACTTTAATAAATAGAGGCAGGGTAACCTGCATGAAGCGGCAGGTACAACCCTAGACACAGGCATAGAGGGAGTGACCTGCACGGAGCGGTAGTTACAACCACTCCAGCCACTTTACTGGGCAGACTTGATAAACCATACTGGTCTGCCATATATACTATGTTACTTTCTATCTGTAGGCAGGGGCAATCTGTCTTGTCCAGGAGAGATTTAGATCTCTTCTAGTGGGCAAAGTGATATGGATGTTTTCTGACAATGTCTTGATGGTGGCATTTGCCAACAAACAAGGCAGAACTGCAGTGCTGGAAGCGAGGCATTAGCAGTATATAGCATAGCTGCCTTCTAAGCAGTTGATCCGAGGTTCCCAGTCAATGCAGTTTTGGTTTAAAGTGGCTCTTGAGGTTATGGAGCTGTGCTGTTGGGTGTAAGAGTATTTGGTTTGCCCCGACGCAGTGCAGGAGTAGATAACGGGAAGGTCAATTTTCTGAGTCAGAACCAGAGACATTGGAATGGGATGGGCCACACAGGCCCTGGCTCCAGCAAACCTTCGCCCACTATCTATGATCATGGGAGACTCTTGTCTGCCTGAAGGAGACTGGATCCCCATGGGCAGGGTGCAAGGCCACCACAATTGTGACAAAGACAGGAGGAGTCTTTGCTGCCATCATGGCAGCCTTCCCCTCCTGCCCATGGGGATCTGATCTCCTGCAGGAAGACAGAAGAAGTCCACAGCCATTCCCTACTTTTCTGCCCGCCGGGAACAGGAGGGGAAAGCCAAGAGTGTTTAGGGGTGGAGTTTGAGGTGGAGTCAAGGTGGGGTTAGACCCCCCAATCAGAGAGGTGTTCTGCAGCCCCTAGTCAGAACTTTGTGGATCCAGGTGAATGGGAGCTCAGCCTTCGCTCGCATGACCTCATAGTACAGAGATAGGGCCTCCCAGTGTTTGAATGGATTGCAACTCAGGGGAAGGTTATGTGGGAAACCTTTTAAGCTGTGGGAAAGATCCATGGATGACTGGCTTGGATGTCCTTTTTTAGGAGTGGCCTCACAAAGGGATACTGCTTGCCTCCTCCTCTGAGCCCTGGTGATCTGTCTTCCATGCAGATTTTGGACCTGTCTGGATCTGTTGGATATGTGAAGGGTGTTGATCAGATACCTTGATGTTCTGTGTGTTAATGGCAAAATCTAGCACACTAAACAGATCCCTTATTCAGAGTTAATATATTTAAAATTGCCCTAAAAGGTACCTAAGACATAAGTATATAATATAGTTGCACAGCTGGCCTGCAAATGTACAAAGAACTTCCCCCAGAATTTATTCCCATATATTATAATTTTGTAATCTCATTAGCCTTCCAAAAGTTTCATAGATTTTGTTTATTGGTAATTCTTGTGGTTTGAACTCAAACTAGCTTTGAGTTATGCTGTGCAACTTGAAATTTAGAAAGAGTTCACCTTTCAATTTAAATCAAAGAAACAATGTAAGAATAAAAGATGACATAATACCGGGCCATACTGTGAGATGCTCTACCATTGATATCTCACAATCACAAACCTTGTTTTGCCTACAAATTCCTTATGAAAATACATTAATTCACGAGCGTTTTCTGAATATATTCCAATCAACTTTGGTCAAGAAAGAATAACAGGTCTTTGATATCTGGAACAAATCACTAAAATGGTCAGAGAAATTAATCAGAAGGAACCTAGAAATTATATGAATATTTCTTTAGGTAATTGAGAATGTCTGTTCATCATTAGCACATAAGGAAGGGATGCTTTGTTAAGTTATTGGTTCATACATCAGACTGCTGCTGAATTTATAACTTCCATTATGATAGAGATAGAGCCTCAATTTATTTCAGCTCATCCAATTTTCTGAAACTTTCCAGAAATATACTCATCCTCTCTTTTAGTTGCAGGTCTAAAGCCAGAAGGAAAGCTTTTCGTATAGAATTATTTTTTCAAGTTTTGCCATCACTGCTAGAAACAAAGGAGTAGATAGTAGATGGAGGTCACGTTTTCCAATACAGCAATCCCTCACTTAATAGAATTTCACTATAATGGAATTTACTTTTTGGGACTTGAATTTGATATATAGAATGGAAATGTACTATGGACAGACATTTGTCCTGGTGCCGGTATGACACTGTGGACCATAAGCAAAACAGAAAGGGATGTTTGCAAAGGTACGCATGTAGATTGTCAGCCCTTCGGGGACGAGGGAATATATCCAGCACCTGCTTGTAGGGTTTGTAAAACCACTCTAATCCCTTTCAGCCTGGGCAGTATATCAAGAAATTAAAGTAAGATAACGATAAAGCAAATGTTTTTGGGAGGTCAGTGCAGAAGCACAAAAAGAGGTCAATGCTGTATTTCTATAGATATGAACCCTGAAGGTTTGAAGCATTTTGCGTCTGGTGAAAAATCAGCTGAAATATTAAAGGCATTACAACTTTCAGCATCCAGAGTGGAAACAATATGCCGTCCTGGTGGAGGTGGTGGAATTCCCTAACTAGCAAGAGAATAGAATCACAGTATAGAGAATTTCAATCCAAACAAAAGTTAAAAGACTTTAAACGCTTCACAGGAGAATGGGGGATAAACTAAAAAGAGCAGCAGCTAGAATCCTAAATGAACTAAAGAAAAACAAGTTGAAAAAATGCAGACTTGCACTATGACACAATGGTGCATTTCCCCATTTGTAAAATCAAGCAGGTAGGGGTTCACATGTGTCTCAGAGAAAGTGTCTGAGGATGTGTGTGTGTCTCGGAAGTGCATGTGTATGTGTTTGTGTATAGTGTGTGTATCAGGGCACATGCATGTGTGTGCTGGGGATGCATGTGTGTGTCTGTGTCCATCGGGAGGTGCGTGTGTTTGGGTCTGTGCAGGTGTGTGTATGAGTGTCGGGTGTGTGTATGTGAGAGATGTGGGGTGCCTGTGTGTGTTGGGGGGGATTGTTGTGTTGGGGAGTACATGCATGTATGTATGTGTGTGTGTGTGTGTGTGTGTGTTGAGGGTGTATGCATGTGTGTGTCGGAGGGTGAAGTGTGTGTGTGTGTGTGTGTGTCATGGAGTACATGCGTGCGTGCTGGGGTGCATGCATGTATGTGTGTGTGTGTGTGTGTGTGATGGGGTGCATTTGTGTGTCAGGGAGGGTGTGTGCATGTGTGTGAGAGGGATGTATAAATTTGCATGTAATGCATACATGTGTGCGTGTGTGTGTCATGGGGATGTGTACATGTGAGCACGTGCATGTGTGTGTGTCATGGGGAGTATTGAGGCTGCATGTGTGTGGTGGGGAGTTGTGAGTACATGCATCTGAGGCTGTGCATGTACACATGTGTTGAGGACTGTATGTGCGTGTTGTCACACACCAACGTCCCCAGAGGCCGAAAGGCTTGGGTATTTCAGTGGGGCAGTATTCTAATGGCTGTAGAATGTTCTTGGAAGGCTTTTGAAAGGCCTTCTGGGACCTGTAGTTTCTTAAACACCAGCCAAAGAAGTGTAGTTGCAGACCAAGTGTAAGGTTATATACAGGCTTTATTCCCCGTCCGGGTTACGATTCATAACATTGGAAACAAAAGGAATACAGACCATTCGTCTGATAACAAAATTAAAGAAGTATTCAAACAAAAATTGGCTTACTTCAGCATTGGCAACAAAACAGAAGGGAAAAAGAAAACAGTCCTTTCACCTTGCAAACACTTTGCTTCCTGTTTTCTTTTGTAAACAGTTCTTACTGCTCTCTACCGAAGAGCGGATATGCAATCAGCCACAGTGTATGCACAGTTCATATCACTACCCTCTAAAGATTCTTCATATGGCTCAAACTGCCTTTCTTCACAATTAGAATAAACTTCTCCTGGAATCAAACTCCCGTTGTACTTGCAACGTTCTTGCCGGTGAGTCAGAGCATTCCCCTCCTCCACTAAACTAGAGGGCAGTGGGTGATTACCATATTCAATGTAATCAGGCTCCTGAGAGCTACACAGTTCTTGGTAAGTGCAAGGTCTTTCTGGGTATCTTAAACCTCTTCTACTATGGTTAATACGCCTACCTTCTGGCACTCCCACGTCCTGGTCTCTCGGCTGAGCAAAGCTCTGTTTGTATAAACACTTTCCCCGGTTTTTCTCTGCTGACTTCCTTCCAGGTATAAAACTTTCATCAGGGCAAAAACTATCCCCTGCTGAATACCTGGTGCTGGGTAATTTGTATCTCCTGGACTTGGACACTGGACTGCCACCTCTGCTTACTTCGTAGCACGGTTCTTGGGGAAATTGGATGGCTGTGCACTGCTCCTCAAAAGAGTCTCCCTCAAAATCACCAGCCTCGTATGCCCCTGGCAATCTCTCTGTCTCCGTCCTTGCAGTCCTACTGGTTCTGCTTTCACTCCTTGCAGCTCTCCCAGCTCCTTCCTCTCGCGTCTTTCTCCTCTCCTCTCTACCCAACAGGTAAGTGACTTTTAAATGAGTTTGTCCTGGTGTTAGTTTGGGCTCCACCCTACGCAGCTGCCTCTCCTTTCCTAATGAGTTTTGAGATAAGCTTGGGTTTGGGCGTTCCCTTACACCTCGTGACTCTGTTTGTATCCGTTGCTTATGGCAACCTTTTTCCACGTGTGAGCCTGAGCTGTCAGTTTCAGCTATGTTCTGCTCAAAGTTCCCTAGTTCCATGGGTTCTGACAGCGCTACCTTATGACAGATCCCCCCCCCCTTAAAATATTACGGGCTGCTGACCCTCTCAGACAGCACGTAATCATATCCTGGGTTCTGTCCCGCTGCTCTACATAGGCCAAACTGGCAGTGGCCGATCTATCTTTCCAGGGTTTTAGGACGTTTAAGTGAAACACCTGCTTACGCCCCTTTTCATTCGCTACTTTGTATGTCACAGGGCCCACTTTCTTTATCACGGTGCAAGGCCCCTTCCAATGGGCCTCAAACTTGGGTCCCGGGTCCGCTACCTGGACAAACACTTTATCACCTAATATCAAGTGCCTTTCTCTTGTGCCCCTGTCATAATAACGTTTTTGTTTTTCCTTGCTGGACTGCAAGTTCTCCATTGAGGCCTTTGCTGTCCTTTCCAAGTGTTCCCTCAACTTCTTCAAGAATTGAGGTACCCCCACTTCCTGCGGGTTTGGCTCCACCCAATGCTCATGAAGAATATCTAAAATTCCCTAGGGGGTCTGCCAAACATGAGTCATAGGGGATGCTTTCAAGGATGTCTGTATGCGCTCTCTACATGCATATACTACAAATGGGAGTAGGGTATCCCAGTCGCCCATCTCTCCTTTTTTTAAGCCCCTCCTGAGCATTTGTTTCAAGGACTGGTTCATCCGCTCTACAAGCCCATTTGTTTGGGGATGATATGCCGCAGTCCGTATATGCTTTATGCCGAATGCCTCCCACACTGTTGCCAAATGCCTAGATAAGAAATTACTACATTGGTCGGTAGGTACCGCCCTTGGAAAGCCTACCTCACAAAATAGTTTTACAAGTTCTTGGGCTATTATTCTCGCGGAGGTGTTTCTTAAAGGAATAGCCCATGGGAACCGGGTTGCGTGGTCTACTATTACCAGCAGATACTGGAACCCTCTAGGTGTCCGAATCAAAGGTCCTACAATGTCCATCCCTATGCGCTCCATAGGCACTGCTATGGTAGGTGTGGGCACCATCGGAACAGCTTTTGGTTTTAAAGCTGTGACCCTTTGACAGGTTGGGCAAGACTCACAGTATTGTCTGGTTTCTTTAAAGACCCCTGGCCAATAGAAGTGAACCAATATTTGGTCCAGGGTGCCTTGGACTCCCTTATGGCTGCCTATGGGGTGGTCGTGTGCCAAACGCAGTACCGTAGCTTTAAACGTCGTTGGCACAACCAATTGCTTCCTTACGGCATCGGAGTACGGGTCAATGCTTTCCCTATATAGGATCTCCTTTTCTAGGAAAAACCTGGGCAGGGTAGCCTGGACTTCTCTGGCCTATTCGAAGGCTCTCTTAAGAGCCGGGTCAGCCCGCTGTTCCGCTGGGAACGATGGGAAACTTGCTCACTACTTCTGCAGACACCCAAGGTAACTCTGCCCCGGCCTCCAACTCGGCCCTCCCGCGGGTCCTATGACGCCTCTCTTGGCGCTTCTTGGCTTTTGCCTTCCTGCCCTCCTTACTTGGTTCTTGGATTAAGTTGTCATGTGTGGGAAGAATGCTTAAAGCTTCCTCATCCAATTCTTCCTCTTGGGGTTCCTCCTCCCCCCCAGGCTTTTCTGGGCCCTCAGATGATGTCTTTCCCTCCCCTGAGGTTCCTGCCTGCGATCGGGTAGACACTAGGCCTGACCGGGTACTCAAACCTACCGCCAGCCCCTTGAGAAAGGGTGGCCAGTCTCTGCCTAAAATGACATCTCGGGGCAATCTGGGAATTATGGCTACCTGTACTGTGTGTCCACACCTAATGCACATATAGACACCTTCTGTAAAGAGTAACAGGCAAATGCCCCGTGTATGCATTTTAACCGCATCTGGCTTTCTGCTTGCCTCGGGGCTGACTGACGGTGCCTCTCAATGGCTTCCCAGAGCCTGGACGTAATCATGCTCTGGTCAGCTCCCATGTCAAGCATTGCCAGTGCTTTTAACCCCCTCTACCTGAACAGGGATAAGGAATCCGTCTTGCGCTGGCTTGCCCGTTCCAGCCATGAGGACAGTCCCGCTCGGTGCAGTCCTTTTGGAAATGGCCTGCTCTTCCACACACATAACATTTCCCCTTATGTGTAAGAAAAAATGTCATCATTAGTATCTTACCATTTGCATTAAACATTTTTCCTTTAAAACATTTTCCCTTCGTAAACTCTGCCATGACTGCTGCTCTCATCAGACCAAGCTCTGAGGTGCCAGCCATCTGTGCCTCAAAATAACGCTCCGCCAGACTGGCTGCATCATCAGTATTTTGGCAATTTTGTAATGTGAGATAAGTTTTTACTTCGGTGGGTACAGCTTGGAGAAATTGCTCCAAAATAACTGTGTCTAACACCGACTCAATATTTCTCCTTTCAGGAGTTAACCACTTATATGCCAGATTTTTCAGCCTCTGCTGCAAGGCTTTAGGGGTTTCTTGTGCTTTCATCTTAGCTTCCCTAAATAACCTTCGGTAATGTAAGGTAGATAGCCCTAATCTATCCTTAACTGCTCTTTTTATTTCGTCATAGTCAGCAGCAAGGATGGCAGGCATTGCCTTATAGGCGGAGAGAGCCTCTCCAGTAAGCGATAAACGCAAAGCAGGTTGCCCACTGCTCTCTTGGCCATTTCAATGCCTCCCCTATTCTCTCAAAGGCATCTATAAAATCGTCTATATTGTCCTGTGGACTTAATTGTCCCAACGAAAGTGCATGGCAAGCATTGAGTCCTACCCCTGACACGACATAGGGGTTTCCAGTCCCATGTTCTTGCGATTTCTCCAAAAACACTTTCATTGTGTCTAGGAGTGGCTTCTGCTGCTCCCTAATCATGATTGCCGTCTGCTCTTGCATATGCCGGGCCAACTCCAGCTGCTTGTCCCACTGGTGTTGTATCCAGCTCATCACATCTTGGACCTCCATCCTTCTGACTGTGACCTGTGGAGAAAACAGAAAGAAAAAACCCACAAAGTGCGGTACTTTATGTCCTTTCACCCCCTTCCCGCAACACAGCAGTGCCCTCTTTCTCGCCTGAATCCAACTACGCTTGTGCCCTAGGTATCCGTTACCTTAGCCTCTGCGTAGATTCCAGCATTGAAAGAAAGAGCACTGTGCTTCCAGCGTCTGGTCTGTCCAGCTCACTTGCTTCTCAGGGGTCTCCTGGCACAGCAATATTCTTCTTTAAAAGTGTCCTTTTATTCCAAAAGTGTAAAAAAAATCCTCTAGACGACGCCAATATGTCACACACCAACATCCCCAGAGGCCGAAAGGCTTGGGTATTTCAGTGGGGCAGTATTCTAATGGCTGTAGAATGTTCTTGGAAGGCTTTTGAAAGGCCTTCTGGGACCTGTAGTTTCTTAAACACCAGCCAAAGAAGTGTAGTTGCAGACCAAGTGTAAGGTTATATACAGGCTTTATTCCCCGTCCGGGTTAGGATTCATAACATTGGAAACAAAAGGAATACAGACCATTCGTCTGATAACAAAATTAAAGAAGTATTCAAACAAAAATTGGCTTACTTCAGCATTGGCAACAAAACAGAAGGGAAAAAGAAAACAGTCCTTTCACCTTGCAAACACTTTGCTTCCTGTTTTCTTTTGTTAACAGTTTGTTACTGCTCTCTACCGAAGAGCAGATATGCAATCAGCCACAGTGTATGCACAGTTCATATCGCTACCCTCTAAAGATTCTTCATATGGCTCAAACTGCCTTTCTTCACAATTAGAATAAACTTCTCCTGGAATCAAACTCCCGTTGTACTTGCAACGTTCTTGCCGGTGAGTCAGAGCATTCCCCTCCTCCACTAAACTAGAGGGCAGTGGGTGATTACCATATTCAATGTAATCAGGCTCCTGAGAGCTACACAGTTCTTGGTAAGTGCAAGGTCTTTCTGGGTATCTTAAACCTCTTCTACTATGGTTAATACGCCTACCTTCTGGCACTCCCACGTCCTGGTCTCTCGGCTGAGCAAAGCTCTGTTTGTAAAAACACTTTCCCCGGTTTTTCTCTGCTGACTTCCTTCCAGGTATAAAACTTTCATCAGGGTAAAAACTATCCCCTGCTGAATACCTGTTGCTGGGTAATTTGTATCTCCTGGACTTGGACACTGGACTGCCACCTCTGCTTACTTCGTAGCACGGTTCTTGGGGAAATTGGATGGCTGTGCACTGCTCCTCAAAAGAGTCTCCCTCAAAATCACCAGCCTCGTATGCCCCTGGCAATCTCTCTGTCTCCATCCTTGCAGTCCTACTGGTTCTGCTTTCACTCCTTGCAGCTCTCCCAGCTCCTTCCTCTCGCGTCTTTCTCCTCTCCTCTCTACCCACAGGTAAGTGACTTTTAAATGAGTTTGTCCTGGTGTTAGTTTGGGCTCCACCCCTACGCAGCTGCCTCTCCTTTCCTAATGAGTTTTGAGCTAAGCTTGGGTTTTGGCGTTCCCTTACACCTCGTGACTCTGTTTGTATCCGTTGCTTATGGCAACCTTTTTCCACGTGTGAGCCTGAGCTGTCAGTTTCAGCTATGTTCTGCTCAAAGTTCCCTAGTTCCATGGGTTCTGACTGTGCTACCTTATGACAGTGTGTGTGCACGGGGCGTTGGCTGTTTGTGCATGTGTATGGCCCTCTCTCTTATGCTCTACCTCCTTTCCTCTTCTAGCATAGCCCTTGCCCTTATAACCCACTCCTTTCTTTCCGCCTAAGCCCACCCCTTCCCCTAGGTTCCACCCCCTCACTTGCTTCAGGGCCTCTTTCTCTGATGGCAGCTGTACCCTGGGACTCTACATGCCTTTGCAGGCTGCATCCTGGGTCTTTGGGTTGGCGGGGCACAATCTCCCACTGGCTTTTGCAGACTGCAGCTTAGTTCTTCCTGCTGGTGGGACCGTGGGTCTCCTGCTGGCCTTTGGAGGCTACAGCCCGACTCTTATGGCCAGTGTGACCAGGGGATCATACTGGCCTTTGTAGACTACAGCCCAGGCCTTTCTCAGCAGTGGTATCTGGGGACTCCCAGCTATAGGCCCGCTTTTCATTCTGGCATGACTCTGAGTCCCTCAGGCTCTTCTTCCTGCATGCACGAACAAAGGCGTATGGACAAACAAATCTTCTCCAGCCACCTGAACCCTCAACATAGGAGCTACACCTAAAAAAGCAAGCAGCCACACTTTTAAGGGTGACTAGGTTGTCTCAAAATAGGGCTGTATCGTAGAAAACATGCAAATACTGTGAAGTGTATGAACTATATCAAAAACAATCTGACATCTCCATAAGCATAGTAATAGTAATAATCCGAGAGAAGACACGTGTCTGTTTGAAGACTTAGTGTGTACATTGAGAGAGCTCTGAAAAGCAATCATTTATTGTCAGTAAAGGACAATTTTAGAAATTTTAAAAGACAACATGGTTTGCAGATCATCAAGATGACTGGCCAAAGAGCTCCAGCCACCCTACTTCAGTCGAACATAAAGCAGCTTTCCAAAGCTTTGACACATTTTGAGACATGTTTATAGATCTTCATGAATAATAACCCAAATCATGAACATTCTCTGGAGCTTCCAAATAAACTATATAGGGAGTTCCATGAAGATCAGCAATACACAGAAAAAGGGGCTGATCACCCAAGTGATCATTCATCTCTAAAGAAAAAAAAAAAAATGCTCTCATTTGTTTCTTGTGGAGGGTTTATGCACAGAGGAATGCATCTCCAGGTTCTTGATGAAAGTCTATATACAGAATTAATCTATGTATGCATTTATTTATTTTTAATTTCTATTCCACATATCTAAAATCAAGATCTAAGCAGATCACAATAAAAACATGGATAACGTGGGAGGGAGCCAGCAGCGGAGCAAGATAGCCACATAACTTTCATCTCCTGAGAATCCTGGAGTTAATCCTGCCTTCCACCCCCATTCTACAACAAATTAATCACTCCTGAGGCTAGCATTTAGCTCTAGAGCATGTCTGGGTAGCAAGCATACCTGCCTACACTACTCAGGGGCAGAACACAGGGACCTAAAGAGCAAAGCCTGATCCGCCATCTCCACACAAAATGGCAAATAGCCGAGAAACTGCAGAGGGAATGCAAGAGCTATTGGCAGAAATCCAGGCGGTCTGAGCAATGGGGGCAGCGAACCGTGAGGCCCTCAAACTGATATCTCTGAATTAAAAGAGCAGATGAGAGCACTTACTGCCAGGAAGAACAATATGAACACCAAACTCACAACGCATGAGGAGCATTAGAAACAAATACCAAAACCACTAAATGAATTACTCATTTGGAACGCAACTTAGAGGAGCTCAATAACAGGTCACGCAAGAACAATATTCATATTGTAGGAATTCCGGAGGGGGCTGAGGGCACTAATGCGGTGGTAATTTTGGAGAACTTATTGCCTAAACTGCTGCATTTGGATTTTATGCCACCCATTTGAAATCGAGAGGCCCCATCGAGTCCCAGCACAAAACCGGCCCACATACCCGACAGCTGCGGCCTGTGATTATGTGTACCTTTCAGTATCAACATGTGGTTCGATATAATGATTTTCTGCTAGAACCCAGGCTCCTGTGAGATTCAAGGGTCATAATATTGCCTTCTTCCCAGATTTTAACAAGGCTATGGTGGAGAGGCGCAAGCAATTCCTGGCTTTTAGACCACGCCTTCAGCATCTTCAGGCCTGGTATGAGTTATTTATTCCTGCAAGGTTTTGAGTAACCCTTCAAAGACCTTTGAATATCCTGATGTGTTGCAGTCCAGAAACAAGAGGCGGCTGTGATGCGATGAGGAGAAAGCACAGTTACTTACCTGTAACAGGTGATCTCTGGGAACAGCAGGAATAAGTCTTCACATATGGGTACGTCGGTACTGACGGAGTCTGCGTGGGAACGCTCCCCAGCGTCCAATCAGAATGCTTTTGGAAGCATCCCAACACGCCTGCGTGCTGCCTTCCCGCCTTTCCCAACTGCCTCTCCTCAGTTAAGTTTTAAAGCTGAGAGAGAGCAAGAGAAAGGGAAAGATAGAGATAGAGAAATACAACTCCTAGGGGAGGTGGGTGGGTTGTGAAGACTTATTCCTGCTGTTCCCAGAGATCACCTGTTACAGGTAAGTAACTGTGCTTACTCCAGGAACAAGCAGGAATGAGTCTTCACATATGGGGACTCCCAAGCTAAGATGCCTGTAGGAGTCCCAGCATGTTGTGAATGTAGAATGAGCCATGCTACTCCTCAGAACCTCAGGCATCCTGGGGATGGAGGGTAGGAGTTGAATTACAGAAAGGTGCTGTGGAACAGCTGGACTAGAATAGGACTGTGGTACAGCTGGACTAGAACAGGACTTCTATGGAATTTAGTAGTAAAAATATTGAGTGCAATATTCTAATATGGACCTCCTTGGTGGTATTGTAAAAAGTCTATTGAGGTTCAGATGGATCTGTTAGAAGAGCCAGTAGAAGATCCTCAAGGAGTACCTCACTGTGAAGTAGAGGTAATAAACTGTAGAAAAAACAAGTGGAGGTCAGAACCCTTCAGGGTGAGAAATAGCCCCAGGGGAAACTGGGGTAGTACAATGAGGTAGGACTTCAGCAGAAATGCAGAAGGTACTATTAGACAAAGCTTAAGCTCTTTTGGCTGAAGAACAGTACAATCCTAGAACCAAAAGGAAAATAAGTCTGACCGATTTGGACTGACAATAGAAATAGTCCATGTAGGAGAGAAGGGGTATGGAGACCCCTGTATCCAATAATAAAGTAAGGACAGACTTATGAAGCATTACAGATTTAGATTAACTGAAGATCCTCAATGTCTTTCCTAAATGAAGTCAATTAGGAAAGAAAAGGTGCATGGAGAGCTTCAGAGGTACCTAACCCTGAAAGAGTTATGGTACCTCCAGTTTCCCCTGGAGTGGAGGAGTGGCCTAGTGGTTGGGGCAAGGTACTTCGGGCCGGAAGGTCGGGGGTTCAAATCCCACTGGAGGACAGCAACCTTGGGCCGGAAGGACTGGGGTTTCTAGTCCCACAGGTGCTCCTTGTGGTCTTGGGCAAGCCACTTACCCTCCATAGCCATGTTCCCTGTAAAATAGTTCTCTGTGTGCTGTGCTTTCCTGTCTAATCAATGTGTTTATACCTCAAAAATTTCCTGTCATGATTTGACAATTTCCAATCTGTAATCAAACCGCTGCTGATCGCTGGAAGTAGCGGTATACAAATGTATACTAAATAAATAAAATAAATAAATAAAAAAAATGGTAAAAAAAAAATTTGCTAATTACCACAGGGAGTGGTTGTATGTGCAGAACCCTAAGCATGCTGGCACAGCATTGATAGGGGTAGTGCCCATCTGTCAGAGTCATATAGGAATATATGGATATATGAACCTAAACAGACAGATAGATTAGTACGTAGATACATATCTACCCAAAAGATATATCTTGATATATATATATATATATACATATAGGAGTATATATGGATATATATATATACAGAGATATACATGGGCAGAAGATATACCAATATATATATAGATAGATAGATAGATAGATAGACATATAGACACATGTCTCCACATATGTAGATGGAGACATGCCTATAGAACTAGATCCCCATAGGAATATGGGGAGAGAGAAAGATTCATCTAATAGGAAGAGGGGTGATACCTGCTTGAATAGATGCCATAGAGAATCTTCTTTCCCTGGTTATGATTGACAGAGTCAGAGGAATAGTCTCCCTGACAAGGAGGAGTCTAGATTCCTTTAAGAATTTGAGATCCTGATAATCAGGATGGCCTACGTGAAAAATGCAGAAGATAACTTCAGTCTGCAGGCAGCAAGTCCAGATCTCTCTAGAACTCCAGTATGGTAAATGGATAGAAGACGCCAAGGGAATAAGATACCATATTGACCCGCCTATGAGGGCAAGATGGGTATCATGCGTCCTTCAGTTGAACATGAGCTTCCCATGGAGTATTGGGAAGGAAGCATATAAAGACGAGCTGCAACGAAAAGAGAACCATCCCTGGTGAGAAGTCCAAAGAAGATGTGGACCAAGCCAGGGAATTGGCCATTCTTTAGGTTTTCACGTGATGTAAGGCCTGTGTTCTTTGTTTTGAAAAGAGACTTTACATGAGATGGTAAGGGTAGGGAACACCTACCAGTCATGGGAACATGACTGGGTGAACCCCTCCTAACCATCTGGGATTATCTGCTAGACAAGATACTAATGCTCTCTAGCAAGGGCCCATAGTGCAAAGCTACTCTGTAGAGTTGCAGAGAGCATGTTGCAGGTTGGTTAGAAGAATAAACTGGCTGCTTAAAGCCAGTAGGTAACAAACTATTCTGCCAAAAACAAGGGAATTGGAGATGGCGAAGAATAGAAGTCAAACCAACAAGCCTGTGATGATAGGGTTTCCAAAAAAGGTTGATAACCTGTTTTGGGTTTACTACTCAGGCCAGAAGGATTGCTAGTGGAGGACAAACCCTGGTTGTGTGGTGAACAGAACCAGTGGTTTAACCACTAGGAAGTGCTGCATTTGCAGCAATTACAAGGGCAGCGGAAAAAATTCCTTCTTTTTTTTTTGGAAAAAGAAAACAACAGACATAAGCAGGAGTGGTAAGACTTCCTTATTGTCTGATAAGCTGCCCTAAAGTAAGAATGTGAAAGGGGGAGACAACTCTGGAAAGGAAACCCCTTCCTGGAATAGGTAGAGAACCATAGGGGCTTACCAATGTAATAGAACCATTCTTACAAACCGAATGTTGTAGTAAGAGGGCAGGTAAGACAGAGTTGAAGGAGACTGACGATGTAGTAAGTCTCTGAAAGGTAAGGTGATACATGCTAGTACAGGAAAAAACTGTTTTCTTGATAGTTGTTACACCTCTGTTTCCTAGTAGGAGGAAGAGGAGAATCCTGTTAACCATAGGCATGATCATCATAAAAACTCTGAGAGCAAAAAGAAAGGATGTCTCGTGCAAAGAGACCCATGAGAATTAGGATGAAATTAGAGTAGATGCTTCAAGTGAAAAGAAGCAGACTACAAACTCTAACCTCCAAACAGGAGATGTAATGATAATCTATCAGAAACCCTGCAGCTGCTGGGTTTGCTGAACCTGTTGAGGTTGTGGTTTCTTTAGCCCTGTCTGATGTTTCCCTCGTCTGGGAACAGCTGTAGGATGGGTAGAAAATGGATAAAACGTTTTCCCCCTAGGGGAACAAAGTTTGTTAGGAAAGTTCCTACAAACTGGGAAAGAGGAAGGCGTAGACAAGCCTCTGAAAACAGCAATGTCAGTGGTTAACTGAGCAGCTTGGAGTAAAGACTCCTTGTTAAAGAGATTTTCTCCAGTGCAAGGAGCATTTCCCAGTCTTTCTTGTACCCATTTGTCCAAGTCTGAAGCTTGGAGCCAGGCTTTACGTCGTGCCCCTATAGCTATAGCAGAAGTTCTGCTAACAGACTCAAAGGAGTCTAGGGAAGCACGAGTAAGGAACCTAGAGATATTTTGAGCATGACTAACCAATAAGGAATAGTCTGCTCTTCTGGGCTTTTGAAGAAAAGGGGTCAAAAGTAGTAATTTCTTTGTGACTTCTTTAAGAGATAATCACATATAGAAAATATATGAGAGAATTCTTGCTGAAACCATACAAACACATGATCAGCCTACAAATTGTATATATTGTATATTTTGTGGTTGTACATAGTTACCCTGTTAGCCAAGTTGATTATCCTGTTCATATGTAAACACAAAGTACTATTGGAAATGTGTATGTTCACTGTTTATTGTAAACCGCGCTGATGCTGAATAGCGCGGTATAAAAGAGACTTTAAATAAATAAATAAATGGATGCCTGGAAGGTTTGGCGTCCAAAGGCATCCAAAGTCTAAGACTCATGACCTGGCGGATAAGAAGAGTGCTTTTTGGTACTCTTGACCCGCCTCATTGCTGATTCTACAACAATGGAATGATGAGGAAGTTGAGTCTTTCGAAAACCTGGAGAAGGAGGCACCTTGTATAGAAGATCAGTTGCCCTAGAAGGTGGGGATATCGTTAAAGGAGTTTCCCATATTTGAAAAAGCAGATCCTGCAAGGTTTGATGCAAAGGAAGCATGATGCCCTCCTTTGGACTCCAGGGAATATACAGGAATTCTGTATTCCCTGGTGCAGGATCTTGACCAGGTATAGAAATGGCAAGTAACTTTGCCATATCAAGCAGGAATGCTTGAAAAGAAAAATCACCAGAGGGAAGTCCTCTAGAAAGAGGAGCACAGGCTAGATCTGTTGAAGAACTAGCATTGGCACCCAGGGATCTATCCATATCCATTGGAATAGAAGACCCTAAGGGGTGGAGCATTGGACTGTCCTTACAGGATGGTCACCGGTACCGCAAGAGGTCGGGACCACAAGTAGTTGGTAGCGCATCGTCCATGCTAGGGATCGATTCCAAACTCGGTACCGAGGGAAGCGAGCCTGTTGAAGCAAGCATGGAAGGTACCGACAGCGATGCTAATGCGGATAACGGTACCGACTCCGGTACCGTATCCGATACCAATACATGAAGACCAGTCAGTGACAGCTCTAACGGTACCGAAGAAACCGAGAGTGCCTGACCTGGATTATTGGAACCGTGCCTTCGGTACCGTCCGGTGTCGGTACCAAGGCGAGTCAGTACCCAGTCATCCAGACTGGATATCGATTCCAGACTCAGCATCGAAGGAAGCGAGTTTAACGCTGCACATCTGGAGGTACCGACGTCGGTACCAGTACCAGTACCAGTACCGGGATCGATATTGATACTGGAAGATCGGTCTGCAGCGTTTCCAACGGGCCCGCAGGTACCGAGGATGCCAGACTACGATCTTTGGTGAGGAATGTTTCATCCAACACCATTGCCGATGCCGGGGTATCGGTACCGCTCGAAGTGGATGCCACCAACGAGCATGGCTCAGGTATGTTCGGAGAGGGGTGAACTTCAGGAACAACCTGAAACCCCATTAAGGATTTGGAGGCCGAAGATTCCCACCGGTGTTTTAAAGCCAGTGTGCCCTCAAGGGTAAGGCCAAAGGCATCTCTATGCTGTGCATGAGATCTACCACTCGAGGACTGGCTAGTCTTAACAGACTGTTTTTGGGTTACCTGATCCTGCGAAGAAGAAATGGTGGTCGGTGCCCTGAAGTTGACTGGGGACCGCGTATCGAGGTGAACTCGATGCTGAAGACTTCTTCCGACTATACTGTTGCAGGAGGGACACTCCAGCGGATAGTGGTCAGGACTGAAGCAGGGCAGACACCAATTATGAGTGTCTAAAATTAATTTTGTACCACCACAGTTTGAACATTTCTTAGGGATAGTGGCTGGCGCTTCCATGAAGGAAAGTGAGTAGGCCTAGCAGGCCGAAAAAACCGTCAGGCACTAACAAGGAAAAAAGTATTCCTTAAAAAGGAAAATTTACAAGAAAAAAGAAAAGAAACACCGGCGGTACCGGTGGTGTCGGGGAAGGCAGACGCGACCACAAGAAAACCAAAAAATAAAAGAAGAATTTTCTGCGGTGACAGGAGAACACCCTGCCGGCTCTGCGGAAAAACGAAAACTGAGGAGAGGCAGTTGGGAAAGGCGGGAAGGCAGCATGCAGGCGTGTTGGGATGCTCCCAAAAGCGTTCTGATTGGACGCTGGTGAGCATTTCTGCGCAGACTCCGTCGGTACCGACGTACCCATATGTGAAGACTCATTCCTGCTTGTTCCTGGAGACAGACATTTATTCGAAGAGACTGTGTTTGCAATTCCCCCCCCCCCCCACCACAGGTCTGGTCACTCCTCTGGGGATACTTGACAAGGGTATCAAGATCAGCCGCCCTCACTCAAATGCTGTATGTCCTAGACCACCATGCGTACATCACCCAGTTCGAATGACTAAATGGGATCCTAGCAAAGGCAACAAATGTTGGTCATGTCACAAAGCGATAGGTACCTTGGCTCATGTAATGTTCTCTTACCCAAACACTTAGAGGTTCTGGGTGCAAGTATGGGATAAGATACAAAGAGTATTCTGCTTTCAGGCCTATTGATGTGGTAGATAATTATTCTGCATTTCACAGCTGATATTCCAGCCTTGGACAAAGAGAAGTTTTTTCTTTTCAACTTCATGATGGTTATTGCCTAAAATTAGTAGTCTTAGGCTCGAAAGATCCTCTTAAACTAGACTGGCATTTGTGGTGGAACTTGCTGTGTTTATGTTGTACATCTGAAAAAGCTCATGAAAGAGCCATGTCCCGAGGGGACCCAAGAGTAAATAAATGGCGCTTTCTGGACGAGTATGCCACTATGGCAGCTATAGGATAGGTATATCCTTACTTGCAGTATAATCATACTTATTTTATTTATTTATTTACAATTTCTTATATACCGCGCTATTCGGCATCAGCGCAGTTTACATGGAACAGAGAGAAATCAGAATGTGAAACATAGTTCTGAGTTTACATATAACAGGACAGTAAACTTGGATAAACAGGGGAAACTATTTACACACTGGAGTCATAGAATAACTCGTCATACTTGTGTATTACCAGGTACCCCATGCGATCAGGAGTACTTCATGAGACGAAGGGGAGGGAGGGAGTTGGGATGGTTGGATGTTCATTTTGTTTGCTACTGTATTTTTGGGAAATCTAAAAATATAAATTTAAAAAAATGGATGTAATCATTCCACAACAAGCATAAAATATACAGCACAAACAGAATACAAAACATAATTTAAAAAAAATCTAAAATGATATAAATAAAATAATCTCATCCTGAAATAACCAAGTTTTACCTGCTGCAATCAAAAGTCCTGCAAAAGACAAAAGCTTTTTACCTTTTTTCTGAAAATAATCATTAATCTATCACAGTTCAAATGGTAAGGCATTCTATAAAGTGGGACCAGATGTAGAAAAAGTCCACAGCTTTGGGGAGCCAGGTGAGCATCTCTAACATCAGGGATAACAAATACATTTTGATTTTCAGAATGTAAGATACAGGAATGAACATTTTCTATAAGCAGCTCCCTATGATAATGTGGAGTTTTATCAGATAAAAAACCTCTATAAATCAGAGTAACAGTCTTAAGCATGATTCATAGAAACAGAGAAAAATAATGACAGAAAAAGACCACATGGCCTATCTAGTCTGTCCTTCCATATCAACAACTACAACAGTCCCATTTTTTCCTTTAGAGATCCTCTGTGTTTGTCCCATGCTTTTTTGAATTCAGATACTATCCTCATCTCTACCACCTCCACTGGGAGACTATTCCATGGATCCACTCTCTTTCCATAAAGAAATATTTTTGCATATCACTCATGAATCTATCCCCCTTCACCCTCATCCCATGTCCCCTCGTAGCAGAACTTGCTTTCAACTGAAAGAGGCTCTCCCCTGTGCATTTATGCCACGGAGGTATTTAAACATCTCAATCATATCACCTCTATCCCGCCTTTCCTCTAAGGTGTACATATTAAGATCCTTAAGTCTGTCCTCATATGCTTTATAATGAAGACCACTAACCATTTTAGTAGCCACCCTCTGTACTGACTCCATCCTGTTTATATCCTTTTGAAGCTGCGGTCTCCAGAATTGCACACTATACTGCAAATGAGGTCGCACCAAAGACTTATACAGAGGCATTATCACCTCCTTTTTTCTGCTAGCCATTCCTCTCCCTATGCACCCAAGCATCCTTCTAGCTTTTGCTGTCGCCTTTTCTACCTCTTTAGCTACTTTAAACAGGTAGAAAAGGCGACAGCTAAAGCATGAAGAGGACAACCAACAAAGGTTATACAAACCAGAGAACTACGATTATGAACAGAAGAACATGCCAGTAAAAGATTATTCTCAAATCAATTCAGATGGTAAACCCAAATAAAGAGAATTAAAATAATCAATAGAGCTAAGTACTGAAGCTTGTTCTTCAGAACTGAAATCATTAGATGATAAAGGACTAAAGGGTCATTTTAATTTCAATATAGAAAAGGTCAGTATAGCCACTTCTCTATAAAGTCTTTGGAAGATAAGAATCAAATGATTTATAAGAACAACTGATTTGTGTTAATTCAACACAAGTTTATTTCTCAGCAATTAAGTACTCCCTTTCTTAATACTGTTCATAAGCTGAATAACCACAGAGTGAAGATGTTTGTGAAATGGGAAGAGCACCTGTATGGCATTTGCATAACATCTACATTGAAACCCTGAAGTGTTTGCCAGTGGATGCAAATATAAATTAAAGGGTACAGCAGACAGAGCTGAGCCCTGTGGAGTTCCTGAGGTCAAGCTTATACACATAGATACATCAGCTCCCAGTTTCACTCGCTCAGACTGCTCAGAAGAACGCCATTGAAGCCATGCAATCATATCCAGTCCAGCTCAGCTGCACATCCAATGATATTGACACATACTGCATGCAGTTCCTTTATCTAAATTCCATGAAATCATAGCTAATGAAGAAAGTAACAAAACGTTGGTGCTATGTCCTTTTCTAAAACCTCACTGAAAAGAATGCAACATTTTGTGGTCTTCAAGAAACTCCTGAAGCAGGCAGAGCACCAGTCTTTCAATGAAGTTACTGTATCTATCAGGGGCTAACTGGAAACTGGATGATAAATAGATGGTTGCAACATTAACATTAACTTTTTTTAAACGATAGTACTGAACTTTCCCTGCATGGAGAAGGTTTCTGCTACTACTACTACTGAGCATTTGCATAGCGCTACACGACGAGCGCAGCACTGCACAGACACATGTAAAAGACGGTCCCTGCTCATCAGAGCTTACAATCTAGTCAAGACAGACAACAGAGTAACTGTAGACATGGGATACAACTAGGGGGAATGGTAAGGAAACACAAAGGAGATCAGGTGAATCAAGATCCGAAAGCAGCAGCAAAGAGGTGAGTTTTCAGCCTGGATTTGAAAAGGGTCAGAGAAGGCGCCTGATGTACAGACTCAGGTAGTTTGTTCCAGGCATAAGGAGCAGCAAGGTGAAAGGAGCAAAGTCTGGAGTTAGCAACAGAAGAGAAGGGTGCAGATAGAAGTGATTTGCCAGAAGAGCGGAGTTCCCGAGGAGAGGAATAGGGAGAGATAACAGAGAAAAGGTAGTGAGGAACTGCAGAGTGAATGCACTTATAAATCAGCACGACAAGTTTGAACTGGATGCAGAAACGGATAGGGAGCCAATGAAGTGACTTGAGAAGAGGGGTAATATGAGCATGATGAGGCTGGGAGAAGATTAGTTGCACAGCAGAATGTTGAACAGATTGAAGGGGAGGGAGACGATTCCGAGGGGGACCAGCAAGGAGTAGGTTACAATAGTCTAGACACGAGGTGCATTGGGAAAGCCACTTAACCTTCTATTGCCTCAGAAAAATCCAAGTTATCAATGTCCCTGTTTAATATACATTACCAAGTTTAAGTTACAATGTAAATTGCTTTGACTGAAATGATAAAGCAGTATAAAAAAAACAGTTAAATAAAATAAATAAATAAGGAGTGGATAAGTATCTTAGTAGTGTGTTCAAAAGGAAGGGGCAAAGTTTGTTGATGTAGAGAAAGAAATGATAGGTTTTAGCTATCAGTTGGATGTGTGAGGAGAAGGAAAGAGAGGAGTCAAAGACAACCTCAAGGTTGGGAGCTGAGGAGTAGAGAGTTATCCACAGAGACTGAGAAAGGAGGAAGGGGAGAGGAGGGTTTAGGGGTAAAAATAAGAAGCTCAGTTTTGGCCATGTTCAATTTCAAGTGGCGGTGAGACATCCAAGCAGTAATGTCAGAAAGGCAGGCAGAGATCCTTGCCTGGATTGCCAGGGAGATTTCAGGTGTAGAGAGGTAGACCTGGGAGTCATCAGCGTAAAGATGGTACTGAAAGCCATGGGAAGAGACAAGTGCACCAAGGGACTGGGTATAGAGAGAGAAAAGGAGTGGAGCCAAGACAGATCCTTGGGGTACACCAACTGAGAGTGGGATAGTAGTAGAAAAGGATCCACCAGAACAAACACTGAAAGAGAGATGGGAGAGAGAAGAAGAGAACCAGGATAGCACAGAACCCTTTAAACCAAGTGAGAACAAGGTAGTCAATAGTGTCAAAAGCAGCAGAAAGGTCAAGAAGGATGAGGATATAGCCAGGAACAGGTCGCTGGAGACTTTGGCAAGAGCTGTTTCAGTAGAATGTAAAGGACAGAAGCTAGATTGTAAAGGATCCAGGAGGGCTTAAGAGGAGAGAAAGTCGAGGCAACAGCAGTGAACTACACGTTCAAGTAATTTAGAAACAAAGGGGAGGAGGGAAATGGGTCAATAGAAGGACAGGTAGCTGGCATGGGAAGCCCCCATGTATAGTTCTCTGGAAGCTAAAGCTCCCCAAAAATAAGGGCAGACTTCACTTTCCCGACTTCTACTGGATCCATGTTGCCTCATTGTTAAAGCAAGGGATGTCATGGATCAAAGGTGAGCTAGAGGAAGATGTCTCTAGGTGGACCCGGCTAGAAAGGGCGTTGGTTTCTCCAACTCCTATACCTCTATTGATAGATATGATTCGGATCTCTAATGCAATCAATTCAGTCTATACAACAAGCAATCCAAGTCTTGGCGGGTCAAATAAAGAATGCTAAGACATTTGCTGAAGGAATGACCATATGGAACAATGCATGCCTAAAAATCAACAACCTACCTTTTTCATGGCAGTTTTGGCAACGACAAGGCATCTGGACATTAGGGCACTTGATACACCATGCAGAATATAAATCCTTTTATAAGTTACAACAGGAATTTGGTTTAACAGATAAATGTCTATTTCAAGGGTATCGGCTGAGGCATTGCTTGAGTAAAGCTAAAGTTTCCCCTTCACACTTTCAGCAAGGTTGGCCGTTGCGCCAAGCGGTTCAAGAGCTACAAGATTCTAAGGGATTAATCTCCAAATTTATCACTATTCTCCATATAGGAGGTACACGCAGGTGCATGGCAACAGAAAGGCTGTGGACCGAAGAGGGCGGGAGACCACAAATTAGACTCACACAAGTGGCCTCACTTACCGAAACTTTATTTTTTCTTGCTCATAGAGCTTATTTAACAACACCCCCCCCCCCCTCGGACACTAGCAACGTGGAAACCACAGCTTGGCAACAAGTGTTGGTCATGTCTCTCTGACATAAGAACTTTATCCCCATGTGAAATTATATTGACAAAGGATATGGGCACGGATTATTAGAATATGTAGAATACAAGAAACACTTACCTATCATATTATTTTTTATAGATCTTTAGTGGGGATATTCTCTCTAGAGAAAGAAGATCACCAAATATTTGACTTAGTTTAGCACTAAAATTGATATTCATGTATTGGAAGGATTTCACCTTGCTATCAATGGATCATTGGATCTTATTCTGCCTCCTCTGTTCATGTGAAGTGGCATATGTGGTATATAATCCATTGCACAGCATGTTGTTAAAGAAATGGGATATACATATACTAAAACTGCAACTTAAATGTATGTAAATTATGATGACAAACTCACTTATGGCGGGATGTATAGAACATAAGATTGCTTGGTATGATATTGGAACATATTTTATGGGTGGAACCACTTGTTGGTTAGATTGATTGTACTGTGTTCTGAAACATGTACTGTTTTTTTTGGACTAAAAGTTAAAAAAAAAAGGACATGTAGTCTTAGTGAGGGTTTCTTGAGGAGAGTTGCAACCACAGCATGCTTGGTAAGGCTGCACGGACTATCTGTTAATATAGAGACCAGAACATTTCTTGCTATTTTAACTAACCAAATGGAAGAAGAACATAATTCATAAGTTGAATTTTTCATATTTCCCATCAAACTCAACAATCTCTCATCTGAAACAGAAGAGAAATGATCCCATAAAACAAGCTTTTAGGGGAAGGAGGGGCAGCTCGAGACATACCATCAACCATGGTATGCAAAGCATCCACCAAACTCAGGCAGTTTAACTTACCAACACCCAGGGTTGGGAAAGGCATTGGGTAGCTGACCAGAAAAATATTCCTTTGTAGCTGTAACAAGTAATAACAGATATGCAGATAATGAGGGATGATCTTTTTTAAAATTCTTGCTGGGATGTTTTCACTGCTTATATTCCACTTCCCTTAACTTGCACTTAGTCTGTGCAAGATTATTTGAATATCAAGGCATGTATGATTATTATTATTATTATTATTAAAAACATTTATGTTTCATCTATATTATAATTTTCTAAGGGTCCTTTTTTCTAAGGTACAGTAAGTGTTTGCAACTTATTGCACACTTTGGGTAAAACACAATGCGCTGTGAATGCAAACATTATGTACTGTCGGGGGCATAGTCAACATATTTCCAGTGGTCATCACACAGAAAAGTAATCTAACGTGTGGTATCGGCATTTGCCAATAACAAGGGTGCACTTAACGCCACCATTGACAACATTGACCGCGTGCAATATGTATCCCTGCACTAACTACAATTTGCTCTCTGTGGCCACTTTCTGCCCCTAACCCGCCTCATCACACAGTGTGCAGTTACCATTGGAATTAATGTGCGGGAGCTAACTGTCATGCCCGCACGGTAACAGTTACTGCGGTCCTGCACTAAAATACATGTTTACCGCTTAGAAAATTTTAATAAAAGGGCCCCAAAGTGAATTATAATAAATGCATTCATTAAAAAATATAGAAAACAATTACATAATAACAATAACCCAGTACATTAATAACACTACAGGACCACACACTTTATCCAACCCTATTATATTATATTATAGGTCAACATTCCCTAAAGCCAAATTGAACACAATTCCCATTCAAGGCTTTGCTCATCATCACATCCCACTTTTCTGCCACACTAATCATCTACAAAATACTCAGAGCAACACACAGTAATTCAAAGATTTTTGGAGTCAATAAAGCTTTACCAAGGCCTGTTCACATGCTTAAACTTAATTAATGTATTGTTTCTGTATTATTGCTGTGGCAGGTGCAGGCCTGTGACCCACAGTGTCAGAACATAAGCAGGCCAGCATGGCTAGCTTGACCTGTAAATGAGGCCTGTGGAGAGGCATATAGGATTGCACATCCCCCAATATGCTGCTATTGTAAGATAGAACTCAGTAGAAGTATTGAATTAGCTTAGGTAAGCAGAACTGCAGTATTGAAAGATGGAAAAATACAGAAAAACATGTTTAAAAGTTACTGATAAGAAAAAGTACATCTGCAAAGAAATAATTAGGAGTGCTGACAGATGAGTTGCAGAGCCCAGCTCCTCTGCACGTACAAATTGGTTCTTTAACCTTGAGAGTGTGAAAGTAACAAGTTGATGAACTGACCATTGTAATTGGGACTAGAAGGGGGGTATGCAGGTGTCATGCCCACTGGAGGGACATAACTGGATAAACTTATCAGTACCGGGACCAATAGAAGAGGTACGGGAGGTACGGGAGATTACCGGGACCAATGAAATGTTTTTCTATACCTAGAATGGAACAGAAGTCTATAAAAGTTGTTGTAATGCTTGAAAACTTTGCTCAGCCATTTTGAAATTGATTGGTTCGAGACTTGTGCACAAATAAATGATTTGGACCTTCTGAATAGACTCCTGGTATCATTGGTTTGTCTGCGCTTTGCTGCTACATATTCCTTGGTGCGTTGGCCGGGAAGTTGTGGAATCAAAGTGTATATAGGGCAATATACCACGACTTTCCGCCTCTATAGGCTTGGTCCTGCCGGGATCGCGCCCTTCCGACGAGGGCTGCTCCCTGGCGCCACCGGTCCATTGTATCGGAGGGAGCTGGTCGGACCTCGGCGGGTGACGAGCCCGGCTGGAGTCAACGCCTCGAACCCGAGTGAGGGGAGTCCGAGGTCCAACTCATGCGCCTGCTTGGGAAGTTTGAGGACCGGATCCGGTGAGTATAGTTTTGATTTTGGGTCTAGACAGAAATAGAAAGCGCAGTACTGCCATTGGAACTTGGAACTTTGGAATTTGTAATCTCGAGATATTGGGAATTGGTAAGAGAGCATGATCACCTCTCAAGGAAGAGCCGAGTAGCCTGGCATGGGAATTCGCTGGGTGAAACCCTCATCCTTTTTGTAATTGGGAAATTGGAAAAGACTAGTCAGAACAGATAGAAACGAATGCATTCTGGGATACGTTGCTAGCATGATTGTGTGAACGAAGTGTGAATGAGAGGTCTGGCAGCACGGACCAAGTGAAGGCGGACCCCTGAGTAGCACATTTCCTGACCGGGCGACCGCGTTCAGGTCGCGAAAAGGGGGAAGCGATTGTCGTCTTGTCTTGTTATTTGTACTCCTTATACGTTTCCAGGACCGTGAGGACCCCTTACCCACGGTCCGCCCTCCTTTTCCCTTCTGTCTGTTGTTGCGCGCACACATCGAAATGGGAGGGGCGGGGTCTACTAGAAACACTCCATTAGAATGTATGATCGCACATTTTAAAGAGGGATATTCAGGAGATTATGGTATTAAAATGACAGCAGCCCGTTTGCAAATTTTGTGTACTAGGGAGTGGCCCGATCTAGACCCCATCTGGCCCCGAGAGGGAACGTTCAAAGTAGAGATTATTCAGTCAATACACCGTAGAGTGCGGGTAGCGCACCCTGATCAGTACCCTTATATAGATTCCTGGTTAAGTATTTGTGAAGATCCGCCCCCCTGGGCGCAGCGCTGTTATGAGGAACAGTGCAGAATAATGTTGGCTAAAGCAGATTCTAGACAGAAAACGGAACAGCCTAGAATGAAAGAGCAGGATAAGAAAGCCAGACAGAAGCCCATCCTGGCAGATCCTGATTCCCCAGAAATAACTCTCAGGCAGCCCCGAACCCCAGGTCCAGTAAGAGTAGCCCGGCGTCCTGCCCCAGAACCCCAGAGACGGCCAGAGCCGAGGCGGGACCCAACCCCTGGTCCCCCTCCTGGAGAAGAGAAAAAGGAAGAATTAGCGAGAAAAGAAGAGGAGGACCTAGAAAGCGAGTCAGAAGTGGAGACAGAAGAAGGAGAAAGAGAGAATCCCCCAGATGAGGAGGAAAGTGTACAAATAATTGAGAAGACTAGTGTTAGCACTAGCACGCCAGTGACAGCGAAACCCAAAGCAAAACCTGTTGAGAAAAAGAAAGTGACTCCTGCAAAGGCAACGACAATAACCCTTAGATCCCAAAAGACACCCATAGCAGCTAAACTGTTTCCCTTACGGCAAGTCCCGGGAGTGCCCGTAAAGAATGATAATGATGAAGTGGTAGCGGGACCCCTAACTTATGTGTATCTCCCTTTTTCTACAACTGATTTATTAAATTGGAGGTCGCATTACGCCTCCTATACTAGTAAGCCCCAGGAGCTGACAGAATTAGTAACTAGTATTATGGAAACTCACCAACCCACTTGGCCAGATTGCCGTCAGCTCCTGACCACCCTATTCACTACAGAAGAACGAGCAAGAATTAGAAAAGCAGCTATTGAATGGATGGCAGAAAACCCTGCAGCTCCGGCACAGGGGCAGAATATAATAGATCGTAGGGAAGCAGCTCAGAGAGAATTCCCGAATGAAGACCCCCAATGGGATCCAAATACAGATGAAGGATCCACAGCCCTAGCCCGTTTTCGCCAAGGCTTTTTACAAGGCCTGAAAAGGGGGGGCCAGAAAGCTATGAACCTTTCCAAAGTTGCAGGAGTTATCCAAGGGATAGATGAGAGCCCAGCAGATTTTTATGAGAGATTAACTGAAGCTTACAGAATGTATACTCCCTATGATCCCGAGGCACCAGGAAGTTTATGTATGGTGAATTCTGCTTTTGTAAACCAGTCTCAACCAGACATTAGATGCAAATTACAGAAGTTAGAAGGGTTTGCGGGCATGAATGCAACACAGTTATTGGAAGTCGCTCATAAAGTGTATGTGAATCGTGATACTGAAAGACAGAGAGAATGTGATAGAAAGATGAAGAAGAAAGCTGATTTTTTGGCTGCGGCCATAGTGGAACAGAAAAGGGGAGGTGTCCCTAGTCGAAGGAGCAGAGGAAGAGGGCGGGGTCAAGGCGGAGGCCGGACCCAGAGACTAGGCGTGAACCAATGCGCCTATTGCAGAGAGGAAGGACATTGGAGAGATATGTGCCCGCAACTCGAAGACACCCAGCATGATGACGACAGCAGCCATCAGTGGCGAGAAGAAAGACGAAGCTATCCCCGAAGCCGAGGAGGAGCCAATCGAGAACAATTCCAGCGAGAGAGAGGAGGAACCATTCAAGCATTGGCCACACCAGCCCATGATGAGAATGACGTGGATTAGGACAGACCGGGCTCCAAGTTTGCTTTAGGTCTCCAGGAGCCTATGGTCGGAATACAAATAGGAGACCAAATTATGGACTTTATGGTTGATACTGGAGCACAACATTCAGTAATAGACAAAAAGATAGCCCCATTCACTACAAAAGCAGTCACCATTATAGGAGCAACTGGTGCCAAAGCCACAAAGTCTTTTCTTCAAAACCGAATATGCAGTCTGGGAGGACAGCAAGTAACTCATCAATTCCTTTACATGCCCGAATGTCCAGTGCCACTACTGGGACGAGATATGTTAGCCAAGCTTCAAGCACAAATATCTTTCTCTGAGCAAGGAGAAATGCAAATGACAGTAAATTCCCAAACCAAACCAGCAGGAGTGATGCTGCTGACAGTTCCCCGAGAAGAAGAATGGAGATACTACATTGATGATTCGATACAAGATACCTATTTTGAACAAACTTTGAAAAGTATTGATGCACCACCTGGAGTATGGGCAGAAGGCAGCCCCCCAGGCCTAGCCAAACATATAGCTCCAGTAATTGTAACCCTCAAGCCTAGTGCTACACCAGTGCACGTCAAACAGTACCCTCTCCCAAGAGCAGCAATTGAAGGCATCCATCGCCACCTACAAAGATTGCTCGAGTATGGCCTACTGAAAGTATGCCAATCCCCATGGAACACTCCACTTTTGCCAGTAAAGAAGCCTGGGACAGATGATTATCGCCCAGTGCAAGATTTGAGAAGAGTAAATGATGCAGCTGAGACCATACATCCAGTCGTACCCAATCCTTACACCCTCTTAGGACTGATACCTGCTGAAGCTACCCATTTCACTGTACTGGATTTAAAAGACGCATTCTTTTGCATAAGATTAGCCCCTGTAAGCCAAATATTGTTTGCATTCGAATGGCAGGACCCCATCTCTGGAAGGGGGGGCCAACTTACCTGGACAAGATTACCCCAAGGATTCAAGAATTCGCCTACCATCTTTAGTGCCGCACTGAATCAAGACCTTTCAAGCTATCCAGTAGCCCCGGGGAAGAGAGTGCTTCTCCAGTACGTGGATGATCTGTTGATAGCTGCCGTATCAGAAAGTGAATGTATACTAGCCACCAAAGATCTCTTGCAGTTACTAGAGGAAGCTGGATATAAAGTTTCCAGAGCCAAAGCACAGCTATGCCAAAAAGAAGTGAAATACTTGGGTTTTCGTATCACCCAAGGAAGCAGAAGATTAGGCAGAGAAAGAAAAGAAGCAGTATGCAGAATTCCAACTCCAACAACCAGAAAACAAGTCAGAGCCTTTCTGGGAGCGGCAGGATATTGCCGAATTTGGATACCCAACTTTGCCCAAATTGCCAAACCACTGTATGAAGCCACAAAAGGAGAAGAGAAGTCACCACTGGAGTGGGGACTTGAGCAGGACACAGCCTTCCAGAAGTTAAAAGAAGAATTGATGTCGTCACCAGCACTTGGACTACCAGATGTCCACAAACCTTTTCACTTGTTTGTACATGAAGCACAGGGAAATGCCTTAGGCATGTTGACTCAGAAATTGGGAAATTGGGAACGACCTGTAGCCTACCTGTCGAAACAATTGGACCCTGTGGCCAAAGGATGGCCACCTTGCTTGAGAGCAGTTGCAGCTACAGCACTACTAGTGAGTGAAGCAGACAAACTCACACTAGGACAGAATATACGAGTCACTGTGCCACATGCAGTCCTTGCCCTTATGGAACAAAAAGCAAATTATTGGCTCACCAATTCCCGAATGTTGAAGTACCAGAGCATGTTATGTGAAAACCCACAGATACAACTTGAAGTGAGCCATGCCCTGAATCCAGCCACCTTGATACCCATCAGTGAAGAACTCCCAGAACATGACTGTATCGAAGTCATGGAGACTGTGTTCTCCAGCCAACCCGACTTGACAGATGTGCCCATAGACAATCCTGACCAAACCTATTATGTTGATGGGAGCAGTCTCATCCTTGATGGACGACGCTGTGCCGGATATGCAGTCGTCACTCAACACGAAGTAGTTGAATCATCAGCCCTAGCCTCAGGCACATCAGCCCAGAAAGCCGAATTGATAGCACTCACCAGAGCATTGTTGTTAGGAGAAAAACTTATACTGAATGTATATACAGATTCCAAATATGCCTTCACTACCCTGCATGCCCATGGAGCTCTCTATAAAGAAAGAGGACTCATCACATCCGGAGGAAAATCAGTCAAATATGGTCCCGAAATATTGATGTTACTTGATGCCGTTTGGGCCCCAACACGTGTAGCTGTCATGCATTGCAGAGGACATCAAGCAGGAAAAGGAGAAGTTGCCCGAGGAAATAGATTTGCAGATGCCTCAGCACGACAAGCAGCTATGACAGGACAAATTGCCCCACAAGCTATGCCAATGCAAGCAGCATTGTTTCCAGTACCTTTGAATCTATGGACCCCACGATATACCACCAAAGAATTGGACTACTATTGTGACAAAGAAAATGGAGTATTGAAAGACGGATGGATTGAGCTGCCACCAGAAGAGGGCAGTCAACCTCCAGGACGAATAGTAATTCCTGAACTGTTAGGACCATCTTTTGTCAAAGCTTTCCACGAAGCTACCCACTATGGGAAAAGTGCTATGGAAAAAGCACTCAGACCACATTTCTACATCCCTCTGATGACAACCATATCAGCTTCAGTAGCACGACAATGTCAAACTTGTGCCAAGAATAATGCCAAGCAAGGCCTTATTACAGCACCCCGAGTTCAGTCAAGAGGTGTGACCCCCATGCACAACCTCCAAGTTGATTTCACCGAAATGCCAAAAGCCAATGGGTACCATTACCTATTAGTATTAGTATGTACTTTCTCTGGGTGGGTAGAAGCATTCCCAACCAGAACTGAGAAAGCCCGAGAAGTTACCAAAGTCTTAATGAGAGAGATTGTTCCCAGATTTGGAATTCCAGCAGTAATAGGGTCAGACAATGGACCCTCATTTGTCTCCCAAGTTACTCAGCAGTTAGCAAAAGCCTTGCAGATACAATGGAAACTCCACACTGCATACAGACCCCAGAGTTCAGGGAAAGTTGAGCGAATGAATCGTACCTTGAAAGCCCAAATGTCTAAGCTTTGTCAGGAGACACAATTGAAGTGGCCCCAAGTGCTCCCCATAGCTTTATTCAGAATACGCTCAGCTCCTGTAAAGTCAACAGGATTTTCCCCTTTTGAAGTTTTGTATGGTAAACCCCCACCAATAGTGCAGGGAATCAAAGGAAGTCTAGCCCAAATTGGTTCGGAAATAACCAGACAAGAACTTCTAGCTCTTAGTTTTGTTCTGCAGACTCTCCATACGTGGATCCAAGACCAGTTGCCTATCAACTTGACGGAACCCTTGCATCCCTACCAGCCTGGTACCTCGGTGTGGATCAAAGATTGGAAGAAGACACCGTTGGAACCCCATTGGAAGGGACCGTACACCGTCATCCTGTCTACCCCAACTGCAGTAAAGGTAGCCGAGATCGACGCCTGGATCCACCACAGCAGAGTCAAGCCCGCCGCCGATCCTGAACCAGAGCGGTGGACAGCAGAACAGCACCCTGATGTACCCTTGCGAGTTACTCTGAGACGGCAACCAGCAGCATAGACACTTCATCACAAGTGCTTTGCAGCAGCCAAGTCTTTCGAAGAGGATTGCTGTTTTCCATGCAGCAACAGCTTTGTTTCAACGAACCCAATTTGTGTGTGATTTGACACACTACTTTGAGACTACATTGACTAAGCCAGACTTCACAAGCCAACTGAAATTACTAATAAGTTGGTTAATGTGTACTGGACAACCTGAGGATCTTCAATCAACACTCAGCACCCGTTAAATTGCTTCATTAGCAAACGGGACGAAGAATAATAGAACGTCGTGATCAAGATCAGCAAGCTGAGGATTCAGAAGAACTCCAATCAACATCGACATGTATCTTTACTTTTGCTTTGCTTTGGTTGCCTTCTTTGGAGGTTTTGAACAGACTCATGCTTTACCTCCATGCACTGCCTGCATTACTTCTACTAGAATTGGACTGAAAGTAACTCAGACTTTGCTTTATCATTCTTACTATACCTGCAAGGGGACAGTAACTCGGTGTATCTATAACACCACCGAACTAAATGTTTGCACTCATGGAAAAATTAAAACATGCTATAATCCGCATCAGAATCCATCCTATTACACGATGGAAATAAGATGGAAGGATGCAGATGGACCTATATTAGCTGCAACGCCGCCACTTAAGGACATTACTAAACCTGCTGTTTTGAATTTTGATGCATGCAATGCTATTAATAGAGATAGTTATTCCACCTGTGGTACATGGGAGAAAGCGTATCGAAATGACCATAAGTACATGTGTCCAGAAGGTGCCACAGGATGGAGAAAGTGTACAGGTAAAAAGGAACCAGGCTATAGTACTGCCCCAGCAGCAGACTACTATTGCCCGTATTGGGGATGTGTTTTTTATGCTACCTGGAACACTGGTATAACTGATGAGAAAATAGATAAACGAATGGCTACTTTAACCAAGCCAACCACAAATGATAAATGTCAGAAAGATGCTTGTAACCCCTTACACTTACGTATACACAATCCCCATGCATGGAAACAAGGATATAAGTTTGGTTTACGTATTGCTGGAGGAGCAATAGATCCAGGGACCATTGTGTATATCAGATTGAATACCCAAGCCCACAAGTCATCTAAATATCATATTCATAATACTTTTTATGAAGCCATGCATGTAAATAAGTTTGAGATCCCTCACCCCTCACAGAATTTATTTCTAGAATTAGCCGGAGCAGTAGTATCTAGTCTTAAGATCACAGATTGTTATTTCTGTGGCGGAACCCAAATGGGAGATCAGTGGCCATGGGAAGCCCAAGAATTGAATTATTCCATGATTTACAATCAGACTGAATTACACAAGACTACCAGTGAATGGGTGTTAGCGCACTCAATCGTTGGACGTCTTTGCTATGCCAGAACTGGACCCCAGTTCACCCAAAAGGTAGGACAGCTGGTCTGTCTTAGCCAAAAGTACTATAATGCCACAACCACGAAGATAGCATGGTGGTCAGGAATTGGACATCCTGAACCTCCTAACCCATTAGCCAGATTTCCTGAACTTGCAGGTCTATGGACTAACCTTGCTGAAATCCAAGCCTGGCAAGCCCCACCTGGCCTATATTGGATCTGTGGAAACCGAGCGTATGCACAACTCCCACCACACTGGGGAGGAGCATGTGTCTTAGGAACCATCAGACCTTCTTTCTTCCTTTTAAACACTGAGCATGGAGAACAATTAGGATACCCAGTATACACTACCCACCGACACAAAAGAGCACTAAGACAGAAGAGAGAGGCCTTACAGATAGGCAAGTGGGAGAAATGGCAAGGTGATGATTGGCCACCAGAGAGAATCATTGAATATTATGGACCCGCCACTTGGAATGATGATGGTATGTATGGTTATCGTACCCCAATTTATATGATTAATCGTATTATTCGCTTACAAGCAGTAGTTGAAATAATAACCAATGAAACTAGTCATGCTCTCACGCTTTTAGCTAGACAAAGTACACAGATGCGCACTGCAATATATCAGAACCGCTTAGCACTTGATTATTTGTTAGCAGCTGAAGGAGGAGTATGTGGTAAGCTGAACTTAACCAATTGCTGTTTGAAAATAGATGATAAAGGTCAAGTAGTTGAAGACATTGCTAAAGATATGCAAAGACATGCTTATGTGCCAGTACAGACGTGGCACTCATTGAAACTTCCTAATTGGTTTGCTAACCTCTTTTCATGGGTGGGAGGATTTAAGACTTTCATCGTATTGGTACTAATCCTTGTTGCTGTTATCTTCTTATTACCATGTTTAATCCCATGTTGTATGCGTTCCATTCATAACACTATTGATAGTACAGTAGAGCGGAAGACCGCAACAAAAATCATGGCTTTATATACAGCCAGTCCTGGTAGAAATCCTTTAGCCAGGATGTGATTCTTCAGAAAGTGATTTAATTCTCACACCTTATTAAGTAATAGGGTGAGATTAATCAAAGGGGGGAATGTGGCAGGTGCAGGCCTGTGACCCACAGTGTTAGAACATAAGCAGGCCAGCATGGCTAGCTTGACCTGTAAATGAGGCCTGTGGAGAGGCATATAGGATTGCACATCCCCCAATATGCTGCTATTGTAAGATAGAACTCAGTAGAAGTATTGAATTAGCTTAGGTAAGCAGAACTGCAGTATTGAAAGATGGAAAAATACAGAAAAACATGTTTAAAAGTTACTGATAAGAAAAAGTACATCTGCAAAGAAATAATTAGGAGTGCTGACAGATGAGTTGCAGAGCCCAGCTCCTCTGCACGTACAAATTGGTTCTTTAACCTTGAGAGTGTGAAAGTAACAAGTTGATGAACTGACCATTGTAATTGGGACTAGAAGGGGGGTATGCAGGTGTCATGCCCACTGGAGGGACATAACTGGATAAACTTATCAGTACCGGGACCAATAGAAGAGGTACGGGAGGTACGGGAGATTACCGGGACCAATGAAATGTTTTTCTATACCTAGAATGGAACAGAAGTCTATAAAAGTTGTTGTAATGCTTGAAAACTTTGCTCAGCCATTTTGAAATTGATTGGTTCGAGACTTGTGCACAAATAAATGATTTGGACCTTCTGAATAGACTCCTGGTATCATTGGTTTGTCTGCGCTTTGCTGCTGCCATATTTCAAATGTGAGTTGTAATCCGCTGAGAATGTTCAGGATGAGCGGAACATACGTTTTTCAAATAAATAAATACATACAATAAATCTTCAACCTAAAAGTTAGTTAACAATGATCAGATCAAGGAACCGGGTCTACCTTTAAATCAGCAACCTCTCCAAACTGTTAAAATTCATTTGCCAAAAACACAGGGGGGCATATTCAGCGATGGTGACCAGCATGATTACAGTAGAAGGCTGTTGCCACTTTAAATGCCACAGATTCAGGGCCCGGGCCCTATCTGTCCAACAACACTGAATATCCGGTTTGCAATTTAGCTGCCGTCAGATAGCTAGAGCAGCTAAAGTTAGGCCAGCTTTATTTTGGGTTAGCTGGCTAGTTGCTGAATATTGCCACTGACTAGCTAAGTGTGGGATCCGCTCTTGCTCCACACCGGAACACCCTCCCACTAAGCGATTAACGTCGGGATATTCAGCAGCACAAACCACGTACTCTATGTGCACCTGAATATCCCTCTCAATGGGATGAACGCAGTTTGCAGGTCTGCAAACCCCATTAATCCCTTTGAAACTATCCCCCACAAAGTCTAAAATATGGCAATTTGTCTTCATAGCCCTGTTGACAAAGCTTAATATTGTCATTTCTGCAAGAATGATCAATGCGAACATTAAAGCAACCAAATACAGTTTACTATCAAAATTCAATGCTGTTAGAGCATCCACAAGCAGTAAATAATGAATTCTAGTAGGTCCAAGGGGACAATAAACAATGCATTGCTGAAGAAAAAAAGAAAACACACTTTGCAGTTAACGTACTACTACTACTAATAAACATTTGTATAGCGGTACAAAACATATGCAGTGCTGCACCGACATATGTAAAAGACGGTCCCTGCTCATCAGAGTTTACAATCTAGTCAAGACAGACAACACAGACGCTGAAGACATGGGATACATCTAGGGGGAATGGTAAGGAAACACAAGGGAGATCAGGTGAGTCAAGATCCAAAAGCGGCAGCAAAGAGGTGAGTTTTCAGCTGGATTTGAAAAGGGTCAGAGAAGGCACCTGATCTACAGACTCGGGTAGTTTGTTCCAGGCATAAGGAGCAGCAAGGTGAAAGGAGCAAATTTACAAGCAAATTTTAGACATGAAGAAATCATAATGGAGTCATCCAGGTTGGGACATGCACAACTCCAGCAGTAGTTTAGAAAAGGCTCTCCAAACATGGAGCCTCTTCTAAGATAACTATAAGGAGGTCCCATGTATTGGCTGAAACAGAGCCAGAGGAGCCATTTTATGAAATGACACGCGTAAATTGCAGAATATCAGCTTACGTCATTGTTTCTTGCAAATCTGCAGATGCTGCCAATTAACTACAGAGGCTGCTATGTTTACTTTCAATCTGTAGGAGGAAATAAACAGCAGGAAACCCTCTAGATCTCTCCTGTAATAGGCTGGCCGAAACAAACACTTTTACAAACGCGAATGTTCTATGGAGCAGCTGTAAATCCCAACATGGACAATTTTGGTCATACACTCATTGCCTCTATGAAATAGAGAATATAGGGGCAAATTTCTGACCCACCTAGGCTTGCAAAACCATGATCCCAACAGTCCCCTTGCAATTTCTGTATACAAAGGACATCTACGTGTAAATTTGACCCTCTCTAAAATCACCATTTCCATGTGGAAACTGGAAATAAGAGTTCTAAAATAACCTTCTACTGTACCTGGATGTAACTTGTCTTGAGCTTGGATTTGGAAAGACAAGTAATCAAATGCAAATCCAGATAATTACCAAAAAGAAAACTGAGACAAAGAGCTGACTTGTCAATCCAATTCAGAGTGAATATGTTGACATGGCTCTGTCCTAAGCACAGCAGAAGGGGATACAGGTCACCAGAAGGAGATTCACACAAAGGAAACCTAAAGAGAAGCAGCAGCTACCTGCTTACAAAGTCTTCCACCAAGTGCATTTGACAGCTGTAAGAATCATCCCACTGCTTCCTCAGGAGATACTCAATTTGAAACAGAAATCGTAAGTTCACTGAGTTTATTTTATCAAACATTTAAAAGGATGTGTCAGAAAACCCTCAGTGCCAATCACCTAGGCCTCCTAGCACATTGCAAGAAATGGCTTCTTTCGTGGTTGAAGTAGCTTTACAAAGTTCTGGGAACAGCCAGATTTTAAGACCCAGAAAGAGCTTGTTTCCATTTCTACTGTGGCAGATTTTTGGTTTTGCTTGTTTATTGGTAAGTGAAAGGTTAAGGATATGCCAGATGGAAGGGATGACGGGGGAAGAGATAGAGCTTGGTAGATGGGTAGGAATGGGATCAGAGGAGCAGGGAGTCAATTTGGAGGAGGAGAGAAGATTTGCAGTTTCCTCCTCAGTGATTTCAGATGGACATAGTACTTTTGCTTGGCGAATGCTATGGCTGACTGGAAAGAGGTTAGCATGAATTTGAAATGTATGTAGTGTCATCTTTGCCTTTTCCACTGGTTTCATGACTATTTCTTCTTAGAAGGCAAAAGAACTACCACTCCCAGCAGTCTTAGCTGGAGCAAAATAGTTTATCCCACCTTCTATAAGGAGAACATAATGGCAACCCTAAACCTCTTAGCCTGAGGCGGAGGGCTAGGGCATGACAAGTGGTGTAGTTGTTAGATCATTTTTGGTACATCAGGATTTACAAACACTCCAGGATATACGCCAAAGGTTTCTTCAAGCACCAAAACTGCTGAGCTGTGCTGTGAATGGCAGTGTGGAAAATCGCTGGCAGTGTCGGCCAGAGCGATGAGGACCAGTGAAACACTCCTTTTCAAGGCATGAGTCTACGCCTGTGCTCAGGTAAAGAGTATTTGGGCGTGGGTAATTAGGATTCAAGTGAAAAGGATAGAGGTTTCCAGGCATTCACGTTAGAAGGGACTAACAAATGTTTTGTAGTACCGCACTTGGTGGGCTTTGTTTGTCTTTTGTTCTTCCTGCAGAGAAAACTGTGGAAATGGATCCCAAAGAAGTTCTACAATGGATGGCATCTCAGTTCGAGAAGCAACGAGAGATGGCTCATCGTGCGCAAGAACAGGCTGTGGCAGCTTTGCAGGCCCAACAAAAGCCGGTAGTGGACTTAATGGAGGCATTGCTCGCCAGCCAGAAAGCGACAGTGGGAGCAATACCAACTCCGTCGACTTTGGATGTGACAACACATACCTGTTTGGTAGGACCACAGACTTGTGGGACTTTTTCATTTGGACAACTTGAAATAGGTGATGATGTTGATGATTTCATAGAAGCGTTTGAGAGAGTTGCCCATACTGTGGGGTGGCCAATGGAACAATGGGCAGTACGGCTAGCCACATCCCACACGGGAGAGGCACTAGCAGCCTACAGGGCCATGCCAGTGGCACTTGCTACAGATTATGGAGAGCTCAAAACGGCTATCTGAGACCGCTTGGGTTTAACTCCGATGGTCTACCATCGCATGCTGAGAGCTACAAAGTTAAGAGCTGGTGAGACACCTAAGGCTCTGTGCCAAAGGGTCAGAAGCTTAACTTTAAAATGGTTAGTTCCAGAAGGAAAAACCATGGAGTCAGTAATAGATACAATTGTGTTAGAGCAGTTCATGGCTGCGGTCCCTAAGGAAATTCAATCTTTTCTGATATTACAAAACTGCCGGACCACAGCAGAGGCAGCCCTGCTGACCGAACGGTATTTAGAGGCGGAATTGGCGGGTCAGGCAAAAGGGGGCGCTCTGAGAATATCAGCGGAGGCTAGTTTTGGAAAATCAGAAAAGGGACCAACACAAAATGTGGAATGTATAAAAAGTTATTTGCCTAAGCAAGAGAGTAGGTGGGCAAAGAAGAGATGTTTCAAATGTGGAAAACTAGGTCACATACAAAAGGAATGTAAAGCACGTACGGCATTGATAAGTGCTAATGTGAAACAGGTACGAGAAGGTTTCCTTTTGAATGTTGAGGTCCAAGGCATTCCTACTAACGCTCTACTCGACTCAGGTGCTGAGCAGAGTATGATCTCTAGGAGACTCTGGCAGGCAATTGAAGCCCGGAGTGAGTCAGTACTGAGCCGACCAGAGGGAAGGGTCAGAATCAGATGTATCCACGGTGCATCCTCCTTCTATCCCATGCACAAGCTATCAATAAAGGGGTTAGGAATACAGAGGGAAGTCCTGGTAGCGATAGTCCCAAAATTGCCCCATGACCTAGTGCTGGGTAGGGATTGGCCCCAGTTCAGAAGAGGGTTGGAGAAGGGTCTACATCCAAAAGTGGGTCTGGTGTCTACTCAATCCCAGTCCGTGACCCCAGATATTTATTTTATTTTATTTACATTCTCTTATATACCATGCTATTCAGCATCAGTGCAGTTTACATTGAACAAACTGAAATTACATTGAACAGGGCATTATAAATTGGAGATAACTATTTTACAGGGAACATGGGCTATGGAGGGTTAAGTGGCTTGCCCAAGACCACAAGGAGCACCTGTGGGACTAGAAACCCCAGTCCTTCCGGCTCAAGGTTGCTGTCCTCTAGTGGGATTTGAACCCCCGACCTTCCGGCCTGAAGTACCTTGCCCCAACCACTAGGCCTTTCCTCCACTCCTATATAAAGATATAAAGGATGAACCCCCAGATGAGTCACTAGGTGAACTACCAACACACGATGACCTAATAGCTTCCCCTACTGGTAGGGGTAGGAAGGAAAAAACTGAAAAACAGTGTAGGTCTCAAGGAAGAACTGACTTGAATGCAGAAAAAGAGATAGAACTGGATTTCAGCCAGAGGGTGGAGGCCATGGTAACAGTGGTTCCCAACCCCCTGTTTGAGAAACCCAGGAAGCCAGGTCAAAACCCGAGGGAGCCTCTGAAAATGGATTCACCGGTTAAGCAAAAATTTGTAATAAAATTTTGCAAGGTGTCTGCAAAGGCGCAGAGTCCCCAGAGAGCCGCACCCGAAGCAGTAGGTTTTGATTTGTACAGCGCTGTGGAAGAAGTAATTCCCAGGCATGGAAAGGCCCTGGTAGACACTGGCCTACAAATGGAAATGCCCATTGGGTGTTACGGCCGGATTGCGCCACGATCTGGTTTGGCCTTAAAACATTTTCTGGATGTGGGCGCCGGTGTTATAGACCCAGACTATAGGGGAGTAATAAAAGTACTGCTCTTCAATTTTGGAGATGAAGATTTCAGAATAAAGGAGGGCGATCGAATTGCTCAACTCATTTGTGAAGAGTGGGGTTTCCCTCGCTAGAAGAAGTACCCATGGTAACGCCTACAAGTCGAGGAACCAGAGGGTTTGGGTCCACTGGAAGAACTGATGTGAAAGGACTGACTGCCACTTCTGAGGAGAAAGTGGAAGAGGATTTAGGTCCGCAACTAGCAGAATGCAAAACAAACCCGGAGCCTAGAGTAGGCGATGAACTTTCCCTGCAGCAGAGGCAAGAACTAGCTAGATTGCTAGCAAAATTTACAGATGTCCTGACACCGATCCTTGGGGAGACCAAATTGGTAGCTCATGAAATTATAACCCACCTGGGAAGGTGGTTAGGCAAAGGCCTTATCGGCTACCTGAGGCCAGGAAACAAGAGGTAGTGGCCCAAGTATGAGAGATGCTCGAAATGGGGATTATTGAGGAATCCAAGAGTCCATGGAGTAGCCCCATTGTGCTAGTGCCAAAACCAGATGGCACCCTGAGATTCTGCATAGACTTTAGGCAGGTGAACATCATCTCAATGTTCGATGCGTACCCCATGCCCCGCATTGAAGAGTTGTTAGATCGGTTGGGACAAGCTCAATATCTAACTAACTTAGATATGACCAAAGGCTACTGGCAAATTCCCCTAACCAGGGAGTCAAGACCTAAGACTGCTTTTAGTACGCCGATCGGATTGTTCCAGTTTCGAAGGATGCCCTTCGGCCTACATGGTGCAGCAGCAACTTGTCAAAGGTTGGTGGACCACGTTTTACGTCCACATCAGGAATACGCCATGGCTTATATGGACGATATCATCATACACAGTGCCAGTTGGGCCCAACATTTGCCGAGAGTGGAAGCTGTTCTACGGGCTATGAGACGGGCAGGCCTGACCCTGAATCCAGGAAAATGTATGTTTGCCGGACAAGAAGTGAAATACCTCAGACACATGGTGGGGCGAGGTATGGTCAGACCATTAATGAATAAAATAGATAGTGTTAAAAATTTTCTTAGGCCAACAAACAAAAAACAGCTGAGGAGTTTCCTGGGCCTAATCGGATATTACCGACAGTTAATCCCTCGGTTCGCCGAAGAGAGTGCCTTATTTACGGACATGCTAAAAAAAAATGCCCTGAATAACCTCAAATGGACCCCGGAGGCTGAGAAGGTTTTCACGGTGTTAAAAGGGAAGCTGTGTAAAGCTCCGGTGCTACGTGGTGTAGACTTTGGGCAACCATTTATTGTCCAAACAGACACATCAGAGACAGGCTTAGGGGCAGTGCTGTCACAAATGTATGAGGGGACGGAACATCCCACAATGTACCTCAGTAGGAAGCTGTCCCAGATGGAACGGAATTACTCAACGATAGAGAAGGAATGTTTGGCCATCAAATGGGCGGTGGAGGCCCTCAGGTTTTATCTCACCGAACGGAGGTTCTTATTGGTCACGGATTATGCACCCCTGAAATGGTTGTATCAAATGAAGAACCATAATGCCCGTCTGACTCGCTGGCATTGCAAGCCTTCAACTTTAAGGTAGAACACAGAGCGGGAAGGTTGCATCAGAATGCCGATGCACTATCGCGGATTACGAGCTGTGCGGGTGAAATGTCGCCAGCCCGTAATATCTTAAGGGGGGGGGGGGAAATGTGATGAGGAAGCCTCTAGTGAGCATATGGAAGTAGAAGAAAAGAATGATTTTTCCTTTAACAAAAATGACATCCCTGCAGTACACACGTTTCAGCGTTTTCCAAAAGAAAGCAAGCACAGAGAAACTGAAGCTAGGCTGCCACATCCAAGCTCTGCTGACGTAGTAGCAAGCTTGGAACCTAATTACAGACACCTGTCCAGAGAGGCAGAGACACGGCTCAGAGAGCAGGAATATAAACCCTGGCTAGAGAGAGAGTCAGGAGGAGGAGAAGGAGGACGGGGAGGACGATGAGAACAAGGAAGAGACAGAAGAACAATGACGACAGCACATGAGAGGGAACACAGGAGGAGACACAGCTGGAGAAGTGGAGGTGAAGCAATCAGAGCTGAAGGGGAGAAGAGAAACCTTCAAACCCCAGTGCCGGATAGAATGGTTCAGAGAGTTCAGAGGTGGGAGCCCAGGACTCAGTCCAAGAGTCTACAAAGCCTAGCCTGGAACAGGGAACCGAGGCAGAGCTCCAGGGAGGAACTCCAACAAGGGAACCAGAGACTGCTTCCCCATAGCTGGAGAGAGATTGCTGAACAGAGCCAGAGAGGAGTCTCCACAACCTCAGGTACCTGTAATCCCTATCACATAGAGCTGTGCTCAAAGGAGACACAGAACCCCTTAGGGAGGAGTTACCCTAAGACGTATGATAGTAGCTTGAAGCAAAACACTGCAGTTCAGGAGTTGGAGGAAATGCAAGTGGACTGTAATGAGAATGATTCATTATCATCTGAAGTACCTATGGACTGTACGCTGTGTTTAGCTGATGACATTGAATCCTTTGCTAGTGTATATTGGAGAGCTGAGGGAAGACAAAGGAAAAGAGAATATTTTTCTTTGTTGAAGGAAGCTGCTATGTTTTTTCTTTATGTGTTAAGCAGTTACACTTTTGAGTAAAGAGTGTGAAGTTCAGCCAGCATACTTGTGTAAATAACCTTGAGCAAACAACTGAAGAGTTATCCTGGTGCAACCTGCATAGAACCTTTTGTTTGGGGAATACATTTTGTCATCTTTGCCTTTACCACTGGTTTCACAACTATTTCTTCTTAGAAGGCAAAAGAACTACCACTCCCAGCACTCCCACTTCCTCATCACAGTAGTCAGCAAGGGTACGTGATTTAAGCCAAAGGCACTCAGTTGGTCAGGCACAGGAATGTAGGTATCAGGTTGTTGAGGACAGCCAGGGTTGAGATATGGAACGCCTCACAGGGCGTGGAATGGGAGGAACCAGTGCATCCAAAGCAGATGAGAGCATAGTGTTATAGGAAGATACTGCCTCATCATTGGACTCAGATGACATAGTGGAGAAAAGAGGTAATAAGACAGCAGTGGAGAGAGCTAAAGGGTCGCTAGTGTGAAGATTCCTAAACATGTTGGTGGAGATTGGGAGAGACCAAGATGGGGGGTGGTTAAGGGTGAAGGTTAGCAGGTGATGGTCAGATAAGAAAAGAACCTAGCTGGAGAAGTTTGAGGATGAGGATGTAGAGAAGAAGATGAGGTCAAGGCAGATGCCATGCTTGTTAGTAGGAGTGGTACAGCAGAACTGGAGGTTGAATGATGAGATTAGGGAAAAGAGCTTTAAGGCATGAGGGTCAGAAGGGCCATTAACATGAATGTTAAAATCCCTAAGAATAAGGGAAGGGGGGAAGATGCATCCAGAAAGGAGGAGTGCCAGGAGTCAAAGTCTGTGAGAAAGGTAGAGGTGGACTTTGACTTGTTGGGGGCAGGGGGGGGGGTCATAGAAACAGAGAAACATGACAACAGAAAAAGACCACATGGCCTATCCAGTCTGTCCTTCCATATCAACCACTACAACAGTCCCCTTTTTTCCTGGAGAGGTAGTAAATAGGTGGATGGCGTGGACTTCAAAGGAAGCAAAGAAATTAGATGGAGGCAGAAGGTGGGGCTGAAATTGGCAGGACTGAGAGAGTAGAAACCCAACACCGCTACCACGGCCAGTGGGTTGAGGTGTATTGGAAAATAGGTAGCCTCAATGACAGAAGGTAGCGACTAAAGCAGAATCTTTAGGGAGATGGCAAGTTTCAGTAAGAGCCAGGAGATGCAGAATATTAGATATTAAGAGGTCATGAATGTATTTATTTAACTAGGCATATATATCGCTTTTCTACAAGTCAAAGCGGTGTACATTCAAGTACTGTACGTATTTTTTTCCCTTGTCCCCGAAGGGCTCACAATTTATGTTTTTGTACCTGAGGCAATGGAGGGTTAAGTGGCTTGCCCAAGGCCACAAGGAGCACCTGTGGGACTAGAAACCCCAGTCCTTCCGGCCCAAGGTTATTGGATTCCAATAACCATTCCATTCTAAGTTTATTGGAGACAGAATGTTCATTCCACGAGGCATATGAAAAAGGGAAAGAAGAAGGAGAAAGGAGAGGGATGTGAACATGTTGGGGTCTAAATAACACTAAATGAAAGCTGGTGGATACTATGTGGGACCCAGAACTCGGAGGTTAACATCCTCAGCCACCACGTCACGTGATCTCAGAGTAGTTTTATAGTAGGGCACCTAGGTTAGGGCAGCCAAAATGCACCTATGTTATGTCTATTTTATAGAGTCAAGTAGGTGCCCACTTACCTTTATAACATACGAGTGTAAGTGAAAAAGATCACGCCTTAAATTCAGGCACAGGCATTTACATCTGCTCTATTGCAGGTATAAGTGAACAGTAAAGCTGGCAAATGTGCGTGTGAATTCAGGTATTTAATGCACTTGCAAACTCAGCTCACGCTTTGCCCAGACTGTGCCCTCTGGCTATGCCACAGTATTTTATAAGAGACAATTAACACGAGTAAACTGCCACATACATAGGTTAATGACTTTATAAAGTTACCTTAAAAAGCTAGAATTATATTGAAGATCAGCTTCGATAGCCCATAAAGGGGTTCATTTTATGAAGGGATTTCCGTGCGGAAAGGCTTCTTTACATGCTCTGCAGTATCCCCGGGCATAAGCGACCAGATGGCATGTACTTAGATGTGTGATAGGTGTAAGCATTCCAAGGCACATAGTTTTGGCGGAGCAGGGGAAGAACTGTGATGCACCTGCATATTCTATAAAATACACAAGTACACACAAACTGCTTTGGAGCAGGTGTAGAGATGTGTGTTGGCATTTAAGCGCTATTTGGGTTGGATATGTGCATCTATTTTATGAAGACACATAGGCGCCTAGGTTGCCTTTAGGCTTAAAACAGGTAGCTTTAGGCACTTTTCACTTAGGCCTCTTGTGATAAAATCAGGCCCAAAAAGTGACATTTGAACCAAGCCACAAATGGCATCACTTTCACCTCTTGTGTGTCACATTTTACTACAGAACATTCTTTTTCTATGAGAATTCTGCTGTTCAGTTAGAAAGCAGCAGCATTTTCACTACAAAGGGGAGACGAGTGTCAGTGCTGCAAGATAATAAACATGCATTGAAGTCTGCCATTTTATTTTACAGCAATGTCAAGGAAAACAATATGTTGTTTAGACAATTTCCAATCCCGACAGTTCCTGTGGGTTGATTCTCTTGCTCACTAGCTGCATAACACTGAACATATTAGCTTTGCTTCCTTCGCAAAGTAACACAAGCAGCATGGGTGACAACTGAAGGAGTTTGCTCCGTTTTATTCACCTGCTGCCGAGATGGGCTGCGGCTGATTTTGCATGACACAGAAGATCTAGCCTGGAAAGGAGAATGGTAAGGGAAAATTTCTGTTTTTCAGGATGCTTATTAGAGAGTTCCTTTTTGGATCACTCATCCTTTCAAAAAGGAAAACCCTACAAAGGCTGCAATAAGCGAGAGTAAGTGACTTCACAAGGGCCAGTGAAGGGAATGTTCCTGTACTAATGAGGTCCCCACACTAGGGGTGTGCATGGTCAAAAACGTTTGGTTGGTGACCATTTAAAACAAATGTTTCCCAATTTTAAGATATTTTTCATGTTCGTTTGGCCTATTTGTACTTTTAGGTGCGCACTGTATGCGCAGAACGACTTGACAATACTTAACAACAACAAAAGCCAGCCTGCTTGACCCAATTGCTTTGTCACTTGCTTTGCTGATAGGACTTCACCAACTATGTTTTTAACAAGCACCAGCATTCATCACTACCTCTAGCTGAACTAATTAGGGCTCTTGCACAGTTTTTTTTAGAATCAGGCCAAACCAGGGGCGATGTGGATGGGAGCCATGTTAGCTGGTCAACAGCAATATTCAGCCACTAACCAGCTATTCCAAACCAGGCACATTTAGACCGAAAAAAGCTGGTCTAACTTAGCTGGTTATCTATCTGGCCAGCAGATGAATATTGCCACTGATGGATAGCCAAAACAGTACCCGGGCATACCAGATATGCAATATCTAGTGCTGGCTTAGAGGATTCCTTTTGCCAGCCACTGGCCTCCAGCTCCTTCTCCTTGGATTATTAGCTGTCATTTTTTTATCCTTTATTCTGCCAAGTGCTGTTTCAGTCCTCATTCACTTGCACAGCTATTTCCCATTGCTTGTGCTGTCCCTGCCAGTGCTGGAGCCAAAGCCATTGAGACGGCACATGCTTGGTGCCTGGAGGCGGTGGCTTGTGGGATTTGACGACTGCAGTTACAGTTACTGAAGCTGCTGCTCTAAGCATCCTTCTACCCTCTACGGCTGAGCTGCTCCAGCTAGCCCCTCTGCCATGGGCTCAGTGGTTCTATTTAGCCAGTGAGGTATTTTGCTTGGCAATACTGCACGTATGTCTGATGCACATGTTGTCGTCTATTGATCCTTCTTCTCTCGCCCCAAGTTCTGCTGCCTTTCTGGCCCCGTTGTCTTTTCTAGATTGTCATTTGCTAAATAGCTCTTTGCTGCTACCTGACAAAGTGTTGCCATGGGCAAGTTCTGCTACCTTCTGAGGGGAAAGAGGCAGTGGGCTGCTTCTGTGATGTTCTGCCCTAGTCTCTCGGGCTCACTTTGAAGGCACGTGGAAGACTGCTTTCTTTTTCATCACCCACAGTTTTTATTATAAAGGTTATCTTTATTGCAGTGCAAATATTTTTACAAGAATCCTCTCGCTACAGAAATGACTCTATCAAGTAAAATATGTTACAAAGAAAAACACTATGTCCAAAGAATCATAAACTTAATGGCTATCCCATCCTCCATACTGGGAGGAATGAACAAATCCAATTTGAGGAAGAAAAGAGCTGCATCTTCAAAATCAAGAGCTCTTAACAGCCAAAATCCAATTAAGCAAGTGGAGTCAGAAAGTCCGTCCCGAAGAAGCGTGGAGGAAGTCCGCATACCATGGTCCTACAAAAACAGAATTCATATTCTGATATTCTATTGCACACTTACATGGACAATTCAACCAGAAGAATGCCCCAAGTTGGAGCACTCTGGAATGTATAAGAAGTCGTCTTTTTTTCAATTGGGTTCCTCTGGTGACATAAGAACATGTGAATCTTTAAACCAAAATACAAATCCACTTTATGTTGAAAGAAAAATTACTAAGAAATCCCAGTCAGAATCCAAAAACAAAATTACAAAGTTACTGCCTCACACTTTTTGTTAGCAGATGTCTCAGAATAAAGCAGTCCATTCAGAGGCTCCTTTACCTGTGCATAATGCACTCCCATTAGCTTTTGGTGAAAGCAAATAATACAGGGGAGATATGATTCAGACGTTTAACCCTGGAATTACCAAGAGTTTTTGCACACACTGAATACCGTTGGGGTCATAAATGACCCCATGACAAATTTTAATTGTTAACCATGAAAAATGCTAACTAAACAGAAAAAATATTATTCCGAATTAATTATTTATTATATGAAGGTTAAATGTTTTGAAATTTAATGCTTTATCATAAAATTACATGAAGAAGAGTTGCCATGAAAGCAGTTTTTGTATGCACTTGATGAACACAGTAAAGTACTACAGTCATTTGCATGAGACACAGACAATTTCTGAATGTTCTTTGCAAACATTGCGCTTGCAGGAGGTGCAAACTATGTTGCTTTTCTTGTCTTTTTCTCTGGAACAGCAGCGACACCTTGCCCTTTTCTTTGGGATCCCGACATTGCAAACAGCATCAGTGGCTTCTTCAATGCTGGAAGAAGTCTCGCTGCAATTACTCTGAAGCAGCTGCTTTCCTAATTCCAAGAGGAATAGACGACATCTGTGCTTTGACTTGGACTGCCATTCTGGATTTAGTGACATCCAAACAATGAAGGCATTCAAAGCACTGATGTCCAACATGTTGTAGAAGATTGTCACTGGCCAGCGTCTTGTCATTCGTTTTGTGGTATACGTGCACAACATTTGATCTACCGTATCTACTCCACCTTTACCAGAATTACAGTCCAAGATCATGCGTGGTTTTTTTTGTCTGGACGTATGTTATCTACTTCTACTTGATCAAGCAAACTGCTCAGAAGAACAACCACTTTTCCTTTCTATGGGCAATAGGAAAACACAGTGGCGTCATCGCGAAAGGCAAACAGTGAAGTCAATACCTCTCGGCCCTTTGCTGTTACAAATTCTGGAGGTAATTCTTTTCTGTTCTTTCTACTTGTCCCCAAAAGTGTCATTTGTTTTTCTAGCAATTTCCGTGACAGGGATAAACTGCAGAAGAAATTGTCAACAGTAACATTTCTGCCAGATCGCGTCAATCCTTCAGTGAGTTGCAGCACAACCCTTTCACCCTGATTCTGTTCCCTGTTTTGTCCGAGTTCCCTTCCTGTATATACTTGAAGACGCAGAACATATGACGTTGCACTGTCACACAACATCCATAGCTTTATGCCATATTTCCCAGGTTTGCTGGGAATATATTGTCTGAACGGAACACGGTCACGAAATGTAAGCAGTTGCTCATCCACGGTAACATTTTCACCAGGAACAAAGGCGTCACTTAGAGTTGCTTCCCAGGTATCAAAAACGTGTCTGATTGGAGCAAGCTCATCCATGCCTCGTTGTTCACGTCTGTTGGTTGCATCATCAAATCTGAGAGCACAAGAAATTTGCTGAAAACGGTTATGGGCCATATTTTTGCCGAAAACAGAACAACCATCTTCAAGGTTCCACAACTGAACTATGGATTAATTTTGTGACTTGTACACGCCTGAGAGGATCAGAAGTCCAAGAAAACGTTGAAATTCTCCATCTGTCAAATCTTTCCAGGTGTCATCATAAATGTGTCTTCCTTGTTTGCTTGTCCACAACATGATTTCATTCAATAAGTTTTTCCTCATGAACAAGTGGAATGCTGTGAGAGGGCCATCAACATTTTGTACAGCATACCTTGTAGGACCTTGTTGTACGGACATGACATTAGCTCTGGCATATCTTCCAGCAGCTTGCTTTATAGGTTTCCTGGTCCATGATGTGGCATCCTTAAATACATAAGCTTCAATGGCAACATTTGTGCTTATAGTTGATGACCTCTTAGCTCCTCTATGACCACAACTAAGATTTCTCACAGATGATACTGACACCGAGGACTCCTGCCTTCTTCCCTGTCCAGCACAGCCTTGACCTTTGCCTCGACCTGTACCTTGACTCTTTGCTGCAGGCGATGTTACTGGCTCATCATCAGTCTCACATTCACTTGGCGACCAACTGCTGTCGCCATCTGAATCATGACTGTCATCATCAGACTTATCGCCCGAACTTGGCTGATATGCTTCTTCGCTTGCTGAATATGCTGCATCATCAGACGACTCAGAGCCGTTACTGTCAGCATCTTGTTGCAATATTTCTCTTACTTGGGCAGCTGAATACTTTCGTTTTGACATCATAAACAATAACCTAAAATAAATAAACAAAGATAAAGTTGAATAAAACACAAAGCAGTTTTACTATAGGTGTACAATAATCGTGAAGAACGAGCTGAAAGCCTTTAGATTTCATCGGAAATAATGAGAGAACATATGATATCAATTACAGAAAATGTGTAATTTTCATAAAATAAGAGTACAAAAAATAAATCATTCATAATTAATGATAAATACCTTTGTCAGATCAAAAAATTCACAAAACTGCAAATTGTATCACGATCCAAACTGGACATAAGCAACTGGGGTCAAAAATGACCCCACTGGTACTCTGTGCTGCAATTCATCACTAGCGTCACTTAGCGGATGAAAATTATTCCTCTCATGTGAAAAGTCATAAAAAGATTGCATTCTTGAACAACTAGTTTCTGAGATACGCGTTATGAAACTTGCAATGGGGTCACTTTTGACCCCATCAGTACTCCCAGGGTTAAATGCTTAAAGAGTATTAATGAATAAACAAACCTCTTCCAAAGACGGAGAAGCTGTAAAACTAGAGGATATAACATGAAGCTGCAAGGGGGTAAATTGAAATGCAATGTCAGGAAATACTTTTTTACTGAAAGTGTGGTGGATGCTTGGAATGCCCTCCCGATGGAAGTGGTGGGGGCAAAGACAGTGACAGATTTCAAACTGGCATGACACGGATACTGTGGATCCCTTTGTAGCAACAGGATAAAATAAAAATAAACATATTTCAGCAAATAAGGGGTGACCTACACGGAGCGGTTGGTACACCCCTAAACAAAAGCATGCGGAGGGGTGACCTGCACAGAGTGGCAGGTGCACCTGCTCGTGCCGCCATGCTGGGCAGACTAGATTCTCTCCTATCTTTCCTATTTCTTTGACTATCACTGTTTCTCCTATTCTGTCCTATCTTATAAATGGCGTTCTTTTCTTATTTTCCGTAACACAATTGTAGTATTGTAAACTGCTCTGATGCTTCATCCTGAGCAGTATATCAAATGTAAAAGATTAAGGATTAGAGCAGCGGGGCATGTCGGGGGCAGAGTAGAGGCAGTACTGATTGCTAACCAGGCAGCAGCGATATGTAGCAAAATCCAGGCACAGGAAACACCACGTATCGCTAACAGAGTAGTGGATCAATATCCCCACTGCCCAGTTCATGATCTGCCAATGCGGCAAACCCGAATATTCAATGCCGGTGCTGGATATGACATTGTCTTTGAATGTTGTTGTTGTTAAGTTCCGTTGAGTCGGTATCAACTCATGGTGACCCTCTGGTCTTCAGTCAAGCGGCTAATTGTTGATAGAGTGGCACCCATAGCTGCTGTTATTATATCGATCCATCTTATTGCTGGCCTTGCTCTTTTGCGTTGACCTTCTACCTTTCCAAGCATGATGTCTTTCTCTAATGATCTATCTCTTTTGCATGATATGTGTCATTGAATATTCAGGTTTAATGTTCAGTGCTGGTGGCTAGCCGCTTTAGCAACACTAGCTGCCGGCGCTGAATACTGGACCCGATATTTTTTAAATCATTTCACTAAGAGATATAAGATTGGACCTTGGAAAGTTAATCAATGAAGATTCCTCTGTTGCACCACATTTTCTAAGACCTCAGTCTTATTTTGCAAAGCTTTGTTTCCCTTTAACCAAGAAGATCAGTGTCTCACCCCACAGCTTGAGAATTCTCTTCTGTATAAAATTCAAGAAAACATTTGGATCAATATTGAACTGCAGCAGCCAATGTTTTTAAAGCAGCTGGCTGCCATGGCTGAAACGGAAACTGGATACTCAGCATCGGAGCCTATCTAGAATATGGCGCTGAATATCTAGTTTTGCAGCCAATCATATTTGCTATTCAGTTAGTGGCAATATTCAGCCACTAACCAGACTGGAAATCCACATAAAGTTGACTTATCCTAACTGTAGGTGGCACCAATCCAGTTAGCAGATTGAATATTGCCACAAATGGGGGATTAGCGCTGGAATCACACCCCCCCCCCTCCCCCCATGGACCACTTTGGTACTGTCCAGACAACACCATGGTAGTCAGAGGGGACAGTCAGCATCACTGCTCAGTTAGTGTGGCTGAAAAACCCTCTCAGCGGAGTCTGTTTATTTATTTGAAGGATTTATTATACTGCCATTCACGTTTTACAGCATGGGGGTTTACATCACTTAAAATGGACTTGGTTCATAAACAGAGACAATACTGTTATGAAAGAAAAGAAAAGCCCTTAGAACATTGGCTCCATTTCTATTTTTCTTTGGCTTATAGGGAAGAGTTGGAAAATGGTTGTATAATTCATCTTTTTTTCCTGCATTCTCCCTAATGAACTTTTGTTTATAAACTTCTCTGTACCCCTATTTTGTGTTACCTTCCCTGAATTAATTTTATTGGAAACCACTTTGGTGCAATTCTGTGGAAGTTGGCATATATAATAAATATAAAATGAATCTTGGTCACATTGTACACTTCTTGGATTCCTCTCCCCCCCCCCCCCGAGTTTCCTTAGCTGTGTTCTTCTTTGAACCCCCAAATGGCTAGACTTTAACATGTGGCATTCATCATCAGAGCCATCTTTAAGAGGGACAAATTGGGATGACCGACCCATTCTACCACAGTAGCCCTGTCTCCAGTACTATAATATCCTTTCAGCCCACAGGCAGATATTCAGACTAGTATTCCAAGGTTCTGCAACCGCATAAGGTAAGCTTTGCCCATTAAGAATTTTCTAATCATCTCAAGATGCTTGATATGAAACACACGTTGGCCACTGCATCCTAAAAATTAACATGATAAAAAAAAAGGAATATGAAATCGGGAAGCTGAATGGTCACTACAAAACATTTTAGGGGGCATCTCGTTACTTCTGGCAGCACCGAAATGGTGCAAGCTAGCAACATTCCTTTGTTTAGCTATCACTGGTAGCCGTTGAAGAGCAAGGATTCTAAACTTCCCACAAGAAAAGACCGCAGTTACACACAGAAAGACAGTTGCCACTCTCAGGGACCAAAGCTCAGAAACAACTCACTGAGTTTGCTAGACCGATGTGTCATGTCATCGCTGGAAATCACATGCTCCGTTACTTCACATTAGTATGGCAAGCATGACTGGTTCACTGCTTTGCACAGAATAGTGATGTTTACAAAAGCTGACCACAACTAGTTTTTCATTTCCTCAGTAAGTGAAAAGATTTTCATTTGGTTTACAGATTTTTTCAATAGCAACAGACTATTCAGATGCATATCAATATTATCTGACCATCCTCTCTTCCAATTTTCTGATATGTGTTATTATTATTATCATTATTATTTTATAGTATTGTCAGCAGTACATGTAGATAGACAAGTTACATCAAGATGAGGATACAATAAAGGATTCAAAGAAGCCTTTCAAGTACAACAAGAAAATACATTTTCTTCCTCAAAGACTGCATAATTCTAAAAGGAGAAGGCAGACTCACAAAAGCCATGAGGAATAGGCTTTTTTGAAATGGTATAATAGTAGATCATGAAGGGATTATAGGAATGGACAGAAGCTAGCATAATGCTGGAATAAGTGTTAAGTGCTATAAAAATATAATAATAAGAACATAAGAAATGCCCTACTGGGTCAGACCAAGGTCCATCAAGCCCAGTATCCTGTTTCCAACAGTGGCTAATCCAGGTCAGAAGTACCTGGCAGGTTCCCAGAAAGACATACAGGTTCCACAATGCTCGTCATGGGGTAAGCAGTGGATTTCCCAGGTCCTCTTTAATAATTGTTTATGTGACAAATTTCTAAAGGCATCTGCCCTAGACCACTAATACTCACCAGAAATTATTATAAAACTGATAAAATTCATCCTAGACCATTACTATTTCAGCTATGGGCTCAAGGATAGCACTGCAATATGCCAACCTTTTCATGGCAGAACAGGAAGAGACATTTTTGAACAGACCAAACCCTTTAAATAACCTGTATATCGATGACGGGCCTGAAATTCAACTGGGCAGGCTATGCGCCACTACGGCGTATAGCCCTGCCTGCTGACCCCACATTGAATATATGGGTTTGGCGCAAAGCAGACAGCGCTGCAGAGCCTAACCGGGCAATGGCGACACTGCACCGCTATCCAGCCAGCATCTAAGCTGGCCTAGTTTTAGCCATGGAACGCTAACCGGGCAGTGGTGCAAATCGCTGCTACCCAGTTAGCGGTAATCTACACCTCCACCCAGGCATGCTTCCAACATGCCTTGATGTTAACCAGATAATATTGGGGCATGTAGGGGACATAAACAGGGATATTCAATGGTACTAACCATGTAGGTGCTGTTGAATATCCCCATTTAAGGCATTTAATCATGATATCATAAGGCTATATTCCTGAGTTAATAAAAAGATTTTGTTTACATATTTTATTGTTTTATTATGTTTTTGAATTGACTATTATAGGTTTTAAGTATATTATAGTAATGATATTTTGATGCTTGCACTTCACCGAGAGCTGCAAGGATGGATTTTTGAAGACTACTGTCCAAAAATGATCCTGATTTATTTATTTATTTAACAGCTTTTATATACCGCGCTATTTGTCATCAGCGCGGTTTACATTGAACAACATTACATTCAGACTTAGAGAACTTGTCCAAGTTTACAGGTAACAAGGGAATAAAAAACAGGTATTAACTGGGGTATAGTATATAACAGTAAATCTTTACTATGATTTATCATAGGTTGAAAAAATCTTTCTTCTGTGAAAAAGAGTATTTTGATATAGTCTGAGCTATATGCTACAAGAACTACTTGCTTAACCATGGTTACTGGTTTGGGTCGTGGGGGGAGGAGAGGGGGACATATTGATGTGGGAGAAGTGTTGTAAGAAGAGATGGGTTTTTAGAGCTTTTCTATATTGTGATATATCTTTCATCAATCTGATGTTAATGTTAATGTTAATAATCTGATGTAGATCACTAGAAATTCAATCCAATTCAATAGCATGAAGCCGATCATTTTGCGGTTTGCTTTACATGATTATACCTTTGAAATTAGATTTTATGTTCATTTTCTGTAGTTCTCAGTCTTGCTTCATCTCTAGGTGTACTCATTTCTATTTCTTCCATCATTTTAGGGCCACTCTCAACACGCAAATGTTGACCAAGCAGCAGTTTATTTTTTTCCTTTCTATAAGGAACACATACAGAGGCCAGTTTTCAAAAAGCCCAATATTCTGTAGGCTGTCTGCTGACTGCAACGCTGTCCACAGTATCCAGATATTCAGTGGCAGTATCCGGATAGTGACTGATGCGGAGTGTTACTATCCAGAAAAGCATTGATTCATCTGGCTAAGTGACTTATATAAGGGCTGATTTTCAGTTGGCACTTATCCAGATAGCAACATAGTCGTCGCAATCCAGATAAGTCGACAGTTCTCCAGACAGCGGTGGTTCCGTCCTTGCTCCATCCACAGTCCATCTTTGTACTAACCAGATAGTTCAGGAGCGATCTGTGGAGATATTCAATGGCATTATATGGATAGTACTGCGGAACATCGCAGTCAGGACCCTTATCCAGGCAGCCTCCTGTTGGCCGTCTGACTAAGTATTCTGACTATCGGGCCCACAGGTTTTAATTCTTGACAAATTTTTGCATAAATTTTACAGAATTCCATTTTTGTGGAATGCCTTTCCCCCAACTTATATTAGAGAACTCCAAAAACTGGGGCTAAGAACAGGCTTTTACTGAAAGCTTTTGGCAAAAGCTAATTCATCTTGCTGTTGGCCTCTGCATGTGGGTTTCCTACCCTCCTTGGCTATTTTCCATCTGTTTCATCAGGAGTTATTGTGGTGCTACTCATTTCCCATCTTGTGCATTTACCTGTGTCATTTCATCTATTATCTATTTGTTAGCTGTACTCATAATTTTTCTTTGCAAACACCTTTGATGCCTACTCTAGAGCTGAATGGCAGTATATTAAGTTCCCATAAATAAAAATGAGATGATGGGACTAAGCTACAAATTACTAGGTAGGATCTAGTCCAGTAGTTCAAGGCCTTACAATCAGGTACAGTAGGTATTTCCCTTTCCCCAGAGAACTTACGATCTTAGTTTACACCTGAGGCAATGGAGGGCTAAGTGACTTGCCCAAGGCCACAAGGAGACTCAGTGGGATTCAAACCCACATCACTTTGTTTACCAGAATGCTGTTCTAACTACTGAGTGAGTAGAGTCAAAGATAAAAATGGGGTCTGGTAGCTCAGAGGTAGTGCTATGCATGCAATACAGATGAACTGGGTTCAAATCTCAGATCAGGTTCTCTGCTCACATGTGTAGGTAACATTCATGCTGCTCAGAGGAAGGAAGTCCCAGTCATCAACACTTCCACTTAGGGGTCCTTTTACTAAAGTACAGCAAGGCTCTGCACTTAGCGCAAAACTTAATGCACGGTAAGTGCAAAGTCTCCATGGTATCTGTTAGGGCCATGACCAGCATGTTCCCAGAAATTACTTTAAGGACATGTCCCATAACGCACATTGGACTCATGTGTAGTTACTACAAATGCACTTCGGAGACGATAAGGGCACCCATGATAACTGCAACAGTTATCAAGCCACAATGGCCTCTTGCAGTAGCTGCAGTGTGCTATCCATGTCCATTCTCCTCCTCTAATGCACCCAGCCCCTGTCCCATACTCAGTGCACGATGTGCGGTTATGACAGAAATTAGCACATGGTTACTGTCATGTCAGTGTGGTATCAGTTACCGTGGACCTGCGTTGGCAGTTACCATGCACTAAAATACATTAGCCACACAGAGCAGAAGGATCCCTGGTACATGGTCTCTAGTCAAGTACTACCACCATGACTAGGGGGCTTGTTTACAAAGCCGCGGTAGTGGTTTCCGATCGTTATTGGAGCCGCGGCCCCATTGATTTCAAGCCCTTAAGTTATGTAAGCTGAGAGGGAATTTAAAATAGGGAAGGAAATCTCCAGAGAGTTGCAAATGAAGAAACATGGCACCAAATCACAGGCCTTTCTCTAACTCTGTGGTTCTCAATTTTATCCTGGTGAACCCCTTAGTCAGTCACGTTTTCAGGATATCCCCAATGAATATGCATGAGACAGATTTGCATGGGCTGCCTCCACTGAATGCAAATCTCTCTCGAGCATATTTATTGTGGATATCCTGAAAACCTGACTGGCTAGGGGGTACACCAGGACAGGGTTGCAAACCAATTGAACTGAAGCCCAAAGGAGCAGGACTGCCAAGTCATATAAAAGATGATAGAAATATTTCAGATTAAAGGGGTGCATCCCTTCACTGCTGCTACCACTCCGCCTTCCTCCCTGATGTTTTGTCTTTCTGTTCTGGACATCCCAGACTTTTCCTAGACATTCCTTTTAAAATCCCACTTCATGAAAATACTTTTTACATGTTCATGCAGTTTAAAATTACCCCAGAGTAAGTGATATGAATACTGTGCAAATAGTGAGTGCTTTAAATTTTTTCTGCATTTAAATTATGGATAAAGACAAAAGAGATTATGGTCCAGCTTTACTCTTTCTCATAGACAAAAAATGGAGGACAAACTTCAACAAGCAGGCTCTTAGAGTGGAACATAAATAGAGGCTCCCCCACTGTCGGATAATAAAATGACTCCATTTCTTATGTATACACTAGAATATTTTAACAAACTGAATAGCAGCATAACTAAAAAAATGACAAAGAAAAACACATTTTTGGGGACATATTCCTTGGACAAACATGAAATATGTTTATTAGATCTAGTACATTGTGGTGAAGACTCCCCTCCAGAGGAAATGGAGATAGAGGAAAATCCTGATAGAAGGGATGACACACACAGGATTTCCAAAACTGACTTGGAAAAAACACAGTTATAGGCTGAGCTGAAGACAAGCCCCAGCCCAGGGGAGGAGTTAGGCTTCAGCACTGATTGGGCACGCCCAGGGGAACGACAGGGAGTGCCAGGAAACGAAGCCCTTTTTAAATCCTCAGACAGGATTGACAGAGGAGGCAACAAGGCTGGCAAAGGAGGCAGCAAGGCTGGCAAGGTAGGCAGCAAGGCCGACAAGGAGAGCAGCAAGAAACGAAGCAGACGAGAAGCAGCTTCCAGTGCACGTTGGTCTTCAGGAGGAACTTGGAATCAAAGGGGAAAAACACTAGAACCCTGGGAGAAGGCAGAACCCTGGAACAGTAAGCCTTGGAGCCCAATATACTCTCAAGGAGATCCTTACTACACGGTAGAGCCTAAACGTGGGAAGGCTAACAAACCCAGCTCTTGGAGAAAAGGTATTTTGTCTGGTGGCGAGCAGTGCTATAAAAGCCAGGAACCAAAACAGGAAAGAAGTTTTTCTGAGAGAAATTCCCCTAGCAGAAGAACTAGCCATAAGGCTCCTGAGTTTCTAGAGAGGAGAGAGTCCTGGAAGAAAGGTGCCTGTTCTTATGCCAACGTCTCTGATAAAGGTAAAGCTGAATTTCCTAATTTTAATGCCTTGCTGGAGAAACCCTTTTATTGTGCTGACCTCCCTAAGCCAAACTCTGCAACAGGAGCAGATAGTGAGTGGGAGAAGGGTGTGACCCTTACCGGAGACTATCAAGCAGCTAAAGAGCAGCTACAGGCTGAATTGCTTCTAAAAGAGTTTCAGCAATTTCTGGAGCTAAAGTCAGGGAAACATAAGAAACCTGATGAAGAGAACAATTGCCTTAGCCCAGATGAATGTATGCAGATAGATAATGATGTGCCTACCTTGAGTTATGATCCTTGTGCAATGGATTGTTCTTTATGTTTTAGAGAGTAACAGTGTAAAGAAGCATCTGGAGTTTGTATGAGAAGAATACAAAACGTTTGCTATACCTGTTGCCTAGGCATGAAAGTTCACAAATTGTTTTCACCTGTTTCTGTAAAGCCACACTGTGAGGAGAACAGCTGTTACTGTGAGGCTGCAATAATTCCAAGCAACCACACGAGGCAAAGCTGAGTAGAAGCTACTGTGACTGTTTAAAGCTGAGTTAAAGCTATTTGATTTCAGTTGTTTTCCTGACCTCCTGATTCACCTTTATGTTGAAAGTTGTACCTTTACGTTATGCACCTTTGAATTGTAATGCGTTGAAAATATCCCCACAACAAATAAATTTATTGAAAGCCTTATCACTCGAGTCACAACTACAACTTTCATCCCAAAAGAAAAAAAACAAGTGTACTACGAATCCCAGCATTCAGAGGGATCAGTACCACCTTTATTCATAAGGGACATTATATAAGGCCACTCCTGCCTGTAAGCTCTAGGGCCCAGGCAGGAGCGTCGCAATATGCATCTCTACTTTTGGTCGTACAAGACGCCACATTTATTATCCCATTGACAAAACTATGGTCACTGCCACTACAACAATAAGAATTTTATGGACAGCCTTACTAACTTGCACTAAACATTACTGTGGGTTCCCTGCGCGGTAAACACGCCACACTATCCCACGCTAACTGGTCAGGAAAGGGCAGGCTAAGACCAGAATGGTGGCATGCATTGCAGTTAGCATGGGCATCATACCATAAATATTGCCCTTAGTATGAGTGGCTGTTGGTGCACGTGTGTGTGCTGGTTAGCATGGTGTGGCACATTAGCAATGGTATGACCCTAAACAGAGGCAAAGAGGTGAGTGACCTGCCCAGAGGGATGGATACTCCAGCCACCTTACTGGGCATACTGGTCTTTACTGTATGTTACTATATTACATATTAACTGCCGGGGATGGACACATGGAACATGCTGGCTGCACTCCCAAGAGTTACTAGCGCTAACCATGCTTTAGGTGTGAAAAATTAATGCACTTTAATGAAAGAACCTTTTAGCTTCTAATAGCGTGTATTAATAGTGAATTAACACACATTAACGTTAGCTCACCTTAGTAACTAGACCCCCTAAAGAGTTCTAGGTACCAACTTGTATTAAAATCTGCAGGTTAAGAGATTAAGGGGCCTGATTACTAAAGCGTGGAAACATTGTGCACGTATTACATCTGAACTGCAAAACGTCAGGTGGTAAATACAGGGGGCATGGTCACGATCTGCTTTGCATTTACCGCAGGGGGCAGACACCGCATGAGTCCCATGGTACATGCACCAGAAGATGGCATGGGTGCACATAGTCTACTGCTCCAGACGATAACATGTCTAGCCCTGCATAACTATAATAAAACAAAATTACTTCCATTACCATCAATTTTTAAGTTCTTAGGGTTTTTGGACATATTTTTGATTGCAGAGCCAAATATCCAGCATCAGCAAGCTGCCACATTATACAGTGCATTAATCATTTTTACTTTTTTGTCACAAATTGATAGTCTCATTTTTCTGACCCATAGGCTACGTTCGGTAAAGTAACTCTTACTTTCTTTTGTTTCCATACAGGGAAAAAAATTATACTCCTAATACTATTTTTATACTAACATACATAACTTCGTATACAGTGCTAGATGAAAAAAGGATCATGGATGTTACGAATATAATCAGGAATCAGGTTTTGTCAGAGGTTATGATGTCTTCTTGAATTCTATAGCTGAATAGTTCTGAGACATTTACAAACATTTGCAGGACATACTTGTAGCTTTTTAAATTAGCAGGATGTAAAGAAACACGTGTGCCTTATTTAAGCCATCTTACCTTCTATCCAGTGCAACAGTAAAACTTCTTGATATGACAGTAAAGATCTCAATATGGATGCTTTGAAGGAAAGGTGGGAGAAGGGAGATATGATAGAGATATTTGGGGGCCCTTTTACTCTAGCCTGCTAAGGATTTGCACTCAACGTGTATGACAAACACACGATAAGTGCAAAGCCTCTGTGCTAGCTTTTGAGGGCATAAGCAGTATGTTTCTGCAAGCTAACGCGTGACTGAGTACCTTAACATGCGGCTCATTTGGCACAAGTCCACCTATCAGTGCCCACAAAGGTGTCATCAGGTGTACCCATGCTAATTGCCTGTTAGCTGCTGTTGCATACTAAGGTGCTCACTCCATCTCTAATATATGCACTCTCCATATCTGACCACAAGTGCCAGTTAACGTGCACTTTGGCGGTTGGCAGTTACTGCATGCTAACACGTATGTTAATTAATTAGCGTCACTTAATAAAAGGGTCCTTCAAATACCTCTGTGGCAAAAATGTGTAGAAGGCAGCCCTCTTTTTATTGAAAAGCAGCACTGGAATGAGGAGACATAGGATGACAGAGAAAGGAGAGACTCGGGAGTAACCGAAGGGAATATTTTTTTACGCAAAGGGTGGTGGAATCATCGGCATTCTTCCATTGAAGGTGATGGAGACAGATTATATCCGAATTCAAGAAAGCATAGAATAGGCATAAAGGCTCTCTGAGGGAGAGATTAGGACTGTAGAGCTTAATAGTTGCAATGGATGAGCAGCCTGGATATGGTCTTTATTTGCCATTGTTTTCTCTGTTTCTATGTACCTCAATGTGTAATGGATGCTAAAGAAAGAAAACTGGAAGCCCCTAGTGATGGCAATTTACATTTCTTTTAATGAACTGAAAACTTGTGATCTCTCATAGCAACTCCAAGCCTTTGGTTTCCAGTCATTCCATTGCTATGATTTCCCACAAATGTTGCTGTTCCCCACAAAATTCTAGGAGACTGGGAAACCAGGTTCAGAAGGTCAACAAAGAAACATGATGGCAGATAAAAGACCGCATGGCCCATCCGGTCTGCCCTTCCATAACTGTAGGATGAGTCAATATAAGTAAACAGACATGCAGGGCTTTCCCTCTCCTCCCTCCCACCCTGCTATGCAATTTTCCCCTTGTTAACCTTTGCTAACCAACCACACGAGCATAGTACTGTGATGAGGAAGGCACTGGTGAGCCTGCAGAGTTAGAGAAAATCAGTGATTGTACCTTTAAAAACATTGCAGCAGTGCACAGGCTTCAGAGCAATCTTAGAGTTTCTGAGGCTAGGCTGCCACACCCAAGCTCTGCTGACAGAGTAGCAGGCTTGGAGCCTGATTATGAACACCTGTTAAGGCAGGGAGAAACGCTGCACAGAAAGCACCTTTATAAACCCTGCTTAGGGAAAAGCAGAGGGGAGAAGAGCTGCTCAGGAGGAAAAGGTTGCTCATAAGGGAAGAGCAGAGCAAGCAAACCCTCAAGGAGCGAGTCCAGGAAGACAGAGTCAGAGACGGACTCAGAGCAGGACTGGAAATTGAGCTGGAAGTTCCCAGAAAGAAAGTTCCAAGCTGAGGAAAGAAGAAGGACCTGGAAAGAGTCCAGCACGAGGGAAACCAGGCCAGAGCTGCTCAGATGGAGAGAGCAGGGCAGGTTCCAAACTTCTGTTCCTGACCAAGAGGTTCACAACAATCAGAGGTGGGTGCCTAGGTTTCCAACCAGGAGGCAGAAGAACCCAGTCTCCAAAGAGAGCCGTGGTTAAACCTCAGAGAGGAACTGGGGCAAGAGAACCAAAGAAAGATATCCAGTAATACAGTTCTCCATATTCCTTACCAGGTAGAGAAGTCCTGGAGGGAGTTACAGGAATCCTCAGCAAGAATTCCACCAGAGACAGGTCATGAAGGTTCAGTGCAGGATATTATAATTCCAGAGCAGGAGGAAATGCAAGTGGAATATAATGAACCAGACCACTTGATTACTGAACTGCCAATGGACTGTTCTTTGTGTCGTGCAGAGGCTACTGAATCCTTGGTTAAGGAGTAGCAGCCTGAGTAAATGTTTTTGGGAAAAGCACTACCAAGAAATCTTAACCTTGCTAAGGTAGGAACCAGGTTAAGTAAGACAAGCTTGCACAGCACTGTATATTATCTCACTAAGGAAGTAGAAAGACATTCTTTACTTTGCTGAACCTAAGAAACTGTATTTTTGATTTGCCTGTTTCGATTGATGAAATGTCTGTGTCTGTTTAATGCCTTGGAGAGGTTATTCAGCTTAAGGATGTAAATATTTTCTGTACTTTTTGTCCTGGAGGAAAATATCCAGATGCTTTGTGTTTGAACCTTATTTGTGCATATTTTGGGGAAATAAACTGTGTCATGTTTGCCATCACTCGATGTCTCCATGACTATCCTTTTTAAGAGGGAAACTACAACTCCCAGAGGGCACTGCTCCTGAAGGAAATAGTTTTCAAACCCTTTAAAGAGGACTAAAAATGGCAACCCTAATCCCCTAAGCACATGGCTGGGGATAGTGACACGTGACTTGTAGGGGTTAAGTGCTTTTAGGGGTAGAGGTTAAGTATGATACATTTGGGATTTAGTATGATAGATTTGCTTTTAATTTTTAAGTGCTAAGGATTAATAATGTTCCTGATTCATAATCACTTACTGGCTGCCCTGAATCTCACAAAATAGTTAAAGCACAGTCATTCTGCTATAACATGTGAGCCAAGAATACAGGCCTTAGCAAAAAGAGATCCAGCACCGGAAAGAACCATATAAGGAGATATCATGAGCCTTGTGAGGTGCCAGTTTGGGCTGGAGAGTCTAGACTAGGACCTGCAAGGGGATATCAGATATAGGCCTGTAAGGTCTATGTGTCAAGAAATGCATACACAGGAAACCACAAAGCTACCAACATATATGCTGGGCCCGGCTCTGAAGAAAGCAGATTAGCTGGATCATGGTGAGTATGGGAAGAGGGGGGCCAGGGGGATTTTGCAACAGGAACTAAGGGGAGTAAAGGGTAATAATAGGAAATAAGGTAGGGGAGGGGGAGAGAACACAAAGGAATAGCTCTGGGGACTGGACTGTATGTAAAAATGCGGAAGAGAAAAAGGTATAAATTGTAATATGCTTTCTATATTCTAATGGGGGAGAGTTGCATTCTTGAGGTGCCTAGTGCCCGATAGAACTCTCTTCCCCACTTCGCTGCCTGTATTTGGTCATCAGTTATCTAATAAACAGAGACTCTGATTGCACCTGTACTGACTTTTCGGATCTGATCATTTCAGGTAATAATAATAATTAGGTGGTGGTCTATTTTTGTACGAAACAGGGCCGTACAGACAGTACCCAGAGCCAGACTTGTGCTTTGAACTGTACAACATACAGCACATATGGGAACACATTAAAATGTGAAGAATATGCTAGTCAAAGTGCAGAGGGCCAAAGCGACCATTTTTGGGCAGGATTATGGCCTGGCAGGAGCAAGGGAAGCCAATTTTCTTCTTTACTAATCCAACAGTCTGGGGGGAAAGGGAACTAGAAACATAGAAATATGATGACAGAAAAAGACCACATGGCCTATCTAGTCTGTCCTTCCATATCAACAACTACAACAGTCCCCTTTTTTCCTTTACAGATCCTGTGTTTGTCCCATGCTTTTTTGAATTCAGTTACTGTCCTCATCTCTACCACCTCCACTGGGAGACTATTCCATGGATCCACCACTCTTTGCGTAAAGAAATATTTCTGCATATCACTCCTGAATCTATCCCCCTTCACCCTCATCCCATGTTCCCTCCTAGCAGAACTTGTTTTCAATTGAAAGAGGTTTTCCTACTGTACATTTATGCCACGGAGGTATTTAAACATCTCAATCATATCACCCCTATCCCGCCTTTCCTCTAAGGTGTACATATTAAGATCCTTAAGTCTGTCCTCATATGCTTTATAATGAAGACCACTAACCATTTTAGTAGCCACCCTCTGCACCGACTCCATCCTGTTTATATCCCTTTGAAGGTGCAGTCTCCAGAATTGCACACTATACTCCAAATGAGGTCGCACCAAAGACTTATACAGAGGCACTATCACCTCCATTTTTCTGTTAGCCATTCCTCTCCATATGCACCCAAGCATCCTTCTAGCTTTTGCCATCACCTTTTCTACCTGTTTAGCTACTTTAAGATCATCAGACACAACCACGCCTAGGTCCCACTCTTCTTTAGTGGACAAAAGTACTTTATCCCCTATACTATAGGGCTCCTTTGGATTGCTGCAGCCCAAATGCATGACCTTACATTTTTTAACATTAAATCCCAGCTGCCAAATTCTAGACCATTCTTCAAGCTTAGATAGATCCCTCCAACAACTAGATGAGGCTTGTGCCATTGGGGATGGGGGCGAGCTTACATTATATGGAGGAGCCTTGCATTTTTAAGTCCTAGGGTAGCAAATTGGATCAGGATTAGAATTAGACACTTCTTTTTGGAGGGGGAGTCTGAAGGCTAAGGTTTTTCCTGGGCTAACCAGTCCATTCATTGTTGACTGATTAGCGGGGATCAAGTATCAGAAAACAATAGGCAGGGCACTCACAGTGTCTCTTCTCGTACTCTACATTTAGTGAACTAGGTATACACGGCATTAAGGTTACATATATCAAAAGGTGCTGCTGTGTTACCAAGCACAGTACACATTAGCATGTGCTATTTACCACAGATTGCACTTTATGAACGAGGACCTATTCACTAAGAATATGTATTAGGGGCATTAGTGCCCGCTAATGGGGGCGCATTTAGTAAATCTAGCTTTCAGTGTGCTTTAAACTAGCATTAATGCTTTAGTGACATGTTTACTAAAGAGTGCCAAGCACTTAGCGTGGCTTTTACTGCATGGTAACAGTTCGCATGGGACTACACTAATGATTACCATGTGGGAAAACATGACCATGATAAAAACCTATACTGTACTTAGCAGTGGTTTGGGCAGATTTGGGCAGAGAGCATGCGTGGCGGCCAGTGACAGGCCACAGGATGTTACTGTGTACTAGCTGTCATGAGGGTCAAAAGCGCAGCTGCATGCAATGCCAGCCCAAGAGGTGGCAATAAGTGCTGCCTACTTCCGGCAGTCAAATAGCGCAGCCACTACCCCAAAGCCCGCTCAAAAAAAGCTTTGTGGCAAACAGAGCTGACAAGTGACCCTCCCACTCCCCCAATCCCAAGCAGGAGCTGTCACGCTCCCAATCCAACCTCCTCATCTCCATGACAACCTCTCCATATTGGTACCCCCCAAAACATGCCCTCTCAGACAACAGCCTTCACCCTCCCACCCCGTGACAGTCTCCCTGGGAAGCAATCTCCCTTTTCTCCTGCCCCACTGCCACCTAGGTTCAAACTGGCAGATTTGATTCCTATAGGTAATCTCACAGTACCATCATTAGGGGTCAATCTGTCAAATAAGAGAAATTGACTCTTAATGGTTGTACTGAGCTATTATTGCAAGATCTGCTAAAACGTTACCTTAAGTCAATAAGTAGGTCATGTATTAACAGTTGTTGCGCTAACATGGTTATTGCACATTATTTACCACAGGAGTCCTGTAGTGGATAATGTGCATTAATGGTGTTAGCACATGCTGTTAGTAAATGCCCCCCTAGACAAAGGTACAACCCTTGACACCTCACTGGACAGACTAGATAGACCAAGCAGATCTTTATCTGCCGTCATTTACTATGTTGCAATGTGTAAACCTCAATTAATGAATCATTATAAATTACCACAATATTTTAAACATTCACTGGGGAAGCAACTTCATTACCTTATGGGTAATTCTACAAAAGGCGCACTAATAATGCAGATAGTCCCTATTCCCTATGGGGGTCATTCAATACAGCGAATATTGGACATCCATCCCCACTATTCGCTCTCCTGCTGCCCTGGCTACTTCCTCCCCTTACAAACAGCTCATTTGTATGGGCAGGCTTAGACAGGGGCAGAAGGGGGCATTACTGAGGCGGAGCGAGGGCAAGGCATGGGCGGGTCATGACCCCGGATGTACAGGGCTGATTCTGAGGTCGGCCCTGTACGTCCAGAGCTGTGAACATGGACGGGGGGATCTATTCCACCACAGAGATAGAATAGGCCCCCCTGGATGTCAGGGGATCATGCCACCAGGCCACGCCACAAAAGTAGGGGGGTGCAGGAGGATCCCTGCAGCCAGACCTGGCCATGGGAGGCCGATCGAGGGTCCAGCTGTGGGGAAAAAACAATATCTGCAGCGACCGGCATTTGCAGCTCCTGAATGGAGCCATGTTGCCATGGTGATGGGACACCATCACTGTTCCCTCTAAGCTGTGCGCGTGTGCGCGCGCACACACCTCACCGAGTGAGCGCACATACTTTACAACAGAGCGCACAAAAATTACGGTTCTGATTCTGGTAGAAAACAACACAGACATCTTAAAATTTAAAAGTTGTTGTGTATTTATGGTTTTCACAAGTTCTACAATATTTTCTAGTGCAATCAATGTGGTGTACATACTGTATTCTGACATGTATTCAAATTTTAAAGTATATAACTCCGAGTGTCGTTATGTGGCGCACAAAAATTTAACCTTCCTTCAAAAGCTGCACAGCTGATATTTTATGCACACACAGCCTACAGAAAATTAGAGGGAACACTGGACACCATGGCCCTGCGGTTCCCTTCAGGAGCCTGACTGAGGTAGCCGGGGATCTGCTGTGCGTGCAGGCTGACCAGAATCATGGCCTGGCCTGCATGTTCGGGCAGTAGACCCAATTCTGATTCCGCAGGCACATCTAACCCCCGTGGGATCAGGATCAGAATCAGATCTACCTTTGGGCATCCCGTTTCTGGATGGCTGCACAAGGGGCTGGACGGCCATGTCAGAATGTGCCTCGATGTGAATGGGCACTTAGATGTGCGCTTTAGGTGGTCGGTATTCTGTAAGCATTTTGGTTTTGAGTGCACAGGGGCAAAATTTGGACAGAGAGGGGGCAGGGCCTCAATTTACATACATATGATATTACTACTACTACTACTACTGAGCATTTATATAGCGCTACCAGTCGTACGCAGCGCTGTACAGATATAAAATATTATGGCTTGTGAGCCTTACTGAGCATAACTGCAGTGATTAGTTTAAGGTGCGTCTGTACATCCCTGTTCTATAGAGTAAAGTATGCATACGCTACCTTATAAAACAGGCCCTACATACACACATAGCAATGTTAACTGTGCAGGAGTTTCAAGAATTACTGTCTTTATGTCTAGTGCATTGCTGAATTCAAACCTGGATTGGAGACCCTGCCCATTCTTTTGTATAGCTGTTGGTTTATGGGGCAACTCTAGGGATGTAGAATTAGGAAAACATCTTTCCTATTTGGAAGACACTTGGTCTTCTCACTCCACTGAGACCTCACTATCAATGAAGTGCTGTTGCAATAAAATAATTAAACTCTGCAAATATTTGCAACAGTCTGTGTTACTCTGAAGGATCACAATGGCAAAAAAATCCCTTTCTACCACTGAAAAATTTCTTATTTTCAAACCACATTTGCTCAGAGGTATCCCAGCTGCATACATAATTCATCTGTTCCGAATGGACTGAGGTAGCTTAATCAGAATTTTGTAAATTGAATTTTGCTTATTTGAATTTGCTTGTAATCACTGAAAAAAGGAGATTAACCAAGAAACACCCTAGGGGCATGTTTGATAAGCTGGACTAACAGCATGGGCTATTTGTCACTAGGTCCCAAGGTATTCAATGGGACCTAGTTACAAACAGCCCATGCTAACTGTTTGCCCAGATTAGGAAACATGGCCTTTAGTGTACTTCACTACAAAAGTCAGTTCAAAGCCCCTAAAAAATGCAGAGACCAATCTTGGAAGTTATTACTACTGAAGTTTTAAAATTCATACAAGACTAAAAATTTCTTATGTTAACTTGCTATTTTTAACTACCTTTGATGAATATTCTCTTACTTCAATAATATGAATAGGAGACCCTGAATATGGTTTAAGGTTTATTAAGGTGGCTACTGCTATTGGAGAACATCTAGATGTTTGTTAAAACCATTTATTTATTGCTCTGTTTATTTATGTGAAGGCGCGTTTGAGATAGCACATGGAGACCGTAATTGAGACATCAATGTCGGAAAATACTCAAATCCAGTGGTATTTTAGAAATGGCTTTACTAAACATAGAGGCCGATTCCAGACTGGGCATCCAAAATCTAGACGGGCCTGCGTTGCACCTGATTCTGCTCCCGCGGGTGCTAGTGCCCTGATTCTGGGCACCCGGACGTCCAGCCCACCATTCGACTAGCCCAGCCAGGCTCCTGCATTGAGCCGCGGTGCCCTGGCATCCCATTGCAATGGCACCGCAGCTCCATGCAGGAGCCGCGATCCCCTGCAGCCATAGCAAATTTTTTTCCCCGCAGCTCGACCCCTGATTGGGCCACCGTGACCAGGTTCGGGCTGCGGGGAACCCCCTGCACCCCCTCACCTTCCTTTCCAGTCCTGGATCAGTCGTCTTCCTCCTCCGTCTAGAGGGACTTATTCTACCTCCGAGGAATAAGTCCCCCATGCAAATGGCAGAACCCAGACGCACAGGGCCAACCCTGTAATTGGCCCTGTACATCCGGAGTCAGGTTCCTGCCCTCACTCCTCCTCTAACCCACCCCCTCCTGCCCATGAACAGAGCTCCCCGCACAACTTGCCTGTATGTGTGGGGAGCTCTGTTCATGAGCGTTTAGTGGGTCTGGATGTCCAGACCAGACATCCAGCCCCCCTAAAAGTAGGTCAGAATGACCCCTGGAGTGCTTTCTAAAAACACAGAAGGAAGCGCAGGAACGCACATAGACTGACATCCACGTGCGGCGGGAGGAGCCATTATATAAATTTACACATGGGAAAAGTCGACAGAGAGAACCCAGCAATTTATATATGTAAGTGCCATCATTTTTTAGACACGCACATGTAAACATTGGAACTTACATATGCCTGTGAGTCATTTTGCAAAGTTAAATGTGTAGGTGCTGCTATGTAACTACAGAGGGTGCTACATTTAACTCATTTCAGTTTGGAGGGGGAAACAAACTAGGGGGGCTTGAGGAGGATAACCCCCTTAATCCCTCCTGTAAAGTGCTGGACAAAATGCACACTTTTTTAAAACCTAAACATGCCAGAGGGCAAGTGTAAATTCCAACATGGAGATTTTTGGGCACCCTTGAATATGCAGTGAAACCAAATTAGATAAATACATCAATACCATTTGATGGAAACATTTCAGTGTCTATCATACTCTCTGCTTCTCTCCTGGTCTCTTCCCTTTATGATTTGTAGTTCATTTCTAATATCCCTATTTCTAGTTTTATTGGAAACCGTCTCGCTGTTCATTCAAAGGACAGTATATTAAGAAACCATATACCATAAACCATAACGTTAAAACCTTAAACTTATGCCTCCGGTTTTTGATAAAGCAGTGTGGCTGCTACGCTAGTCCATTGTAGGGATGTGCATGTAAACATTTTGTATTTTGGGCCTTTTTGTAATTTTTTCCTGATTTTTGGAAATTTTTTCAGTTTCTCAAAATTATGGACTAGATTTTCATTTGGGCAGGCTATGCGCTGTGTCCGCGCATAGCCTGCCCGCCGCCCCTTTACCCAATTTTCATTTCCACAGCAACAGAAATAAAAATCTGGGTCACGCTGCACTGGCCAGCAACCGCCAAGGCTAAACAGGTAGCAGCGATTTTCGATGCTGCCCGTTTAGCCCTAGCGCCTTAGAGATAGGCAAGGGTTTTCCTCCCCTATCTGTAAGGCGCAGAGCGCTAAGCGGGCAGCATCGAAAATCGCTGCTACCTGCTTAATGCCATTCCCCGCCTAAAATCCGCCCTGGAATGCCCCAAACACACCCCAAAGCTAAGCGGATAGCATCTGGGGGCGTTAGGAACTTAACCAGGATTTTCCAAAGGCACTTCCCGTGTGGGTGCCTTTGGAAATTCCCTGTTAAGGCATTTACCCAGATAACATGGGCTGTTATCCACGTAACTGTCTTTGAAAATCAGGCCCTATGTTAATAACAATTTTAAAACACATGTTAAAAATGTAGGTGGAGGATTGCTAAAGTGTGCTAAGCACTTACTATGGGTTTTAATGCACAGGCAGCACAACAAAGTAGATTTGGGGTAAGTTCTAGGCGCAGATGGGACATTGCCTGAAATGACAGCTGCCATGGTAACTGTCACGACTGCTAAAAGGACAGTTGCACTGAACAGCCTCTCCTTTCGTTTCTCATCCATCCTTTCTCTGTGCTTGCAGTACCCCATTCCATCTCCACATGCCCGGAACCGACACTGAAGGTGCTGGGAAGACTCAGAACAAGTCACTCATTCTGGAAGGTAATGTCTGGAGCGGTTTTCTTTGGTTGTGATATGCACCTACCACATGACAGAGGCCAAACTAACATGCGGCAAGTGCAAGAGCCATATGCTGATTGTCAGGGAGCATGCCCGGCATGTTTTTTCAGCAGTTACCATCCATACTGAAAGGTTCCCAAACACATGGTGGCGGCATTTGCAATTAATGTTGGTGCAGTTAAGTGCACCCTTGCTAACTGCAACACTGACAATTAGCATTCGTTCATTGCCCCTGCATTAATCCCAGTGGGCAGTCAACATCCACTCTTCACCCTAACCTGTCCAGTCCCCACCCCATCGCACGCTGAACAGTTACTGTAATGTGAGATTTTTAGCATGCTGACTGTTTTTAGTGTGTAGTAACTGTTACTGCAGGTGCTAAAGCATACGTCGAGCTGCAGCATTCTTTAGTAAACATACCTCCAAGTACTTGAAGGTTCAGTCTTAAAAGAAAACTATCTATTAAAACAAAAGCTATTAAAAATTCTAACCTTCAAATAAAGACAGCAGCTATTGCAAATAATAATAACCCATGCCCTTTTAAAGCTTTGTGTAAGTAGGCATTTGTCCCCCAGATTTCAGTCACCTCCCTCTGAGATACTCTCAAACTAAGAGCCTGATTTATGAAGGCTTTTCTCCCATTTTGTGTTTAAAAAGCTTAGGGGCATTTTTATTAAACATGATTATCATGAGGTAGGCGTGCGTGATCAGCTCACTCTAAAAAGTAGCCCGGTGGCCTGGGCTAAAAAGCCTGTGCTGCCTGGGTAGCATGCATATGAGTGGCGACAGGGCAGGATGTGGGCGTTCCCACTACAGCGCTGCTGGCACGGGCCTTGAAAGCCCAGGCTGCAGGCTCTTGCATCCAGCTCAGTGACCTGTGCTAGTAGTGCAGCCCAAACTCACATTACTAGCATGCGGCTTCAGAAACATGCACATTCCTAAATCAGGTCCTACGATTGTATTGTTATTTGAATGAAGGTTTCTATCAAAACTGACATTCACAAACAGACTCCGCGTAGTCCTGGACTGTGTTAAATTTTAGTGACAGATCTATGTATACTTATATGCTAGTAAGAAAGCCATCCTTGCTTGTGCAGATAGAAGTTGCGGCATTTCCAGTTACCTAAGTCAGTAGCAATCAATCCAGTTCTTGGGACATACCTAATGTACCTAAGCAATCAGATTTTCAGGATATTCACAATGAATATGTAGAATGTAACATATATTAGACAAAATAAGTAGATGACGAACAAAAACTAGCACACAAATTTAGGAAAAAAGTTCTATTTACTAAAGCACAGTAATGTTTTGCAGTTACCATGTGTTAGCTACAAAACTTAATGCATGGTATCTGCAAAGCCTGTGTGGCAACCATTGGGGATGTGACCAATGTCTTCCAGCAGTTACCTCACAGAGCACAACTTACTGCGGAGCAAATGCATCGGCAGAGAGCTGGTAGGTACATCCGCACTATATAATCCTGATTTCCCCCCCCCCCCCACCGATAAGCATCCTTTCCCTTACCCTGATCACCCAATCAGCATCCTTACCCATTCCCTGATTAGCAGCCTTACCCTCCCCCAATCAGCTATTTTACTCACCCTCCGATCCCCTGATGAGACTTTTTTACCTCCCTAAACATCACTGAGCATCCTTGCCTAAAACCTACCCCTGATCCCCCTAGCACTCTTTGAGGTTGCCCCTGGTAGGTTAGTGGGGGTGGGGAGAATGGTAGGATTGATCACCAGATGCTCCTGCCACATTGCCGGTTTGGCAACTCCGACTCCTAGCAGTCTGGCAGTACTACCAAATAAGGAGCATGCCAAATAAGGTGGTTTATGAATTAGACTCAGGGCATGAAAGTGTATTATTTATTTAACATATTTTCACATCCCTTGTATGATTGTACTGGTTTGCAATCACATTAAAAAGGAAGTCAATAAAATCTATTACAATCCAACTAAAATAAAATAAACATAAAAATAATAAAAAAATACAAATACAATTTGGTCTCCTGGATAACAACACATAATAATACCACTAGTACTGGTCCAGTAATCTTAAACATTTTACTGGTATTTGTTCCAGGAAAATAGGTTATTAGTCTAGCAATAAGGACACAAAGACTTTCCATAAGATAAACGAAAACCATGATAAAGTTAATGGAAAATGATACCTTTTCCTCATCTTCTTTGCTACTGATCTCCTTGATCCTTTTTGTTTTAATCACATATCCTCCCCTCCATTTCCTGTACCAGCCAGCTACTACTTTTTGAAGTGTTTTATCCCCTCTGAATCCTACGTGGTAGTGTGGCATGACTTGAGAAAGGGTTTTCTGTTAAAACACCAAACAGGGAAAACAAAATGTGTTTTTATTCAGACCCAGTTTGTTAAACCTTCCCAAAGTTGGTCTCCTGGCCCTTTCTCCAGCCCAGTTAAAGTTCCTTCCTTGCCAAGTTAAAGTTTCTTCCTTTGTACAGCTTGCCTTGAAAGAACGCCTGGCTCCACAGTCCTTTTTTCCTTCTGCAACCTCTTCCTGTGAGCTACGCCCTCCCATCCCTGAACTCTGGGCTGCAGGCTCTCTTAAGGGGGCCTGTTGGGGTGAGTGGATGGCACTCTGGAGAGGGACATGCAACACTCTACAGACCCCATCACACCTACCTTATAAAGTCTTTTCTCCCCCCTTCTGTTATAAAACAAAACTTATAGTTTCCAACAAGCCTATTCTGAACTTGAAGCATTCCATCTCTGATACTTATTTCACTTCTTATATAGCTTCAGAGTTCAAGGAAGCTGGGGGGAGCTGATCTGAGTGGCCATTAACCCTCAAGAAGCACAGATGGCCAGATGTTGCTTAGAGCCTCGCTAGTATTCATGGCTGTTTGGAATATTAGAAAAGGGGCCTGGTATTGGACTAAGAGATTTGGAAAACCAAAGATGATGTTGACAAGGTCAAGCCTACCAACAGAAGCAATGTATGTCAGCACTATAGAAAAATTAAGATATCTCTGAGTTAAGAGTAAGATTCAAAGGCTGAGTGAAAAACATAGGAGGCATGAGAATTGGTGTTAAGCATGGAAATGTATTTACTGGACATATCTATCCGAAGTGGTGGAGAACCACAGAAAGGGACATGCGGCAGACTGGATGGCCCAGTTAGGCCTTATTTGTTATAATCTATAGCAGGGGACTCCAGATGTTATAAGAACAGCCACAAAAGGACATATGAGACCATGGGGGAGGCTGGAAAGGGCACGAGCCTACTTTGGAAAAGAATTTGTTGATCGGGGAGCGAGGGGTGAGAGACCTTTTCAGTTATTTCAAATGCTGGGGAAGGAAGGAGGCATAGGGCATGGTTCCCAGAGAAAAGACAAATAGCCCTATTTCCCCAGCATCTGCCCCTTAGGGGAGTGGGAGGTGAGTGGATGGCAGGGTGGTGTGCATATTGCACACTGTCTTCCACCCAACTTTCCCCCAATGTACCTCTCCCTTTTACACTCCCCTCACTCACATTTTTTTAATCCCTTTCCCTCTCATCTCATTGAACTCTCTTGCTCCCATTCCCTTCCCTCTCTTCTGTCCCCTCTTGCTGCTGGCTAAAATCTCCAAACAACCAGAGGGGGGAATACAGGGAGGGAGAGAGAGGCAGGATGATGTAGTCATTAATATGGAACGGCCGACTAGATAGGCCAAATGTTGTTGTTTTTTCTGTTGTCATGTTTCTATGTTTCTATGATGTATATCTGTAAAAATTAAAAAGGTAAAAAATACTTGTTTTGGGGATCATATTCAACCCAGGGGAAGGAAAAATATTCAGGACCAGAAAAATTTGCTTCAAGAGTCATGTTCAGCCCACGTGTCTTAGTTGGGAGGATCCCTACATTACAGGACTATAAGAACATACGTAAGAAAATAAGAAATGCTATACTGGGTCAGACCAAGGTCCATCAAGCCCAGTATCCTGTTTCCAACAGTGGCCAATCCACGTCACAAGAAGTCCACAACTTCCACAATGCTCATCCTGGGGTAAGCAGTGGATTTCCCAGGTCCCCTTTAATAATGGTTTATGGACCTTTCCTCTAGGAATTTGTCCAAATCCTTTTAAAACCCAGCTACACTAACAGCTTTTACTACATCCTCCGGTAATGATTTCCAGAGTTTGATTATGCATTGAGTGAAAAATATTTTCTCTTATTAGTCTTAAATGGGTTACATTGTAGCTTCATTGTGTGTCCTCTAGTCTTTCTACTTTTTGATAGCGTAAACAACCGATCTACGTTAACCCGTTCTACTTCATTCATTAATTTATAGACCTCTATCTCATCTCCCCTCAGCTGTATCTTTTCCAGGTTGAAGAGCCCTAACTTTTCAACCTCTCTTCATAGGGGTATCCTTCCATCCCCTTTACCATTTTGGTCGCTCGTCTTTTGACCGTTTCTAATAACGCTATATCCTTTTTAAGATACGGCAACCAGAATTGCACACAATATTCATTATACTTTCCACTTATTCACAGTGGACTGCCAAAGTACAATTCTGCTGCAGACTGGGAAATATGTTTCCTATATGATTTATTGGCTGTCGAAAATTGTTTTTTTTTAAATATTTATGTGGAACCCTAATCCATGGGGCTGTACAACAAATTCTATACAAAAATAATGAAACACTGCATGATATAAAAGGAACAGCCTCCTCTCTGCATGCGTTTATTGGTTTTAATTTTTGCCAAATATTACTTCATATAAACTCAGGGCACATTTCTGCAAAATTATAGGTGCAAGAATGGCAGCATATTTGGCCTAGAGCAGTTTTGCTCGGACTGCAAAATTGTTCATGTCAGCACAGTTCATATTTAGCTCTGTCCCTTGGAGGTTTACTCAGGGCGCATAATGTTATGAATATTTCCAGATTTTGAATGATACAGACCTTGATGAATTCAATCTTTAGTAGTATCCGTTTATCACAGTATTTTTTCTGATAGTATAAGTTTCTTTTCACTTGTTTCATTGTAAGGCACAAAATTCCTACTATAAAGTATTATAAACTCTGTAACTCCTACACAAGGAATAAAGGGATCTTTTCACAGATCCATAGATGTTTTTAGTCCTGAGCAGATTAGACCAAGGACATAATTCTCCAGGTTGATTTTAAACTGCAGTCTAATTGCCGTCACACGTCAACCAGGGCTTTATAAAATGAGATGAATTAAGACTTAATAACAGTCTGAAAAATACACCTGTCCTAGTGGAAGAGTACCATAGTTGTTAGAGTAGTGACCTGCTAACCAAGAGACCAGGGTTTGATTCCAATCTGGCCTTGGGCAAGTCACTTTACCCTTCAGTGTCTCAGAAGACAGGGTTGGCAATCTACCTGCAGTCACACCTTGCCAAGAAAACCCAGGGGCTGTCGCTGAGTCAGTGCTGACTCCTGGTGAATTGATTCAATGGCACATATTGAATTGCTCATTCTTAGGAGCCCTTTTACTAAATGCTGCTAAGGTTTCACACTTAACAAGCATTAACCAAGCAGATTAAGTACAAAGCCTTCACATTCCCAGCAGCTAACATGCAACTCGGTAGCATAAGGAGCGTCAAAGTAACACTGGTGCATCTAATGGCACTCATAGAGGTCCCATGAGGTGAGTCTGTAGAAAGCACCATGTTAACTTCATTTGCCGCACTCACACCCCACCTCTAATCTGTCCATTGTCCACATTAAAAATTATAGAAAAAAATTACTCCAACGTCTCACCATAGTTTCACAGTACAAACTTAGGAGCACAAAAAAGGAAAAAGAAGAACAAAGAGGGGTTGCTGTATTGACACATTGAAGGCGTTACGTATTTAAGCAAAGTGAAGTTGGCTATGATCTTTTGAAAAGATTGGAAAAGAGAAATATGAAGATTGTATGTTTTTGAAATTTATCTTTAGGTTATGAGGGTGAGCCTGGGTCATTGATGTGTTAGGACAGTGGCTAGAAGAGCATTATTCTTCATTGCCATTTGCACCTATGCTGTTCTGAGACCTGCTCCCCCTCTTTGTTCTTATTTGTTCTTTTTTTCCTTTTTTGTGCTCCTAAGTTTGTTTTGTGAATTTTTTCTATAATCTTTGATGAGTATCAGTTACTCCATAAGTGACCCAGTTTTTTTTTAGCATTGTCCACATTAACATGCGAATTCCAGTTAACGTGAATTTAAGCTGTCGGTAGCTGGCATGCTCGCTAAAAGATGCAAAAACTACTAGCAGTGCTTACTAAAAGCCAGGGCAGCTGCAGAACTGGAAAACTAGCACCCCTCCAGAATGCACACGTGCTCTACCCCGCAGCACGCTAGGTTCCAATTCCAGAGTGCAGTAGGCGGCTGAACACGTTGCTTGCTCACTAACGCTGCCTGCTGCTCTTGTAGAGACTATGTTACCCAATGAGCATGACGGGAAGGTATCAATGTTTGAGGCAGTACAAAAGTCAGGGAAACGGCAAAGCCAAAAATGGAAATTTACACATCGTGGCGTGCTGGGACCCAATGGGGGGCTGAGCACGTTCCCTTCTCGCCAATGCCGATATTGCCTGCTACTGCTGGTGCACGGTTTGCTGCTGCATCCGATTTTATCAAATGTCAGGTGAGAAGGGCTTCAGGGGCAACTTGGATTTACTGTTTTCCTTGGGGGGAGAGGGTCCCTGGTTCTCAGTCCAAGACAGGGATTTTTTTTTTCCCTGGTCTATTCCTAGGTGGAATGGGCTTTTAGTTCTACCTCCAATTTGTTTGCTGAAAACAACTAAGGTACAAACCTGGGTGTTTTTGTGTGTTGGCGCTGTGGAATAAGTTATCAATTTTTTTGAGGCAATTAGACAATCTGTACCAGTTCGGAAAGGTTTTGAAAACTCAGTTGGTAAATTAGATTGGATGAAGTGGGGATTGCCTGAGTATAGGTCTCAATTGCTCAGGTCTCTGTTGTGTTATTTTAATCCAGTGCTGCTGACTGGCCACTATGTCTTCCAACAAAAAGGTCAATGCAGAAACCCTGTGCTGGAGCCTGGCACTAAAGCACTAGCACGTGGTTTGCAAACAGGTTTAGTGCAGAGGTTTCGCTAAGTCATGCTGTAAGCAAATGCTATGCAAATGAGCTATGCACACAAGTCTGCGCTAAACTGGGAGAACAAGCCAGGCACATGCGCACAGCTGTCTGTTAGCGCCTCTATCCTATGCACAAAAGGCACTCGCGCACATGTGCTGGATTGTCAGGTGGTGCATTTTGCTCATAATACTGCTATTAATCTGAGCAGAACCTCTGAGCAGAATGCTATTGCTCTTATACGCCATCTATCATTCCAGCACAGGCGCATACATTGTTCCGGCATGCATCCTCTGCTGGGGGGTTTTCTCAGTTGAGAAAAGCGTTGAAACAGGGCATAATATATTGGTTTGCCCGAAACGCAGTACAGTCAAACCTCGGTTTTCATGATTAATCCGTTCCAAAAAGGTGGGGGGGGGGCTGTACGAAAACCGAGGCTATCGACGAAAACCGAGACAACATCTGAGTGGGGAAAAGACGTCGAAAACCGAAACCGACGAAAACCGGGGCAACCGATAACCGAGGTTTGACTGTACTGTGTTCTGGTTATAAACTGCAGACATTTGAGAGATGGACACCTACCTGGTTACAAACTGCGGATATTTGAGGGATGGACATTTATACTGAGGTTTAAAATAATTATGTCTCAGTTTTCTATGGACAACAGATAAGTACATTTTTATTGATTATCACTCTGGTTGGTTCCATCGATTTTTCACATATAATGAGGTTGGAAGTAATACAATTTTGAATACGTTTGGTGTAGGGCACACCATTTTATGGGGTTTTTTACCTACGGTTTAAAGCTCTGGTTGGAGCTCATTAAAATTGAGTAAAATGGAAGTATTGCCACGAGAGGTAATTTTGCTTTCCTCAAGGCTATTCTTCCGACATTAATACATTCACATACATACATTTTAGCTCATGATCTTCATGTTTTCTGTTCTATTTTTGTTTTTGAGTGGATTTACATAGAGCAATAGTTATTTTGAATTGTTGGGGTTTTTTCTCAGGCATTACTTCAGCAAAGCCCCCCAAAAATCTGTGGGGCTTGACCACTCTTAAAATGGGCCTCAATTCCTCCTCAGCAGATATCTTATGTCTCCTCTGACCTGCAGTAAAATCCTGGCCTTGAGCTCTGCGTGCTTTTCTGCATCTGGGCATAGCTAATTGCTTCATTAGCATCTATTTTGAATGTTTTTAAATGTGCTGCGTGCTGCCATTAGCGGAGATACCAGTGCCATGGTTAGGCTTCAGATCGCTATTGAGCATGCGCTGGCATTTTTTGGGATCAGCTAACAGACTGGTCTCTTTTTGCAGTTGCGTCAAGCGTTGAGACAGGGCTATAATTTTGTTTTTGCCCGAAACGCAGTGCTGTGTCTTCTTTTTGACTGCAAATCATTCTGGATATCTGGGAGTAGTCTAACTACGGATTGAGGACATGTAGCGGATTTGTAAGACATCTCTACGACAGTTCAAGATAAGTCACATTTTCGCTAGTTCTCTGATTTTGGACTTTCTCACCAGTCAATTTTTCAAGTTGTTTTTATGCCACATTTAAATTGGTGGCTTCACAAACACATAGGTTTTACATAGGGAGCACTTTTTATGGTGTTTTACCTTATTTATATGGCTCCGTAGTGGGCTCATTAATAAAAATTGAGCAAAATGGAAGTTAAGCTTCAGGAGGTGATTTAAACCTCATGGCGATTCTTCCGACAATATTACACACATGCTAGCTCAGAGATGTTTACATACCTACTCTATTTTGTGTTGATTAATTTTGTATAGGGTTTAGTTAGTTTGTTTTATGGTTAGGCTTCTGGCAAATCCCTTCCTGCATTCTGCGCTCACGCTAACACAGAAAAATTGTACTTAAACACTGCGCTGATGCCTATGCTAACAGCAGTACACTTTTCTGCATCGGTCCCAAAGTCTGAAATTATGTTAGACCAGTGGTTTACAAACTGTCCTGGGGCCTCCCAGCCAGTTAGGTTTTCAGAATATCCACAATGAATATGCAAGAGATAGATTTGCATGCAGTGGAGGCAGTGTATACTAATCTCTCTCATGAATATTCATTGTGGTTTTCCTGAAAACCCGATTGGCTAGGGAACCCCCAGGAGAGCGGGATCTGGGCACGATTGTATCTGATGATCTTAAAGTAGCTAAACAGGTAGAAAAGGCGTTGGTGAAAGCTAGAAGGATGCTTGGGTGCACAGGGAGAGGAATGGCCAGCAGAAAAAGAAGGTGATAGTACCTCAGTATAAATCTCTGGTGCGACCGCATTTGGAGTATAGTGTGCAATTCTGGAGACCGCACCTTCACAAAGATATAAGCAGGTCGGAGTCAGTGCAGAGGGTGGCTACTAAAATGGTTAGTGATCTTCATTATAATGCATATGAGGACAGACTTAAGGATCTTAATATGCACACCTTAGAGGAAAGGCAGGATAGAGGTGATATGATTGAGACGTTTAAATACCTCTGTGGCATAAATGCACAGGAGGAGAGCCTCTTTCGATTGAAAGCAAGCTCTGCCAAATTCTCAGTCATTCTTCAACCTTAGCTAGATCTCTCCTTCTTCCTGGTGTCTACTATGTTGCAGATTTTGGTATCATCTGCAAAGAGGCAAACCTTACCCCACAGCACTTCTGCAATATCACTAACAAAGATGTTAAAAAGAATCAGACCAAGGACAGATCCCTGCAGCATGCCACTGGTAATAACTTTCTCCTTAGAGTGGGCTCCATTTACCTGTACCCTTTGTTGTGTCCCACTCTACTAATTTCTAACCAAATCAGTAACTTTAGGGTCCAGTTTGTTTATAAGTCGCCTGTGTGGAACGGTGTCAAAGGTTTTAATGAGATACAAGTACACCATATCTAGGGCTCTCCCTCGGTCGAACTCCCTGGTCACCAAGTCATAAAATGACTTAAATACATAGCACACCCATTTAAATTGATTGCGGAAAGAAAGCCATGAGTCTAAAATCATCCCTAAATAATGATTTTTTTTTCCCTGATAGGGATGACACGGGTGGCCAAGATAATAATGGATGAGGGGGCAACATACAGAAACTCATATTCCTGCATATTAGCATTGCCTATGTCTTTTTTAAAGTCAATTGATAGTCCATTATCTGCCATCCATTTCACAACTGTTGGAAAATTTCATACCACTTGCAATGAAGAGATTGCCGAGGTCACTAGGAATTGTTCAACTTTAGAATATCATAAACACACAGCCTAAAGTCAAGCCCCAGCTGACAAAGCAACATATTTAGAGGAGTCAGATAGATGTTAAATAAAGTTGAGGAAAGTGCTGATCCCTGGCACACTTAGTGGGCATTGTCAGCATACATTTCATGCAGCTTTGGACTCTGGTGACTTCAGTCTCCAAAAGTAATAGGACAGTTTACAAGATGAGATTAACTCTGACCCCCTGGTGATTTCATTCTCCAAGGCCTGTCTGAAGCCCCTCCTTGCTAAATCAAGAATAGCAGACCTTAAAGGGAGTGGCTAGCAGACCTCAAGGGGAAGTGCTGGAAAGGATTCAGTTCACTATAAAAGACAGAAACCCTTCCTGTCTCTCTCTCTCTCCCACCATCCATTGGACATGAAGGACAGGAGGCTCTGATAATCAATTCCCTTCACCCCTCCCCCGCTCTCTCTCTCTTCCACTACACCTTGCCATGAGGCTCTGACCCACATGTTCCTCTCTCTCTCTCTCTCCCACCATCCATTGGACATGAAGGACAGAAGGCTCTGATAATCAATTCCCTTCACCCCTCCCCCGCTCTCTCTCTCTCTCCCTTGCCATGAGGCTCTGAAACACATGTTCTGGCCTCTCTCTCTCTCTCTCACTTCACACATGCACATGCACACACAGATTCATTGATGCACACTGAAACAGCTCTGTAACAATCACTATATACCTCTGTTCAATACCTATGCATTAAGCCTATTTCTACATAAAAACCTTTCTCCAAGCCACACCTGTTTGGTTGTTTTGTTGCCAACCCTACTGCCTCTGTGAAGTGAAATGAACCCAGGACCTACAGAAGAATAACTGACCAAATCTGACAGGCATCACAAAGATACTCCCTCAGGAAGACAAACCTACTGTGTACTGTTGGTCAAAAATGAAGTGAACCATTGGAGAACCACTGCAGCTACCAGTAATCAAGCTAATCGTCACAGTAAAAAATTTCAGCTGCTCTCAAAAATGCATTATTTATCTTGTGTGTAAACTAGTCCCATTTAATTGCCTCTATTTTTGACTTATACTGATAGAAAATATGCAAATAACCCTTACGGGCTTCAATGGAATGAAGCCTACATCAGTAACACCCTGCTTTCCTAATTTCCCTCTTCATCTCATGCAGGGGTTCATAAAACCAAGGGACAAATTTACTTCTGTTCACAGCTTATCAAAGATCTTGGTATAACAAGCATTCATGAACATGTCATCTCATATCACACATAAGCAAATGGTTTATGGTTATTGATAGATACTGCCTTTAACCAGTGACAGCAAAGCGGTTTATAAAATATAAAATAATACAAACACAAATAAAAATTAAAAATATAAGGGAAAGTTATATAATAAACCCAGAAGAAACCAAAGAACTGGGGAGAAAAAACAGAAGGTGGAGGAATGGAAGAGAAGAGTGGAGTGGCGCAGATCACCAGCTCAGTTCCATGTACAGACTGCAGACCATCAGCTCAGTTCCATGTACAGACTACAGATCACCAGCTCAGCTCCATGTACAGACTGCAGATCACCAGCTCAGCTCCATGTACAGACTGCAGACCATCAGCTCAGTTCCATGTACAGACTACAGATCACCAGCTCAGCTCCATGTACAGACTGCAGACCATCAGCTCAGTTCCATGTACAGACTGCAGATCACCAGCTCAGCTCCATGTACAGACTGCAGACCATCAGCTCAGTTCCATGTACAGACTGCAGACCATCAGCTCAGTTCCATGTACAGACTACAGATCACCAGCTCAGCTCCATGTACAGACTGCAGACCATCAGCTCAGTTCCATGTACAGACTGCAGACCATCAGCTCAGTTCCATGTACAGACTACAGATCACCAGCTCAGCTCCATGTACAGACTGCAGACCATCAGCTCAGTTCCATGTACAGACTGCAGATCACCAGCTCAGCTCCATGTACAGACTGCAGACCATCAGCTCAGTTCCATGTACAGACTGCAGACCATCAGCTCAGTTCCATGTACAGACTACAGATCACCAGCTCAGCTCCATGTACAGACTGCAGACCATCAGCTCAGTTCGATGTACAGACTGCAGACCATCAGCTCAGCTCCATGTACAGACTGCAGACCATCAGCTCAGTTCCATGTACAGACTGCAGACCATCAGCTCAGTTCCATGTACAGACTACAGATCACCAGCTCAGCTCCATGTACAGACTGCAGACCATCAGCTCAGTTCCATGTACAGACTACAGATCACCAGCTCAGCTCCATGTACAGACTGCAGACCATCAGCTCAGTTCCATGTACAGACTGCAGACCATCAGCTCAGTTCCATATACAGACTACAGATCACCAGCTCAGCTCCATGTACAGACTGCAGACCATCAGCTCAGTTCCATGTACAGACTGCAGATCACCAGCTCAGCTCCATGTACAGACTGCAGACCATCAGCTCAGTTCCATGTACAGACTGCAGATCATCAGCTCAGTTCCATGTACAGACTACAGATCACCAGCTCAGCTCCATGTACAGACTGCAGACCATCAGCTCAGTTCCATGTACAGACTACAGATCACCAGCTCAGCTCCATGTACAGACTGCAGACCATCAGCTCAGTTCCATGTACAGACTGCAGATCACCAGCTCAGTTCCATGTACAGACTGCAGACCATCAGCTCAGTTCCATGTACAGACTACAGACCATCAGCTCAGTTCCATGTACAGACTGCAGGTCACCAGCTCAGTTCCATGTACAGACTGCAGATGACCAGCTCAGTTCCATGTACAGACTGCAGACCATCAGCTCAGGTCCATGTACAGACTGCAGACCATCAGCTCAGGTCCATGTACAGACTACAGGTCATCAGCTCAGCTCCATGTACAGACTAATACGAGTTACTTACCTGTAACGTGAGTTCTCCAGGGACAGCAGGATAAGTCAGCCACGACAAGTGTGGCTGACTTATCCTGCTGTCCCCGGAGAACTCACGTTACAGGTAAGTAACTCGTATTTCTCCCAGGGCAAGCAGGATGAAGTCAGCCACGAGTGGTGACGTCATCCGACGGTGCCAGAACGGAAGTACTCTCACTAGCCCAGAAGGCTTTAGCCTTCTGGGCCTGACCGAAAGCCCCACCTCCCGATCCGCCCCTACCTCAGCTCAGTTCCATGTAAAGACTGCAGGTCATCAGCTCAGCTCCATGTACAGACTGCAGGTCATCAGCTCAGTTCCATGTATAGACTGCAGATCATCAGCTCAGTTCCATGTACAGACTACAGGTCATCAGCTCAGCTCCATGTACAGACTGCAGGTCATCAGCTCAGTTCCATGTACAGACTACAGGTCATCAGCTCAGCTCCATGTACAGACTGCAGGTCATCAGCTCAGTTCCATGTACAGACTGCAGATCATCAGCTCAGCTCCATGTACAGACTACAGGTCACCAAAAGCATATTCACAGAAATAAGCTTTTAAACTCTTTTTGAAAGACTTCAAAGAAGTACCTTGTCAAATGTTCTTATGGCTGTTAGTGTAGCTGGGTTTAAAAAAGGTTTGGACAAGTTCCTGGAGGAAAGGTCCATAAACCATTATTAAGAAGGGACCCAGGATATCAATGCTTGAACCAATACAAGCATTGTGGAACCTGTGTCCCTTGGGGAAACTGCTAGGTACGTATGACCTAGATTGGCCACTGTTGGAAACAGAATACTGGGCTTGATGGACCTTGGTCTGACCCAGTATGGCATATCTTATGTTCTTATGTAATGTATAAGGGAATTGAGTTTCATAGAGCTGGTGCTACAAAATAAAAAGCCAATTGTCGTGTGGACTGGAACCACTAACTGATTGTGATTTTGAGATCACAAAGCTCTGGCTGGGATATAGGGGTCTATTCTAAACCATGAATAAGGTGCATAGATGTGTCGTGTAGATGTCCACACAACACAGACGTCATAATCTGTATTTCGAAACAGGAATGATGTAGACACACAGGCCAGATGGACGTGTAACCCTGGATGTCCAGAAAAGGGGTGTGCTGGGGGCATGCCCTATGGCATCGATGTCCAAGGAGTATTCTGTGCGTGGCCAGAGGCTAGACATGCAAATTAGAACAGAAACATGGAAAAAGGGCAGGAGATAGAGAAAATATGAGCAGCAAACAGGCAAGGCGTAGGCACCACGGCAGCTACATACTCTTCTCTGAGGCACACTGTCTATGGGCACTGTCTGGGTCCTCCTCACCCTCCCTCACTTTGCTTTGTTGCTGCTCCCCTGACTCTGTGCACTGTTCATGTTCCTGCCCTTGCTTAGCCTCCCCACCATCCCCTTTTTAATTTGCTCTCTGTCCCTCCCTATTGTTTGCATGTCTGTCAGCTTTCCCTACTTACTGTGCTAGGGTGGCCCTGATGCACTCTCAGCCCCTGGGGAGCAGGGCTGCCTCCTCTTCTAGGACTAGCCTGCAGAGCAGGTGTGTCTCGGCCTCCGGAAAGTTTGGATGCCATGTGGCCATTTTCCAACTTCTGCTACATGATCGCCTGGGGTGGGGGGGCATCACTCTATCCTATTTCCTGTTGTACGTGGGCCACGGTGCAGGTCTGGATGTTTTTGGCCATCCACGTGGACCTCAGTCCGAGTGGACGGTATACATCTTGTTTTTACGTATATGCCGCTTGGACACAGATCACGTTTTGCACATTTATTCACGTACACGTTCTGCCACATATTCCATGTTTGCGTGAACGTCTATTTCTGCATGCCTGTCATACTGTCTTAGTTGTGTATATTCACATCTTGTACGTTTTTCCTGAATCTCGACATCATCGGAATAGGCCTCATAGGGTATAAGAGAATTGGACAAACAGTAAGGCAAACTAAAGTAATATAGAAACAAAGAAACATAGAAACATGACGGCAGAAAAAGATCACATGGCCTATCTAGTTTGCCCTTCCAGATCAACTACAATAGTCCACTTTTTCCTTTAGAGATCCTCTGTGTTTGTGCCATGCTTTTTTGAATTCAGATATTGTCCTTGTCTCTACTGCCTCCACTGAGAGACTATTCCATGTATCTACCACTCTTTCCATTAAAAAGTATTTCCGCCTATTATTCCTGAGTCTATTCCCTTTCACCATCATCCAATGCTTTATAAGCCAGCAATAACATTTTGAATTTAATTTGGTATATTATTGGGAGCCAGTGATGGGATCTAAATAAAGGAGTGACATGATCAGAGTCCTTAGAATACATAAGGAGCTTGATAGCAACATTTTGGACTCATTAAAGATGCTTTATGGAAGTAAGAGGAAGACCATTATAAACAGTTACTATGGTCTAACTTACTAATAACCATAGAGAGAATTAGTATAGTAAGAGCAAGTTTATCCATAGTGGAGTGAAAAGTAACATGATTTCACCATTTCTGAAACAGAATTAGCAAATGTTAAATAAGGGTCAAAATTTCACCCTAGTATCTTCAGTCTAGGAGCTAATGAGAGTGTATTGTCCTCTAGAGTGGGCACCACTAGAAGAGAAATGAAATTATCTGAAACCCAAATTACTCTGCGTTTATCTGGATTTAACTTTAACCGGTAGATCTATGGGAGCATGGTCCTTATAGGGCCAATGGGATTCAAAGGACTGCTGACGAGATAACTGGTCGGAGAACTGTTTAGCTATGCCAGGTAAATGGGCTCTGAAACTCTTTATTGTAACTTAGAAATGAATTAGTATATGATCCTTTCATGATAGGGCACGTCCAAGAATAGAGTTACAAGTAACTTGTGAGATCTGTGAAGTTGGTATAAATTGAAAAGTTGCAACAATTATATGTAAAGTAGAGATGAGGAATGATAAAAAGAATGTTATTCACACCACCTTTAAGCACTTATTTTGGTGATGTGTTGATTGAAAATTAATAATATGGTGTTATCAAAAAATATTGAGACTTGTGTAGTTATATAACAATACATCGCACCATGATGCTATTAAACATGCAGTGACCTAGTTATGTGCTCTGCAGGTGCAGAGTGTAGTGTGGCTGCAACAACCAATACTTTTTTAAATCACATGATGTTTGGTATCGTGTAAATGCAGTTCATCAGATTTACGAAGAGAGAAAAAAACTGGACAGTGAATTTGCATTAAATTCTGCCAGAAACTTGGAGATTTGTGCACACACTTATGATAAGTTACAGCAAGTATATAGTGATGGATGGCCTTCCAGAACGTCCATCACTGACAACACTTTGGCGACCCTCTTGGAAATGTTTGTATCAGTTGAACTTGAGCATGACTCATGCATTCATGGTGATCAATGCATGAGTTGTGCTCGAGTTTATGACTCATTCTGCTGCTCTTCACTACTTTTCCTCTCTTATCCTCTCCTATCTCTCCCTACACCCCTCCTTGGGTGCTCCGCTCTTCTGGCAGATCCCTTCCATCTGTGCCCTTCTCTTCTACAGCCAACTCCAGAATTCGATCCTTCCACCTTGCTGCTCCTTACGCCTGAAACAAACTACCCGAGATTGTGAATCAGGCTTCATCTTTGACCCTTTTCAAATCCAGGCTGAAAACTCACCTCTTCAAGTCTTCTTTTGGATCCTGATCAACTTTTTATTTATTTATTTAACAACTTTTTTATACCGCTGTATCTACTAGTCCCGGCAGTTTACATGGAACAGATTATAACAGAAACCTGAACGTTACATGAACACTGAGCAAAATATACTGTACAACATAAACTGTGCAAAATACAATCAATGAGGGAGAGAGCTGAAAGTTAAACTTGGTCTCCTATGTATTTCCTTGCCACTCCCCTAGATGTGCCCCTGTCCTCAGTTGTTGTGTTGTCTGTCTTGATTAGATTGTAAGCTCTGATGAGCAGGGACCATCTTTTACATGTGTCTGTACAGAGCTTCGTATACCTTGTAGTACTATAAAAATGTCAAGTAGTAGTAAGTAGTCATCATGATAATGCTCCAGCTCACATCTTGTCCAGCAGTTTTTGGCAAAACACCAAATCGAGCAAGCCCGACAGCCTCCATACTTACCTGAACTCGCACCCTGTGACCTTTTCTTGTTTCCAAAACTGAAATTACCACGGGATGTCTTCAGCATGATCCTTTACAGCTACCATGTAGAAAAAAAACGTTACCCCGAGATTCAATGACTTGGAGATCATTAACCCTTTTCATGGCTGTTGTTGCCATATGGCAACCTTCATATTTTCCCCCAATTGTTCTGTATTTCAAAAAAATTATTAATTATATCTTAATTTATATAATGTTACAAAACAATTATGTAGATGCGAAAGGGTTAAGCAAAATTCAACACAGCAGCTTCACGGCATAACGAAAGAGGCATTTCAAAATTATTTCCAGCAGTGGCAGGAATGCCGGAGGAAGTGTGTTTTATCAGAACGGGACTACTTTGAAGGAAACTTAGTGCAATAACTGTCAGTGTTATACTACTTTTGTATTGTACAAGCCTCGATACTTTTTGATTGCACCTCATATGTTATTAGAAGAATTAGTTGATCAGTGAATCTACAATATAAATAAAATAAAATAAAATAAATGTTGGATTAAAAATGTGTAATAAATAGAAATAAAATAATTTATACAATTTAATAAGAGATATTTTGCCACAATTATGTTCGTTTGTGTTTAAATTTAGGCATCCATGTGAAAGACCAATACTGACCCATTGGTGTCTTTTTTTTTTTTTTTTTAATTTCCAAAATTTATTTCAAAATGAAACAAAAATTACAAAGAAAACATTACATAAACTGTAATATCCAGTCCACATCAAGGAGCAGCTTCACACATTTGCAGTCAAATTTAAAAGGAAACCTGAGAAAACCAATAAGCTCAATATACTAAATCAAGTGATACACTATATTCCCCCTATAATTACACCAAGTTATGCCAGTTCCCTCTCACTCAACAAGCTGACTAATTGATCAGGTTCAGATAATATATATCGCTTACCTTGAAAGGTAATCTGACATTTACAGGGAAATTTAAGATAAAATAAACCCTCCAAAGCAAGAACACGTGGACGGAGAGCTAAGAAAGCCTTACGGCGTTCTTGTGTGATTTTAGTCACATCTGGAAATATCTGAATAACTTGACCACAGAACTGTTTGGTTTTCTTCTGAAAGTAAACTGTCAAAACCCTATCCTTATCCATCTCCCGAACAAAGGAAACTAATAAGGTATCTCTTGTAGGAATATCATCTGTGGAATATCCAAAGTGAAAAGCTGGCTTCTTCCACTCTGGATCTATCTGGTTTTCTTGAATCTTCCACCCATTGGTGTCTAGTGGGGGCTGCAGCCTTTAAAGGAGCAGTAAGCAAATAATGCATCCAACTTGAAACCTATGGATGGAAGCAAGATGAATGCATTTGTAAGGCCAGTTGCACTGATGGTCATACGCTACCACAATTCACTCACCAAATGCAGGTCCTGCAATCCATATCTGATGCTCGATGTTCAGGAAGTAAAGATGCTTAATGTTAAGAATTCAGAACCCGATATTCAAAGGATTTATGTTCCTAACTTTGAAAGTTATGTTTCTAAGGCCGATTTCCTAAATATCTTCTTAAAATTTCACTAAACTAATTTTAGGAGCATAAAAGGTGGATGGCAATGGGGGAGGATTTAGGGTAGGCAAAAGAAATTAGGAGTTTAGCACAGATTTTCAGTACTAGGCACCTATATTAGGCTCAAATCTAGGCAAATGAATGGTAGGCCTAAATTTAGGAGTCTAAATTTTAAGCTCCTAAATTAGGATGAATTTTCAGCTGAAAACTTTAGGGGTCTTTTACTAAAAGGTGATAAAGTGTTGCACCTTACACGCCAATAGCACCAAAACTATGGTGTGTTAGATGCAATACCACCACATTAACTGTCGGGGGTATGGAAAGCATTTTCCCAGCAGTTAACGCAGAGCACTTCCCCTAACACGGGTTGCATTAGTGGTGCAAGATGAACCTGCAATAATGTAGTTAGTACACGGTGTGAAGACAGCACTAACTGTGCTGAGCTCATCACGCCCCCTCTCTGTCCTAATGCAGATTGCATAGTTCGCGCGGGAATCATCCCACACTAATTGTCATAGCCCTGCACTAACTGGCAACACATGTTCTAGAGCAGGAGTCTCCAAACCAGTCCTGCCAGGTTTTTGGGATATCCCTAATGAATATGCGTGAGATATATTTGCATGCACTGCCCCCATTGTATGTGAAATTATCTCACGCATATTCATTAGGGATTTCCTGGAAACCTGACTGGTTTGCAGCCCTCCAGGACTGGATTTGGAGACCCCTGTTCTAGAGCAACAGAACATACAATGCCCCCCTTGGCTCCTAAGTGTGGCTGAAAATAGGGCACATATTTAGGTGCTTAACTAATGAGCCTAAATATAGGAATTCTGTGGTTTTTTTGTATATCGGGCCTTCAGTGCCTGCTATGCATTCTCCATAATCAGGGCCAGCACTAGGAGATGAGGTGCCTTAGGTGCACCTCATCTCTTGCACCCCCCATCCCACAGTGCCCCCCCTTCCCATGGTGTCCATTGCAACCACTGTCACCCCTCTCTGGGAGGTACAACAGCGGTAATGGCCACAATCCTGTGGCGTGTAACTTTACGCTTTAGTGCCATGTGGCTGTTTGCTTCCACTACTACTACTACTACTACTACTACTACTAAGCATTTATAAAGCGCTACCAGGTGCACGCAGTGCTGTACAATGAAAACACAAAAAGACAGTCCCTGCTCAAAAGAGCTTACAATCTAAAAAGACAAAGCAAGAAAAGGAGTAGAAAAAAGATAAGAACAAGGGCAAAGAGACAAGAGCAGGAGAGACAGGACAAAGGAAAGAGGTAAGAGCAAGTGTAAGAGGAAGAAAGAAAGGTGAAATTAAAGAGGGGAAGGAAGGAGAACAGCAAAATCAAGAGCCAAAGGCAGAGGCGAAAAGATGAGCTTTTAACTTGAGTTTGAAGAGGGGCAAAGAAGATGCATGAAGTATAGACAAAGGAAGTTTATTCCAAGTGTAGGGAGCAGCAAGGTGAAAAGAGCGGAATCTGGAGTTGGTAATAGAGGAGAAGGGTGTAGCAAGAAGCAACTGGGAAGAAGAACGGAGTACACGAGGGGGGAAATAGGGAGAAATGAGAGAAGAAAGGTACTGAGGAGCCACAGAGTGAATGCACTTATAGGTAAGAAGGAGAAGCTTAAAGTGAATACGGAAACAGATAGGGAGCCAGTGAAGAGATCTGAGGAGATGAGTGATGTGGGCAAAACGAGGCTGACGGAAAATCAAACGGGCAGCGGAGTGCTGAATAGACTGAAGAGGGAAGAGATGAGACTGAGGGTGACCAGCAAGAAGGAGGTTACAATAATCAAGGTGGGAGGTGATTAGGGAATGGATGAGGGTTTTAGTAGTGAGCTCAGAGAGAAAGGGGCGGATTTTGCCAATGTTGAGGAGAAAGAAGCGACAGGTCTTAGCGATGAGTTGGATATGAGAGGAGAAAGAGAGCAAAGAGTCAAAAATAACACCCAAATTGCGAACAGATGAAAGAGGTTGGAGAACAGAGCCATCAACAGAGACTGAAAAAGAAGAAGGAGAAAGGGAAATTTTAGGAGAAAAAACGAGAAGTTCAGTCTTGTCCATGTTCAATTTCAGGAGACAATGGAACATCCAGGCAGCAATGGCAGAGAGACAGCAAGAGATACGGGACTGGAAAGCAGAAGAAAGATCAGGAGTAGAGAGATAGATTTGGGAGTCATCAGCATAGAGATGGTACTGAAAACCATGAGAGGAAATAAGCGCACCAAGGGATTGGGTATAGAGAGAAAAAAGAAGGGGACCCAAGACAGAACCCTGGGGGACACCAACCGAGAGCAGGGTAACAGAGTAGGAGGAGCCACCAGAACATACACTAAAGGAGCGATGGGAGAGATATGAGGAGAACCAGGAGAGAACAGAGTCCCTAAAGCCAAGCGAGGACAAAGTGTCAAGGAAAAGATCATGGACAACAGTGTCAAAGGCAGCAGAAAGGTCAAGGAGGATAAGGACAGAGTAAAGGCCTTTAGATTTAGCCAGGAACAAGTCACTGGAGACTTTGACAAGAGCAGTTTCAGTATAGTGCAAAGAATGAAAACCGGATTGTAAGGGATCAAGAAGAGCATGGGAAGAGAGGAAGTCAAGACAACAGCGGTAAACCGCACGTTCGAGCAGTTTAGAAATGAAAGGAAGGAGAGAGATGGGGCAATAATTAGAAGGACAAGAGGGATCAAGTGAGGGTTTCTTAAGGAGAGGCGTAACCACAGCATGTTTAAAGTCAGCCGGGACAATAGCAGTGGAGAGCGAAAGGTTGAGAATATGAGAAATGGAGGGGACAACAGTAGAGGAAATAGAGGAGAGGAGATAGGATCAGAGGAGCAAGTGGTGAGCTTGGAGGAGGAGAGAAGAAACAAGTATGTGTCCCCAGAATATGCCAATGCTTTTTCAAAATAGTACTAATCTGAGGTGAACAATGTGTATATGACATGACTCCTACTATCGGATCATCTTCATCTGATTTTTCGTTATGCTGATTAGTTTCATTTTGATCATTTGAGTCAAAGTCAGTCCACCACTTCAGATGATTGAATTGTGCTCTGCGATAAGCCCTATGGATAAGTACTTTTGGATAACCTTGTTCTAATAATCGAAGACTCAGATCTTTAGCATGTGTATGAAATTCTGGAAGGGTAGTACACAATCTACGAATTCTGAGAAATTGGCCCAATGGTAGACCCCTACGTAGAAGTCCAGGATGAAAACTAGTGTATTGTAATAATGTGTTGTGTTGAACAGGTTTTCTATAGAGAGAAGTATGCAATTAATTATCTTGTTTATAAATCCACATATCCAAAGAATTTATCTGTCTTTGATGATACATTGGTACAATTTGAATATTTGGTTTTAGGGAATTAATCCATACAAAAAACTCATTCAATTGGGCTTCAGTACCTGACCAGATAAAAAATACGTCATCCAGAAATCTCAACCATTTTGTGATAAAAGAAAACCAGGAAGAAGCATAAATATATTGCTCTTCAAAATGCACCATATAGAGTGTAGCCACTGAGGGGGCCACAGTCGCTCCCATCGGTACTCCAAAAATCTGTAAATAATACGACGATTCATATTGAAAATAACTCCGTTCCAACATTAATTTTAACAATGAAAACAAAAAAGATCGAGGCATACGATTAAGTAAATTAAGGGGAAACTCAGAGATAATTTCCAAAGCTTCTTGCTGGTTAATATTTGTATAAAGGTCTGTGATATCCATGGTTACCAGAAAAGTATTTTCCTGCTGATATACTTGATGCCTTAATTGTGATATGAAGTGAAAAGAATCACGTATAAAGGAACGAGTAGTTTTTGTAACTGGCTGTAGAAAATGATCACAGAACTGGGAAAGAGGTTCTAATACTGAATTACGACATGATACTATGGGTCGTCCTGGAGGTGCTGTTAATGATTTGTGGACTTTTGGGACCATATAAAATACTGGAACCAAAGGATCTTTTTGGTATAGAAACAAATATTCTTTTTTAGTAATCCAACCTAATTGAAGGGTGTCATCCAGAATTTGTTTAATCTCCATCAGAATCCTTGCAGCTAGGTCATTTGATAATAATTTGTAATAAAAACCATCTTGAAGGTGAATCATTACAATATTATGATAATAATCACGATCCTGGATAACTATTGAGCCACCCTTGTCTGCTCATCAAATAACAATATCCGACATAGAGTGTAATTGTTGCAATGCATCCCATTGCTGTGATGATAAATTATGAGGTTGGCATGCTAGTTGCATGCTAGCTTCCAAACATGCCACTAGCATGGGTGCAACTAACGCCTACTTCTGACCAGGTGGTCATGGCACTCACCTTGCTAGTGCATTGTGAACACACATTCCATATACAAGTGCTAGGAAATAGGAAGAGCAGAAACAGGGCAACTAGACTGGAAGAAGCAAAGGCAAACAGGAAAGATAGCAGAATATCTAAGCACCTGCCTATGCCACCAGGGAGGAGGGACCGTACAGTGCAGCTGCCAAGGCAGTGTACCACAGCAGCCTGACATCCACAAAATCAGGGCCTATAAGTCAGTGGGCAAACATCCACAGATCTATCAGCAGCTGTTCTAATGGACTGCTGTTCACATCTGCATACACAATGGATAGATGTCAGAGGGCTGCTGGTGTGTGCTGTGGAGGTGTCAGAAGACAGGGCCTGTTCTCCGTGCTTTCACCAGTACGTGCCACAGAGCTAGAGTTGGAGCCAGCAGAGTATAGTGGGGGGATGGCATGCCTACTGGCAACATGACTGTGGCATCAAAAGGTGCTATCTGATCCCCACTTCCCCAGCATTGGGAGGCATGTAGCAATGTATACATGCATGTGGGGGCCCTGCTACTGCCATGGGCCATATTCCTGTGGGCAAATGGCCTCTCACACTGCTCAGAGTAGCTATGTACTATTTTTAACACTGAACATGAGTTTGCCTTGTTTGAGATCATTGATCAATGTCCCCTCCATGGCCCCCATGCCCAGGGGATGAGGTATTCTATGGATCTAAGAAGCTTTTTATGGACATCCAACATCCTGTGGGCCTTTGGTTTCCTGAGCGCTGGGGTGCTCAACGTGGAATCTGCTTGGGTTTGGCCATCTCCATGTGGTGTTTGCCCAGAGCTTGTTCATAGTGGATGGGAGCATGGGTGTCCTATGTGGGCAGACCACCTTGCACTACCCTCCCATTGGAAATGTCAAGTCACAGGGTTGGGTGTTCTATATGGGGGGCCATGGGGTGCTTATTGACTCTATGGACCCCAGATCCACTAACTCTAGCACCCCTTTCCCCAACATAGTTGTCCTAAATTGTGTTTGGTCTTCCGTCAGGCATCTAACAAGAAATGAGAAAGACAACACAGAACATGTTAACAGTTCCAGTAGAAAAAAAACAAAGAATACTCAATATACTTGTTCAAGAGCCTTCTCTACATATGCTCCTGGATTATGGAATGTCCTCCCAGACAAGATGCGAAACACAGATTTATTGACATTCCATAAGACACTAAAAACATATCTGTTCTTAAAATTTTATGGAAACAATACTTAGATACAAGAACCAATGACCCAAGGACACAAGACTTGAACTGGCTAACTACAGACGATTACAGTTGAATTAACCCTTCATCCCATACTTTATCCCATTTAAGCTATCATATCATCACTTACATACCTGCCCCTAAATTGCATATAGTTAAGCTACTTTACTACCCAACTGTATATAGAAAATGCAGCTTCATCCCTGTGTTAAGTGGTCCAAGTTGTACGGTACTCTGTTAAGTGTAAAAATTCAGTTGTTGTTAATTGTAAACCACTCTGATCTGTGGAAGAGCTATATAAAAGAATAGCCAAATAAATAAATAAAATAAAATAAAATGAACATGGGAGATACATTCCACAATGGCTATGGTGCTGTCAAAGGAGGAGGAAGAGTGACTGAGAGGAGGAGCACATTCCCCCCACACCTGCAGCCTAGGTGAACAGGCACCTAAAGTGAAGGGGGATCATAAATCCATCTTCCATGATGGACACTGAGGAGACCTGCCTGATCCCATCAAGGTTCCCTGCATCTTCAGATGCCACGTTTGTACTCTATCTTACACAGTTAGGGATGCAGCACAAACTCTCTGCATGTGTTTGCTTTTCTGATGTGCATGCTCTGCCCTTTTGTACTTAGCCTCAATGCTCTGAGCTGTGCAGCCATTTGTGTCTATTCCAAGTCATCCCTCTGTATTCTAAAATGGTCAGTTGTTACTTTCCTGTAGGTGTGGTTGGGCCACATTTATTACTATCTCCAGTGGTTCCTCATAGCCCCTTGCCTTCTCATAGTGGATGTGCATTGCAGACATGTTCATCATGCACATCCACTATGGCCATGCATTCCCACTACTGCACATGTGATGATACTAGCATGGTGATAGTGGCCTACCGCTGCTGTGCCTTTTGGATCTACTGCAGCTGTTAGGCTCCATCATGGTAAAAACGCACAACAATCACATGTTTGCCTCATGCTACCTGTGGCGCTTTAGTAAGCATGTTTCAGTGTTGACTCATGGCAACCCTATCCATAGTGTATCTAGACTTTCAGAGATCAGGAACTGGTTAAAAGATAGAAAGCAGAGGGTAGGGCTCAATGGCCAATTTTCCCAATGGAAAATGGTGAATAGTGGAGTACCCCAGGGATCTGTGCTGGGTCCGCTGCTTTTTGACATATTCATAAATGACCTGGAAAAGGGAATAACGAGTGAGGTTATCAAATTTGTAGATGACACAAAACTATTTAAAGCTGTTAAAACCCAAGAGGATTGTGGAAAATTGCAAGAGGATCTTGATAAATTGGAAGACTGGGCATCCAAATGGCAGATGAAATTTAATGTGGACAAGTGCAAAGTTATGCACCTAGGAAAGAACAACCCGAACTATGGTTACACGATGCAAGGTTCCAAATTGGGAACCACTACCCAGGAAAAAGATGTAGGCATCATCGTGGATAATATGTTGAAACCCTCTGCCCAGTGTGCAGCGGCGGCAAAGAGAGCAAATAAAATGCTAGGTATCATTAGGAAAGGAATGGAAAATAAAACAAAGGATATTATAATGCCTCTGTATCGTTCCATGGTACGACCGCATCTTGAATATTGTGTGCAATTCTGGTCGCCGTATCTTAAAAAGCATACAGTGTTATTAGAAAAGGTGCAGAGAAGAGCCACCAAAATGGTAAAAGGGATGGAAGGATACTCCTATGAAGAGAGGCTAAGAAGGTTGGGGCTCTTCAACCTGGAAGAGAGACAGCTGAGGGGAGATATGACAGAGGTCTATAAATTAATGAATGGAGTAGAACTGGTAAACGTAGATCGATTGTTTACATTGTCAGAATATAAAAAGACTACGGGCAGGGGAGGCTCAAGACAATCTGCTGCCTGAGGTGAGGCATGAGATGGCGCCCACCCCCCGAGCCGGGGTGGGGGAGGCTTTCTTAAAACTGCAGTCAGGGACTCAACCAAATCAAAAAGTCAATGAGATAATGTGGAGAAAATAAAAAGATGTTCTCACACCATGGAACTAAAAGAAAGAGCGAGAACCACTGCATAGTTTATAACATCAAATTTTAACTCATTTTTATTTTGTTGTTATAAACTATATTTTGGTTGCGTTTTATTTTTGAACATATATTTTGCATTCAAAGAATAACCCCCCCCCCCCTCAACAACGGATGCACAGCAGAGCTAGAAGAGCAGTTTCATCAATAGAAATCATGGGGAAGGAAGAGAGGGTAGGATGAGAAGGGGGGAGAGAATGAAAGCAGGAAAGGGAAATCGGGGATTTAGAGGGAAACTGAAGAGTGATCTTATGGATTTTATCATGCAAGTAATCAGCCAGAACTTGGGCAGAAAGGGAAGGAGGGATCAGAGGCGGAGGAACTTTGAGGAGAGAATTGAGAGCAATGAAGAGACGGCGAGGATCAGAGGCATGAGAATTAGTCAGGTGAACAAAGTAATCTTGTTTGGCAAGAGCTAAAGCAGATTTGAAAGAGCAGAGCATGAATTTGAAATGAAGGAAATCTTCAGGGGAGTAGGATTTGAGCTCAGCAGAGTGGGCACAGGAGCGAAGATAGCGAATAGTGGGAGAGAGCCAGGGCTGAGGTAAGGAACGCCTTACAGGACGAGGGATGAGAGGAGCGAGACCATCCAGAGCTGAGAAGAGCACAGCATTATAGGACATCACTGCCATATCAACAGACTTGGAGGACAAAATAGAGGAGAGAGAAGGAGAAATGGTAGAGGAGAGAACCAGGGGATCAATTGCAAGAAGGTTCCTAAAAAGAGTGGAGGAGACAGAACGAGGCGGGGGGGGGGGGGGGGAGGGAGGTGAAGATTAAAGGAGAGAAGGTGATAATCAGATAAAGGAAGAACAGTATTACTGAAGTTAGAGGGAGAGCAGCAAGAAAAGAAAACCAAATCCAGACAATGGCCATGAAGGTGAGTGGGGCCAGAGGAACAAAGTTGAAGGCCAAATGAGGAGGTAAGAGAGAGGAGCTTCAGAGTAAGAGGATCAGAGAGGTTATCAACATGGATGTTAAAATCACCAAGAATAAGAGTAGGGGAGGTAGGGATAAGAAAGAGGGAAAGCCAAGAGTCAAAGTCAGAGAGAAAAGAAGAAAAAGCCTTGTCAGGGTTGTCAGGAGGACGATAGACAACAGCAATCCGGAGAGGAAGTTGGGCAAAGAGGTGAATAGAGTGGACCTCAAAAGAGAGGAAGGAATGAGACTGAGGCAGAGGAAGAGGTTGGAAATGACAGGAGGGGGAGAGAAGGCGGCCAACCCCACCACCACATCCTGTAGGACGAGGAGTATGGGAGAACTGGAGACCACCAAAGCAGAGGGCAGCAGCAGAGGTGTTATCGTCAGGGAGGAGTCAGGTCTCAGTTAAAGCAAGAAGATGAAAAGCGTTGGAGAGGAAAAGATCATGTGTAAAAGAGAGTTTATTAGAGATAGAATGTGCGTTCCAAAGGGCACAAGGGAAGGGAGGGAAGAAGGGGAAAGAAGGGGAATATGAATAAGATTGGACAAGTTGTGAGAGGAACTCAGTACAAAATGAGACAAACGTCTAGGAGGGGAAGGAATAGGGGTGAAATCACTAGGAGAGGGAGGTGGAGGAGAGGGAGAAGGAGAAGCTAGAGGGATATGGATGAGATTAGCCAGATTGTGCATCACAAAATAAGGCAGAAGTCAAGGGAGCAGCAAAAGGGAAGGAGGAAGGAGGCCTAAAGTGGAGCCAAAGTAAGGACAAGAAAGGAGGAGAGAATGAAAGCAATGGGGGTAGGAGAAGAGAGTAGGTTAATAAAACATCAGAGGAATCAAAGGAAACAATAAGTACAACAGGCAGTGAAATACCAAACAATCAGGAGCAGGGGCGGCCCAAGTGGGGTGCGGGGCCATGTGCGGAGACTCGGTGCGGGGCCTAATTTGCATAAGGGACCTCATTTGCATAAATATTTGCATAATGTTACCATACACTAACTTTTAGTAAACATGCCTCTTAATGACTGTATGGATAAAGAAAGACTAAAAGATTTCTACATTACTATAATCCAGTGCCAACCGCCAGGCACATTAGGAACTACTACAAACACTGCCCATTTAGAACACATAGCAAACCTGCCGTATCATAACAGCACTACCAGGACTCACAAAGCACCATACCCTACATATCAAAAGACAACACTGCAAATATTAAACCAATGCATTTCAGAGAATAACAATACATGACCTACTGGGAAAAGAGAACAAGTGGCAATGTCAAATAGGAATTACATAAACAGAATACCTCAGCTCAGTTACACATGCAGAACACAGACCGTCACCAAACAAGGAATCACAATTTAGAAACAGGAAGACAATAATTAAACTGGGAACCCCAAAAGCCCAACAACACTGTAGAAATAAAACTATAAATTAATTTCCTCTTGTACTAAACAAAGCGCAGATGTTAATGATGCACATTTCCCAGAGCTGACATATTCCAGTTAATAAGTTCAAAATAAAGAGATATTTTTCTACCTTTTGTGCATTTTTTTTCAGTTGCAATTGCTCCAGACACATTCTTCTGGTTTCTTCGTGTCTTCTGCTAACTCTCCATCGTCTGCTGTCCATTTGTCCTTTCTTCTCTCTTCTAGTTTTTTTTCCCATTCTCTCTCTACATCTGCTTTAACATACTAATCTTTCTCCTTTTGCTCTTTCCTCATTCCTATTTCATCCACTCAAATTTTATCCCTCCATCCTCAATCCCCACTTACTCTCCCAATATCCGGCCAATTGTAGATTTGTCTTCCCTCCCACACAAAATATTTTTCCCCTCTCCATTTCACTCTCCCAGCTCCATCCCATTCTAATCCTCCCCCAACATCAGCTCCCTTCTAGTTCCAGCCCCACCCAGCATCCGCTCCCTTCTAGTCCCCACATCAGCCCATTTCCAGTCGTAGCCCCACATAATCCCATTTCCAGTCCTAGCCCCCATAAGCCCATTTGCAATCCTATCCTAGCCCCACCATCAGCCCATTTCCAGTCCTAGCTACCCCATCCATTTCCAGTCCTATCCGAGTCCCTCCATCAGCTCATTTCCAATCCCAGCCCCCTATGAGCCCATTTATAGTCCTTTCGTAGCCCCACCATCAGCCCATGTCAAATCCTACCTCCCCTGCACTCAGCCCATTTCCAATCCAAGACCCCCATGAGCCTACTTCCAGTTCTAGCCCCTCCATGAGTCCATTTCAATCCAAGCCCCCAACACAGCCCATTTCCAATCTTAGCACCCCCCCAACGGCCCATTTCCACTCCTATCCTAGCCCCTACATCAGCCCATTTCCTGTCCTAGTTCCCTCCCCTCACAGCCCATTTCCATTCCAAGCACCCCTTCCCATCAGCTATTTGCAGTTCAAGCCCTCTTTCCACTCAGCCCATTTCATTCCAAGCCCCCATCCCCATCAGCTATTTGCAGTTCAAGCCCTCCTTCCACTCAGCCCATTTCCAGTCCTAGCCCTCCTCCCCATCAGCTATTTACAGTTCAAGCCCCCCTTCCACTCAGCCCATTTCCATTCCAAGCCCCGTCCCCATCAGCTATTTGCAGTTCGAGCCCTCCTTCCACTCAGCCCATTTCCAGTCCTAGCAACCCCATAACCCATTACCAGTCCTAAGACCCCCATCAGCCCACTTCCAGTCCTAACCCCCCTTCACCCCATTTTCAGTCTTAGCCCCCCCATAGCCCATTACCAGTCCTAACCTCCTATCAGCCCACTTCCAGTCCTAACCCCCCCATCAGGCCATTTCCAGTCTTAGCCCCCCCACAGCCCATTACCAGTCCTAACCTCCCCGATCAGCCCATTTCCAGTCTTAGCCCCCCCATAGCCCATTACCAGTCCTAACCCCCCTCCCCCCATCAGCTCAAGTAGATTAAAAAAAAAAAAAAAACGGCTGCTGCTGCCGCTGTGGCAGCGGCAGTGGCAGAATAAAGCGTCCCACCGCGGGGCCCCCCTGCCTGGCAGAGCCTCCCTGCAGCATCAGATCCCAAGTCCCAAAACGCGGGCTTTCAGAGCCGCGAGAGTTTCCCTTTCTTGCGGCTCTGTTAATCCCGCCGGGGCTGATGGAATTTCCCATCAACCCCAGAGGGCTTAACAGATCCGCGAGAGGTAAGAGAAGCTCTCCAGTCCCTTTGCGGCTCTGAAAGCCCGCGCTTTGGGACTCGGGAGCTGATGCTGCAGGGAGGCTCTGGCAGGCAGGGGGGCCCCGTGGCAGGATGCTTGATTCTGCCGCTGCCACGGCGGCAGCAGCAGCAGCAGCCGGGTTTTTTTTTTAAAATCTACTTGGGCAAATGCAGAATGTTTTTTGCACGGGGCCCCCTGAAACGCGGGGCCCTGTGCAAAAAACATTCTTGCTCAATGGACGGGCCGGCCCTGATCAGGAGGCAAAGGGAGCAGACAGTCAATGATGCAGCGGAGGATCCCAGGAGAGGATGACAATAGCAGAGGGAGCAGACAGCGATGCAGCAGGAGAAGGCCAAGGTGCAGAAAGCCACAGATCCAGAGCAGAAAGACTGCCTGAGGACCCCGCCAGTGGATGCAGTTCAGCAAAAAAGACTCCACAAACACCCTGCAGTTTTTGTAGTTTGTATGTTGAAATAGCCGTATGATTTCACCCGCTAAAGTGTCCCGCGCCTAAGGACCACGCCAAAGGGCCCTCTGGCGAAGCCCTTAGGCGCAGGCCTGCACGCATGGGCGCGCTTGATGGCGGCAGCTGATGAACAGTAGGAAGGCTCCTCCCCCAGCCCTGATTGGAGCAGGCAGGTCAGCCAGAGAATGCCCCGCTCACGATCGAGTAATGGGCTGCTTGATGTGATCAGAGTCAGCTGTTTCTGTTTAAAGTAGACTTCCACCCTCTCTGCAATGCCCAATGCCAACTTCTTGTTTGCAAACAGGAAGTCAGCATCGAGCGGTCTGAAGAGAACAGCCCCACAGTCCCGAAGCGTAACGGGGCTGTTCTTTTCAGCACTGTGGAGCTGTTTGCGGCCATTGTCGCGAGGACACAGCAATGAAGCCCTTTCACTAAAGTGTAGGAAGTGCCCAAATTACCTTGTGGTAAACACATAACCTGTGCAATGACGGTCGGGGATGTTTTCAGTGTGATCCTTTACAATTACCATGTAGAAAAAACTTTACCCCGTGATAAGCTAAACTTACAGACAGCACTGTGTGCACTTACCACACAGGAAGCAAGGGCGACAGCAGCGGCAATGGATGCCCCTGAAGGGCCAGTGCTCTAGGCAACCAGCTAGTTTGCCTAATGGAAGCACCGACCCTGTTCATAACACACTAGTCCACAAAGTCTCAGAGTTAACAATTTGATGCCAGAATTTAGAAATTCATCAGGTTCTTGGTGTTAAACCCGTTAAATAATCTGCTGTTTCACTCACTACAGAAATGAGTTACATTTTTTTTCTGACACCCTGATGATTTCTGCCATGAAATTTACCATTAGCTAGTATCCCATGGCAGTAAAGCCTTCGAACAACTTGTGCCACAAGCTCATATGTGGTGGTGTTATTGCAGTTGTAGAAGCCAATCCTTTATTTCTCATTCCTAATGGCTCTGGCTGGATCTATAGATAAAACGATACGCGGCAGACTAATTACAGTTTACAGCTCTGAGGCATTGTTTCATGTGTTAAAATATTCCTAGTCTTAATGTATGGTGGGTATTAGTTACTATTCACTGCACCTTTTTCTGTCTTCTACCTCCATTATGTTTGATTCAGACGTAATAAGGAGTGATTTGTGCCATTCCTCATCAAGCGGTTTATTTCAGCGCAGTCATGTGGCAACGAGGAATGTACTTCACAATAGGAAACCAATTTCTCTGTTGTGCTGGCTGCTAACATTTAAAAAAACAGAAGAGGAAAATATGTTGGTGACTGTTCATGCAAAGTATATGCAATCTGCAATTAACTCTTTAAGTCGCATTTCCAAAAACGATCATGGCCTCTTTAACTCTTTTTTTGAGCTAGCGGAACAGAGGCGATATTTAAAGTGCAGTATCAGCTGCAATGGTATACCACAGCAAAAGCGAAGACACGGTAATGAAGCCCTTTCACTAAAGTGCGGGAAGTGCCCAAATTACTTTATGGTAAGTATAAAACCCTTGCAGTGACTGCCGGGGATGTTTTTAGCGTCATCCTTTACAGTTACCATACAGAAGAAACTTTACCCCGTGATAAGCATACTTACAGATAGTACCATGTGCCCTCACCACTCAAAGTTAGGAAGCATTAAGCAGAGTCGACCCCAGCGTTAGTACAAGATGTTGGCAAACCTTAAGCCTTACACCTCCCTGGCTGCTAGAATCTATTGTTTTGCTTTGCATTCCCTGCTCTTTGCTGCCTCTCCCTCCCTAGGCAGCCACCTAGAGTGCCTAATAGCTGGGTAGCCCTGGCAGTAGATGCATCCATGCTATCTTCAACAGTGACCACATGCAGAAAGGAAAAGGGAACTGAATTTAGCTCACGCCTTTCTCAGAGGTTCAAGGGGAGCTATGTTCATGTACCGTCAGGCCGATGCAGAAACCCTGTGATAGAATCCCAGTGCTTAAAGCTCTAGCGCAGGGTTTCATAGTTTGACTTTAACACTGTCTCGTTGCGCTGGAATGCAATATTCAAATTACTCAGTGCGCAAAAAGTCAGCGTTTAACTAGGAGAGCATGCCAAACACGTGCGCACAGAAGTCGGTGAAAGTTTGGCATACTGTCCTGGAGAAACAGGTTCATCTGAGGGGAAATTTGACACTTCACTTCAGATGACCTAGGCATTGGGGAAAGCTCCCGATGCCATCAGAATACTGTTGGGGAGCTGGTGCCCCAATCACCAACCCCCCGACAGAAACCAAATCCTGGGGGGCCCCAATCCCCACTTGCTCGATAAAAAAATCCCTGGTGGCCCAGCAGCCCCAATTCCCCCACCTACCCACCTTCTAAAAAAAATCCCTGGTGGCGCCAACACCCCCATCCAATCACCCACTAAATAAAAAATCTGGTGGCCTAGTGGCCCTGATCACACCTACCCAATAACAAAAAGGCCTGGGGTCCAGTGGCTCCCCCAAATCCCCTACCCCCTCCAGTACCTTTAATCCAGACTAAGAGCATTGTCACGTGCCCCCGCCCCTGCATCATGTGGGGCCAGGCATTGCCATTTTTCAAAATGGCAGCATAGGGGCAGGAGCATGCGGGCAATGCTCCTTCTCCATGGACCATCAGGATTGCGTCAGCCACACATGGTGACATCCTCCGACGGCGCAAAGATGTGGAAGTGCTCTCTAGAGCTCAGAAAGGTGAGCCTTTCTGAGCCCACCCAGATAGCCGACCTTACCGGCCCGCCCCCTAGCAAGCCAGTCTTCTTCCTTCCGCCTTGCCAGCAAGACGGATTCTGCTCTCTCTAACATCTATAGACAATCTTCAATCAAACATGCCGAAATCGGGATTTAAGAGCTGCACGCGCTGCAAACATAAAATGAGCATCACCGATACACACGAGGTTTGCCTACGCTGCCTGGGTCCGCAGCATGCCACTGAGAACTGTTCCAAATGCTCACGCATGTCCCCACGGGCTAGGAAAGCTAGGGGGCATGCTCTAAGAGAATACCTGGCTTCCACAGCTCCATCTTCTTCCAAGGCAAGCTCCTCCAAGGCAAGTTCCTCGATCGCTGGTGTGCCGGCTCAGGGTGTGCCCTCTGTGGCCTCCATCCCCAGCCGTGCTTTAGAAACTGCCTCCTCGCCTGCCCCTGCTGTCTCCAGCGGCTCTCCCAGAAGCCCGGGTGCTGCCTGCTCTAACCCCGGCGCTCCTTCAAGAAGTCCTTCTGCCTCTTCGCTGGCCAGCCACGCGGCTCTCGGAAATGGCGTTGCCCTGCAGGCCGGACTCAGCTCTGCCCTGCAAGCCTCTGTCTCCTCCCACTTCCGGTCCGACGCGCCCCGACGCAGCTCCAGCCCTCGGGGCCGTCTCTACTCCTCTCAGTGTCCTCCCCCTTACATCTCCACGCCGAGAAGCTCAAACGGTACCGAGGAGAAAGGACAGCACCGGCGCCGTGCAAGCAAACGCTGGCACCGTGACTCCAGCAGACACCGGCACCACGATTCAGGCAAGCGTCAACGCCATAAGAGCAGGCATGATGCCAGACACGGCCGCGACACAGACCGCAGAAGAGACAGACACGGTGGGATCAGTAACACCAGCTCTGACTACTTTAGCTCCCGAAGCAGAGACAGGTACAGCCACCGCAGAAGCAGCCATCACAGCTTCTCAAGTCACTACAGCTCCTCCATGTCCCCCAGCCCTGGGGTTCACCGGCGCTCCAGTTCCAGCCACGCAGATTCCAACAACTCTTCTGCGATTTTAAGACTCCTGACTCAGCTGGTGCAGCAGATTGCTCACCCGCCCGCTCCACCCGCAACGGGACTACAGGGACTACCTGATTCTGAAGTCCTAGCCCCGCCGGAACAGACCCTTCCACTCTCACCTGTTCCACAATCACCTGCACGCTCCGCGCGAGCCCTACCTTCACCGGCTCACCCGTCACCGGATAGCACCGCAGAAGAACATGACATTGAGATGGTCGTGGTGGGTTCCGTGGACAGCGAGCATACAGCCTCTGTGACCAGACGCTCGCCAGAACTGGAAGGACAACCAAACACACCCAAGGACCTCACCTATCCCAAGTTCCTCAGTAAGATAGCCTCCACCTTGGCCCTCAAGGCCGCCGAAGAGGTAGGGGAACCCATCCCGGAGGTGCTAAAATACCTCTCCACACCGAAGCCGTCATTTGCACTCCCTGTGCACCAGACGCTGCGGGACACACAGTTGAGGCTTTGGCAAACCCCGGCTTCTATCCACCCTTTCTCCAGGAAATTGGATTACAAATACCAAGTACAAGCCACACCCGGATTCGCGAAGCAACAACTGCCTCACCAGTCCATCGTGGTCTCCTCCGCCCTAAAGCGCGCAAAGTCATCGCGTACCCACGCCAATAACCCCTCGGGTCGCGACCAGAAGCTTCTCGATGATATCGGCAAGAAGGTCTTCCAAGGGGTGATTCTCGGCGGGAGGATTGCGGCCCACCAATTTCAGCACGTCCTCTTCCAGGACTCCTGTGTTGCGAATATCAAGGCCACCGCCGCATCTCTGCCAAAGGAGGCCCAAGCACAGATTCACAAGACCTAGCTGATATGTCAGAAGGCAACAAACATCTGGCCAGCACAGCGTTTGACTCATTCGACACAGCAGTGAGAACTGCGGCCACTGCCATTTCCGCCAGATGCTGGGCATGGCTGAGAGCGTCCAGCCTGCGCGACAACATCCATGATAAGATTGGCGATGCCCCATGCTCGGGCGAATCTCTCTTCGGAGAGAAGGTGGCCAACACCGTGAATGTCATGAAGGAACATTGCAACACGCTCCAAACCTTGGAGGAGGATGGGTTTGAGCGCCACAACAGTACACAAAAGACCAGATTTCCAAGAAAGTCTTACTACTCGTCCAACAAGAGATACCCATCGGCCGGCCAAAAATGGCAAAACACCAGGTACAAAGCAGCCTCCTACCACGGACCCTCCCAGCAGCGTAGCTCCCAGAGGGACTGCAAACAAAAGAAGAACAACACCACGCCTGCTAACAAGGGCGGTCCTTCCTTTTGACAACCATTCGGAGGCGCCCTCCCACACTGGGGGTCGCCTGACCCTTTTCCTGGAGGAGTGGGAACGAATATCCTCGGACTCCTGGGTGCTGCGAATCGTCCGGAGGGGTTACCGCTTGCGGTTTGCAACATCTCCTTACCAGCGCAACCACCCAGTCAGCAACACCCCCCTCATCTGCAGCAGGCTATGACGACGGAACCTCTACACCTCCTAGCCTCACAAGCTATAGAGGAGGTGCCCCCGGCAGAGAAGGGCACTGGATTTTACTCCAAATACTTCCTCATTCCCAAAAAGTCGGGCGGCGTTCGCCCCATCTTGGATCTCCGCAAACTGAACAAATTCATTGTCAGAGAAAAGTTCAGAATGTACTCTCTCAACTCTATCCTTCCTCTAATCCAGACCAGGGATTGGATGGCATCCCTGGATCTTCAGGACGCCTACACTCATATTCGCATCCACAAGAAACACAGACGGTATCTCCGCTTCAAGGTCCTGGGTCAGCACTACCAGTACAGAGTACTTCCCTTCGGCCTATCGCTTGCCCCGAGAGTCTTCACAAAGTGCGTAGCCGTTGCTGCAGTGCACCTCCGCAAACAAAATGTCTGCATATTCCCCTACCTGGACGACTGGCTCCTCACAGCCCCCTCATCGGAGGGGCTTCAGCTCTCCATTCGGAAGACCACCAACCTGATCTCCTCTCAGGGATTCATCGTCAACCCTCACCAAATCCCACCTCACGCCAACACAGAGGATCGAGTTCATAGGAGCGGTGATCGACACTCGAACCGCCAAAGTCTACCTGCCAGTGCGCAGACAGCTGGCCATCGCCGCCCTAGCGTCCAGCTCTATCGCAGCAAAGACATGCTCAGCCAGATCCGTTCTTCGCCTTCTAGGCCACATGGCGGCCACAACATCGGTACTTCCCTTGGCAAAACTGAGAATGTGCCTGCTCCAGTGGCATCTGCGCGACCACTGGAACCAGCACTCTCAGTCCCTCTCCACCCGCGTCCCGATGACTCCACAAGTCAAATCACATCTCTGCTGGTGGACGATACCAACCGACCTATCGGTGGGCAAGGACATCCGCCCCCAAAACCACCAAGCAACGCTCACCACCGACGCGTCCAATATTGGTTGGGGTGCGCACCTCTCTCTACTCAGCACCCAGGGAGCTTGGTCCCCTCGAGAGTGCCAGCGGCACATCAACCTCCTCGAGCTGAGGGCCATCAAATATGCCCTCAGGGCCTTTCTGACGCAGCTCCAGGGAAAATCAGTACTCGTCCAGACGGACAACCAAGTTGCCATGTTCTACATCAACAAGCAAGGAGGGACCCGGTCACGCACACTCTGCAAGGAGGCACTAGAGATATGGGCAATAGCCTTGGAGAACGGGTGCAGGCTGCAGGCCTCCTATCTCCCGGGAGATCTGAACAATCTGGCAGACAAGCTGAGCAGACAGTTGCTGCCGCACGAATGGGCACTCCACCCGGAGGTCTCCAACCAGCTCTTCAACCTCTGGGGAACTCCCAGCATAGACCTATTCGCAACCGAACGGAATGCCAAGTGCTACCTGTTCTGCTCCAGACACCCATCGACCAACCGGCTAGCAGCGGATGCATTCGACGTGTGCTGGGGGGCGTGGTCACTAGTGTATGCCTTTCCCCCTACTCCACTCATCCCAAAGGCACTGCAGTGGATCATCCAGGACAAGGCCCAGGCCATCCTAGTGGTCCCTCATTGGCCGCGCCAGATGTGGTTTGCACTCCTGCTATGGCTGGCACAGGAGCCTCCCATTCGTCTACCCCTCCGGCAGGACCTGCTGACGCAGAATAGGGGCACCACACATCATCCCAACCTCAAAGCCCTCACTCTCACTGCTTGGAGGTTGAGTGGCTAAACCTTGCCCCTCTCCAGCTGCCAGCAGACGTGCAGGACATCATCCTGGCTGCAAGGAAGCCCTCCACCAGAAAGTCCTATGGCCTGAAATGGAAGAGGTTCAGTATCTGGTGTGCCGAGTGTGACCTGGAGCCAACCACATGTCCGGTCCCCACTGTCTTGCAGTACCTCAACTCCTTATCCAGCCTCGGGCTTAAGACACAATCCATCCGTGTGCACCTTTCAGCGATTGCTGCGTTCCACGTGCCGACGGACGGGGCCAACTCCATCGCGGCGCTGCCACTCACCGCCCACTTCATGAAGGGCTTGATCAACCTGAAACCCCCGCTTAGGCCTCCTATTCCAGCCTGGGACCTCAACACCGTCCTCCAGCGCTTAACACAGGAGCCCTTCGAGCCTCTCCAATCTACCGACATGAAGTACGCTTCCTGGAAGACGCTGTTCCTAATCACTATTGCATCCGTCAGGAGGATTAGTGAGCTGCAAGCAGTGGTGTGCCACCCTTCGTACACACAACTTCACTCTGATCACGCATCTCTGCGGACCAACCCCAAATTTGTTCTCAAAGTGGCATCAGCTTTTCACATCAATCAGTCCATTGAGCTCCCCTCCTTTTTCCCCGAGCCGCATGGATCGGACGAGGAAAGTCGCCTGCACACCCTTGACTGCCTAAGAGCCCTCCGGATCTATCTGCATAGGACGCAGCCCACCAGGAAGGGCGAGCAACTATTCGTGTCCTATGATCCCTATCGACCAGGCAGGCCTGTCTCCAAAAGAACTCTGTCCCACTGGATTGCCACCTGTGTTGCATTCTGTCTGGGCCCCGCGGAAGATGGACCTCTACCCAGAGTGGGCCCGCACCACCTCAGGGCACTAGCCACCTCAATTGCAAACCTGCGTTCGGTCCCTCTAATCGACATTTGCAGAGCGGCCTCATGGTCCTCCCCGCACATGTTCCAGAGGCACTACTGCCTTGACCTCAGGTTCCAAGAAGAAGGAGCCCTGGCCAAGGCTGTCCTCTCCACCGCATTGGACGGCACCACGGCTGTATCAGCGCCCGTGTTCACACTATGAGACTTACTGGACTTGTGTTTGCTTGAATTGCACTGTTCATGCACTACTGCACCTAATGCCTTATTGCACCTGACGTATCATAACTATGTTGCACGGTACTGCACTGTTACTGCACCTTAGTTTTTACATTGTTGCACTGTTATGCCAATGTTGTTGTTGCACCTTATATGTTGTTGTTGCACCTTATATGATTCTCACCTATATGATTATTAAACGGTTATTCTGACCAAGGTATCCGCAGTTTGTGTCACGCTGCCCTCCTCCACCTCATCGTGTACAGCTTGGGACACACCATGTGTGGCTGACGCAATCCTGATGGTCCATGGAGAAAGCGGGGTTACTTACCTATAACCAGGGTTCTCCGTGGACAGCAGGATAAGTCAGCCACACAATCCCACCCACCTCCCCTGGAGGAGGCGAGCCTAGTCGAGCCTGCGCCCTAGCCGGGAAGGCTAGCTAGGAACACATTGGCTTGCTAGGGGGCAGGCCGGTAAGGTGGGCTATCTGGGAGGGCTCAGAAAGGCTCACCTTTCTGAGCTCTAGAGAGCACTTCCGCATCTTGGCACCGTCGGAGGACGTCACCATGTGTGGCTGACTTATCCTGCTGTCCACGGAGAACCCTGGTTACAGGTAAGTAACCCCGCTTTCTCTGGATTAAAAGTACTGAGACGGGATTGGGGAGTTCAGGGACCACCAGGTCTTTTTGTTATTGGGTGAGTGGGATTTCTTTTTTATCGGGTGGGTGCGCAGGGATCAGGGCTGCTGGGGATTTGATTTCTGTCACCTCAACGGTATTCTGATGGCATCAGGGGATTTTGCTGATGCCTGAATCATCTGATGTGAAATATCAAACTTCACCTTAGACGATACTTTTGCTCCCAGGTCGATCTTTATGCCTGCCCAAAGCAGTGTAAAAAACTGTTTTTCAGAATGGGCTCAATTGCTTATGCAGCAATTTGCTTGTGATTTGCATGTCAAGGGTGCTGTAGTTGAGCGCGTTTGTTTTTTAGCTAACTTGCTTTCAGCATTGGAGAGCAAGTTTTCTGCATCAGCCCGTGTATGTATTTTTCTGTCCCAGGAGGGCTTACAATTTAAGGAGCATGTTTATTAAACCACTGTAATTGTTTTTGCAGCTATCGCGTGGCATATGTAAAAAACTGTATGATAGCGGCAAGAACTGTATGGTGTCTGCAAGGGGATTGTCCAGCTCAAGTCCTGCAGATATCTTGGAAGTTTTGTGATTACTGCACGGTGCCCACAGATGCAGGAATTGCAGGATCCATGGCAAGGGCAAGGGGGCAAAGGGGAGGACAGAGCAGGGTGTTGTGCTATCCTCTAGGCTGCAGCACCCTTCTGATCTCCGCAGCACTCCTGGGTCTCCCCCCCCCCACACACACACACACACTTTAAAGAAGGGCTTCCAGTGCCTCGGATCTACAAGTTGCAGGCACTGGCACCCTGTAATGCCCCCGTCCTTCAGCACCCAACCCCAGGAAGGGAGCCAACTGGCTATGCTGAGTTGTCGTTTGAATGGCAGGGTGGGATGGGTGCCGACTGGCTATCTGATTGTGATGTTTGTGAAGGGGGTTGCCCCAATCCCCACAGTCAATTTCCTATAGTGTTTGGGAGCTGTACGTGGGGGTGAGTGCTGAAGGGGAGGAGGCCAGCTCATTTACTATTGTCAGTAACGTAGATCGGTAAATTTGCTGTAGCGGCAAGGTTTACAGGTTGTGGGGCTCAAGCTAGGCTGGAGGCTATCAGGTCTTTCCACGGCAACTCCTGCCAATCGGCAGCGGCCATGATGCAGCTCAGGAAGCATTGTTTACAGGTAGCACCACTTCTTGAGGTGGCTGTATCTGGCACCATGATCAGCCTTATTTGGACAGCTATCTTGCCTAACATCAGCACGTCTTCTCCCTGCCCCAGTCTTATCTGCAATATCTGAATTTTGATACATTAGCTGTCACTTCGGTAGTGACTTTCCCATGTTACTGCTGTGATGACAGCTCACTCACTTAGTAAACATGCCTCTAAGTTTCTATCTAAGGCAATAGAGGGGTTACATGCTTGTCCAAGATTTCAAGGCACAACAATGGGATTTGAATCTGGCTTCCTTGGTTTATAGCCTGCTGGTCTAATCATTTGGCTACCCCTCACTGCAAGGCTCAGCCTCCCTCCCCCCTTCCACCTTATAAAAGGATATGCAGTTACCACATGAATTTGTGTGCAGTAACTAAGGATCGTGGCAAGTTAAAAATATGTCCAGCATGACTCATGAACCTGGTGTCCTCCTGCCTCCCCAGCCACAGGCAGGAACTCACTCTTATCGGACTTCTTGAAAACCCAGTGCCCCTTATGTACTTGAACCCCACATGGCCACACTGCTTGATACGGCCCTGGGTAACTATCCTGCCAGTGCAGTAGCTGTTACCAGGGCCACGTGCTCATCGTTACCACACACTAATTCATCAGACTTTAGCAAAAGGCTCCAATATTTACCTAGAAGGAAATCTCCCATAAATAAATTGCAAAAATACCCTGTCTTCTATAACTGTAACCAAGATAAAAACAAGACATAACACTTTTCTTCATCTTGCTGCATAACTGAAAATCTCCAAAAGACTCTCTCTAAAGAGATTGCTTTGCCTGACAGAGCAGATAATTAAATGTCACTCTGGTGATAAAAGTCACTCTGTAAAAAGATGTCCAGGTTCCTTGTGAGTGCGTGGGCTTGAGCATGTGTCTGCATTGTACATGTCGATGTGTTTGTTGTTTGTGTGCATGCGTATAGCTCCATTCATCTTATTACTTTAAATCACTGGTTCTCAACCCAGTCCTCTGGAACCCCCAGGCTAGTCAGGTTTTCAGGATATCCACAACGAATATGCACGAGATAGATCTGCATGCACTGCTTCCATTGTATGCAGATCTATCTAAAGCATATTCATTCTGGATACCCTGAAAACCTGACTGGACTAGGGGTCCAGAGGACTGGGTTGAGAACCACTGCTTTAAAACAAATTCCATACTTATTCACAAAACCAAAAGCTGATTGATGCTTAGCAGTCATTTCACTAGTCAACAGAATCTAGTAATATCCACCAGGGTTGGTTTAGGGATCTGCAGTCACACAGAGCTGCCACAGAACTGTAGGGGGAACCTTTTCAGACTACTCACCATCCCCAGGCTGCATTAAGTGCAAGTCACCCTGACCACACAGGGCACCACCACCAGAGCTAAGGCTAGCCCTGAAAACCGCTTATTGAAAGACCTCAGCTTAGCTTTGTATTCCATTTTCTTGCTGGAATAGCTAAGGAGTTAAAAAGTGATTTTGAGAAATAAGAAACATTTTTAAATATAATGCTGTACTTAATTTTGTTTTATTTGTACTTTTTATTTGAATTGTAATTCTCTTCTTTTATTCTATCCTGTTATTTTTGTTTATTTTAATTTTATTGTAAACTGTTATGGTATTTTTTATGATGTGGTATATCAAATTCAATGGTAAACAAACAATACAATCACAAATAAAATTACAACATGGCAAGATGGCATCTGGGAAGGAACTCAGATACTGACTCACTGCTCTTGCTGGGCTATATTGCCTCCTCTGAGCTGCTGGAATGGGCCAGCGGAAATGCGAGCAGAAGAGCCTACCCCTCAGGCTCTATAAAGACACTGACAGCCATGCAGAGGACACTGGAGTTGTGTGGAATTGAGGAAATTGGAGCTGGAGTGGTATCTTTGGTGGGTCTGCAAGATGAGAATGCCACAGACCTGAATATATCTGAGGTGTTCTTCAGTCCTGAACTTCGATTGGCACTGCCATAACCCAAGTGTTGGGTCTGCTGGTATGTGCTCTCCTCCAGACTGCAGATAAGCATGCCGTTGAAGGGGAGTGAAAAGGGCCTACCAGCATCTATCCAGACTGGTGAAGACTGGGAGATGGAAGGGACAGACGGTACAATGTCCCCCCCGGATGGTGAAGGTACAGCTGGAATCCAAGTTGAGATACTCTTCTGAGTCTGGTAGGATAATGAAACCTACTGTAATAACTTTGGAATCATTATGGGAAGCCATTGCAGCTTTAAATTCCTTCTTTATTACTGCTGTGGGTTCTTTTAAAGAAGTAGTAAATGTGGTTAGAAATGCTGTTGCTGAGGTCTCTCAAGCTTAGAATGCACAAGTTGGGAAAGTTTCCAGATGGAAGTACAACTAGGAAAACTCTGAGAGATGAAGGTGTTGTTGGCCAGGAAATTGGAATATATGGAGAATGAATCTAGAAGGAATAATTTGTGGATTTTAAACTTCTCTAAATTTCCTCTAACCTGTCCTTGGCATCTATCTCCTGGAGATCTGGGTCTGATCCAGCCCAGCTGGGAGTTATGGACCTTACAGGGTTGTTAGAGAGCTCCCTCGAAGTAACAACAGAGTGGGTTACCCTCCTTATTACTTTTGCCATCGAACCAGACTATAATTTGATATTGTATTTATTTTTCAAGAATTTGCAGGAGCAATTTATGGGATCAAAAGTGCATATTTTTCCTGATTTTTCCAAGGATACCCAAAGAAGGAGAAGGTGATTCAGTTCGCCAGATGTAGGGAAAGAGCTTTCCTGAGGTCTTTTTATATCCTAATGTAATTTGAATAATTTTTGAAGTTAGGTTTGTAATTGTTTTAGTATTTATATTTTTGGTGGTATAAAGGGTATTTGTTTTGTGTGGATATTTTTAGAATTACCCTTTGGCAGTAAAATTGTATAAGTTATTAGTTTTGCATGTACCATGATAGTCATGCCAAAGAGAGATTCCTTCTGGAGTTTGTAAGATGTAACATGTATGGGCAGTTTGCCAAGTTATGCTTGGAAATTCTTCTTTATCAAGCTTGTGGTTCCCAATATTACGGGACTGCATTTCTTGGTACTTCAGGATCGCCTCCCTCTCCAAGTAATTCACAGAATAATCACTTGGAACTGATTATCAGTGTCGTTCTAGTGTCCTCCTTTACCACTATGTTGGTTTCCTTGCATCCAGTTTCTTATCCGTTGGACTAGGAATATCCCAGGTGATCATAACCATCTCATTCTCTGCAATTCTCTTAGGGTCATGATCCCAGTGCTTTTCAGGTATAGTGATGTTGTAGTGTATACAGAGCCTGCTGTACACAGTATAACTCATGTGAACAGAGGAAAAGGCATGACCTCTTCCTCAGATCCACATCAGTACTCAAGGTACACTTTCTGTGCATATGTGCTATTTATTTCTTTGAACCTTAACCGAGTTGAAATGAGTTTTCTCTGCACCAAGGTTTCTCAAGCTTAACCAGTCCATTCAATAGAGGCAGAGCATGCAAATCTCTCTCATGCATATTCATTTTGGTTATCCTGTAAACCTGACTGGCTAGGTGTGTCCGGGGGACTGGGTTGAGAACCCTGGTCTGCACAATGAGAGCATTGCCATATAAATCCTCCACCTACATTTACAGTAGATATTCTTGATTGCCTCCTATCTACTGCTGTCAAAAACTGCTGTTGCTGAGATACAGTATTAGCAGATTTGCTGAGACATTTTTTCTGCCTGGCTTGTTTTAGAGAATTGTAGGGGAGTTTATGGAAAAATAGCTATCTTCTGGGGTTTACTGTTTTATCCTAACTTACTCTATTTCCTGAATTAGTCATGTTCAGTGCAAAGAGAAATCTGATCACTTAGGTAAAGAGATCTAGTGTAGCATACATCTTTCTAGCACAGATATACTTGAAAGCAAATCATTTTTTTTTTATTTGTGCACCATTTTTTTTGTTTAACTCCAGCTAAAGAAATAATTTAGAAAAGGAGCTTATAAAAAAATTTCAAGACTAATTGCAAATAAATTTCACATGCCAAATATTAATCTTGCTGCATGTAAGTAAGATATTAAAACATATCAGATGACCACAAGGACATAGAAGACTGGCTTCATCATGATTCGTCTCCCATATGTATTCTTATTTAAATATAGTCTTAGATGACTGAAAACTGCAATGTGACTAGTAAGTGTTATAATAACCAAGACATGTACAGTAATATAAAAATGGAAGACCTAGATGAAAGTTTGGATTGGAAAAGCCTTATGGCACCTAAATCAGACAGGCAAGAAGCCTATACTTTAGAGGAGTAGTCTAATGTTAGAGCAGTGGATTAAGCACCAGGAATACCAGGTTCACATCCCACTGACACATCTTACATATGACCTCAGGTAAGTCACTTAACCCTCCATTGTCTCACTTTCAGAGATAAATTGTAAGCCCCTCAGAGAAAGGGAAGTATCTACTGTACCTGATCACAACTCACCTTGAGCTGCCATGCGTTAAAAGGGCGGGCGCTAAATTGAAATAAATAAGAGATTCCACAGAACAGCTCAAACCCTTCAGAAAGTTTCAGCACAGAAGATATGGTGGGAAATAAAATCTAGGCAGCTTGATAAGATGTTGTGGTGTTTTATGGAGTTCTGAGAAATGGATCATAGAAGTCTGCAACAATTCCTCCAAATGAATGGGAGTGCCAAATCTAGCATATTATCTTTCCCTGGCCCCATTAAAGAGGATGACTGAGTAACGAGGGTTCCAAAGTACCCACTGCACCCCAAGAGCTGGCACCTATGCTCTGTAACATTTGCTGAAGTTGAGGGGACACTGCTACTAACATCATAGCACATGCATTTTAAGTGAATATTTTTATGAACGGGGGAATCCGTGAAAGCAAAATTGGCAGATGTGTCTATTTTGGTTTTGCTATGCACCTCTAATATTAATCTGCGCTGTTCAATGAAATCCTCCTTTTTTATGCCTGGAGAGAAATGCTTAGTAAATCTGTTCCTTCAGTCGAAGCTTTGCCTCGCCAGTATAGCAGCTCTCTGGCACTTGAATCACTCAGCCTCTGGCTTCATGCCAAGCATTCTGCAATGACCAGTTTAAGCACTCCCTATTGTGTCCTAATGCTATTGTACATTAAATATGGCTTTTCTACAGAGATTCTGTGAGTGCACCAAGGAGCAGTTTGCAACTCCTTTGTTAAATATCTCTTTCTTCCACTCTTCCAGTTAGTTATATACTTTGAAATGGAGCATTCTATTTTCATCTAAAAAAGGTTTACTCATCCTACAATTACAGTTTAAGGTATCTATTTTTTTTGGCTCAGCAATTTACTCCTAGTAACATAATAGCCTAGTAAAAGTATGATGCCAGAAAAAGACCAATATGATCTATCTAGTCTGCCCAGTAAGGAGACTAGAGTGGTACCTGCTTCTCAAAGCAGACTTCCCATCTCTATTTGTTGATTTCTGCTTCTGTTCCATTGGGTGTTCAGCTCACTTGAAACCAACTTCTGTTTTTACAACATCATGAGTCTTCATTTGAAACTACCTGGGTCTAAAAGTGGTTTGGACAAATTTATTTTATTTTGCTGTATTTATATCCTACTTTTTACTGGGTCAAGGTGGTATCTTGGGGAATACATTTAACATGAGGGGATATGAGACATATATGCTAATACTTACAGGGAACATGGGCAATGGAGAGTTAGGTGGTTTGCCCAAGACCACAAGGAGTGCCTATAGGACTAGAAATCCCAGTCCCTCTGGCCTGAGATTGCTGTCCCCAGGTGGGACTTGAAGCCCTGGCCCTCTGGCCTGAGGTACCTTGTCCTAAGCACTGGACCACTCCTCCCCTGGAGGAGGGGTCCACAAACCATTACTAAAGTGCACTGGGGAATCTGTCTAGCTCTTGGGAACCTGACAGGTACTTGTGACCTGGATTGGCTAGAAAGAGGATCGTGGGCTTGATGGACCTTTGGTCTGACCCAGTATGGCATATCTTACTTTTTTATGTTCATACCTGGGGTTTTGCCCCTACATAATTTCTCCTAAATGTGCCCAGCTATTGAAATAACTACCTTGGCCAAAGACTGAACCACAGTTCCTGTCAGAAACTAATATCTGTGCAGCATTATTTGGACAGTAGGTATCACTTTTAAGTGATGATTAAGACTTCCCGCAGCATCTTCAAGCATCCTCGCTCCTAGCTGGTGCAGAGGTCAGCCTGAGAGTCTAATGTGGGTCTTCTGCACGGCAGCACATAGCACTGCCACTGAACCAGCCCAACAATGAAGACATCTTTATTTTTTGTTTCGGACATATAAGCATATTGTAAAAATGAGTGTGCACAGAAATTTCTATCAAATTAAAATCTTAGCTAAAACTGCAAATCTGAACATCTAACAGTGTCTGATCTCTTCTCATGATGACTGTGGCCAGACCAAGGGTTTTGGGTGCTCTAGGCAGGCCTGAATGCCCCATCTCCCCGATAATCACAGGGCTTTGCCACCCTAGGCTGCTGTCTGGTCTGCCTAGTGGACAGGCCAGCCCTGACTGTGATCATGACACTTGGAGGAACATGCTGGTCATTCTTTCTGGCACAAGAAGTAAGTGAAATTGGTGTATAGAGTTGGTCACTGTACTGAAACTTCACTGGTCACTCTGGTGAATCAAATCCGTTTCCCCTGACTGGAGCACGTTTAGTCCTTTGGGTTATGGATGCAGCCTTTGATTTTATTGCTGTTGACCTCATGCTATTAAGACTTCAAGAAATTGATATTTCTGTAATTGTTCTCAGATAGTTGCATTCTTGTCTTTCACAGTTCTCCTTTCAGGTTCAAAGTTAAAATTGTCTTTTCAGCTTTGTTCTGTGGATCCCTCAGGTTGTTTAACATTTTCTTAGTTCCCTTTGCCACCTTGATTCAAGGGTTTAGAGTCAGTGTAAATATATATGCTGATGACATCATAAGAATGGGATGTTTAGGATCATATTGCTTCTTTGTCTCTTGCCAGTTTCAACGACTGTCTTCATGCCGTGCCTAGTTGGCTTTGCTTTCCTGCGATGTCTGAGGCAGTATAGTTTTCTTGATCTGCTATTATTGTAGATTTCTCATTTCTGACTAGGGAATCTGGGACGGTTTAGGGGGCCATTATTAATAGCAGGTTGACCTTTAAGAAGTGTCTCTCTCAGTTGACCAGTAAATCTTTTTTTTTTCGCCCTTCAAATCATCGGTTTCTTAAGACCTTACCCGAATCAGAAAACTCTTCTTGCTCTCATTCATGCATTTGCCATTACTTGGCTAGAGTAATTCTCCATCAGAGCCAGAGCAAGGGTATTAAGGGCCCCCAGGAAAACTGTCAGCCTTACAACCCTGCCCCCCGCCCCAAGATTTTGATAATTAAACTAACAATTCAATTCAACAATCATGAAACACCACCCTCCCACGACAATGCTGTAAAAATGCATAAATGGACATACTTTTAAATATTAAGCTGTGCTTTGTATGTATGTACGAGTATGCACATTCTCCCTGCAGGTAAAAAGACTGTGCTGCTGGCTCCTTGAGGTTGTCTGGCGGTCAGGATCTACTGGTGTGCTCTGACTGCTGCCACTTGTTTGCTACTCCTTAGAAGCTGCTTTACTGGGCATCTGCCTAGCTTTGCCTAATGGTCAGGCTAGCCCTGCTCTCTCTTATACAAAATGCTGCTGTTATACTTCCATATAATGTGAAAAACAGGGTCATATTTCCCCTCTGCCTGCTTCGGTGAGAATTCAGGCCAGGATTTTATGGTTGACACACGGGGCTTCTTATTCTGGTCCTTTATGATATCCGAGTTCCTTACTGCAGTTCTTGATTCCTTCATTCATCCTGGGGTAATCTGCTAATTGTTCCCTCTCCTTTGTGCATTAGACTGGAATTTGCTCATTGTTCTTTGTCTCTGCTTTATTGGGATTTTCTGCCCCTAGATCTGTGAGTCATTGTTTGAAATTTAAAAAAAAATCTAAAAGCTAATTTTTTCCCTCTTGCTCTTGGTAGATCAATAGGCCAGTCTTTCTAGAGCTGCAGAGGGACTCGTTGTCTACGCCAGCAGTAATTTGTTCAAATACGGTTTGTTTCTTATTTTCTACTCTCTTTGTCTTCATTTTTCTCTTTTTTATTGGAAGTGCGTGCTTGTTACTAACCTCTGGATTTTTATAAACTGCTATGATGTTGTGATGAATGACATCATAGCAAATATACAAAGAAGGAAAGAAAGAAAGCTATTTATTTTTTAGGGTATCTTTCCTTTGCAAAGGATGTTAACGTGCATGGCTCACAGATAAGTAGAAAGAAAATCAAGAGAACTCTGACACAGATTCATTCTAGTCCTCTTTCAGGTAGTTTCTTAGGACTATCAAGGCACATTTCAAGTTACATAATGTCAGGTTTACCAAAGTGCCTTAATAGCGTACAAATGACCATGTGCTGTGAATGCAGAGCTGCAATAACTGTTACCACGCTGGCATGACAGCATGTGCTAATTTGTATGCAAACTGCAGGTTGTGGTTTTGGGGTGGATCGGGATGGTTTTGGGGTGGAGAGTAGGCATGACATTAGGTTATACCTAGCCACAGGACTGCAAGAGGTGGCATTAAAGGCAGCCACCCCACAGGCAGTGTGGCTGATGCTAAAAAAAAAAAGGATCAAAATGGAAGATCTGACCTTTAGTAGTAATATTGTGGTGCTTCATGCAGTACCATGACATTAGTGCTAAGGGTCAGATCCGCCATTTTGAACTTAGGTGGCAACAAGGTACCTTCTTGGTAAGCGACAGGGGGATGAGAAGGAAAGTAGAGCTGTCATCACTAGTTACTGAAAGTGTTTTTATGAGGGGGAAGTTTGAGGCAGCATCACATCCCATGTTAACTGCATTGACAGCACCTGTGCTATCTGCCAATGCATGTAACACAGGACTCATGCGCTAAGGGGCTGATGCTATACAGGGCGTGCAGAGAGGTACATGCTGGAAACATGCACAAGTCCCCAGAGGCGTAGCGTGGGGGGTGCAGGGGGGGCCGGCCGCACCGGGCGCAACATGGGGGGGGGGCGCTCGCACTCGCAGCTCTCTGTTGCCGATGAGGGGGAAAGGCAGGTCCCTATGATACATGTTGGCGCGTACGCCATCTGGTGGTGGCACTGCAAAGAGGTTTGCGCTATAGCCCTCGAGCCCGCAGTCCTGGGAGTCGCATTGTTTTTGGCAAACCCTCGGCAACAAAGCGCAGGCGATGCGATTGACCCCCTCTAGGTAGCTATTTCACACAAGCTGCCGGGGCGGGGTGGGAGGGGGACTGTTTATCGCGTCGTCGCCCCTCGATCTCAATGTAAAGCTGGGGTTGGGGTCGGATCGCCCTGTGCGCTCGAGAAGGCGGAGCTGCAGGGCGGCATCGCGAGTTTCTGGTTCCGGATCTCCTCCTCTTCCCTGCTGTTGGGCGTTTAACCATGCTTGTCGGGCTCTTGCTGCTGTGCTGTTCGTTTCCCTGGACTCCGGCTCAGTGAGGTCAGTGCTGACGATCGCTCCCTCCCGGGGTAGGATCACGGTCAGCTCCCCCGCGCAAAGAAGCTCCCCAGCGGCTAAAATCCACGGGTTAGGGGGCGCAAATTACTTGCCTTGCCCCGGGTGCTGACAACTCACGCTACGCCACTGCAAGTCCCTATCCAGAAGGTATAATGGGCAGTTGCTAGTCTGCAAGTGTGTGTGTAAGTCCCCTTGTGTGTATATTCCGTTCGAGTGTGCACAGAGGCGGAGCCTGGAAAGAGCATAGATGGGACATAAATCTACATGCCTAAATTACCGAATACTATGACGCACCACTGAGCTGATATAGAGCAGGCCTAACTTCCACAACTAGACTCAGGCGCATCTGTATGCCCCTATCCTTTACAGTAAAGCCCGTGCATATATTACTTTATAGAAGAGGCCCCGAATACGCACACAGCAATGTGATTTGTCTACACGTGAGATTAATGAATTCCCTTCCATGCATCCCCCTGCTTTTCCACACATGCTTTCCAGCTACTGCACTTTAGCTTTTGCAGTAAAGGTGCGGTAAGTGCAAAACTTTACTGCACTTCAGCAAACATGTCCCAAGGTAGAAGGTAAAAGTATCTATTTGCCCTCTCAGGAAAAATGAAATGCCGAAGAAGAATTTTCACATCAAGGATGAATCTTGCAAGCAGCATTACTGAAGCTGCATATTCTGTTAGATCCATTTTTTCAGAAATGCCAGACAATGCTAACATATTGCGAAAAATGAGAAGCAAAGGTTATTTCTGAGGGTTTGTCTACATTTTTTTCTTACCCCATAGACTTTACATTAGAATCTTATGAATTTCGTTTTTTCATTTCTTAAATTTTTTTATTAGGGAAAATATGGATTATAATTCAAGTACAACTTATCCCTGAAAATGAGCTCTGAGAAACAGATCTACCTTTCTGGATCCGTTTGGTACTTGTGACCCAGACTGGCTGCTGTCAGAAACAGGATGCTGGGTTTTCATTCAATTCAGCATGGCTTTTCTTTGGTTCTTCTATATTTTATTTATTTCAATAGCCTGTCTTCCCAAGAATGCTCAGGATGGATTCTATAAAACCATTCCTAATAATATTACACATAACAAAACTTACAAACAGTACCAGCATAACATCTTAACAGAATCAATCACTGGGAAATATCATCAGGGACTACCGTACCAATCACATAATACAAGCAAGCAAGCTCTAACCTTAGAGTTTAAAGCAAATCAAAATTCATGAAAAGATATATGTTTTTAAAGCCCTGCTGAATGTCCTCAGATCATCCATTAAGTACATTTCAGAGGGTAAGTTATTCCATTGTTGTGGGATTAAATAATAAAAAGCACCAGCACGATTTCAAGCTAATCGAGTTGAAGAACAACCAAAATCTGCCCAGACTGGGAACAAAGGGGACGAGTTAGAAAATGACATTATGACCCATTTGTGTGTATGCACATAAACTATATATATATATATTTATACACACACACACATGCATATATATATGCACACATATCCACATATATATAGATATACATTCATACATACACAAAATAGCAATAAAATAAACTAGAATAAGAAAACCTTCCATTTTGTTCTGAGGAGCAGGACAACAAAAAAGACAGAAAAACAACAAACTATGCAAATATCCCATGGAGCCATGAAACTGGTTGGAGCAGAGGTGGAGTTGTGATATACGTTTGTATGTTATAAATATGTATGTACAGATCAAGAACGCACACATATTCAATTGCACAACCTTCAGAGAGCGGTAAATTTGGGCATGGGTATTTGCATGCTATTGTGACTGGCGCTGGGAGCTTACTTATAAAGCCACATAGGCACCTACGTTGCCCTCATACAATAGGCTTAAAATAAGAGCCCTTTTGGGCTTCTCACATAACATTCAGTTATAAAGTTATCCCCATCGAGGATCATTTTATTACCAGCTGCATAAATGGACCCTGCTAGCATATACTGAAAAAGTAGCAATTTTATATCTTTACACCAGAAAGGACGAAACATTCTAAAAACCTTAAGTTAAAACAGTTGTATGCACTCTCAGCACTTTGATCTTAAAACCACATTATCTTGCAACATAGTCACACTTCCAGCCTATAATGTAGAAACATGTCTCTGCAAAGATTACATTGATAATGTAAAAACCATATAACACATTGGGGGTCATTTGCTAATGGTCAGTGCACGCTTTTTAGGAGCTGAAATGAACCAAATGCATGCTCACTAATTCACATCTGACCCACTTATTTATTGATGATTTAACTGAAGATATAGAAGACTATCTGGGGGTAATTTTATAACAGGTCACCTATGCTGAAAGTCTAAGAAGCTGTCTATCTTATTTCTGTTTTATAAAAGCAGTGTAGATACTTATGGTGTGCAAATTCAAATGCACAAATCTTTGCCCACTCTGAAGATAGTTTAGATATGCACTTTTACACTATGGGGGTTATTCCAAACCAGGCCCCCGAATAACTTCCACGCCGGTTGTGCAGGGAGGTTACTCGGGGGTGGAGAAGAGGCGATCTGGGGGCGGAGAGTGTGGGCAATGGGTGGTCACCAGCCCTGGACGTACAGGGCTGATTCTAATGTCAGCCCTGTATGTCTAGGGCCGGCGAATTGGCCGGGGAGGTTATCCCACCCCCGGGGTGGAATAACCTCCCTGGACATTTTTTTTTCAATTCGAGGCACAGAAGGGGTTGGGACGGACAAAGTTAATCCCCCGCAGCCTGACCCTGGCCTTAGGAAGCCGGATCAGCAGTCGGGCTGTGGGGAATTGACTTTTTGGAGCAACGACCGGCATTGTGGCTTTTAAAATGAGCCGTGGTGCCATGGCAATGGGATGCCATGGCGCTGCAGCTCCATTTAAAAGCCCTGGCTGAGTTAGCCAGGCTAGCGCTGTATGTGCAGACTGGGACTGAATTCTAGTCCTGGCCTGCACGTACAGTGCTGTTCACGATTCTGATCCTGCGGGCTGGACGTGCCCCACGAGATCAGAATTGTGATCTCCTTTGTACGTCCAGGTCAGCCCAGACGTACAAAGGAGATCTACGTCGTGAATAGAATCAGGCCCTATGGGGTTAATTTTCAACTGTGGTGGTTAGTATTTATTGAAATGTCAGCTGACACAGTTAAATATAATTCAGATACTCAGCATTGGTATCTGGACACCGACTAGTGCTGAATATCTGGATTCAGGGTACCACTATCTGGTTAGTGGTGATATTTACTGTGGCTGCAATCTATTGGCTATCTGAACAGAGGAAATGAAGAACACCACTAATCGCATAACATGCAACTCCACCCCATCTCTGTCCATAAACCACCATGGTACATGGTGTCAGAGGGAATGTTCTGCCGCACACTGTATATTATTCTCACTAGCACATCCGGTAAACTGGTGCTACATACCAGTTAACTGCCTTTGAATATCGGCCCCTATACGTACACATGTGTATTTTGTAAACTATGCAAGCACTTGACAACTGAGTCCCTGCTTCACTCAAACTATGTCTCCGGGAATCCTTAGATATGGTCTGCATAAAAGTATATGTGATCTTTTGACATGAGCACTTTTTATGTGCATGTATACAACTCTGCTGTTGTACAAAAGGCTTCATCTACTTGTAAAACAAGCTTTACATGTGAAAAAGACCTTTATACAATTAGCTCAGAGAAAGTCCAAAGTAACCACTTGGAGATTTTCCAACAGACTTGAGATACATTAGCAAAGGGGAAAATAAAGGCAGAGTATGAGGCCACATCCAGAAAAGAAGAGCGCACATTCTGAGGAATCTCCTTTCCAGGCACTTCTCCAGTTAGTTCAAGAATACTTTCTGTGGTTTCATTCACACACAGAATTCCTCATTCCTCATGGGGAGAGTGGTATGTATATTCTAGCTCCAAAACACTATCTGTGACTCAGATGGAAATTGCAGTTTCCTTCCCTTTGCTTGTAACAGTCTGCAGTGATTTTGATGGAGTAGATAGCATTATTAGAAAAGGTTCAGAGAAGAGCCACCAAAATGGTAAAGGGGATGGAAGGATACTCTTATGAAGAAAGGCTAAAAAGGTTAGGGCTCTTTAACCTGGAAAAGAGACGGCTGAGGGGAGATATGATAGAAGTCTATAAATTAATGAACGGAGTGGAACGGGTAAACGTAGATCAATTGTTTACGTTATCAGAATATAGAAAGACTAGGGGACATGCAATGAAGCTACAGGGTAAACTATTTAAGACTAATAAAAGAAAATATTTTTTCACTCAACGTGTAATCAAACTCTGGAATTTGTTATGTGGTATTAGGATGTGGTAAAGGCTGTTAGTGTTGCTGGGTTTAAAAAAGGTTTGGACAAGTTCCTGGAGGAAAGGTCTATAAACTATTATTAAGAAGGGACCCAGGATATCAATGCTTGACCCAGTACAAGCACTGTGGAAACTGTGTCTTTTGGGGAAACTGCTAGGTATGTATGACCTAGACTGGCCACTGTTGGAAACAGGATACTGGGCTTGATGGACCTTGGTCTGACTCAGTATGGCATATCTTATGTTCTTATGAGAAGTAGCCTAATGGAGCAGTGGTCTGCGAAACAGGGAAGCCAGGATTCAAATCCCAGACACTCCTTGGGAGCTTGCGCAAGTCACTCAACCCTCCATTGCCTTAGCTATATACTTAGATTGTAAGCCCTTTGGGGACAGGAAAATACAACAGTACCTGAATGTAACTCACCTTAAACTACTACTAGAAAAGGCATAAGCTAAATCCAAAATCTCTCCCTGATGAGGCCGGTACAGGAAGTAAGTCTGCACTCTTCCAAAGCTAAAGTGGAAGGTAGTAATTGCTTCCCAGAACTCAAAGACAGACTGAACTCTGGCAGAGATGCCAAGCAATTAGTCAACTCTGCCAAGCAGGCCTCTGGAGATTTTTCTTGCAGTCTAGACACTATATTGCTGTATTGGCTAGAACAAAGAGAAAAGGGTTTAAAGGGTAAATCCAAAGTTTCTCCCTGCCTCTTCATCTTATTAGCAGTTACGAAAAAATATTCAGATATTTTGAGACAATGTGGAGGCACATTCCAAGTTGGCTGTCCATGCCCCTGTGCGTCGGATCGGAAGGGGGACACACAGAGGCAGAAACGATTCTGATCACATGGGGGCTAGACATGCCCCATGGGATCGGAATCAGGTCTGGGCCTGTATGTACAGGCCAGGACCCAATTCAGATCGGTCTGCACGTACAGACCCCTGCCTGGCTAATTCAGTCAGGGTCCTGAATGGAGCTGTGGAGCCATGCATCCTGCTGCCATGGCACCACGGCTCCATTCAGGAGCCATGATCCCAGGCTGCCAGCCACTTGTTCCATTCCCTACAGCCCAACCCTTGATCCAGCCTCCCATGGCCAGGGTCAGGCTGCAGAGAACCTCCTGCACCCCCTCACCCCACTTCTGCCACCCAGGCCTGCCATCCCCCAACATCCAGGGGGACTTATTCCACCTCCGAGGTGGAATAAGTCACCCGTCCAGTCTGCCAGCCCCAGATGTACAGGGCCAATTTTCGAATCGGCTTTGTATGTCTGGGGCCGCAGACCGCCCATTGCCTGACCTCAGCCTACCTCCACAATTCCCCCTCCCACCTCCATCCAAGCCTCCCCATACAAACTCCTTGTTTGTACAGGGAGGTTTTCGTCGGGGACAGCAAAGGGACGAATAGCGGGGATGGACATCCCAACAGTCCCAATAGAGAACATCCATGTGGGACTTCCTCAGATAGTGCCATCTTGGATTCTAACATTTTTTTTATGGAAAATATCAAGCACTCCTTAGTATTCCAAAGATAGACTTAATACAAATATTTAATTGGTTAGGTTGTGAACTAGTTTTTGCTGTGTAATTTCTAAATTAGATTTTTATCTTCAAACCGGTTTCCCAATACTTCAACTAAGAGCTCTCTGGAAAATGTGTAATTTGTAAGTGGTATTATGACATAGCTGGTGAAAGTTTTAGATTTTACAAAATGCTGTATTTGTTTTGTTTGCTATAACAGTACTTTGTCTTCTTTTATAAGTGTTATTTCATTGATGATTCTAGGCAGCATTTCATGACATTGATGGCTGAGTCTGTGGAGGGGAAGGGGGTTCCCCATTCTATTTTATAGATCTGGTGAGAATAAGTGTTTCAGGCAGTATACAGATGAGACATTGCAAGGGCAGTTTGGCTTCTTGCTCTTAATTCTCAGTGAAATCGTAACTCAGTGCAGTTTCCTTGCTGTTTTTCTAGACCAGTATCATGAGTGACTTTGAATGCTCAAAAATGAGAAAATCAGGCTTGCGCATAGGAAAAAGAGACAACTAATGAATTATGCAGCTTCCGCAGGAGGGGCCACAAATGCTTCATTAAACATTCATTATTGTCCAGTTTGCTGCTATTGTACCTTCTACCTATCATCTGCTCCAACTCTGAATAGTCTACCAATGGACTACCAAAAGGACTTGCAAGTATTTATCTTCTGGAAAATACTCTAAATCTTGGGGAAAAGGGAATTCTTTGTGTTAAAGCTTATAAATCTGTATATTTTAGAATTCAGTGTTTTTGTTGAGTCAGTCAGGTCTTAGTATCACCAGAGAGCTTTTTATTTAAATAAAATCAAAGTATAGCTTAGCATAGAAAGCAAAATAGAGTAAATAGTCTTTGAGTAGAAAGGAAGAAATTTGTTTCTAGAAACCTTTACAAAGAGACTTTCCAGTTAGGAGGAAATAAATCTGTGAAGTTGTCTTAAAAAGGTGTTAAAGCCAAGTGGCATATCAAAGGGGCAATTTGAAAGAACCTCTCTATCAAACCAAGGGCTGTGGAAAGTGAATCACTCAGGAAATTATTAAGACATTACCTTGCTTAGAAGGACAGGTCAGGGCACTGTGTAGCAAGCCAGCTTTTATTAAGTCTTCTTTCCCTTCCACCCACCCAGGCTCCCACCCAACTCAGGCATAATCTCAGCTTTACACTGTATAGGCTCTTAAATCAATAAAAGGGAAGGAAGTGGCCAAATTCACGTTCAGGTTCAGTTAGTTACCCTCATCAGGAACAGATTAATTAAGGACCTGAAATTAATAAATCATGAGGTTAACAAAGTCCATTAAACATATTGGGGGTCATTCTGAACCATGAATAAGCTGCCTATACGTGCAGGATGTACGTGTATCCTGTGAAAACATCTAAAACCGCATTCTACACATTCACGGCCCTGCACATATACGGTACATAAATGGGGCAGGAGGGGTGTAATGGGGGTGTGGCCAGCCATGGAGACATATAAAGTGTATTATGGCGATACCCGTGTATGTCCACAATAGTTCCCACAGATGTCCAGGTTATACCTGCTGAAAGGTGGAGTAAAGGTAGGACTTAGAAATATTTCTGCCCTGCACCTCAATGCAGCCCATAGTGGTGAATGGATGTGAAACCTATGCTGTGCACGGTTGTGTCTGCAGACTGGGAAACCACAGCATGCAGTGTTCCTGAACAGAAAGCAGTGGAGAGGGAAGTTCAAGGTCGCAGTAACAAAAACACACCCCCACAAATGTTGTGTTAAAGTTATTTTGTTTATCTAAATCTCTGGCACACCTTGTTAGTACCTCCATGTAATGTTTTGTTGGATGCAATACTGTTTTTAAGTTTATTGTAAACCGCTTTGATTATGGAAAGGCGGCATAGAAGTGCACAAATGCATGGGAAGAGCACAGGTGCACTTATCAGTGTGCTCTTCCCGGCTATGCTGGCATTTGTGAGTGAGCTAAAGGGGCAAAGCGTGGGTCCCCTAACAATGCCCACATCCTCGAAATGATACTGCTAACAGAGCCCTAGGACTGCACGTGAAAATGTCAGCCCAGCCATCGGTGTCATGTGCAGCACCCTGCCAGATGGAGTATTGCGCACCACACAGCGGACCTTTACAATATGCCCTATGCAAAGTGTACAGTCCCCAGATGCAGAGAAGATCAGATGTAAACCTATCAGAACACATCAATGGGGAAAGTCTATGCCAGTGGCCCTATGGCACCTGTCTTGTGCACAGGTCACTGTTGCGGTTGGTTACATATGTGGACCTATGATTTGCAATGCGCATACGAGGTTTGACCCTTGAAGCTGATATACGTGATGGGTTGTTTTGGCCTAAAGCAGCTCTGTGACTGTTTGAGGTCCACATGTGCAGGCATCATGTATGTCTGCATCATCTGGAACTGTAGTGATCAGGTATGATGCTGGGTTGGAAGTACTGATATCCATGGTTTCCATTTCATCATCTACATAAGAACATAAGAACATAAGATATGCCATACTGGGTCAGACCAAGGTCCATCAAGCCCAGTATTCTGTTTCCAACAGTGGCCAATCTAGGTCATATGTACCTAGCAGTTTCCCCAAGGGACACAGGTTCCACAATGCTTGTATTGGTTCAAGCATTGATATCCTGGGTCCCTTCTTAATAATGGTTTATGGACCTTTCCTCCAGGAACTTGTCCAAACCTTTTTTAAACCCAGCTACACTAACAGCCTTTACTACATCCTCCGGTAACAAATTCCAGAGTTTGATTACACGTTGAGTGAAAAAATATTTTCTTTTATTAGTCTTAAATAGTTTACCCTGTAGCTTCATTGCATGTCCCCTAGTCTTTCTATATTCTGATAAGGTAAACAATCGATCTACGTTTACCCGTTCCACTCCGTTCATTAATTTATAGACTTCTATCATATCTCCCCTCAGCCGTCTCTTTTCCAGGTTAAAGAGCCCCAACCTTTTTAGCCTTTCTTCATATTATTCGGTGCAGGGCATGCTGTCTGCTGATGACTGTTTCTGTGGGACTGCAAGTGAGAGTGCATGTATGTGTGTAGATGGAGGGCTGCACGGGGGGGATCTAGATTGGGGGATCTAGATTGCAGATCCACATATGGGGGGGGGGGGGCGAACAGGTATGCCAGGCAGGTACCTGGACTGTAGGGCTGACTACAGCATCACCAGGTGCAAGTGAGAAAAGGCAGGAGTGAGCAGGACAGGTCTACATTCATGTACCTGTCCATACACTTCCCTGTCACTAATAAGGGGACCTTAGCAGGTGGACTTGGAACACAGTATACCAGGCCAAGGTGCACCAGCATTGATCCACACAATGTGCATAGTTGTAGGGAGTGACGTTGGTGTCCCAGGCTATGTCTGTGTGGTGCTTGCCCTGCTGACTGCTGTCATTCCACTGGCCCTTTATTAGTGAAAGGGAAGTGTTTGACTGGTTCGCTATGGGGGGCCTGTTCTGCTGGGTTTGTGTGCTTACTTAGCATTGCACAGACATGTTCCTGAGAAATCCACACCATGCATACCTCGGGAGGTCGTCTACTGCCATGTAGGTAGTGCTGCACTGCTTCTTGTGCCAGATGGATCACTCTCTACTTGTTTTCCTGCTGCAGTACAGTGCTCTATGATTGCTTTGTAGTGTTCTAGGCATGCCATAAATTAGTTTCTATCATCTAATCTGCATCCTCCTATGGATATCATCAACTTACATTGTCATTCAACCTCAGAACAGATCTGTCCGTGCCCATAGCACCATCACAGATGCCTGTTTTGAAGGGGGGCATAGCTGTTCATGGCTATATTGCGGAAATGGGCAGTGTTGCAAATGTACATCTTTCTGGAATACAGTGAGCGTGGGGGCATTCAATGCCGTTGTCGGTGTATACCTGTCTTTGTACATCGTAGAAGTGTGTGGGGGACATGCCTAGCATGTCTATATGGATGAATCTGTGTACACGGCTGTGTCTAACCGCACGTGTGCAGCATCGGGTTCTATTTATGCGTGTTTCCATTTGAACGTGCCTGCTGCCCGGATGTGCATGTTTTCAGAATGGGCTTCATTAGATATAGTTGTATTAGTACAAGTATCCCCAGCAAACCAAAGTATGTAAACAACTTAAAAAGCTAAACAAAACCTTAAAACTAAGATGTAGTCAGCAGTCCAGCAGTGAGATGGCAATCCAGTCTTTTGCACCGAGTGTCACATGTATGATTTCCTACCAGTTGGTGAGGGCTGTTATGTGTGCACTAGGTGCAAGGAACTCTTTGCTCTCAGGGAACAAATCCTATCTCTGGAGACTAGAGTAGCAGACTTGGAGAAAATAAGGAAGACAGAGAGGTATATAGACAAGACTTACAGGGACATAAGTACTGAAGTCCCACCTTCAGTCTGGCAGCCTCCCTGTTACCATTGAGGAGAGAGGTCACATGACAGGAAGCATCATCCTGGAGTGGCAGGAAGTGATCCTGTAGCTAGGACCTGTCCTCCAGGTGATGTAAAACCCTTTTGCACCGAGTAGATTTCTCCAGGACAATGTGCCCATCAGGGAAGGGTTAGAACAATCGTTATAGTTGGTGATTCAATCATTATGCACATAGCTGCTAGATCATTGGTAACAAGTTCTAGCTCTTTGTATTAAAGCTTATGTTCTTTGTATAATTTTCACAGATGTTATATGTAAGATGAACAGGCACGTATTACTGTTTCGCCGGTTCATTCCATTGTTCTTTGTAAACCGCACCTGATCCATGGGAAAGTGCAGTATATAAGTGTCTGTTAAATAAAATAAATGAAATTATGCATGTATATAGCTGGGTGGCTGGTGGACAGGAGGATTACCTGATAACATACCTACCTGGTGCGAAGGTAACAGACCTCACGCGCCACCTAAACAAAGTTTTAGACAGCACTAGGGAGAAGTCTGCTGTCTTGGTACATGTTGGTACCAGTGATATAGCAAAGTGTGGGAGGGAGTTTCTGGAGGCCAAATTAAGGCTTTTAGGTAGGAAGTTGAAATCCAGAACTTCCAGAGTAGCATTCTCAGTAATGATTCCTGTTCCACAAACGACCCAAAAAGCAGTCAGAGCTCCAGAGTCTCAATACGTGGATGAGACAATTGGTGCAACGCAAAGAGTTTTGCATTTTGAGGAAATGGGAAACATTCTGGGGAAAGGAGGGGCTTTTCTGAAAGGATAGGCTACACCTTAACCAGGATGGAACCCGGCTGCTAGCATTAGCCTTTAAAACTGAGAAGAACAGCATTTAAACTAGAAAATAGGGAAAAGCCTAGTCACCCAAGAGTGCATGGTTCGGAAGAATGTATCCTTGAAGGATTCTAGCAAAAGAGGGAAGTTAGGACATCCTGACTGAGAGGTTCCAGTAAAGATAAAAGTAACCCAGATGCCCTTAAGTACAGAGCAGACAGAGCTGAAAGATTCCAAATTACTCTGTCTATTGATAACCAGATTAATATGAATAAAATAAACCTCTAAAATGCCTGTATGCAAATGCTAGAACTCTAAAAAATAAGATAGGAGAGTTAGAATATATAGCACTAAATGAGAGGTTATCTGAAAGACCTGCTGGAAGGAGGACAACGAATGGGACACTGTGATACTTGAATATAAACTATATGACAATGATAAGAGTAGATCAAATTGGTGGAGGGGTTGCGCTCTATGTTAGAGAGGTCATCAAGTCATACAGGATTAAAGTTATGCAGGAAACAAAATACACTGCAGAATCTCTATGGATAGAAACTCCATGTAAAAAGGGAAAGGCGATGGCAGTGGGGGTATACTACTCTCCGCCTGACCATAATGAACAAATGGATGATGGAATGCTAAAAGAAATCATGGAGACTAACAAAAGTTACAACACAGTAGTAATAATGGGTGATTTCAATTACTCCGGTATTGACTGGGTCAGTGTCACGATAGAACATGCTAGGGAGATACAGTTTCTAGATGAAATAAATTACTGCTTTCTGGAGTAGCTGATTCATAAACTGACAAGAGGGGAAGCTATTTTGGACCTAGTCCTTAGTGGAACATGGGATCTGGTGCAAGAGATAAAGGTCTTCAGTCACTTGGCAATAGTGATCATAGCATGATTGCATTTGATTTAATAAATGGAAGGAGGAAATCCACAAAACTACCTTTTAATTTTCAAAAGTGAGATTATGATAAAATGAGGAAAATGGTTAGAAAAAACAAAAAGGAGCAGTTGCAAAGGTTAAAGATTTATATCAAGCATGGGCATTGCTTAAAAATACTATCTTGAATGTCCAGACCAGATGTATTCCACGCTTTAAGAAAAGTAGAAGGAAGGCCAAAAAGCTGTCAGCATGGTTTAAAGGCAAGGTCAGAGAGACTGTTACAAAAAAAGCATCTTTTAGGAAATGGAAAAAGGAGCCAAATGATGAAAATGGGAAACACATTAAGCACTGGCAAGACTCAAGGCATTGATGAGGCAGAGAGAGAATATGGAAAGAAGCTTGCCATGGATGCAAAAACGCATAATAAAGACTTTTTCAAGTATATTCATAGCAAAAAACCTATGACAGAGTCAGTTGGACCATTAGCTAATAAAGGAGTAAAAGGGGCATTAAGAAGGGACAAGGCCATAGTGAAGAGACTGAATGAATTCTTTACTGAGGAAGATGTAGAGAAATTTCCCAATCCTAAAATGGTATCTAAAGGTGATACACTGGAAGAATTGAAAGAAATACTGATAAACCAGGAAAATATATTAAAACTACTTGATAAAGAAAGAGTAGCAAAATCACTTGGACTGGATGGTATACATCCGAGAGCATTGAAAGATCTGAAATACGAGACTGCAGACCTTCTATTAGTAATCTGTGAACTATCATTAAAATCATCTGTAGTAACTGAAGATTGGCGAATGACCAAAGTAATGCCAATTTTGAAAAAGGGTTCAAGGGGTGATCCGGGAAGCTCCAGACTGGAGAGCCTGTCAGTACCGGGCAAAATGGTAGAAACCATTATAAACAACAAAATTAGTGAACATTAGATAGTCATAGTTTAATGAGAGAAAGTCAACATGGATTTAGCCAAGGAAGGTCTTGTCTTACTAATCTGTTCAAGTTTTTTGAAGCTGTGAATAAACAGGTAGACAAAGGTGAGCCAGTTGATTTAGTATATTTTGATTTTCAGAAAATCTTTGACAAGGTCCCTCATGAGAGACTCTTGGTGAAATTAAGAAGTCATGGGATAGGAGACAGCGTACTATTGTGGATCAGGAACTCGTTAAAAGATAGAAAGCAGAGAGTAGGGCTAAATGGCCAATTTTCTCAATGGAGAAAGGTGAATTGTGGAGTACCCCAGGAATCTGTGCTGCGTCCGCTGCAATTTAACATTCATAAATGACCTAGAAATGGGAATAATGAGTGAGGTGAACAAATTTGCATTTGACACTAAATTATTCAAAGTTGTTAAAACACAAGAAGATTGTGAAAAATTGCCGAGAACCTTGATAAATTGGTAGACTGGACATTCAAATGGCAGATGAAGTTTAATGTGGACAAGTGCAACGTTATGCACCTAGGCAAGAACAACCCAAACTATGGTTACACGATGCAAGGTTCCACATTAGGGACCATCATCCAGTAAAAAGATTTAGGTACCATCGTGGTTAACACATTGAAACCCTCCACCCGGTGTGCAAAGGCAGCCAAGAAAGCAAATAGAATGCTAGGAATCATAGGAAAGGATTGGAGAATAAAAGAAAGGATATCATGATGCCTCTGTATCGTTTCATGGTACGACCACATCTTTAATATTGTGCAATTCTGGTTGCCGTATCTTAAAAAGGATATAGCGGGAATTCCGGTGATACAATGAGCTAGGCGGCTGCAGATCGCCGAGCTCCCATGTATCCTGCCATGAAAGCAACTTTATATGCAACAAAAACTCACTGGAGAAGTTGATTGTGAGACCCGAGAAGGAGAGGGGAACTAGTAAAAGAGTGTGGGAGAAAGGAAGTGTGTTGTGCAGCAGATGGCAACCATAACAGGGGAAGAAAGAAAAACCACGTGGAGCAGAAAGTAAGATGGTGTCCTCGGCCCCCAAAAGCCCGGTGGCTGACCAACTGGCCGGGACAGTGGAGGATATAACTAATGCGGTGGTGGCAGCTCTGGAAGGATGACTCCAGGCACTGTCAGAACAGATGTTCCAAGTAGGACAAGCGGTGGCAGACATTGGGCCCAGAGTGACGCAGGTTGAACAAAGGATTGCGGAGGTGGAGGAGGCTCAGCAAGCCCAAGGCAAAATTGTAAAAGAAATGGAGAAGCTAAAGAGATGCACGGAGAAGCTCGATGACTTGGAAAATCGGGGCAGACGAAAGAAGCTGCGCATAATGGGAATACCAGAGTCTGTCAGTAATAGCAAATTCCGCGGCTATTTGGAGAAGTGGTTGGTATCACAACTTTCCCTGGAGGCAAGTGTGGGCCCCTTGATTATTGAAAGGGTGCACAGACTAGGGCAGAAAAGAGAAGGCCCAAATAGACCACGTGTACTGATTGCAAGATTCCTGAATTTTGTGCAGAAGAAGATAGTGGTGAGAGCGGCGCGAGCGCAGAGGAACCAAACATCGGGAGGACAAAAATGATTGATCTTTCAGGACTACTCGACGCAAGTGAGCTTTGAGAAGGAAAGAATTTATGGGAGTTTGTGCAGCACTCATCAACAGGGGTGTACGATTTGCCCTTATGTATCCCGCCAGATTGAGACTGGAACATGGTGGAAAGCAGCATTTCTTTGAAACTGCTAAGGCGGCGCAGGCATTTGTGGACAATCTAGGCACTGAATGAACCAGTAATGTGCTGCAGAGGGATGTGGTAACAAGGTACTGCGATAAAAGATAATGTGTTGAACTTTGAAGGGAGAGCGGGGAAAGTGTGTGCATGCAGCTGGGCTGTGCCGTATGTGTTTGTTCCCTCTGCTTGTAGAATGGAGAAAGGAAGTATATGATTTAGTGTTGTTAGAGAGGGTTGGAACGTGGGGGAATGAAAAATTAGAGCAAAAATTTTTATTACAGTGTAAGAGAAAGGAGTCGGCTTATTAATGTTCTGGGATGAAACTGATACGATATGTGCTGTGTTGAGTCAGGGTAGTGAGGAACACTAGTAGCGGGGTGGGCAGAGGGATTAGGGGGAGGATGGGGGAAAGGAGGGGAGATACGGGGACTTGGGGGAGGGGGGTGGGGGTAATGGAGAGGGGAGGGTTAGAAGATCTGGGAACTGTCTGCCCCCGAGTGTGGGGTAACTACCAGCAACCTCTGGGTGAGTATGTATGGGGGAGGGGGACGGGAAATGGGATGGTAAGTGAAGGGAAGGGGAAGGGAAGGGGAAAAAGGGGGGGAGGGGGTTGGTTCCTTAAGGGGGAGGGGGTTATTAAGGATAGAGAGGGGACAAAAGGAAAATGGACAGGCAAGAACAATGAATACATATGTATGTTAATGTTACTCAGGTTACTATGAGAAATGTATTATGTTACAGTTAATAAGAGTCTGTAAGTGTTTTATGCCTAATAAAAGAAAATTGAACATAAAAAAGGATATAGCGGAATTAGAAAAGGTACAGAGAAGAGCCACCAAAATGGTAAAGGGGATGGAAAGATACCCCTATGAGGAAAGGCTTAAAAGATTAAGGCTCATCAACTTGGAAAAGAAATGACTGAGGCCTATAAATTAATGAATAGAGTGGAACAGGTAAACTTAGATCGATTTTTACACCATCAAAAAGCAGAAAGACTAGGGGGAATGCAATGAAGCTACAGTGTAACCCATTTAAGACTAAAAAGAGAAAATACTTTTTCACTCAATTTGAAATCAAACTCTGGAATTCGTTTCCGGAGGATGTAGTAAAAGCTGTTAGTGTAGCTGGGTTTAAAAAAAAAGTTTGGACAAGTTCCTGGCAGAAAGGTCCATAAACTATTATTAAAGGGGACCCGGGAAATCACTGCTTGCAGTAGGAGTAGCATTGTGGAACCTGAGTGCCTTTTTGCCACTATTGGAAACAGGATACTGGGCTTTATGGACCTTGGTCTGACCCAGTATGGCATATCTTATGTTCTTATGAATAGCATTTCGTTTTTATTCACCGGTCTCCTCAATTATTCACGTCAACCTCCTTTCTGATCTAAAATTAAGCAAATCAATTCTAAACAAAAATTCCAATACATTATACAGCATAATTGTCGGATAGTGTCATGGTGTATCCCATGTGATGTAATTAGCATTCCAACAGCAATGTAGTACACTGATGATTGGTAGATTCCAGAACACCCAACATTTCAAACAGCCTCTCCTACAGCTTTGGAGGCCCACAATGTTATCCTCATGCACTTTTCTCCAAGCATATTCATTTGTTTCCACTTCATCTCTTTATCATTGAACGGCATGTTTCATAAATCAGTCAAAGCTATTCCCATCTGGATTTGCTTTCAGTATTTGAGCGACTCCATCGGCAGTCACTAACAGCGTGTTCCAATAGGCAGTGTAACATGTACAGCCTCGCTGGCAGACTTATTGATTACACTTCACCAGCAAGCAACAAGAAGAAAGCGCTCGGGAAACCCCCAAAGGTGATCATTAGTACTGAGTAACAGTGTCACTAAACATTAGCACCATCAGCAGACAAGCTCAAAGAAAGCATAAGATTGCCAACGAGAGACAAGCGAGACTATTTCCTGTACAGAGTGAAAAAAAAGGGCATAAGCGGTCCTAGTACTTCACTTATACTGCACATGATGCAAATATTTTTGGGATAACCGGTATGTATTATGGTTATTTTGTATAGTACAGTATAACATACACCTCTGCACATTGTATTACTCTAAATGATTCTGGTTTTATTACCTGCTCTTCCTAACTTTATTTTAAATTTGGAGTCTTTAAAATATACACCATGTGCTTCTGAACAAACGGGAATGAAAAATTACACTGCCTGGCCATACACTGCTATTTATAGGAGGAGGATTATTGGAATGTTTTCCTTTTTACCATGTCAAAGGTAGCAGATGGGAGGGAGGCCTAGTGGTAAAAAAGTGTTTTTTCCTTACCTATAGTACTTGCAATACATAATGAGGTCAATATCCTCTGCCTCTGGGCTCTGATGTGCGCTCATTCTCTGTTCCAAGTTTTGCTCTTAAAATCCATCTCTATGAGCTGGAGGTGCTGAAGCCTTAGGAAACATATGCTTTTTCTCCAGAACTTGTGTTTTCAAAATTAGAGCTATTGATTGTGCATCTCTCAGAATCAGGCAAAGGATTAAGCAGAGCTGTTGGTTCATTTGAAAGCTTTTCTGGCTCAGTGCATTTTTCTGTTTTAAACTCTACATTTCATGCTATTAACCTAAGAAATATGAATTCAGCAGACACCTCAGTTTACTGTTTTCCCAATACTTGAGGCCCAAAATTTCAAAACGACGTATGCAGTTGACACCAGTACCAACCATTTAAGGTTTTTTGTTAATTGCCTTGGTTATATACATAGTGTTATGTGTTAACCATAGTTTCTATGCATAAAACATATGCAGAGGAGGCAGCATTTGGGGCAGGCAGGGAGGTGGGTACAAAGATTATATGTAAAGAGACAAAATTCAGCCATTGTGCATACGATTTTATACACCTTAGTCAGGCCAGCAAAAACCAGCACTAATTTATGCACATGAGTGATGATGCCCTTTCAGTGGCCATCACTGTCATAAGCATGAAGGTAAGTGCACCGGAAGTATTTAACTTTCTGCAGTGTGCAGCTGCTTTCAATATCAGGCCCTTAATTTGAAAAAAAAATTATCTATGTTGTTGCTTTAATTGCATCAGCATGCAAGCTATTTGAAAGATTTGATTCAACTGGAGCTCTCAAGGCCACATTTCGAGATGTATTTTGGCTAATGCTGTGCTAGGAATTTTCTACACTGGAATTTTACAAAAAATACATAAAAGAAAAAAAAACAAATAATGAACTGCATTCTGCTGTACAATCTCTTAAACTTGCATTTTCATGCCACGGTGGCAAATATTTAATAAACAAGAGAAACACACAGGAATACTCTATTATCCATCATTGCTTCCTTGCCTAAAGAAATTACAAAACATCATAACACATCAATTACAGGAAAAGAAACATGTCCCGTGTCAAGCAGTCTAGATTTTAATGTGCTTTGTACTCATACATCATAAAGCCCAAGATTGAATTCTGAAAACCATATACATTATTAAAGCACAATGTATAACATTAGTTTTGCAACTCAGGAAGGACTCTGTTTTGACTTGGTCTGCACACAAAATAGGACTGTGCTTTTATATTTGCTGACTGGGGCATGTGATGAAAGAATGAGTATTACAGAACAAGGAGAGAGAGAAATTCTCATTAGCAGCTTTTATAGCTCATTTAATTAACAGTTTTTTGAAATGTGGACTGCAGGATATGTTAGTTGCTGCAGCCATTATTTCTAGTTTTATTATTAAATAGTCATGTTTCATTCTATAAAAAAAACGTGTGAAATAAATGCAGGAACTGCTCGGAAGACAGTCTGCTTGGTGACTTCTTTCTGATGACATTGCAGTTAAAAGATTTTGATCTCTCCTGCAGAGGCCATTGACATTCAGAACAAACAGGCTTTCCTTGTGGTGGACAGGGGAAAAAATGCATGGCATGATAGCACATTAGACTGGATTTCATATCCATTCAGTATCTGTACAAATAATGTATTTCTTATTATCAAATGGAATTTAAAAGACATTTTCACACTGATCCATTAAATGAGATATTTATCAGAATCCTATATGCTATTCAAGTGCTTTTTTTCTCATCCGCAGTTCTCATACTCTTAAGTTGACATGTTTTGCAAATATTGCATTTGAATCTTGCTCAGATTATCTGATGATTGTCGAGTTCTGTTAGTTGCTATTGAAAACTGAAATATGAAATGCTATCCAGGCTCTTTTATATCTGCTTTCAAGGTCTGTCTGTAACTTTCTCATATCCAGTTGCTACATTAAATAACATTTAAGACTGGGAACCTAGCTATAACCTTTTTGTAATTCTAATGTTATGGTTCTGATTTTAACCTCATAAGGTAAACCATGGCCGGCACTTTGCAAGGAGGCACTATGCTGCCCTTTTGAATGGCTGAGAGCTTGGAAGACAGAAAGGGAAGGGGGAGGTGCCAAAAGTAATGCTTGATCAAGAAACCTTTTCATCCAATAACTGCCCTATCCATGGCTTAGTTTAGATCTTTGAAGACATGAAGTGGATGTCCAAGCCATGGAATCTGAGATGTCCAAGCCGTAACATCTGAAAAAAAGCCAGGCATGTCCAAGTTCAGACATAATTTCACAAATGTGGATATGCCCGATATGGATGTCTGATGGGACGTCTACATAAGCATCCCCAGAATAGTATTCCAGACCTTGGATGTCTAGGAATAGCCTAGTGAGCTAGGACCAGGGAAGCCAGAGTTTGAATCCCACTACTGCTATTGCTATGAATGTGCAAAGTACTGGGGATGGTGGAGTGCAATCTTCTCTATACCATCTGGATGTTTTACGGCCAAGCTAAGCACTTTCATGATACCTGATCATGCCAGGATGTTTCTGAGATGAGGTGGTGATGTTCAGGTCCTTGGGAACGGTCTAGTCACACCTTCACCACGTCCCTGTGCAGACTTGGACGTTCCATGTCTTGGACATCTCTATGCGCATTTCCAGATGTCCAAAGTACAAATAAGGCTTCTAAAATAACCCCATAGTTTTTGTTATTCAGATACAAATTGTTGTTGTTAAGTGCCGTCGAATTGGTGTCAACTCATGGTGACCCTCTGGATAGTTGTCCTAAACTGTGTTCGGTCTTCAGTCAGGTGGCTCACTGTTGACAGAGTCACACCCATAGCTGCTGTTAGTGTATAGATCCATCTCATTGCTGGCCTTCCTCTTTTACATTGACCTTCTACCTTGCCAAGCATGATGTCTTTCTCTAATGATCTCTCTCTTCCCATGATGTGTCCAAAGTATGAAAGTCAAAGTCTTGTCATTTGAGCTTCTAAGGAAAGCTTAGATTTGATCTCCTCTAGTATTGACTGGTTTGTTCTTTGGGCAGTCCATGGGATACACAGTATTCGTCACCAGCAACATAATTCAAAAGCATCAATTTTCTTCCTGTCTATTTTTTTCACTGTCCAATTTTCACATTCATATGGTGTTATTGAAAATACCATGGCTTGAACAAGTCAAATATCTGTATGGAAAAAGACATTACTGCTCTTGAGAATCTTGGGGAGGAGCTGAAGACTTTTCAGAGTAAAGATAGGATTTATGATGTGGTTGGATCAAAGTCCTTGGCACCTCTGACTGCTGATGTAGCTGCACATGAAATGAGAGTCAAACTGCAAAGATGTCTTGCATATTGGGACATGGAATGTACGAAGCATGAACCAAGGGAAGTTGGAGGTGATCAAGAATGAAATGGAACGTGTACAACTCGATCTGTTGGGTGTCAGCAAATTGAAATGGACTGGCATTGAGCACTTTGTATCTGATGATCACACGGTCTACTATGCTAGAAATGAAAGACAAAGAAGAAATGGTGTTGCATTTATAATTAAGAAGAAACTTGCAAGAACTGCAATGTAATGCAATGCAATCAGTGTACGCTTAATTTCTATTCGTCTAGGAGGAATGCCCATCAACACAACTATAATTCAAGTATATGCCCCAACAACAGCTGCAGAAGATGATGAAGTTGATGAGTTCTATGAACAAGTACAAGCTGAAATTGACAGAACATGCAAACAGGATTCAAATTACTTGTTCAAAATTAGCTTTCCTTGCTTATTATTTTATTGCATGGCTGCAAATTGGCATTTGGAGTTCATGGTCAGCTGCAGCTTCAGCCAAAATGATTGAAAACTGCTTTGCATTTTTATAACAAAAAGCAGTATAACAAATAAATAAACCCTAAATCGTAAACTGTAAAGATTAGTTTATTAAAATTTGATATACCATCCTTTGGGGCCATAAAGGCCTATTTTAGAAAAGACGATTGGAACTGTCGAAGTGGTGACTTTTACAATTTTAGTAGAATCTTAGAGAAGGCTCCGCTAAACGTGAAGTCTTTTTTAAATACCAAATAGGAAGCTACAGGAGTGCATGTATATGTGCCAGTAAGTGGAGCTGGGGCAACCATTTTACAAACACACATGACAGAAAAATCCATGGCAACTCGGCACTCCCATGTGTAAGTGTGTTCATTTAACAAGCTTTCATATATAAATGCCGCTTTTTTCAACTAACCCAACCAGAGAAACTAATAAGAAGCTGATTAAACAAGATTCACTAAGAAAGACCTCATCAAAAACTTATCTTTTTTGTCGGAGCAGGCCGAAGGAGGGATGGTATGGAAACCCGTCCCACACCAGACGGCAAGCTTCTTTTTTCTTTTTTCAATTGTGGTTCCCCACCATCAAAACTTGTTCGCCACTTAGTTTATCAGTATAACATTTCTTCCATTAATTCCTTTCTTGCTGTAATTATAGACGTTGCTCCCAAATGAACAATTCTGCATGATGTGAACATTTCGGGCTAGCGCCCTGTTTCAAGTGCTCGTTCTCCACTAAACAAACAGGCAACAACATCAAAAAACGCCGTCACTGCGGCTAAATGCTTAACCTTAGATCAAGGTCCATCAAGCCCAGTATCCTGTTTCCAACAGTGGCCAATCTAGGTCATAAGTACCTAGCAGTCTCCCCAAAAGATACAGGTTCCTCAATGCTTGTATTGGGTCAAGCAGTGATATCCTGGGTCCCTTTTAATAATGGTTTATGGACCTTTCCTCCAGGAACTTGTCCACACCTTTTTTAAACCCAGCTACACTAAACATTTTACTACATACAAATTCCAGAGTTTGATTATTTTATTTATTTATTTATTTATTTAACATTTCTTATATACCGCGCTATTTGTCATCAGCGCGGTTTACATCAAAACAATAGAACACTTGACCAGATACATTGGCCGTCGTTTACATAAAACGGGGAGTTAACATGGAGGAGAACTTGGGGAACTATTTACATTCAAGTTTATAGCAAGCTTAGGAAACTATGTACAAATCGGTTGTATTACATATTAGGTATGATTACAGTGTTTTACGTCATGTAGCGGCTGTATGATATAGTGGGGGTGTGTGGGAGGTAATGGGGTATCAGGATGGGTATAATGTAAGAGAAAAAGGTGGTGTTTGAGGGCTTTTCTAAATTGAATAAGGTCTCTAATAGCTCTAATGTGTGGGGGGAGTTTGTTCCAGCATACGGGGGCATAGTTCCTGAAAGCCCTATTGGTGGTGATCTGGTTGAGTTTTGCGGATTCAATTGGTATAAGTAGCATGTTGGCAGCCTGGGATCTCCTGGATCTGTTGTCTGGAGAACGCGTTATGAGGTCGGAAATGGATGGGGGAGCTATCATGTTGAAGGCCTTGAAGGTAATGAGGAGGGTTTTGTACAGGATTCTACTGCTTATGGGAAGCCAGTGTAGTTCCTTTAGAATGGGGGAGATGTGGTCGACCCTTGAGGTTCCGTAGAGCACACGGGCTGCCGCATTCATGGCTAGCTGTAATGGTTTGAGGGAGCTCTTTGGAAGGCCATGTAGAACTATGTTGGCATAGTCGAAGTGCGGTGTGACTAGTGCCTGGAAGATGGTGCGGAAATCCGCGGATTCCATCATGGGCCTAAGATGCCGTAGGGTTTTTATCTTGAAATAGATGGTCTTGACAGTGCGTTTGATATGTTCCTTGAAGTTGAGTTGTTGATCAAGAATTACCCCGAGATATCGTATGTTGGATTTGATTGGAAGTTCCGCGTCTCTGACTTTGAGTGTTGGTGGCGGAGAGAAGGCTTTATTCCTTGTGATCATTAGTACTTCCGTTTTCTTGAAGTTTATCCGGAGGTTCTGAGTGAGTAGCCAGTCAGTTATTGTGTTGAAGCAGTCAACTAGCACTGTATAGTCGGGACAATTGATGGCAATGGGTGTGAATAGCAGGACATCATCGGCATACATAAGACACGATATGCCAAATGAACGGGCGATGTCACAGATTGGTTGCATATAGATGTTAAAGAGCAACGCGGAGAGGGAGGATCCTTGGGGTACACCTTGGTGCTGTTGGAAAGGTTCGGAGGTGGTGCTTTGAATCCGGACTTGTTGACATCTGCCTTCGAGGTAGGATTTACACCAGTCCCACGCTTGATCTCGGATTCCCTTCTCATGTAGCCGGGTGAGAAGCTGCAGGTGGTCTACGGAGTCAAACGCTGCTGATATATCAAGGAAGATTAGTGCGAAGCCATTCTTTATACTGTCAATTCCATTGATCAGTGAACTGGTTAATGTTGTCAGTAGGGTTTCGATACCGTGTGCTTCTCTGAATCCATGTTGAGAGGGATCCAGTGGTGAGGAGGAGTCAACATGCTGCTGGATCTGTCTAAGGGTTATTTTCTCTAGGATCTTAGTTGAATGAAAAAATATTTTCTTTTGTTAGTCTTAAATGGGTTACTGTGTAGCTACATTGCATGTCCCTAGTCTTTTCAAATTCTGAAAAAGATTTAGGCGTCATCATGGATAACATGTTAAAACCCTCCGCCTAGTGTGCAGCGACAGCCAAGAGAGCAATTAGAATACAATTATCATAAGGAAAGGAATGGAAAATAAAACAAAGGATATTATAATGCCTCTGTATCGTTCCATAGTGCGACCGCATCTTGAATATTGTGAGGAATTCTGGTCACCGTATCTCCAAAAGGATATAGTGTTATTAGAAAAGGTACAGAGAAGAGCCACCAAAATGGTAAAGGGGATGGAAGGATACTCCTTTGAAGAGAGGCTAAAAAGGTTAGGGCTTTTCAACCTGGAAAAGAGACGGCTGAGGGGAGATATGATAGAGGTCTATAAATTAATGAATGGAATGGAACGGGTAAACGTAGATCGATTGTTTACATCATCAGAATATAAAAAGACTAGGGGACATGCAATGAAGCTACAGGGTAACCTATTTAAGACTAACAAGAGAAAATATTTTTTCACTCAATGTGTAATCAAACTCTGAAATTTGTTACTGGAGGATGTAGTAAAAGTTGTTAGTGTAGCTGGGTTTAAAAAGGTTTGGACAAGTTCCTGGAGGAAAGGTCCATAAACCATTATTAAAAGTGACCCAGAATATCAGTGCTTGACCCAGTACAAACATTGCGGAACCTGTGTCTTTTGGGGAAACTGCTAGGTACGTATGACCTAGATTGGCCACTGCTGGAAACAGGATACTGGGCTTGATGGACCTTGGTTTGACCCAGTATGGCATATCTTATGTTCTTATGATTTACGTTTACGCATTCCATTCCATTCATTAATTTATAGACCTCTATCATATCTCCCCTCAGCCATCTCTTTCCCAGGTTGAAGAGCCCTAATCTTTTTAGCCTCTCTTCATAGGGGTATCCTTCCATCCCCTTTACCATTTTGATGGCTCTTCTCTGTACCTTTTCTAATAACGCTATATCCTTCTTAAGATACAGCAACCAGAATTGCACACAATATTCAAGGTGCAGTCACACCATGGAATGATACAGATGCATTATAATATCCTTTGTTTTATTTTCCATTCCTTTTATTATGATACCTAGCATTCTATTTGCTCTCTTGGCCGCCACTGCACACTGGGTGCAGGGTTTTAACATGTTATCCACGATGACGCCTAAATCTTTTTCCTGGATGGTGGTTCCCAATGTGGAACTTTGCATCGTGTAACCCTAGTTTGGGTTGTTCTTTCCTAGATTCATAACTTTGCACTTGTCCACATTAAATTTCATCTGCCATATGGATGCCCAGTCTTCCAATTTATCAAGATCCTCTTGCAAGTTTCCACAATCCTCTTGGGTTTTAACAACTTTAAATAGTTTTCTGTCATCTGCAAATCTGATAACCTCACTTGTTGTTCTCTTTTCCAGGTCATTTATGAATATGTCAAAAAGCAGCGGACCCAGCACAGATCCCTGGGGTACTCCACTATTCGCCATTTAGCCCTACCCTCTGCTTTCTATCTTTTAACCCATTCCTGATCCACAATAGTACACTGCTTCCTATCCCATGATTTTTTAATTTTGCCAAATGTCTCTGATGAGGGACCTTGTCAAAGGCTTTCTGAAAGTCCAGATACACCCTATCAACCAACTCACCTTTGTCTACCTGTTTATTCACACCTTCAAAAAATCATAACAGATTAGTAAGACAAGATCTTCTTTGTCTAAAGCTATGTTGGCTGTCTTCCATTAAGCCATGACTATCTAAATGTTCAGTAATTGTGTTCTTTATGATGGTTTCTACCATTTTTCCCAGTACTGACATCAGGCTCACCGGTCTGTAGTTTCCCGGATCACCCCTGGAGCCCTTTATAAATACTGGCGTTACATTGGTGATCCTCCAATCTTCAGGTATTACAGATGATTTTAATGATAGCCACAGATTACTAATAGCAGGTCTGCAATCTCATATTTCAGTTCTTTCAACACCCTTGGATGTATACTCTGCCATCATTTACTATGTTACTATGTCACTATACCATCTGGTCCAGATGATTTGCTACTCTTCAGTTTATCAAAGAGTTGTAATACATTTTCCTGGTGTATCAATATTTCTTTCAATTCTTCCGCAGTATCACCTTTAAATACCACTTCAGTCATGGGTAACATCTCTACATCTTCCTCAGTAAAGACCGAAGCAAAGAATTCATTCAGTCTCTTTGCTATAGCCATGTCCCTACTTATTGCCTTTTTTACCCCTCTATCATCTAATGGTCCAACTAACTCTCTCACAGGTTTTCGCCATTTGAACCCTGTGGCACACCACTGATAACACCCCTATCTTCAGTGAACTCCATTTACTGCTACGCTCTGTCACCTCCCATTCAACTAGTTTAATACCCAATCAGTCACTTTAAGGCACTTAGTTTATTTATAAGTCGCTGATGAGGAAGGGTGTCAAAGGCTTTTTCTGAACAATAAGAGCCCAATTCAGGGAGGGGAGTCATTGTTTTCTGTGTACCATATCTCTCTGGCTGCCACTATATACAAGTCAGCCTCTTCTGCAACTGCTGGATGGAACTATATTGTGCATACTATAGTTTGGCCTTGGTCCTGACCCTAAACAGGGAGGACTGAGGAGACCACACCTGTATACCCAATTGTTTCACCTTCTCTCTCAGAGCCACAGTCTTTTTTGATATGCTCAGGTGAGAACCTAAAGGGATGATTTGTGCCAACATAGATGAGCATCCGTCTTAAAGCTGTCTGGCAAGACAACCCAGAAAAAGAACATTCATTGCACCTGCAGTCCCGCCCAAAAATTAGTATGGAAACACACCTAGTCTTGCTCTGCAACCGTTCAGCCTATTCAAACCCTAAACTATAAAATGCTCCAAATAATTATTTCACATTTAAATTGCATGTTTTATTTCCCAGGGCTTCATTTTCCAGTACTTTGTGCTTTTAAATGTCACATTCACTGTAATTTTTCTCCCATCTCGGTGGGACGCTTCTCTTTCGGTATCACACACATAAACATTAATTCCATGCCCTCTGTTAAATATGTTTTATAACCCTTCTGTTCCTTGGTGTCACAGAGCTTTGCTTTTACAGTTTAATATACCAGCAGAATCCTCAGACTGAATTACAGCCCTGTGTTCCCTTAAGAAATATGTTTACGTTCATAAGACATGTAGTTAACTAAGCCCATAGGTGTGTGAATGTCCAAAATAATATTTCCAATGATTCTCATTGCTGTGATGAGATTAGAAGTTTAGCATCGATAAATGTACAAATGATTTGAGCACTCATATTTCAAGGAAATTCAATGCCATTTTTTATTTTTTGTCTTTCAGGAACTAAAATATCTTAAATTTAATGTCCCCTCTTACAAATCGTCTGCCTTTCATGTCAGGAGAAAACCGCCCACTCAGCATAGCTTGAAAGAATCCTATCTGCAGCTGGGAGGGAGAAATCAAGGTGGTTCTTTGTTACTCACTAAATTAAATACAACCACAGCTATAAGCAGCTGGCAGCTTTGATTTGGATGTAGAACACGGTTAGATAGTGGTAAGTGAAAGTTCAGCACCAAAGGGAATTAAAGGGCTGCTCGGCAGTTTAATGGAGTCAATTTCTTTTTGTGTTACAACCATTGAGGCACTGTGGAGGCATCTTGCATGCACCCATATTAGGTTTTATAGTTCGGTGCCTGTTTATAGTTAATAAATGGCATCTTTCGTGACTGAATTACAACGGTCAGTAGAGAACGTTAAGTCACAGCAATACAATTTTTTTCACGCCATAGTGGTTAATTCCATCTTTTTGGCATGAACCGGAGTATAGAATTTTGTAAGATCAGAGTGCCTCTGTAACCATGGCTGTTGCAACTTACCCAGTGCGGGGAGTGACCCTGGGGCCCAAACATACATTTACAAACGGCCCCATTTACTAAACTGCATTAGCAGTTAATGCAGCAATTAATGTGCACTAACAGTTAAGGTGGTGCCTTGGCAACTAACGTGGTCATTTTCTTATTAAGAGCTAACATGGACAGGACACAGAATTAGTGGGGACTGTGCCTTACAGTTAATGCCAAGGTAATTACCATGCATTAACTGTTAATGGTGCAGATAAGGTGGCGCAGTCAATGCCTCTTTAGTGTAGTTAATTGTATTGCATTGTCTGCAATGCTGTTAACATGCTTTAAAAAATTTCTGTGTGTTAACAAAAAAGGAAAATGCTGAGAACACCCTAGCAGTTAACACAATTGTCACTTGTTAATTTTGTCACTTATCACATGGTAAGTGCAAGAGATTACCACAGCTTAGTAAACAGGGTCCAAAGATACCAACCCAATTATAAAGCATAGGGGCTTGTTTACAAAGCTGCGGTAGCGGTTCGCAATCATTATCGGAGCCGCGACCCCATTGGGCCGCGGCTCCGATAACGACCGCGAACCGCTACCGCGGCTTTGTAAACAATCCCCATAGTTTCATTAATCAAATTCCTAACCAATATCTAACCTAAGTATCTAAGCCCTTTTAATGTGCATAAAAAAGTATCTATCTAGCACTCTCCCACCTCTTGACCTGCTTGAGTAAGTGTAGGGGCATTTCTGGAAAGTCTGCTACTTGCAAGAAAGGCTGCCAGCCTTTTGCATCCATCCATCGTCAAGTCAGGAATGACCAAACTGTTACCATACTAGGGCCAGGCCAACTCAGACAACAAACCTATTCTGGCTATGTCTTGGAGTGGAGGAGTAACCTAGTGATTAGAGCAGCAGCCTGGTAATCACAGAACCCAGGGTTTGAAGCCCACTGGAACTCATTGTTGCCTTGGGTGAGTCATTTAACTCTATTTCCTCAGGTACAATTTTAGATGGTAAGCCCTCCAGTGACAAGGAAATACCCACTGTACCCGAGTACAAGTTGCCTTAAACTATTACTGGAAAGGTGTGAGATAAACAAAAAATTGTAAAAAAGAAGGCCTAGATGGAGGTATCCCTTGATCTACCCTAGACTAGACCCCCAGGCTAATGTACTCCTGCCCGTTAATGCTCTGACAGTTGAAACAAAGTTCATAAATTTGCAAATGTGACATCGACACATACATAGTAGAATACAGTCTTACAAAACAATCACATCTCCCATAACGATGTAATGAGAGAATTGGGTGGGCTATGTTGGTGATGGGCAATAGGAAGGTCATAGGCCTAGTTGGTGCTGCTTTTAAATCTATGCTGCCTGGTTCTCTTTTTTCCTCCGAATCCCAGGATTAAGCTGGCCAATAGGATAATAAGCCGGGCCTTGGGAGCTGATCACCTTCCCTCACCAATGCATGCCAGAAGTAAGTGAGGATGTGGAGTCTAATGAGCTAGGACTACGGCTCTATGGAGGAAGGAGGAGGCCCAATAATGCCAAAAGGTTCTACAGCTGACATTGTCACTGGACAGTGATGTGTCTAGCCAATTGTGTGGCCCAGACCCCCTTCCTATCCATTTTAATGGCAAAAGTTACAGCAGAAGTGGGAGGATGAGAACAGCAAATACAGAGGCTGTTGATGACATGTGGCATCCATGCACCCGGCAAGGAATTCTCTTCTCTGAATTGCATGTCTAAATCAGGTCTTGACACATTTTCTTGAAATCTAGTAGCCAGCCTAAAAATCTAGGATCTGGTCACTGAAACCTAGGTCACAGTACACGTCCCCACCCCCACCCCTAAAAAGGCATACTACAGTTACTTTTGTAGGATTTAGGGCCTGATTCAATGATTGGTTTTCCCATTTTCTATGGAAAAAAGCTTAATAAAACAGGCTTTTAATGGGCCACTGCACAGTGCTAACAGAAGGCATTGGCTCACTCCCCCTCCTCCTCCTCCTCCCTTTCCCACCCACCACCCCACTGACCCTTTAAGCTTGACCTGTGTGTGTGTGTGTGTGTGTGTGTGTGGAGATGGAGTGCGCGTGTGTGCTGCAGACCTGGGGTGCCTGTGTGATGTGTGGTACGGAGGAGAGGTGCCTGCTGCAGAGATGAGTTGCTTGGTGAGGAGGTCAGGTGTCTGCTATGCCTAGTGCAGAGGTGGGGTGCCTGCGTAGTGCGGAGGTGGGGTGCCTGCGTGCATGTGTAGTGCAGAGGTGGGGTGCCTGCGTGCATGTGTAGTGCAGAGGTGGGGTGCCTGTGTGCATGTGTGGTGCAGAGGTGGGGTGCCTGCGTGCATGTGTAGTGCGGAGGTGGGGTGGCTGCGTGCATGTGTAGTGCGGAGGTGGGGTGCCTGCGTGCATGTGTAGTGCGGAGGTGGGGTGCCTGCGTGCATGTGTAGTGCGGAGGTGGGGTGCCTGCGTGCATGTGTAGTGCGGAGGTGGGGTGCCTGCGTGCATGTGTAGTGCGGAGGTGGGGTGCCTGCGTGCATGTGTAGTGCGGAGGTGGGGTGGCTGCGTGCATGTGTAGTGCGGAGGTGGGGTGCCTGCGTGCATGTGTAGTGCGGAGGTGGGGTGCCTGCGTGCATGTGTAGTGCGGAGGTGGGGTGCCTGCGTGCATGTGTAGTGCGGAGGTGGGGTGCCTGCGTGCATGTGTGTGGTGGGACAGAGTTGCACCTTTTGCACATACGCATTGTGCTCTTTACTTCCCATGCATTCCTCTCTTTACCCTACACCACCTTGCACTTCCCTCCCCCCACTCCAATCCCTCTCCTGCTGTTCCTCCCCATCCTAATGCTCTGTTTCCCTTCACAGACTCTCTCCTCTTCAACCTCCCCTCCTTGCCCTCCATTCCCCACCCCACCCCAACCACCATTCAATATTGTTTAAAATCTACTGTCCCTTTCAATCTGTTCAGCCGTCTATAGAGAAAACTGCATGTCTAACTGTTTTTTCCCACAGGTTCACAAATACTGAAATCTCCTCCCCTACCCCCCCCCCCCTGCGATTGTGACCTCTTTCAGCACCTCTTCCCCGTGGGGGGTTGGGATCCCTGTGGGCAGACACCAAAGCTCCTGGCTACGATTTCCAGCACTTTTGCCCATGGAGTGGGAATCCCGCGGGCAGATATGGAAGTTCCCAGCCTCAATCAAGGCCCTTTCCAGCACTTCAGCCTGTGGGCAGACACCAATGCTTCTTCTGCCCTTGTGCTCTGAGCCCCAGGCACCAGATATGTTTTTCTGTTGCCACAGCGAACTGGCGCTTGGGGTTTGTCAAGCCCTTGTCTAAATGTCAATATAATTTTGATGCAGGAAAACCATTATATACCCTGAATATTATCCTGCTTTTGTAAATTACCATCATTATACAAAACGTTATGGAATTTTCCTCTATTACCTCACATCCTCACAGTACATAATTCAGTGAGATTTTGACTATATGCAATGTGACATCATTGACAATGATTAAGTGACTTTATTACATTCTACTTTTCATAAAAACTGAACCCTAGTATAAATCATTTGGCACACCAGATGTCACCCATTCTTACTGCTGCCCATATCACTGCTATGCTCATACCCTAATACACTATGGGCCCAATTCTGCAAGGCAACTAGCGGGACTGTACGTCCCAGCAGAACGTCCAGCCCCGCTAGCCACTTGAACTGTATGCTGCCTCCGGTCCCCCCTGTACACACAGAGCTGCTGTACATGTTGCGGGGAATGGTGGCGGAGAGTGAGCGGGACTGACCCCTGGATGTACAGGGCCAATTCCAGTCACGGCCCTGTATGTCTGGGGATCGCTGGGGCAATGGCCAACTTATTCCACCTCAATTGTAGGGTCCTCAAATGTGGAATAAGCGTTGGCCGCCACTCCGGGTCACCTGGCCAGCCCCCCAGTAATGATGGTGGCGAGAAGGGTGAGTTCCTGCCACCCAATCCGGTCCCTGGCTGCCCCCATCAGGGTGGGGCGGCAGGGAAACAGTGGCTCCAAGGCAGCGGGCAGGTTGTGCTGTGGGGAGAACATCCCCACAGCAGTGCAGGGGCATGCCGGGCTGTCTCCAAAGTCCTCATCCTGCACCCACAGGAATATCTGGCTCCTGCTGTGTAGAATTGGGTCCTAATGGTCCTGTCCTGTTTGGAACTATCCAGGCGGCCTGGATGTGCCTCTACTGTAATCGAGCTCCATGTGCCTGAGATTAATTTCTCAAGCTCAGCCAAAGGCCAAGAAGAGACTGTCCCCCGATTACTCGTATCTTAGCTGAAAGACTTCTGCTTGCATGTTGTCCACCTACAGTTGGCAGCAGATTTTCCATTGTTGAAATTCCCAGTTCAGCAGCCTTGACGATATTCTCTTATGGCTACGGAGAAGAGTTCTAATGAAAGCCTAAGGAAGGAGGAAAATACAGACAGTGCAAGGACAGAAGGTGCGGCTGAAAAAGAGAATCACACAGAAGGATGTTCAGTGACTTTGGCAGAGCAGTAAGCTATAAGAGATGGGACAATTTGATTCAATAGAGTTGGTTTGCATAGAGTTTTTGCTCTACATTCTGCTTATCATATTCCATCCTCCCGGACTAAATTCTTTAACACTGGCGACTGTTGCAAATTCATGGTTTTGCTTCTTGACCTACTAATCCAATGTCAGGTGAAGAGTTCATTATTAATAGTCATTACGTCTGTGATAACCAACTTATTACTTTTCCTCCTAGTTGAATGATATTGTGACTTAAAAGAAGGCATTCCTCCCAAATCCTGAAAAACCGAACAACAAATACTGTAATGCTGTTCCAGGAGCCTTACAGTCTAACATGACTGATTCTGCAAATCTAGGTATATTTTATTTTCCTCTTCTGTGAGCTGCGAACATATGCCATTAATTTATTTGAAAAATCATCTTTGGAGCGAGCAGGTCAAATTCCAATTTATGCCTGATCTTATCAGTTTGGCTGCGCTGGATGTAGCCGGAATTTTGTATGCAATGTTGCTTCCATCCCCGCAGCACTGCAAGCAAGTTACCTTCAGTAAGTAGATCATATTTATCTATTGAATATATTGAGATGATGCTGGCAAAGAAGATACTGCAAACTACATTCTTTCCTAGGGCAAAAATATTTACACCACTTGCCTTTATTCACCCTCAGCTTCAATTTGTGTGTGTGTGTGTGTGTGTGTGTGTGTGTGAGTTGCCCTTCTCAGCAACTCAGAGTCATGTTCAGGTTTGCTGCTTGTATCTGAAACTCATGTTTGAATTCACATATCTTTAGGACTCACTTTTTTTTTTTTTTGTTTACTCTGCTTTAATACCAGACTACTAAAACCATCTATGAAATTCATTAATCACTAGAATTGCCCATCGTAAATGGCAGGACAAAGTTTCATGACTTCATAGTGTTGTACTAACATAGTCCTTTTCCGCCCTCAGGATTGAAAACTATATTCCATAAAGGACACAGAAATGTAAAGGCACTCATTGCATGGTGTGTCTATTCAATCCCGAGGTCTTTTTACAACTCCTGAACTCGGTCTTCATTTTTCTCTCTCCTCCCCTGCTCTTTTCCCTCCCCTGCATACCCCTTCATCAAAATTCAGTCAATCTCGTTACCTCTTCCTTCAGCCCTTATTCATCTCTTAGCATTCTTCAGCCTGAATTTTGTATTCTTTCCCCCTACGTTTCAGTCTTCCCTCACTTGTCTCTGCAATATTAATCTACCCCTTAGCCAGGGTCAGCATGTTCATTAGGTAAACTAGGATGATGCCTAGAGTGCAACATTCTGGTGGAGCAGCAAATTGGCAACATCAGGCCAGCAGTCCGGCCCCTGGCTCCATGGCCAGCAACAGTAAATGTGCTTAAGACGAGCGCCTCAATCTCCTCTGCAGCATGGGGAATTGAGGACAATCGTGCCACACTAACATCCTAGAAGTTTAACTTCACCTCACATCCTGCAGCTGCAGGGCCGACCCATCCACTAGGTGAGGAAGGCGGCTGCCTAGGGCGGCTGGCGCAGGTGGGTGGAGGTGGAAGCGGTATACATGGGCAGCCGTGCCACCCCCCCAGCTGCCGCTGATTCTGTTAGGGGGTAGGCGGGCAGCGGCAGTATTTCCAAAAGCAGAGACAAAGCCGTGTTTAATGCTGCCGCTGCCCACTTCCCCCTCCCAAGACAGAATTGGCAGCAGCTGGGGGTGGGGTGGGCAGCGGTGGCAGCAGCAGCTGAGGAGGGGTGGCATCAGCTGGGGGAGTGGTGTCAACGGGGAAGGGGGCGGCAAGTCCAGGGTTTTTGCCTAGGGCGGCAGAAACCCTTGGGCCGGCTCTGTGCAGCTGACATGTAAAAGGGTCTTAAGTGTGCATCAGTTTCCTTTGCAGCGTGGGGTCAATCTTGCAGATCATCCAGCGACACTGAACCCATGCTGCAGAGGAATCCCTTTCTTACGCATGTCAGCTGCAGGGCAAGAGGATGGAGTTGAATTGTTGGGATGTTTGCTAGTACTACTGTTCCTGACCCCCATGCTAAACTGACGTGCTCTTCAGCGCCTTTCTTCCTGCTGACCACAAAGCGGAGGGCTGAGCTGCAATATAAAGTAACATTGGGATACTGTGTTGGGGGGGGGCACCAGAAGAAAGGTACCAATTAATAGGTCCAGTGCAAGAATATCAGACATCCTAGATGAACCTGTCAAAAAGAGTTGAGCCCAACTACATGTCTTTCTGTTTATGTTGTATATGTGATTGCATAGGTCTGTCCAAAGTTTTATGAGGACGGGATAAGCCGCCCGTTGAAAGTTCATCTTGGGGAACATAAATTTCATTTGAAAACTTGAACTATAACAGCTACAATTATGTGGAGGCTCAGCATGCTTTTTCCTCTTTGAAATGGCGAGGTTTTGATCATGTTCCCCACAGTTGGCAATGGGGTAACCACGAGCAAGTGTGGAATTTTCGTGAACAACACTGGATGTCTAAATACAACTGCCCCCCCCCCCCAGGTATGAATGTGGATAATGAATGGTCCTCTCTGATCTAAATACCTGGCGGCTGGGTTTTTTTTTAACCATTACTTTGAATTTAATGACATCTGACAGGTGTGCGTTTTGGGAGATGTAGCAGGTGATGTTATATATTTATTTATTTAACATCTTTTATTTTTATACCTCCTTTCATAGTATCAAAGTGGTTTACAATGAACATGGTTATATGTGGCACAGTGAACACAAACACTGAATAATAACTGAACTTTATAATACAGGGATCTTTAAAACAGTGAATAGTAAGTTGAACTGTGGTAGCATGGGATAAGTATATGGTGAATACAACATAAACAGAAGTGGGTAGCATTTTGTGGATTACATGTGGTCAGGCGCCTGAGTACAAGGCAAGGGAAACTTATATACATAGTTTGCAGCAGTGACCACCTTCGTTAGGTGTCTGTTCCGAAGTGTTCCAGGAAGAGGTGGGTTTTTGAATTTCTTGCGGAATTCCATTATTTTGTTGATGGATCTTAGGCGGTCAGGAAGTGCATTCCAGATCGATGTTCTTGTGCCCTGATTGGTAGCCTGTAATTAGGAACCAGAAATGCCTCTTCCACAGCCAATTGAAAAGCAGATAGGAAAAATTTTGAAATTACAGCATCAAGGGAGCACCAATACAATGGACTACATTAATATATGAACTGGGACTTGATTGTATCAGTGGGGTTGATGATAACCACCCCCGCTCCCTCCCCCCCCCCCCTGAAGCAGGACGATATTTGATAGATTCTATGGACTGTTTGAAACATAGTGCTATGTTGGGGATAGGGGCTTAATAGATTTTGTCTTTTCCAGTTTTAAATAAGGTGATATATATGCTCATAGTCTTTTCTCTGAATCACGAGTAAAATGGATTGTAGGTAATGATCATGTAGGTATGTTCTAATATGATCACATGAAAGTAGTCCGATAAAAAATAGTTTATTTTTTCTATTTAAACGGGTTTAATAAGGCTACATTCTTGGGCTCAGCTCTTTTGATAGGTGCTATACAATTGTTGACCTCTGTATTTCACATTTTTTATTGACCTATTAATTGGTAGGCAATGTAGTTCATAAAAATAAAGATGAGATGTGCTGACACCTATAGTATTGATAGATGCATTGTCAAGTTTTGAACAATCTGTAATGTTTAAACGGGCCATAGAAATTCCACATAACAAAGAATTGTAGCAATCTACACAACATAAGACTAATAGTTGCAAAACCATACAAAAATCCTTAATACATTGTCTCAATCTCCTTAGTAGTGTCAATTTATAAAAACTTATTTTCATTAATTTCTTAATATGTCCTTTAAACTGTAGAAGAGAAACTAATTTCACTCCCAAACTTCTCACTTCCAAATTAACTGAAAAAGCTGTATCGTTAATATGAACTACTTTGCAAGATGCTAGACTGACTCACTCAAAAAGGCTAGTGCTTAATACAGCAAAAAATGAAATTTTATGAATCTATTCATGCTTTAACTAAAGACACACACCATCCTACCTTCTCAGATAATGCATTATAAAAGACTTCCGGAAGTTGCTCAAAACCACACTATTCATTGAACAATTCAACGAAGACCCCCAACCACACTAATCACTCCACAAACTGATTTACACAAGCCATTCCATCAACACCATTCAAACTCTCATTAAGATGTATAAAGTTTAGTTGACAATACAATAAACTAAGTTTTTGAAATTATGATGTTACAAGAGACTATTTAAGGTTTTTGAAGTTATGATGTTACCGTTCAAACTTACAAGTTCTTTGTAAAAGTTAAAGTTTATTGTAAACTGTCTTGATTAAATGAAAAGGCGATATATAAAAATTGTTAAATAAATAAATAACACTCCACAGAAACAATTTGCACATCAACTGCATAGATAAGAAATTCATATCCATAATATAAAAAGTAATATGCCAATGGAAACAAATGGTCTTCAAACATACTGTGATTTTACTCTCCTCAAAAAGCCTTTACTAGATCCTACCTGTCCTTCCATTTATTGACCTTTGCTTAAAAGCTACTTGAACAAGCAGTTCACCACTGCTGTCTTAACTTTCTTTTCTCTCAAGCCCTTCTGAATCCATTTCAATCTGGCTTTCATTCTCTACGTTCTGCAGAAATGGCTCTTGCCAAAGTCTCCGGTGACTTGTTCCTTGCCAAATCTAAGGGCCTTTACGCGATTCTCATCCTTCTTGACCTTTTTGCTGTCTTTAACACTGTCAATAACCATCTTCTCCTTGGATTTAGGGCCTTTGTTCTGACCTGATTTTCTTCTTATCTCTCTCATCACACTTTTAGTGTATGTTCTGGTGGATCCTCCTCTACTGCCATCCTGCTTTCAGTTGGTGTTCCTCAGGGCTCTGTCTTGGGACCTCTCCTTTTCTCTCTCTACACTCAGTCCCTTGGTGCATTTATTTTCCTCCCATGGTTTTCAGTACCATCTTTACGCTGATGACTCTCAGATCTACCTCTCTGTGCCTGAAATCTCTTCAGGAATCGAGGCCCAGATCTCTGCCTGCTTATCCGACATTGCTGGCTGGATGTCTCACCATCTGAGAATGAACATGGCCAAAACTGAGCTCCATATCTTTCCCCCTAAAACCACTTCCCTCCTTTCTCCCTTCTCTATTTCTGTGGACAACACTACATTCATTCCTATTTCCTCAACTCACAACCTTTGGGTAATCTTTGATTCTACTCTCCCTTTCTCTGCACACATCCAACAGATAACTAAAACCAGTCACTTCTTTCTCTGAACACACTACTAGGACTCATCTACTCTCTAGTCATGTCTCATCTTGATTATTATAACCTGCTCCCTGCTGATCTCCCTCTGAATGATCTCTCCCCTTCAGTCTGCTCAAAACTCAGCGGAACAGCTTATCTTCCACCAATGTCATTATGCTCATGTAATCCCTCTTCTCAAGTCACTTCACTGGCTCCCTATCCATTTCCACATCCAGTTCAAACTTTTCCTACAGACCTACAAGTGCATCTATTTTGTGGCTCCTCACTACCTTTTCTCTCTTATCTCACACTCAGGAGCTACGCTCCTCTGGGAGATCACTTTTATCTGTGCCCTTCTCTGCCACTGCCAACTCCAGACTGTTCATCCAACATTGCTGCTCCATATGCCTAGAACAAGCCATTTGAGTCAGTAGGTCGGGTTCCTTTGCAGCTCTATTCAAACCCAGGCTAAAATCCCACTTCTTTGAAGCTGCTTTTGGATCCTGATGCCCCTAATCACTACTTAAGTTTATCTTTCCATACTCTCATCTCCAGTTTTGTGAAGTTTTTTGTCTTGATTAGATTGTAAGCTCTTAAGAGCAGGGACTGCGTCTCACATCTATATGTACAGCGCTATTTATGCTTTGTAGTGCTATACAAATGATAAATAGTCGTAGTAGTAGTAGTAGAATGCTGAGCCTTGGAGGATACCTGGAAAAAAGTGTCACCCGATCTGAATAATCATCACCCATTCTTACCCACTGTAGACATGGCAGTTAGATACAAGAAGAAACAAAAAAGGAAAAATAAGGTAAATTTATTCATTTAAAGGGTTTTTTAATCATTTCAGTCAAAGGGTTTACATTGTAACTTAAATTTGGTAATGTACATTAAACAAGGACATTGATAACTTGGATTTTTCTGAGGCAATGGAGGGTAAAGTGACTTGCCCAAGGCCACAAGGAGCACTAGTGGGAAGAACCATTCGGCTACTCCTCACTCTGTAGCACCATTTTATTGGACTAACTAACCTAATACATTCTTGGACTAGCTTTTGAAGGTTAAAACCTTTTCATCATAGTCACTCAAAACTGAAAGAAATTACTTTCAAGTACTTGCCCTCAGTATCCTATACTCCTCTCCTATCCAGAGCAGCCATAGAGTTGGTTATTTTGTGTGGTGCCCTAGACAAACCTTAAGCCTTTCTCTCCTCCCTGGCTCTCAGAATCTTTACTTTAGCTTCGAATGCGCTGGTCTTCCCCCTCCCCCCCCCTCAGAAGCTGTTTCCCTAGGCAGCTATAGTACCTAGTTTGCCTAATGGTTGGGATGGCCCTGCTACTATCCAGTCCTAGTCTACTGTACATGTCTAAATAATGTTATTCACACATGGGAATGCTTCTAAAATAGCCCCTTAATATACTATAGTAAGTTGCTGGACAGAACATGAATAAGGATCTTTTGGGGAAAAGATGATGTTTGGGTGACAATTATATGATAGCGAAAAAACAAAACTGGCCCTCAATTTCTGTTTAAATGTATTTGGATCGAACTCTCATCATGCAAAAGTAGCTGTAGGGAGATTCTACTATAAAGCAGAAAAAGGAGCAATTTCTGGATTATTAGGATTTAATTTACTCCACTTTGTAGTAGTTGAGTGTTGAGTTTCTGATCAGCTCTATAGTGGAATCATAGTGAATAAGCCACATAAAATTGATTATTTGACACTGGCATAGCACAGTTCATCTTTCTTATAGCTGCTCCAACAAAATGTGGGTGAATGGCAAAGAGTAAGAAAACCAAAAATATAACCTTGAGAAATACCCTGTGGTCCCTAATGTATTGGGATAATATGAGGATGGTTCCAGAGATCAGATCTAAGCCAACAAATGATGATGCCAGAGAAGCCCACCTGCTGCAGTTCCTCTCAAAAAATTTCACAATCATGGTTGCCAAGGATTTCAACAATCCTAAATCTGATAAATGGCTCTTATCAATATTCAATAAAGAACAATTACATGCTGTCTCAGTTTTGTGACTAGCATGATAACCAGACTGAAACTTCTCTCCAATAGCTCCCTGCTAGGTTTCAGTGGAACAGGTTTCATTCCCTTCCTCAAGACTAAGCCACAGCAGAAATATTATAAAGTGTATTTTAGTACAAAAACAGCACCAGTTTTCAAAGGAACTAATCACAAATTACCTTACTTGACATGACTTAAGAAATAATAATCATTGTAGAAACAAAGCTATCCATCATTTATTCAACATGCTACTACAGGGCCTGTTTACTAAGCCTAGTATGGCAAGTAGTTACCATGTGAATTAGCATGTGGTAATGGCTGGTGCATGTGGGGGTAGCTTATTACGCTGACGTGTCGGCATGCAGTAATTCATGTGCTAAATATTATGGGACAGGAAATGGGTGGAGAATGAGCACGCCATCACTTGAGCAGTTAGAGCAGCTGAATTTGTGCCTCCTAAACAGGAGGTGGTAAGTGTATTTGCACTGTCAGTAAACTTATGTGGAGTAAAGTACTTTTCTGTGCAGTAAACTGTAGGGGTACATGCTAGGAACACCACCAAAAGTCACAACATGGCAAGTGAAATATTTTACTACGCTTCAGCAAACACACTCCTAGGTTTTATGCTTCAAATATGGATAATATTTGTATACAATAGTGCAGCTATACTGAGCCAACTCTAATAAGCATTTCTTTTTCATTGACACAAAAAGGTAATTTTATAAAGTCATTAACACACTCATGTGGTCACATGTTTACAGCCTGAGCAACACATGTGTTGGCATGAAGGAGTGTACGCTGCTAGTAGGTGTAGGCATAGATGGGGAACGTGGTCTGAGCAGAGCATAAGTGGAGTTCACAAGTACATGTGTTGATTCTAAAATATCTTAATCTACGTGCATATTTGTGAACTTAACGCACATTCATTTACACCTGTCATACAGCAGGTATGCGGCTTTCAAGACACGATCTCTGTCATTATACTTTTATTTTATAATGATAGTAGGCGTCTTTATAAAATAGACTTAAAATAGAGACATTTTGCATTTCTTATAATTTCTTTACTTGAATCTAATAGACCAGTACAGACAAGTGGGTTATGCTCCCTTGCCAGTAGGTGGAGGCAGACTTGAACAACTTTCAGTGATGTAATCTATTATTACTACTAATCATTTGTAAAGCACTACAAGGTGTACACAGCAAAATTAAAAAGTCATGGGATAGGAGGCAGTGTACTACTGTGGATCAGGAAATGGTTAACCATGTGTGTGTGTGTGCATGCGTGTGAGTGTGTGAGATGTGCATTCATTTTAAACAACATGGTAAATATTAATGACATTTCCTAACCCTGGCATATCATTATTATCGATGAACACAAAAAGATCTGAAATTCTGTTTTCCCCTAACCAGTCAGAGGCAGGCCTCATAATAGTGCCCTATGAGTTTGAAGACAGGTATCTTGCAGGTAGAGTTATTACAGCCCCATGGGTGCTCCCAACCCTCTCTTCCCAGGCCAGCTACCCCCTGTCTCATCTTTCCACCTGTTCCATTGTAGTTGCAGCAAGGCAGCAAATACAATTCTCAAAACATTTTGGGTCTGATATTGGGTTTATGCAATTTGCATGACCTACAAACCACATAAACCCCACTGAACCCAATATTCAGTGGCACTAACTGACCAATGGCACAGAATATCCTCACAGACTGCCTTGGCACAGTCCAGATAGTGCTGGGACCATCCGTGGGTGGGGCTGGAGTGGTCCTAGCACCTATCTGGTTAGTGGCAATTTTCAGCCACTAACCAACCACTAACTGGCTGTCCTAACTATGCGGTTGTGCTATCCAATTAGCAGCTGAATATTGCCACTATCTGGACAGATAAAGATTGAGGTTGATGCTCAAACCAGATATTCACCCTCTGGTGCTGAACACCTTGTTTCAATTCTGCCCACAGCGTCCAAGCACTTTGCAAGTGCTGATGGCCATGGACTGAACAGCAAGACTCTTATTCCTTAATCTATTCTTAATATCTTCCTTTATGCTTCTTTTTTTCATTTAAATTTATTTTCATTTCTCTAGTCTTTCCTTATTGATTCATTTTTCCATTTACACATTTTCTCTCCCCTTTGATTTCTACGATTTTTCTTCTGCTTTCCATTTTATTCTCTCAGCATTTCCTCTAAATTTTCCCATCTTGATGTCTAATGTATTTTGTTTTCCCTTTTCCTTGTATTTCGTTTTATCACAACAAACCTATTCTTTCTCCCTTCCTGTTCTTATTGCAAATGCTTGTCACTTCTCCACACACTTTCACACACTTTCTTTCCTCCCCACTTTCTCGCCCTTCCCCACCCTTCAATAATTCCCTCATTCTCCTCTTCTTCCTTCATTTTCCTCTTTGGTTCTCTCCTCCACACCGCTTTTTACCTCCTTCCTTGCTCTTTGTCATTCATCGCTCTCCTTTTGCTCCCTTCCTCACCTTCCATCTCTTTTTGCCTCTTCTCATCTCTCTTCCTTCCACTTTCTTTCCCGCTTTCAACTCTTTCCATCTCTTTCTGTCTCCTTTCATTATCCTTTCCCTCTTATCTCTCTCCCATCTCTCGGCTGCCCTTGCCCCAGCATACACTCTCTCAGTCCTTTATCTCCTGGCAGACTCTCACCCTATCCATCCTTCCCAGCACTCACTCTCTCTTATGGTTAACCATTCCTAGCCTGTTCCCTCTTCTCTCCACTTCTCCCCCCTCCTGGAATTCTCAGTCCCTCCTTGCACTTGCATTAATAGCGCTGCACATTAGGGCATGTGTCTATGCGTTAAATGTCTGAAACATGCTGGTCATACCCCTGCCAGTTACCATGGCAGCTTTTCACTTAACACACATTAATTGTCATGCTAAATGAGCATTCAGCACAAAATCATAGCATGCTTTAGTAAAAGGGCCCCTTGGCCTCTCTATTATGATCTTTTCCTCTCTTAGTGCCTCCTGTACCACTCTATCAGCTTATAGTCCAGCTGATTTTCTCATAGGCATCTTGCTTCAAATGTACCTAAAAAAGTTTTTAATATGAACTTTTGCTTCCATGGCAAGCTTTTTCTCAAATGCTCTCTTTGCCTGCCTTATCAATGCTTTGCATTTAACTTGCCAGTGCTTATACTGTTTTCTTCATTTATATCCTTTTCCCATTTTTGAAAGGTTTTTTTTTTTTTTACTATAATGGTTTCCTTCACCTCATCTCTAAATTATGCCAGCAGTCATTGGTCTTCCTTCCATCTTTTTTAAAGCATGAAATACATCTGGTCTGGGCTTCCTAACCATTTTCCACATTTTATCAGTGTATCTTTTGAATGTTAAATGCTAGCACAGTAGATTTTTTTAAATATCTTTCCTCCGTTTATTAAATCAAATCAGATGTCATGGTCTCTTGTCAAGTGGCCCCAGCATTGTTACCTCTCACATCAGATCCTTTTTTCCATGAAACAGTTATTTATTCATCCAGAAATTTTATCTCCCTAGCACGTCCTAATGTGACATTGACTCAGTCAATACTGGGATAATTGCTAATTATTGTTGCCAGTTTTGTTAGGTTCCCTAATTTCTCTTAACATTTCCATTATCTATCTGTTCATTTTGGCCAGGCAGACAGTAATATATCTCCACTGCTGTCCCCTTCCTCTTCTAACACAGAATTTCTATTCATAAAGATTCTGCCATGCATTCTGTTACCTGCAGAACTTTTATCCTATTTGACTCAATGCCCTCTTTAACATATAGGGCCACCCCTCCACCAATTGGATGTACTCTATCATTGTGATCTAATTTGTACCATGATATCACAGTGTCCAATTGGTTATCCTTTCTCCACCAGGTCTCTAAATTATCAAGTATATCTATTTCTTCATTCAGTGCTACACTTTGCCTTTACTTCTTCTTGCCCCTAATATCCATCACTGTCCATTTCCACCTTTCCCTGCAAATGCCTTGCTTCTATCCCCTTCCCAGTCCCACAGTTTGTCCTCCTCTCCCTTCTTGAGGTCCTACCTAGAAGGCTGGAAAAAGGCAAATGCGGTCCCACTACCCAAAAGTGGAAGTAAGGATGAAGTTGGGAACTACAGGTCTGTTAATCTAACCTCTCTGGTAAGTAAATTAATGGAAATGCTCCTAAAACAGAGGATAACAAGGTTTCTGGAATCCAATGACTTGCAGGATCTGAGGAAGCATGGTTTTACTAGAGGCAGGTCTTGTCAAATACATCTAATTAATTTTTTCACTGGATGACCAGAGATTTGGACTGAGGGAGAGCCCTAGATGTGCCGTACTTAGAGTTCAGTAAAGCCTTCAACACTGCAACACAGAATCTATAAATACATTGGGCACCCTAGGGATGGATCCTAAAGTGACCAACTGGGTTAGAAATTGGTTGAGTGGGAGGCAACAAAGGGTACAGGAAAATGGAGGTCACTCTGAAGAGAAGGATGTTACAGGCGGTGTGCTGCAGGGATATTCCCTTAGTCCAATTCTTTTTAACATTTTTGTAAGTGATATTGTGGAAGGTGGCCTTAGCCAAGTCATTTAACCCTCCAATGTTTATTTCCCACTCCCATCCCAACTCTCACCCACTCAGGCAAAATCTTTGATTTATTGGTTGTTAAACCAATTAAGAGGGTAGGAGGGGAATTTTCCTTTCTAGCTTTAACAGGTCATCTTCATCAGCAAGTTATCAGCCCTAGGTACTTGCAGTTTATCTTGAAGTGAACATAGACTAAATATCATACAATATATCTAATAAGCATAATGGATTTTATGTTAGTTCAAGTATCCATATTTTCTTAGCACTTTAAAAAACTAAATAATTTAAAGCAACTAAATAACTCAACAATACTAAAATGCAGACAGCAGTCCAGCAGCAAGATAGGAGCCATCCAGATTTTTGCATATGATTATGTCCCAGTTGGTGAGAGGCCATATGTCTGCAAAGAGCTCTTAGCTCTCAGGAAACAAGTCCTATCTCTGGAGGCTGGGCTGGTATGACCATTAGGCAAACTAGGCAGTTGCCTAGATTGCCAATGGTCCAAAGGTAGCCCATTGCCGCCAATACTGGGACCAGCAGCAGTGGCAATGACTTCAAATAGCTCCACTGGTACCACGGGCTGTTTGGATTTCTACCCCCTCAGATGTTCAATGACAACTTCCTGTTTACATGGGAGCTGAAGTGGTTAATCAGCTGCTTCCACCCCCATGCAAAAGTAAGCTTGCATCAGGCATCAAAGGGGTGGAAGCACAAACAGCCTCACAGTGGCAAAGGTTTAAGTAAGCCCTGCTGGGCTCTTTGAAGTCACTGCTGCTGCTGCAGGTCCTGGAGATGGTTGGCAGCAGCAGAAATAGGGGTAGGGTGGGAGCAGAAGGGTATGAGGAAAGAGGTTCACCGAGGGCACACCTCATATCCTTGCATCAGCCCTGTCTGGAGGATATATTAGCAAAATTAGAGGAGCTGAGGCTTACAGAAAGATATCTAGAGGAAACCTTCAGGGACACAGTACAGAAATCCCATCTCTAGTCTTGCAGCCCCTGAAAAGAGAGTATCACTTTGAGGTGACAGGAAGTACTCTTGCCTCTAGGATATTTATTTATTTATTTAGACATACTTGTATACCACCTTATCCTACAATCAAAGTGGTTACATCACATCACAATATGGCCTCTAGGTGATGTATTATCCTCTTACATTGAGGTTGTGTCTCAGGGACACATGCCCAGGAGGTAAGGGTTAGGATGCCATTACAGTTGGCAATTCAGTCATTATCTGGGAGGCTGCTGGGCAAGAGGATTGCCTGGCAACTTGCCTGCCTTGTGCAAAGGTGACAGACTTCATGCATCACCTAGATAAGATTTTGGACAATGCTGGGGAAGAGCCGGCTGTTTTGATATATGTGGGTAACAACGGCATAGGAAAGTGTGGGAGGGAGGTTCTGGAAGCTAAATGTAGGTTATTAGGAAGAAAGTTGAAATTCAGAACTTTCAGGATCGCATATTCAGAACTGCTTTCTGCAGGACCCAAGAGGCAGGCAGAGCTTCAGAGTCTCAATGCATGCGAGAGACAGTGGCACAGGGAAGAGGGCTTTAAATTTGTTAGGAACTGATCAACAGAAGAGGGACCTTTACCGAAAGGATGGGCTCCACTTTAACCAGGGTGGAGCCAGGCTGCTGGCGCTAACCTTTAAAAAAGAGATAGAGCAAATTTTAAACTGGATAATAGGGGGGGAAACAGACAGCCATGCAGAAGTACATGATTTGGAATCTTTGAAGGATGCTAACATACAGGGAAGTTGAAATATCATGATAGAGGGATTGCAAATGATGCTGAGAAAATCAAGAAAAGGTGGGATAATATACAGAGTTTTTATATGATAAATAAGTGGACCAACAGTTGTTTCAACCTGTACCTTATGATCCGGAGCCATTGGTGATGAAAGAAGAAGCCGAAGCAGCATTGAAAGCCTTATCAAAGAACAAAGCACCAGGCATTGATGACATTCCCCTAGAAGTATTACAGCAATCTGATGCAGCTGTTACCATACTTACAAGGCTCTGCCAAGAAATTTGGAAGACAACATCATGGCCAGCTGACTGGAAAAGAACTGTGTTTATAACAATACTAAAGAAAGATGATCCAACTGACTGTGGAAATTATCACACAATCGCTCTGATTCCACATGCCAGCAAGATTCTACTCAAGATTATTCAGCAGAGACTACAACCATACCTGCAACGATAACTGCCTGAAGTGCAAGCAGGGTTCAGGAAAGGGCGAGGAACGAGAGACATCATCACGGATGTGAGACGGATCCTTGAAAAGACTAAAGAATACCAAAAGGATATCTATTTGTGCTTTATTGACTACAGCAAGGCTTTTGACCATGTAAACCATGAGAAACTCTGGGCCACATTAAGAAGCATGGGTATACCAGACCATATGATCATTCTCTTGCACAACCTTTACATTAATCAAGAAGCAACAGTTCGAACGGAACAAGGAGAAACAGAATGGTTTAAAATCAGCAAAGGTGTACAAAAAGGCTGCCTACTTTCCTCCTACCTGTTTAATTTATATGTAGGACAAATCATCAGAGAAACAGGATTGTATGAAGACAACAGAGGTGTGAAGATTGGTGGAAGACTCATCAACAACCTTCGCTATACCACATTACTGGCTGAAAGTGAAGACGACCTGAAACATTTGCTTCTCGAGATCAAGAAACAGTCTTAACATGGGCCTTCACCTTAATGTAAAGAAGATAAAGATCATGACAACTGGCAAAATCAATAAATTCATTGTTGTTGGAGAAGAAATTGAAATAGTGGACAACTTTAACCTACTTGGATCAACTATCAATAAAGAAAGGAAAAGCAGTCAAGAAATAAGATGATGCATTGCTCTTGACAGAATGGCTATGAAGGACCTAGACAAGATTCTCAAGAGCAGAGGTGTCTCTCTCCATACAAAGATTCAACTTGTTTAAACCATGGTGTTTTCAATAACGTCATATGGATGCAAAGGTTGGACAGTGAAAAAGATAGACAGGAAGAAAATTGATGCCTTTGAATTATGGTGCTGGCGACAAATACTGTGTATACCATGGACTGCCCGAAGAACAAACCAGTCAGTACTAGAGGAGATCGAACCTAAGCTTTCTTTAAAAGCTCAGATGATAAAACTTTGACTTTCATACTTTGGACACATCATGCGAAGAGAGAGATCATTAGAGAAAGACATCATGCTTGGCAAGGTAGAAGGTCAACGCAAAAGAGGAAGGCCAGCAATGAGATGCAGCGATACAATAACAGCAACTACATGTGCCAGTCTGTCAACAATGAGCCGCCTGACTGAAGACCGAACACAATTTAGGATAACTATCCAGAGGGTTGCCATGAGTTGACACTGACTCGATGGCACTTAACAACAACAACAACTAAGTAAAAACAGAGTTGAAAAAAGTTGAAAAATTCCAAAGTATGCCTTCCAAAGGATAAGCAGGTTGTTTATGTGAACAAAAAACATACTTTGAAATTCTATATGCAAATGTTAGAAGTTTAAAAAATAAGATGGGAGAATTGGATGATATAGCATTAAATGAACAAGCAGATATAATTGGTATCTTGGAGTCCTGGTGGAAGGAGGATAACCAATGTGCTACAATGCACATGCCATTAGTGGTATATAAATCTTTCAAATAAATAAATAAAATGATACCAGGATACAAATTATATCACAATGATTGGGTAGATCAAATTAGTGGAGGAGTGGTGTTATATGTTAAAGGAGGCATTGAATCAGACAGAATAAAAGTTCTTCAGGATGCAAAATAACATTGTAGCATCTCTATGGATAGAAATTCCACGTGAGAAGGGGAAAGGAATAGCAGTGGGAAGGGAAAAACATCCACCCAGCCATAATGAGCAGACAGATGATGAAATGCTAACAGAAATTAGAGAAGCTAACAAAACTGGTGACACCATAGTAATGGATGATTTCAATGACCCTGGTGCTGACTGGGTAAATGTCACATCAAGACATGCTAAGGATATATGGTTTTCAGATGAAATAAATGACTACTTCATGGAGCAGCTTGTTTAGGAACTGGCAATTAGGGGGAACTATTAGACCTAGTCCTTAGTGGAATAGAGGACCTGATGCGACAGATCATGCTGTTGGAACTACTTGGCAATTGTTATCATAACATTATCAAATTTGATTTAATAGATGAATGGAGGACAGAAAGGAAATCTATTGTGCTAACATTTAACTTTCAAAAGGAAGACTATAATATAATGAGCAAAATGGTTAGACAAAACTAAAAGGAGCAGCTGCAAGGGTTAGAGTTTACATGCGGCCTGCACATTGTTTAAAAAGACCTTCCTGGAAGCCAGATCAAATGTATTCGACCTGGCTTGGAACCGATGGCCGCTGGCCTATGCGTTTCCCCCAACCCCGCTAGTGGCGCGGACCATCCAACGCATCATCAGGGACCGTGCCACAGTCATCCTAGTGGTTCCGTACTGGCCCAGGCAAATATGGTTCCCGTATCTTCACCGCCTAGCGTTGGAACCCCCCATCCAACTTCCCTTGCGACCAGACCTCCTCTCGCAGGACAGCGGCTCCATGCTTCATCCCAATCTGCAGATGCTATCGCTGTCGGCATGGAAGCTGAAAGGCTAACGCTGGCACCCCTCAACCTTACGTCTGAGGTCCAGCAGATCATCCTGGCTGCTCAGCGTCCCTCCACCAGAAAATCTTATAGCCTTAAATGGCGGCGCTTCTGCATCTGGTGCGAGGCACGGTGCCTTAAGCTCTTCTCATGCCCGGTGCCTCTGCTCCTCGAATACCTTGCATCTCTCTCTACCCTCGGCCTGAAAACTCAGTCCATGAAGGTCCACCTCTCCGCCATCGCGGCTTTTCACCACCGCGTCGGCGACTCATCGGTGGCGGCCCTTCCAATCGTGGCCAGCTTCATGAAGGGATTATCCAATCTGCACCCTCCGATCAAGGAACCCGTACCTCCTTGGGACCTTAACATTGTCCTCAATCAGCTTACGAGGGAACCCTTCGAACCAATGCACTCGGCAGATATGAAATTTGTTTCCTGGAAAACACTATTCCTCATTGCTATCACTTCTGCCAGGCGGATCAGCGAGCTACACGCCCTCGTCGCATATCCGCCTTACACCATTCTTCTCCACAACCGTGCTTCTCTTCGGACGCACCCCAAATTTGTTCCCAAGGTGGCAACTGCTTTCCACATCAATCAAACCATTAAGTTGCCCTGCTTCCTTCCCGGACCCCACTCCGATCCCGAACAACAGCGCCTTCATACGCTTGATTGCGTCAGGGCCCTTCGGTGCTACCTCCAGAGGACTTCTCCCCTACGCAAAGGGTCCCAGGTCTTCGTCTCATATGACCCTAACAAGCCTGGCCTCCCAGTGTCCAAACGCACGCTTTCTGGATGGATCTCCGCGTGCATCTCCCTGTGTCCCTCATTCGCTGGAGCGAACCCTCCCGCAGGTGTCAGGGCCCATCACCTGCGGGCGTTGGCCACCTCCATTGCCAACCTACGTTCCATTCCAGTCCCTGAAATCTGCAAAGCCACCACGTGGTCCTCCGTCCAGACTTTCCAGAGACACTACTGCCTAGACGGCCCTGACCAGGGCGGCTCCGCCTTCGGCCTATCAGTACTATCTGCAATATCCTCCCCGGCCCGGGGTGGAATCTTGTGACTTGCCTCATCACTATCTGAGTACTGTGTTTTTGAAATTGTTTTCATGCACTGTGACTTCGATTACATCTATGCACTATTATTTTGTCCTGTCGCACCTTAGGCCTTATTGTGCCTTTATTGTCAAGTTGCACCTTGTGCCTTATTGTGACTACGATTTGCATCTGTTCACTGTTTTATTGTCCTGTTGCACCTTATGCCTTTGTGCCTATATTGTCAGTTGCACCTTATGCCTCATTGTGACTAGTGGGGGCACTATGCGCTGTGCTCGGGCACAGTTCCTTGTCACGGGTTTGAACACCTTGTTATGTTTTGTACGTTGTGTTACTTGCACGCTTGTTATTTGCACACCTGGTTCTTAGCATATGCCTGGCTATGACATGCCACATTAAACCTGCTTGCACCTTATGGTCCTGCTTGACTCTGTCTCCTTTGTTGATTCCCCGCCGCTGCATCTGTAGCTGGGGAGACACCACTTGTGGCTGACTCATCCTGCTTGTCCTGGGAGAAAACCGAGTTACTTACCTGTAACGTGAGTTCTCCAGGGACAGCAGGATAAGTCAGCCACACTTTCCCACCCTCCTCCCAGGCGGGGATCTCCGGCCTCCGCTTCCGCCTCCTAGCTGCTGGTATCGCCTCAGCTTGGAAGATCTGGTCAGCTAGGGGCGGATCGGGAGGTGGGGCTACTGGTCAGGCCCAGAAGGCTAAAGCCTTCTGGGCTACTGAGAGTACTTCTGTCTATGGCGCCGTCGGATGACGTCACCATAGACGGAGTGGAGGAGTAGCCTAGTGGTTGGGGCAAGGTACTTCAGGCCGGAAGGTCGGGGGTTCAAATCCCACTAGAGGTCAGCAACCTTGGGCCGGAAGGACTGGGGTTTCTAGTCCCACAGGTGCTCCTTGTGGTCTTGGGCAAGCCACTTAACCCTCCATAGCCCATGTTCCCTGTAAAATAGTTATCTCCAAGTTATAATACCCTGTTCAATGTAATTTCAGCTTGTTCAATGTAAACCGCACTGATGCAGAATAGCGCGGTATATAAGAGAATGTAAATAAATAAAATAAATAAATAAATAAATTCCACACTTTATAAAAGATGGAATGGAGGCCAATTGACTCCCAACATGGTTAAAAGGTAAAGTGAGAGAAACCATTATAGTTAATAGAATATCTTTCAAAAAATGAAGCAAACAGGAAATAGCATAAACACTGACATGGAAATAACAAGTGAGACTTAACTATCTAATGGGCAGACTAGATGGACCATACTGGTCTTTATCTGCCGTCATTTACTATGTTACTATGATAAAATTTGCATATGACACAAAATTATTCAAAGTTGTCAGAAATTGCAAGAGGACCTTCAGAAACTGGAAGACTGGAGATCCAAATGGTAGATGAAATTTAATGTGGACAAGTGCAAAATTATGCACATAAGGAAGAACACCACAACTTATAGTTTCATGATGCAAAGTCCCATATTTGGAATCACCGTCCAGCAAATGGATCTAGTTGTCATTGTGGATAATATGTTGAAATCCTCTGCTCAGTGTGTAGTGGCAGCCAAGAAAGCAAATAGACTGCTAGGAATGTTAAGGAAGGAATGGTGAATAAAACTGAGAATGTCTGTATTGCTTCATGGTGCAACCACACATTGATCATTGTGTCCAGTTCTGGTCACTGCATCTCAAAAAGATATTGTGGATTTAGAAATAGTACAGAGAAATACAACCAAAATGATAAAGGCGATGGAATGACTTACCTATGAGGAAAGGTTAAAAAAGCTTAGGGCTCTTCAGCTGGGAGAAGAGACAGCTGAGGAGAGATATGATAGAGGTCTATAAACTAATGAGTGAAATGGAACGGGTAAATATGAATCAGTTGTTTACTCTTTCAAAAAGTGCAAAGACTAGGGGACACACAATGAAGCTACAAAGTTGTACATTTATTTATTTATTTATTTCTCTTATATACCGCGCTCTTCAACATCAGCGCGGTTTACATGGAACATTTATGTTTTACGGTGGGGGTTACACCGTAAATTACAGATAACAGGTAGCTCAACTTGGATAACCGTAATTAACTATTTACACATATTTGAACATATAGTAGTATTTACATATAATACATTATTTGAGGGATGATTACAGTGGACATAAAGCTTATTTGCGGGTAGGTCGAGATGGTGCATCTTCATTTGGGTAACATTCGAGGAAAAGGTGGTGCTTCAATGCCCTTCTGAATTTAGTTAGTTCCGGGATTGCTCGTATGTTGGGAGGCAGGGCATTCCAGTATCTGGGAGCGCTGATACTAAAGGCCCTGCTTGCTGTTGCCTGTGTACACTGGGTCAATGCTTTGGGAATTGCCAAGGTGTTCATTGCTGTGGTTCGTCTGGCCCTATTGGCGGGAGTTATGTGTGTGAGGCAAGCAAGTGACGGGGGGGAGAGCCCATTTATGGCCTTGAATGTTAGTAGTAATGCTTTGAAGACGATCCTACAGTGGATAGGGAGCCAGTGGAGACTTTTGAGGATGGGTGTTATATGGTCTCGCCTCGAGGCCCCATTCAGAACTCTGGCTGCAGTGTTCATGGCAAGCTGGAGCGAGCTCAGGGTTGATTTTGGGAGCCCTTGGAGGATCACGTTGGCGTAGTCAAGGTGTGGAATGGTTAGAGCCTGGAAGATAGTTCTGAAGTCGTCTGGTTGTAGAAGGGGGCGTAGGTGTTTGAGTGTCCTGATTTTGTGATAGGTTGATTTGACCATGTTGCCAATGTGTGTCTTCATGTCAAGTTTCTGGTCTAGAGTAACACCCAGGTAACGGATTGTGGGCTTGGTTTGCAGCTCTACTTCGCCAACTTTTAGGTGGGTTGGTGGGGAGAAGTTAGAGTTTCTGGTGATGAACAGCACTTCAGTCTTTTTGTGCTGTATTCAAAGATTCTGATTTTGGAGCCACCTTTCTACTGCGCTGAAACATTCCATTAGGGGTGAGAGGTCAGTTTGGTCAGTCTTGAACGGCATGTAGAGCAGGACGTCGTCTGCATATATCATGCATTTGATGTCGAATGAGCGAACAAGGTCGCAGACGGGCTGCATGTAGATATTAAACATTAGGACTGAAAGGGAGGATCCTTGCGGGACACCTTGTTTCTGATGGAATAGTTTGGATGTGGAGGTTTCGGTTCGCACATGCTGCCATCTATCAGCTAGGTATGACTTGCACCAAGTTAGTGCTAAGCCGCCGATGCCCTTCTCTTCGAGCCGTTTCAGGAGGGTTTGGTGACATACTGAGTCGAATGCTGCGGCTATGTCTAGGAATATCAGGGCAACTCCCCGATGGATGTTATCTATTGTGGTGAGTATGTTGTTGAAAAGGGTGGTAAGTACAGTCTCCACACCATGAGCTTCTCTAAAGCCGTGTTGGCAGTGGTCAAGTGGTGCAGCGTTGTCGATGTGTTGTTGGAGCTGACCTTGGACCTCCTTTTCGATTATCTTGGCCAGTAGTGGAATGCTGGCGATTGGCCTATATGATTCCACTTTCTGGGAGTCGAGCTTGGAGTTTTTTAGCAGAGGTCTAATGGATGTGTGTTTGAGACTTAGGGGGAATGAGCCTGAAGAGAATGATGTGTTAAAGAGTTTAGCTATGAAAGGGCTAAACTCTGTCCGTAGTTCTTTTATCCAAAAAGCCGGACAGGGGTCGGTCTGGGCAGTGGTCGTGTTGATTGTTGAGATTAAGTCTATGATTTGCTTAGTGGAGGGGTGGTAAAGGTTGTTAGCTTCGTTATGCATGCTGGTTTATTGGTGCAGGTAAGGTCGGTCTTGTCGGTTTGGAGTAATTTTGATTGAAGGAAGTCGGCATAGTCTTGGGCGTGAATCTCTGTTTTTTGCTCCGGTCCTGGTTCCTTCATTAGGTTTTTGATGAGGGTGAATAGGTCGTGTGGTTTATTTAGCGATCGCATTAGAGTGTTAGTGTGTGCTTGCCTCATTTTCTCGGATATCGCGGTTCGGTGAATTGTGAGTTGTAGGTTGTAAGCTTCCTGATCTTCGGTGGATCGTGAGCGCCTCCATCACCTCCATTTAAGACTAATCAGAGATTTTTTTTTTTTTACTCAACATATAATTAAGCTCTGGAACTCATTTCCAGAAGATAGTAAAAACTAGCAGTATAGTTTAGTTTAAAAAAGGTTCAGACAAGTTCCTGGAGGAAAAGTCCATAAACTTTTATTAAGGGGGACTTGCAGAAATCCATTGGATAAGCAGCATGGAATCGGTCTGCCTTTTGAGATCCTGCCAGGTGTTTGTGACTTGGATTGGCCACTGCTGGAAACAGGATACCAGGCTTGACAGATCTTTGGTGTGACCCAGTATGGCAAATCTTTTGTTTTTATGAATGGACATTGTGAAGGCTCCTTTTACATAGCCACTGAGACCGGAATTGAGATGTGGAGATAAAGATGTGCTCAATTCCAGCAGTAGTTTTACAGACAACTCTGTCAAGCGTGGGGCCTTTTGTGAAATATATATAAGGACATTGCGGAGGTCATGTTGATTTGTTACCACATCCAGTAAGAGGAACCATTTTACGGAGCCACACATAGATAACACTGCAGCTTCTAAATTGAAGTGCCATAATGTCCACATGGAAGTGGCCATTCTCCAAGTTCATGTGTAGCTGGGCCATTTTACAAACCTATATTTAGAAGCAAACAATGGCTAATTAAGAAGAATGCGTCTCTTAATCCCTCATGTAAAGCCCTGGATGAAACTATCACTTTGTAAAAATCTTCAGCACAGGTGTAAAGTTCTAGACATATACATGACTTCCCTATATAAAATAGGAGAGTGCATGTGTAGATTAGCCCACTCAGGTCACACCCAAACCATGCCCCACCACACCTCCTTGAAATTTATATGTTGTGTGAATCTCCATGTGCAACCTGCAGCTTTCTAAAATGATATTTACATGCGTATCCCAATCTCCATGTGTAACTGCCACTATTTACATGTAAAGATGTTTCTAAAGTAACCCCCATACAGGGCCGTACCGATGGCGAAATGCACCCTGTGCGACTTGCACATCAGGTGCTCCCCCCCCCCGCACCCCCATCTAGCCTCTTTATGGGGGCGGGAGAGAAGAGGCGCGCACCTGATGTGCAAGCCGCCTGCTGTCTGCACGTTAAGCAGGTCTGGTCCCTCCCGGAGAGACCAGACCTGCTTAGTGTGCCGGCAGGAAGACTTCAGGGGCGCATTTCGGCAGAAAGCCGAAATGCACGCCTGAAGTCTTTGCGCTCTGTACAGCCACACCACTCGCACAGGGCTCGGTACAGTCCTGCCCCCATATGATCATCCCGAATTTGCAAGTAACATACTGTTGAATTATTGCTTGGGATGTTTGATTGTATTGTACATTGTTACTTTCCATAGGCTGTTGGCTTTTTTTTAGCCATGTGCTTACAAATCTCCAAATACTTTAAGGTTTCTGGTATAGTGCTGGTGATATAACGTTCCCTTTGTACTTACCTTTCTGCTTTTTAGGAACACATTGCTTCTATCTATTCTCTATCTAAGATCTTACAAAATATTTACATCGTATAACGTCCAATGTACCATCCTACTTATCTTTCAACTAATATCTTTCTGTGTATTAATCCCATAGAATTTCGCTTTCTGTGCTCTCTGAATCATTTCCCTTATGAGTCTTATAGGAGGTAAAGCAATTGTGAAAGGCATTTAGGAAAATAAGTGAATTAGAGGAAATAAAGCCTAGTTTTAACTATATTACTCAGCCACTCACTGTTTTGAGTGATGTGTATAAATATAAAACAGAGACGACAAAGAGAATGCATTGAGCGCGGTTAGTAGGTGGTGAATTATAGCAGGCTGTATCACAAAAGCACTGACAAAATACATCTACACTGGAAAGAAAACAATTTTATCACTGCCAATTTGCTCAGGGAGAGAATGATTGTTAATTATACAACCCCCCTCCCCCCCTTAATAGCAATATCAAAGATTCCAGAAAACGGACAAGAAAAAGTGCTGTATGAAGTGCTATCCAAATGCCCAGAATGTGGCTGTAGATATCACTGTAAGTGTTATGAACTTAGAGATTAGCAATCATGAAAGCCTAGTAGGCGATGGAGGGAATGCTTTTCATCTCTCCTATGGGGCAGGAGGGATGGATGTCAGCTCTATCTCGGAATCGTATCTCTGGGCAGCATGTCATCCAGTCCACGGAGCAGAACTGGAGAAGGACTCCAGTGGGAGCTGTCTGCCAGCTCTTCCAGCTGGAGCAAAGATGGCAAAATAATTTGTTCCAAAGCAAGAGGGAAAAAAGGAAGAAAGTAAATAATGTAGTGCAGTGGCAAAGAATTTTGTAACATTATTTCTCTGAGTTAAATGCAATGTCACTGACAGGCAACAGGCATTCATAATTTCTATTGGTAAAATATAGTATTGGCCTTAGATATATTTTCTATAAGCATACTATTTCTCCAGAAATATAGCCTTTTTGAGATACGACTTTGCCATTAAGGGGTAATTTTATTAAAGGGTGCCTATATGAAATGTCCAAAAATGTGTCTATTTTATAAAAGCAACATAGACAATTATGTGTCTTTATAAAATAGGCACACAGAATCTGTATGTCAGGCCGCATCTCTGCCCCTTTTCAAATCCATGCTAAAGGCTCGCCTCTGAGGCTACTTTTGCATCCTGATCCCTTATTTTCCTTGCCTCTCTTTACCCTTCCCTGTTCTGCCCTTATTCTTATCTTTTATTGATCATAGCGGGATATAATTTTTTTTTTTTTTTTAAACGTTTATTTTCATTTTACAACAAACAAAGTAACAACACAGCAAAAGAAACAAATACACACATACAATAAAGAAAGCAACCCCAATTACCCCCCACCCCAATGCTTCTTCTCTAAGCTGATTAGAATCATCATATGAGCGCCTACATACAACAATTATTGTACATCAAACAAACAGAAGGAAAATCTATGATACCGGATGAGCATATGACAAAGATTAATACAGAATCAAACAGTCAACGAAGAGCATCGAAAGTTGGAACATAATCGTTGAGCGTCTTCTAGCTAGACCAATAGTGAATAGTTTGAACGGAAGAGGCAGACATACTGGGTATTTGCGCACATTTACTATAAAGACAAATATGTTTCCAATATTTCGTGATTGAGGAAATAGGGGACAGCAATACCCAGCATAAAGACAGAAAGAAGTAAGCCAATTTAGGAAGAGAGGGGATCCCCGCAGCTAAGCGGAGCCCCACAAACTTCCCAAAAAGGGGATCCGAAATATATAAAATAGAATGAAGACAACCTCAGACCCGACTCCAGTAATACTGTAATGCGGGACAATCATACGTAACAGGAGTGTAGTAGACCAAAGGCCACATAGCATGTCCCGCATCAAGCGCACTGGATGGCATTCCAATTGGCTAACCTATCAGGAGTATTTGTCTACATGAGATAGCAGTACTGAGGAGATAGGAAAAATCTGATCTAGAATGTGAGTGATGGGGGGGGCTGAGAAAAGGTGAGCTCTAAGTCTGAGGGGTGAAGCAACTTCCATATAGCAATTCACGCAAAATCTGTCATCAGGGCTGACAGGGTGTGGAGACTCTGGGCGGACCACTCGTTCTAGGCGGCAGACTATCTATCAAAGGAACAAATACTTGGTAGAAGTCACCGCCGAGTAACAATAACAGGGTCATCCACATTCGGAGCATAAATACCGATACACGCAGATGCACTATCTCTAACCTTAAAGTATACACAAGCCCAGCTACCCTCCCCATCAGAGCTAGTATCCATTACAGTGATTGGCAAAGTTTCTCAACTAAGATGGCTACCTCACCACGCTCAGAAACGGCGGGAGAATAGGCAGCCACCATATAAGGTTTGGCAGCAAGTTTCAGTGGTTCGACAGAAGTGTAATGGATTTCCTGAAGAAACACTAAATCAGTATGACCATGATTAAAATAACTAAGAATGGTCATTCTATTGATTGGACTATTGATGCCTCTTACGTTCAATACTAAGAGCATACATAAGGCCATACAACAAAGTCAAACATTCTGAGAAAGGAACATGATGGCGCACCGAGTTGCGCAATGTCCCTCATATCAACTATAAATGACTGTACACACGATATGATAGAAAATAAGCCAAGGAAAATCATGAAGCACCCTATATAACAGTAGAAGCACCGAAGTGCCTTAGAGAAGAAGCATAACCCCAGAAATTACAGGCGACCTGATGTCTGCGGGGTGAAACCCCAGAGAAGGCCTAAATTGAAACATATAACCGGTGTGTCTGTACGTGCTCCGAATCCAACCGAGGTGCACATCATGGAGGAAAAGGAGACCAAGAGAGGTAGATATAAAAGAAAGGAAGGTCCAGGCAGTCTCTATTCCAGGCAATAATCACCGCGCCGGGCCATTCAAAATGGCGGGCGGTTCCAGCGGAGACCATCCGAATTGTTGACTCAGCGCATCAGGTCTGCCTCTTTGGAATCCAAAAATGTTGCTAGCAGAGCAGGATCTTCAAAGGTTCTAGTTTGGTTATGAAGAGTCACTCTGAGCCTCGCTGGATATAAGAGGCCAAAGCGAGCCTGTAACTGTTGAAGTCTAGGACGAAAAGCAAGAAGTCCCTTCCGCCGGTCAGCTGTGGGCTTTGCCAAGTCGGGGAAAAAAGAGACTTTATGATCGTCAAACTGCAGATGTGGCATCACCCGGGCGGCTTTGAAAATTTGCTCAACTTGCTGGTACCTCAGTAAACGAAATATAATGGGCCGGGGGGTCGTCCGATTGAGTGCAATGTTGATAGGAGCACGATATGCTCGGTCAATTTCCAGATCTCTGCAAAAGGTAATCTTCAGCAAGGAAGGGAGAGTTTTGACCAGAAATTCTCTGATATCTCCTGCTTCCGCCCCTTCTGGAACTCCAATGAGCCTGACATTGTTGCGACGAGCACGATTATTGCAATCCTCTAACTCTTTTTGAAGATTCTGTATGTGACGTTCAGCCTGGTCCAGGTTTACCAAACGCACCGCGTGCGAATCGAGGACCCCCGCCATGTTGTCCAGCCGTAGTGAAAGACCTTCAAGCCGGTCCTGAAGCATACCGAAGTCTTCTCGCATGGCTCGGAGCGCCTCTCCGTTGGACTGTACCAGTTCCTTCACACCACGTATTTCCTCCAAGATCTCCTGTTGCAGTTCCGGGCTTACCCGAGGTGGAGCCATCTTAGGTGGGGAAGACAACTCTGTTTTGGAGCGTTTTCCATGTGAAGAAGAGGGAGACCCGAAGTCCAAGCGCACTGGTTTGTGGGTCGCCATTCCCCCCAAGGCACCCCGGTAAGTTCGGTGTAAAATATTAAATTTATGCAGATGTTTAGTCAGGATTCTAAGTAGGCCCCTCGGGAGCTTCAGCGCGAAGCGTCTACCCCGCTGGACATCAGGCTCCGCCCCTGCGGGATATAATTTTAAAAATCATATGCGTGGACACGTGCACAGGGCCAGAAACAGGAAGTCATCATCAGGCGGTCAAAGGAGGCAGAAGAAAACAGTCCTGCAGTGTCGAAGTTTTAATATAAGCCTCGTGGGACTGTTTGCGGCCATTGCCATCACTGCAGGTCTCTGAGAGGGATGGCAGCGGTGGCAATAGACCACCCCTGGACCATTCACACTCTATCCAGCTGCCTAGTTTACCTGATGGTCATGTGCATTTTGTAAATACATGTGCATATTGCAGCTTTGCCTACTCTCCGCCTCCGGAAATAAGTACTAATATGCATGTATTCAGATTGCAATTTTATAAGCACCCATGTATGTGTGTAAAACAAGCTTTTCATGTGAGAAAGACTTTATAAAATTAAACCCTATATAGCTGAGATGATATGCAATGTATTCTTCCTTTATTTCAGGAAATTTGGCCAAGATTTAATTTAAAAAACTGAGGAATCCTGTCATAGAAGAAAATGTTTTTGCCATTCATAAGGGAGCAGTAGGGCTTAAACTTGCATATTGGGAAGGAAGACCACAATGTAGAATTTTGGTGCTAAATCACACCCTTTAACTGGAAATTTTCCCATGGGATGGATTTACAGAATTACAAGGATCACATATTGTGATAATAAATCCATGAAAATTAGGGGAGACATGAGAAAAGCCACTCTTCCAAAACCTCTAGGGGTCTTCTCAACATTCATCATTACAATCCATTTACTCTGTGCCATAAGCAAATCTTCCATGGATGGATTCTCTTCTCACTTGCTGGAGCTATATCAGATGCATCTAGTCCATCTCTGTTAACCAAAGATGTCATGGAGATCTTTGGCCAGTCTTTGCTGCATGCCTCTAGTATGCCTACCTTTTCATTCAATTTTTGTGTGCAGTCAAATTGCTTGTTGCACAGAATACTAGCAATCCACTTATGGTGGGATAAGGTGGTATATAAGCCTAAAAGCTCAACAAAATAGAATAATATTTTCCTTCAAGCTCCGAGACCTAGTCTCCCTCTTTCTTCCTCCAAAGTAACTTGAGTGTATAATGACAATTTTATACTCCTCCAGGTCAACATTTTTATGCAATGTTATGGTAGTGCCATGACTTTCAACTTTCTAGAGGAACAATTACATATACTGAACAGGTCCTAGGGGGTGTGGAGTCCAGCCAGGGTGGATTTTCCTGAGGGGTTCTTGCTATAATTGAAGAGAAGAAGGTGTCCTCTATACTCTTACTCTTCCAGACATAAGTTGGCAACTTTACCATGGATCATAATTAAATACCCTCCAAACCGGTTCCAGCAAAGTTTTAGATACAATGCAGGCTCGGCAACTAGATCTCTTTTACATCCTTCGAAATACATAATTTGATCCATTAGTTCATTAACCCTAGCTTTCCATTTTTCTGCCAGGGCAACTGACAGAGGTAGTATGGCCTCTAAGCAATGCTTTGAGTGGGCCAGGGTGAGAAGAAGAGATGGAAAAACTGGCAGAGAATTTGATGATTCTTTGTCAATCATTCTTGGCTATTTGGGGTGCGATTACATTTATCTATTGTTTTCAGCCCCCAATAAACCTTGCAGTTTTGCAATGAAGTCAGCTATGACATCAGATACTGCGTGGATTTAAAAAGAGCAGCTCTTCAGTTGAGCAAGCAATGTATGACTGAGCAGGTCTAAACTTAGACGGGGTTTCAGATGTCCCCAGTGTTTCTGAAATCAAGCAGGAACATCAAAATCACAACTAAGGCTAAAAATAGGCATCTTCCTGCCCTATTAACTTAGACATTCTGTTACACAGTTACCCCCCATATCAAGCATTTGCAATATAAAATAGGACGAGAAAGAAAAGACAAAGAGACAGAAAGGAAGCCTAGGCTATATGATCTTTTTTTTTTTTATTGAATATATACCAAATGATTTTGCTTGAAAATCAGGGATGGGAAATTAACAGCTTTAATGATTTGGCATGTGTGGGAAACAGCTATAATTCACATTCTAAAAATTGTATTTGAAAATGTATAAGTCTGTATAGAAATTTAATGAATTGATAAAACTCATCAACATTTAGGTAAAATCAGCTACATTCTTGTTTGAGCTAAGGTTATAGTCGCTAAACAAGTGAGAAAAGTAAAACTGGACATGAAGGTGAAAATGATCATAGTATCTGCCTTGGTGCAAACTCCATGGGTACTTTGTATCGGAAAGAGGAGATGGCACTGTCATCCATACTGGTGTGGTCTACAACTCAAACCGAAGAAATGGATAGTGAATTGATTGTTGATATTGCAGAGATAGCCATGAAGGGGGACGTGGTCATATCAGGTGACTTTAATATACCCAATGTGGATTGGAGTGTTCCTTCTGCAAATCTGGAAAGAAGTTAAAAAAAATTGTGGATGCCTTCCAAGATGCATTACTTAAACAAATGGTGATGGAACTGACCAGGGAGAGCTCTGTGCTGGATTTAGTGCTCACCAACGGGGATAGCATGTTGAATATCCAGGTGGGTGCCAAGTGAGCAGCAGCGATCATCACACGGTGTGGTTTGAGATAAAAGCCAAGGTGGAAACCAATCACAGCAAACTCAAAGTCTTAGACTTCAAAAATGCTGACTTCAGTAAAATGGCCAAGAACCTGAAGGAGAAGTTAGTAGGGTGAGAGGGGTTAAGGGACGTGGAATTGCAATGGGCTAAACTAAAGAAAGCAATAAAAGGTGCAACAGATACATACGTAAGGAAAGTAAATAAAAATAAGAGGAAAAGGAAACTTATTTGCTTCTCTAAAGAAGTGGCTGCAAAAATAAAGGCAAAAAACACAGCTTTCATAAAATTCAGAACCTCACAAACAGAGGAGCACAGAAAAGAATACAAGATTAAACTAAAAGAGACAAAAAGAGAAATGAGGATAGCAAAATCAAAGGCAGAAGATGTGAAGTGTGGCGACAAGAATTTTTTCACGTATATTCGGGAGAGGAGGAAAATCTGAGGTGGAATTGCAGGACTCAAAAGTGCTGGGAACGGATTTGTGGAAAGTGATATTGACAAAGCGACAATGTTAAAAAAATACTTCTCTGTTTTCACTAGAGAAAATCCTGGAGAAGGACCACCTGTGACTGACAAATATACAAATGGGAATGGAGTAGATACCACACCATTCACAAAAGATGATGTGTTAGAACAGCTTGCAAAACTGAAAGTGGACAAGTCTATGGGACCAGATGGGATACACCCCAGGATACTGAAAGAGCTCAGAGAAGTTCTTGCAGGGCCTTTAAAGGATGTTTTTAATAGATCCTTGGAGACAGGAGAAGTTCCACAGGACTGGAGAAGGGCTGATGTGGTACCTCTCCACAAAAGTGGTAATAGGGAAGAAGTGACAAACTACAGGCCAGTAAGCCTTACCACGGTGGTGGGAAAAATAATGGAGGTGCTCCTGAAAGAGCGAATAGTGGACATCCTCGAAAGCAACAGGTTGCATGATCCGAGGCAACATGCTTTTACCAAAAGACGATCTTGCCAAACAAATCTGATTGAGTTCTTTAACTGAGTGACCAGAGAACTAGATCAAGGGCATGCGATGGATGTGATCTGCCTAGATTTCAGCAAAGCCTTTGATACTGTTCCTCATAGGAGGCTTATCAATAAGCTCAACAGCTTGGGGATGGGTCCCAAGATGGTGAACTGGATCAAAAATTGGTTGACTGACAGACAACAGAGGGTGACGGTAAATGGAACTCACATGGATGAAAGGAAGGTGATTAGCGGTGTGCCCCAGAGTTTGGTCTTGGGACCAGTACTGCAATATATTCGTGAGGGATATTGCCGAAGGGCTGAATGGAAAAGTCTGTCTTTTTGCATATGACACCAAAATTTGCAACAGAGTGGACTCCCCTCAGGGAGCGGGGAACATGAGGAAAGATCTACAAAAGCTGGTAGATTGGTCTAATGCTTGGCAGTTAAGATTTAATATGAAGAAGTGCAGTGTCATGCACTTGGGAAGAAGAAATCCAAGAAAATTGTATGCGATAGGAGACAAGAGATTGGTGTGCATGGACCAGGAGAAAGACCTCGGTGTGATTGTTTCTGATGATCTGAAGGTGGCGAAACAGTGTGACAAGGCGGTGGCAAAAGCCAGAAGGATGGTGGTTGCATACAGAGAGGAATTATCAGCAGAAAGGACGAGGTACTAATGCCACTGTCTTGAAGGACTAGAAAAAGTGACTGCTACTTCTGCTACTTCTGGAGATAGATCTGCAATTCTGAGTATATACTTCTGGGAATTGTCTGAAAGGACTTCTTTGTATTAAAGCTAATTAATCTGTGACACTAGTGTTTTTTGTTAAATCAGCCAGGGCCTAGTAGCAGCAGCAGTTTAAGTTTAAATTTAAAACACAGAAGAGAGCTTTTTGGTTAAATTTGGAACCCAGCAGAGAGCTTGTAGTTTAAATTTAATAGTCACTCAGGGCCTAGTATCAGCAAAGAACTTTTAGTTTAAATTTAAAACACAGAAGAGAGCTTTCTGGTTAAATTTAGAACCCAACAGAGAGCTTTTAGTTTAAATTTCATAATAGGTCAGAGCCTAGCAGCAGCAAAGAGCTGTAATTTAAATCAAATCAGAATATAACTTAGCATAAAAGGCAAAACAGGGTCAGTACTCTGAGAACAAATAAAGTCTTCTAGAGACCCTTACAAAGAGGCCTTCTACCTAGGGGGCAAGAGACCTGTGAAACATTTTCAATAGGTGTGAACACCAGGTGGCAGGTCAAAAGGCCATTTTGAAAGACTCCTTCTATCCAAGCAAGGACTGTTAATCACCCAGGAAGTCGGTCACAGCTTACCTCAGCAGCACAGGCATAAATAGCTCAACCAGAGCTCTGTGATCCTCAGTCTTGAAGGACTAGAAAATGTGACTGCTACTTCTGGAGAGAGATCTGCAATTGTGAGTATTGTGGCAAGGAGGCCTATCCGGAGTCTGGGGGAGGACCAAGAGACAGGGAATTCACCCTAGTAAAGGGCCCCCTTTCACCCAGTCAGGGTAGGAAAGCCACAACCACCTCCAGGAATCAGAAAACCTCCACGTTGCCCATGTTTCATGCGCCCCCTAGTGGAATGAGGGAGAGAGGATATAGGGCCCAGAACCCCTATGGCCGGGAATTCTCCAAGCGCTCAAGTACCCGATGTCAGGCTGATTACCATCACCTGGGAAGGGAGGAGTTGGAGCTAGAGCCCTGGAAATATAAACCTATGCCAGAGAAAGAGGAAAGGGGAAGAGAAGCAGGAAGCCACGCTGACACGAACAGAGGCACAGATACAAGCAAGGGAAGCTTGACTAGTGCTGAGCAGAGCAGAGCAGAGGAACTGAACTTCCAGGCAAAGAAAGTGCTAATTGGCATATAGCACGTCTGCAATCGAGATTGGGGCCAAAAACAAGAGAGACTCCAAGATCCCCCGGGAGGCTGTTAGCTGAGCACTGTGAGCAAGATGGGGAGTCAGAGCCCATGCAGCTGGGAGAGCCCGAGGTGGAGCTGAATAGGGAGGGCACTCCCATGGATTGTTCCTTTTGTCAAGTTTTAAACATGGGAACGTAGAGAAAAAGCCAGTCTTGAAAAGAAAGTCTTCAAGGAAAGAAGGTACCCATGGTCAACAAGCAGGGTGGCCGTGATTCCCGCGTGTTTGCAAAGGGGAAGTTTACGGGGAATAAGGAGCAAGCCAGGAACTGTGACATAAGCTTGTTAACTACCTGCTGCCTGAATTATGACACTGGGGTAAGCTAAAGTAGCTATTAGAACAACGCTTTCTTTTGCCCCTGGGTTCTATCTTTTTGCTTGGAAGGTAGCCAAGAAAGGTTTAAAGCTGAATAGAAGCTAAACTACCACAGACAAAGTTTGATTTGTTTTGTGCTTTAGACAGCAAGGCTAAGAAAGGGATTCGATATCCTTGCTCTTAAAGACTTATATCCTGAAGCTATAGAGAACCTTTGAACAGCCATTCTTGTGTTTGGGTTTGTTGTATGGACAATGCTATACCTCAAAGAATCCTGAACAGATAATCCTGTATATGGTATGTTCGAACCATTGTGTGCAAAATAAATTTCTGTCATTTGCATTACCACGTTGAGCCTGACTACAACTTTCTGCCTGACGCACCCATACAGCTTAACAAAACAAAACTACATTTCCCAGAGGATGCTGCAGGGAAATAATTTGTGAACTATAATGCAGTGAAAAATGCAATTAGAGACCGTTTAGGGTTAACGAAAATGTTGTATCACCGTATGTTTAGAGCCACGGCTTTAAAGGCCGGAGAAACACCTAAGGCCTTAAGCCAGAGAATTTGAGGTTTAGCTTTAAAGTGGCTAGCCCCGGAAGGGAAAACTATGGATACGGTGGTGGATATGGTGATATTGGAGCAATTTATGGCTGCAGTACCAAAAAGGGTACAATCTTTTCTGATTCAGCAAAACTGCCAGAGCACCGGAGAGGCAACCCTTTTGACGGAGCGCTACATGGAAGCTGAATTGGCGTTTCTTCCAAAGGCAGGCCCTCCAATAGTAGGGGCAGAGCCAGTTTTGATTTATCTAAAAACTTCTGTGTCTGCTCATGAGGGTAAGTGGGCTGAAAAAAAATGCTATCGTTGTGGGGAGAAGGGACACCTGCAGAGGGGATGCAAAGCACGCATTGGTTTAACTGGTACCAATGTGAAACATCTAGGAGAGGGATTTTTCTTAAATGTTAACATACAGGGGGTCACTACCCATGCTCTGCTCGACTCCGGGGCCGACCAAAGCATGGTGTCACGAAAGCTTTGGCAGGCAATTGAGGCCCAAGATGAGTCTCGTCAAAGGAAGCTGGAAGGTCAGGTCCAAATTAGGTGCATCCATGGAGCTGCCTCTTTCTACCCTGTATACAAAGTGGTGATAAAAGGGTTGGGGGCGCAGAAAGAAATTCTTGTGGCAGTGGTTCCAAAGCTCCCCTACGATTTAGTATTGGGAAGGGATTGGCCCCAATTTAGGGAAGGATTAGAGGAAGGACTTGGGAGAAAAGGGGATGGGATGTTAACGGTGGTCCCCGGGCCGCTTTTTGGGAAACCCCGAAAGCCAAGCGAGAACCCAGGGAAAGAACCCCGGGGAGGCAGTTCTCCCCTTAAACAGAAGTTTATATTAAAATTTTGTAAGGTATCCGAGAAGGCCCAGGCTCCCAGGAGGGCATCCCCACAAGCCACAGGATATGATCTATGGAGCGCCGAGGATCGGGTGATACCCCGCCAAGGAAAGGCTCTCATTGATACCGGCCTTCAGATGGAGATACCCGTAGAATGTTATGGTCGGATAGCACCGCGATCGGGTCTGGCTCTGAAATATTTCCTGGACGTCGGGGCTGGGGTGATCGACCCTGATTATAGAGGGAGTGTAAAGATATTACTGTTTAATTTTGGCAACGAAGACTTCCCTGTGAAGGTGGGAGACCGGATTACCCAGCTGCTGTGCAAGAGAGTAGAGTTTCCCCCACTGGAAGAGGTACCCATGTTGTCTCCTACGGAACGAGGAGCTTATGGATTTGGTTCCACCGGATGGGCCGGGACGAAAAGCCTGACAGCCACCTGTGGGGAGAGAATGGAGGAGACTGAGAAGGATGACCTGGGACCTCAAGAGGCAGAGTGCAGGAAGAACCTGGAGCCCCAAGTAGGGGAAGAACTATCTTTGGTCCAGAGGCAGAATCTGGCTCGACTATTGGAGAGGTTCCCAGATGTACTGATCCCGATCCCTGGTGAAACCTGACTGGTGGCTCATGAGATCCTGACGCCACCGGGGAAGGTGATCAGACAACGACCCTACCGCCTACCAGAAGCTAAAAAGCAGGAGGTCATGGCATAGGTACGCGAGATGTTGGCGATGGGTGTCATTGAAGAATCAAGGAGCCCGTGGTGCAATCCTATTGTTCTGGTTCCAAAACCGGATGGTACATTACGCTTCTATATAGATTTCAGACAGGTAAATGCTATCTCGGTATTCGACGCTTACCCGATGCTCCGTATCGAGGAGCTTTTGGACCGCTTGAGGCAAGCCCAGTTTTTAACCACCCTATACCAGACGAAGGGGTACTGGCAGATTCCGTTGATTAGGGAATCTCGGCTGAAGACCGCCTTCAGTACCCCGATTGGGCTATTCCAGTTTAAGAGAATGCCCTTTGGCCTTCACAGCACCGCGGCAACCTGCCAGAGACTGGTGGATCAAGTCCTGCGTCCTCATCAAGAATATGCTTTCGCATATATGGACGACATTATTATCCACAGTTGCAGTTGGGTAGAGCATATCCTGAGGGTTGAAGCCGTCCTGCGATCTATGAGGCAGGCAGGCCTCACCCTGAACCCGAGCAAGTGTGCCTTCGCCAAGCGAGAAGTGAAATACCTGGGGCATATGGTAGGATGGGGAAGGATTAAGCCCTTGATTGACAAAGTGGACAGCATCAAGAACTTTCCCCGTCCCACAACAAAGAAGCAATTAAGAAGCTTTCTGGGCCTGATTAGCTATTACAGAAGGTTCCTATCAAACTTCGCGGAAGAAAGTTCCATCTTTACAGACATGTTAAAAAAGAATTGCACAAATCAACTCCGTTGGACCCCGGAGGCAGAAAGAGTTTTCACCCGACTAAAAGGGCGGCTATGCAAGGCCCTGGTATTACGTGGGGTGGATTTCACGCAGCCCTTCATTGTACAGATGGATGCCTCAGAGATAGGCTTAGGGGCCGTCTTCTCCCAGAAGCATGAAGGAAATGAGCATCCCGTGATGTTCCTTAGTAGGAAGTTGTCCTCGGCAGAGCAACACTACTCTATTATTGAGAAAGAGTGCCTTTCCATCAAATGGGCAATAGAGGCCCTCCGGTTCTACCTCACCGGGCAAAAATTCCTGTTAGTTACTGATCACGCGCCCTTGAGGTGGTTCCAACAGATGAAGAACCACAATGCACGGTTAACCAGATGGTACATGGCCCTGCAAGCTTTTGACTTTAAGGTAGAGCATCGGGCAGGGAAGCTACACCAAAATTCAGATGCCTTGTCCAGGATTACGGACTGTTCGGAGGAGCTTCAACAACCTCCGCCAGCCCGTAATATCTTGAGTAGGGGGGTATGTGGCAAGGAGGCCTATCCGGAGTCCAGGGAAGGACCAAAAGACAGGGAATTCACCCTAGTAAAGGGCCCCCTTTCACCCAGTCAGGGTAGGAAAGCCACAACCACCTCCAGGAATCAGAAAACCTCCACGTTGCCCACGTTTCATGCGCCCCCTAGTGGAACGAGGGAGAGAGGATATAGGGCCCAGAACCCCTATGGCAGGGAATTCTCCAAGCACTCAAGTACTCGAAGTCAGGCTGATTACCATCACCTGGGAAGGGAGGAGTTGGAGCTAGAGCCCTGGAAATATAAACCTATGCCAGAGAAAGAGGAAAGGGGAAGAGAAGCAGGAAGCCAGGCTGACACGAACAGAGGCACAGATACAAGCAAGGGAAGCTTGACTAGTGCTGAGCAGAGCAAAATAACTGAGCTTCCAGGCGGAGACAGTGCTAATTGGCATATAGAACATCTGCAATCGAGATTGGGACCAAAAACAAGACAGACTCCAAGATCCCCCAGGAGGCTGTTAGCTGAGCACTGTGAGCAAGACGGGGAGTCAGAGCCCATGCAGCTGGGAGAGCCCGAGGTGGAGCTGAATAGGGAGGACACTCCCATGGATTGTTCCTTTTGTCAAGTTTTAAACATGGGAACGTAGAGAAAAAGCCAGTCTTGAAAAGAAAGTCTCCAAGGAAAGAAGGTACCCATAAGTCAACAAGCAGGGTGGCCGTGATTCCCATGTGTTTGCAAAGGGGAAGTTTATGGGGAATAAGGAGCAAGCCAGGAACTGTGACATAAGCTTGTTAACCACCTGCTGCCTGAATTATGACACTGGGGTAAGCTAAAGTAGCTATTAGAACAATGCTTTCTTTTGCCCCTGGGTTCTACCTTTTTGCTTGGAAGGTAGCCAAGAAAGGTTTAAAGCTGAATAGAAGCTAAACTACCACAGACATTAAGTTTGATTTGTTTTGTGCTTTAGACAGCAAGGCTAAGAAAGGGATTCGATATCCTTGATCTTAAAGACTGTATATCCTGAAGCTATAGAGAACCTTTGAACAGCCATTCTTGTGTTTGGGTTTGTTGTATGGACAATGCTATACCTCAAAGAATCCTGAACAGATAATCCTATATGTGGTATGTTCGAACCATTGTCTGCAAAATAAATTTCTGTCATTTGCCTTACCACGTTGAGCCTGACTACAACTTTCTGCCTGACGCACCCATACAGCTTAACAAAACAAAACTACATTTCCCAGAGGACGCTGCAGGGAAATAATTTGTTAAGGCGGATTGCGGGAAGTTCCTCTAATAACCATGCCCCTCTAAGCTAGAGGTGGGTGGTGAGGCCGTGACAGTATATACTTCTGGGAATTGTCTGAAAGGATTTCTTTGTATTAAAGCTAATTAATCTGTGAAACTAGTGTTTTTTGTTAAATCAGTCAGGGCCTAGTAGCAGCAGCAGTTTAAGTTTAAATTTAAAACACAGAAGAGAGCTTTCTGGTTAAATTTGGAACCCAGCAGAGAGCTTGTAGTTTAAATTTAATAGTCACTCAGGGCCTAGTATCAGCAAAGTACTTTTAATTTAAATTTAAAACACAGAAGAGAGCATTCTGGTTAATTTTGGAACCCAGCAGAGAGCTTGTAGTTTAAATTTCATAATAACTCAGAGCCTAGCAGCAGTAAAGAGCTGTAATTTAAAACAAATCAGAATATAACTTAGCATAAAAGGCAAAATAGGGTCAGTACTCTTTGAGCACAAATAAAGTCTTCTAGAGACCCTTATAAAGAGGCCTTCTACCTAGGGGTCAAGAGACCTATGAAACATTTTCAATAGGTGTTAACACCAGGTGGCAGGTTAAAAGGCCATTTTGAAAGACTCCTTCTATCCAAGCAAGGACTGTTAATCACTCAGGAAGTTGGTCACAGCTTACCTCTGCAGCACAAGACAGGATACTGTGTAGCAGCCCTCTTTTAATAAGAAAAAAGGAGGTGATAATGCCTCTGTATAAGTCTTTGGTGCAACCTCATTTGGAGTATAATGTGCAGTTCTGGAGACCGCTCCTACAAAAGGATGTGAACAGGATGGAGTCGGTGCAGAGGGTGGCTACTAAAATGATTAGTGGTCTTCATTATAAAGCATATGAGGACAGACTGAAGGATCTTAATATGTACACCTTAGAGGAAAGAAAGGATAGAGGTGATATGATTGAAATGTTTAAATACCTCCGTGGCATAAATGTTCAGGGAGAGAGCCTCTTTCAATTGAAAGCAAGTTCTGCTACGAGGGGACATGGGATGAGGGTGAAGGGAGATAGATTCAGGAGTGATATGCAGAAATATTTCTTTACGGAAAGAGTAGTGGATCCATGGAATAGTCTCCCAGTGGAAGTGGTAGAGATGAGGACAGTAACTGAATTCAAAAAAGCATGGGACAAACACAGAGGATCTCTAAAGGTAAAAAGGGGACTGTTGTAGTTGTTGATATGGAAGGACAGACTAGATAGGCCATGCGATCTTTTTCTGTCATCATATTTCTATGTTTCTATGTTTCTGTGTTATTTCCCTCCCTCCCTCCCCATCACTCACCCACCCCTGGGATAATCGTAGCTTTATAGGTACTTAACACATCTTAAAGGAAAGGAGGTGCTCTCAGTTGTAGCTCATTATCCAAAGCAGTCATACACTAAGGGCCTGAGATTAATTAAGCTTCAGGTGAACAAGGTATATTAAACGTATTAGGTACAGTTTTATTAGTATACATATCCATAGCAACCCTTAGTAAGTAAAGAACTTAGATCTAAACACAAGCTTAAAACTAAAATGCAGACAGCAGTCCAGCAGCGAGATGGGGGCTTTCCAGTATTTTGCATTGAGTGTCACATGTATGATTTTCTCCCAGTTGGTGAGAGGTCTTACGTGTGCACTAGGTGCAAGGAGCTCTTGACTCTCAGGGAACAAGTCCGTTCTCTAGAGGCTAGAGTAGCAGACTTGAAAAGCATAAGAAAGACAGAGAGGTACATAGAGAAGACCTACAGGGATATAATCCTGAAGTCCCACCTCCAGTCTGGCAGCATCCCTGTTGCCATGGAGGAGAGAGGTCATGTGACAGGAGAGCATCACCCTGGTGTGGCAGGAAGTGATCCTGTAACTAGGACCTGTCCTCCAGGTGATTCAAAACCCTCTCGCACCGAGGAAGTTTCTCCAGGGCCATGTGCCCATGAGGGAAGGGTTAGGACAGCCGTTATAGTTGGTGATTCGATCATCAGGCATGTAGATATCTGGGTGGCTGGTGGACGTGAGGCTCGCCTGGTAACATGCCTGCCTGGTGCGAAGGTAGCGGACCTCACGAGTCACCTAGATAAGGTATTAGATAGTGCTGGGGAGGAGACTGCTGTCTTGGAACATGTCGGTACCAATGACATAGGAAAATGTCATAGGGAGGTTCTGAAGGCTAAATTTAGGCTTTTAGGTAGGAAGTTGAAATCCAGAACGTCCAGGGAAGTGTTCTCCGAAATGCTTCCCATTCCACGCACAGGACCCAAAAGGCAGGTAGAGCTCCGGAGTCTCAATGCGTGGATGAGACAATGGTGCAGAAATGAGGGTTTTGGATTTGTTAGGAACTGGGGAAGGAGGGGCTCTTCCAGTAGGATGGGCTTCACCTTAACCGGGATGGAAACAGGCTGCTGGCATTAACCTTTAAAAAGGAGATAGAGCAGCTTTTAAACTAGATAACAGGGGAAAGCAGACAGTCGCCCAAGAGTGCATGGTTCGGAAGAATGTATCCTTGAAGGATACTACCAAAAGCATAGAGGTTCCAAAAAAGAGTAAAGTAGCCCAAACGACATCAAGTATGGAGCAGACACAGCTTAAAGATCCCAAATTACCCATGTCTACCAATAGCCAGATTAATATGAATAAAATATAGTCTCTAAAATGCTTGTATGCAAATGCTAGAAGTCTAAAAAATAAGATGGGAGAGTTAGAATATATAGCACTAAATGAGAGCTTAGATCTGATTGGAATATCAGAGACATGGTGGAAGGAGGACAACCAGTGGGATACTGTGATACCTGGGTACAAACTATATCGCAATGATAGAGCTGATCAAATTGGTGGAGGGGTTGCGCTCTATGTTAGAGAGGGCATTGAGTCAGAAAGAATTAAAGTTTTGCAGGAAACAAAATTTGCTGTACAATCTCTATGGATTGAAATTCCATGTAAAAAGGGAAAGGCGATGGCAGTGGGGGTGTACTATCGACCACCTGGCCAGAATGAACAAATGGATGATGAAATGCTCAAAGAAATCAGGGAAGCTAACAAAAGTTACAACACTGTAATAATAATGGGTGATTTCAATTACCCCGGTATTGACTGGGTCAGTGTCACGGCAGAACATGCTAGGGAGATAAAGTTTCTAAATGAAATAAATGACTGCTTCTTGGAGCAGCTGGTTCATGAACCGACCAGAGGGGAAGCCATACTGGAACTAGTCCTTACAGGAACACCAGATCTGGTACAAGAGATAAGGGTGTTGGGGGCCACTTGGCAATAGTGATCATAGCATGATTGCGTTTGATTTATCTAGTGGAGGAGGGATAGTAAGGAAATCCACAGTACTACCTTTTAACTTTCGAAAGGGAGACTATGATAAAATGAGGAAAATAGTTAAGGAAAAACTAAAAGGAGCAGTTGCAAAGGCTAAAGACATACAACAAGCTTAGGTGTTGTTGAAAACTACTATCTTAGAAGCCCAGACCAGCTGTATTCCACGCTTTAAGAAAAGTGGAAGGAAGCACGGTTTAAAGGTGAGGTCAGTGAGGCTGTTGTTGCCAAAAAAGCATCTTTCAGGAAATGGAAAAAAGAGCCAAACGACAAAACCTGGAAACAGCACAAGCACTGGTATGTCAAATGCAAGGCATTGCTAAGGCAGGCAAAGGGAGAATTTGAGAAAAACCTTGCTGTGGAAGTAAAAACGCAAAATAAAGACTTTTTCAAGTATATTCGTAGCAAAAAACCTGTGAGAGAGTCAGTTGGTCCATTAGATGATAGAGGGGTTAAAGGGGCACTAAGAGGCGACAAGGCGATAGCGAAGAGACTGAATGAATTCTTTGCTTCGGTCTTTACTGAGGAAGATGTAGGGATGTTACCCATGACTGAAGTGGTATTTAAAGGTGCGGAAGAATTGAAGGAAATATCGACACATCGGGAAGATGTATTACAACTATTAGATAAACTGAAGAGTAGCAAATCACCTGGGCCGGTTGGTATACATCCAAGGGTGTTGAAAGAACTGAAATATGAGATTGCAGACCTGCTATTAGTGATCTGTGATCTATCATTTAAATCATCTGTAATACCTGAAGTTTGGAGGATCGCCAATGTAACGCCAATTTTTAAAAAGGGTTCCAGGGGTGATCCAGGAAACTACAGACCGATGAGCCTGACGTCAGTACCAGGAAAAATGGTAGAAACCATCATAAAGAACAAAATTTCTCAGCATGTAGATAGCCATGGCCTAATGGGAGACAGACAACATGGCTTTAGACAAGGAAGATCTTGTCTTACTAATCTGTTATGTTTTTTTGAAGGCATGAATAAACAGGTGGACAAAGGTGAGTCAGTTGATATAGTGTATCTGGACTTTCAGAAAGACTTTGACAAAGTCCCTCATCAGAGACTTTTGGCAAAACTAAAGAGTCATGGGATAGGTGGCAGTGTACTATTGTGGATCAGGAACTGGTTAAAAGATAGAAAGCAGAGAATAGGGCTAAATGGCCAATTTTCCCAATGGAGAAAGGTGAATAGTGGTGTACCCCAGGGATCTGTGCTGGGTCCGCTGCTTTTTGACATATTAATAAATGACCTGGAAAAGGGAATAACGAGTGAAGTTATAAAATTTGCAGATGACACAAAACTATTTAAAGTTGTTAAAACCCAAGAGGATTGTTGAAACTTGCAAGAGGATCTTGATAAATTGGAAGACTGGGCATCAAAATGGCAATGAAATTTAATGTGGACAAGTGCAAAGTTATGCACCTAGGGAAGAACAACCCAAACTATGGTTACAAGATACAAGGTTCTACATTAGGAACTACCACCCAGGAAAAAAGATTTAGGCGTCATTTTGGATGACATGTTAAAACCCTCGGCCCAGTGTGCAGCGGCGGCCAAGAGAGCAAATAGCATAAGGAAAGAAATGGAAAATAAAACAAACGATATTATAATGCCTCTATATCGTTCCATGGTGAGATCACACCTTGAGTATTGTGTGCAGTTCTGGTCGCTGTATCTTAAAAAGGATATAGCGTTATTAGAAAAGGTTCAGAGAAGAGCCAGCAAAATGGTAAAGGGGATGGAAGGATACTCCTATAAAGAAAGGCTAAAAAGGTTAGGGCTCATTAACCTGGAAAAGAGACGGCTGAGGGGAGATATGATAGAAGTCTCTAAATTAATGAACGGAGTGGAATGGGTAAATGTAGATCGATTGTTTATGTTATCAGAATATAGAAAGACTAGGGGACATGCAATGAAGCTACAGGGTAAACTATTTAAGACTAATAAAAGAAAATATTTTTTCACTCAACGTGTAATCAAACTCTGGAATTTGTTACCGGAGGATGTAGTAAAGGCTGTTAGTGTAGCTGGGTTTAAAAAAGGTTTGGACAAGTTCCTGGAGGAAAGGTCCATAAACCATAATTATTAGAGACCCAGGATATCAGTGTTTTACCCAATACAAGCATTGTGGAACCTGTGTCTTTTGGGGAAACTACTAGGTACGTATGACCTAGATTGGCCACTGTTGGAAACAGGATACTGGGCTTGATGGACCTTGGTCTGACCCAGTATGGCATATCTTATGTTCTTATGTTCACTGTACAAGTCACTGGTGAGGCCTCACTTGGAATATTGTGTTCAATTTTGGAGACCGTATCTCGCAAAAGATATAAAAAGTCTGGAAGCAGTTCAGAGGAAGGCGACCAAAATGATTTGGAGTCTATACCAGAAGATGTATGAGAAGAGACTTGAAGACCTAAATATGTATACGCTAGAGGAGAGGAGGGACAGGGGAGATATGATTCAGACCTTTACATACTTAAAGAGTATTAATGAACAAACCAACCTCTTCGAAAGATGGGACGCTATAAAACTAGAGGGCATAACATGAAGCTGCAAGGGGGTAAACTGAAGGCAATGTCAGGAAATACCTTTTCACTGAAGTGGTGGTGGATGCTTGGAATGCCCTCCCGATGGAAATAGTGGGGCAAATACAGTGACAGAATTCAAAATAGCATGGGACAGACATAGTGTATTCCTTTATAGCAACAGGATAAAATCAAAATAAGCATAACTATCTCTTATATCTGAACAAATAAGGGTGACTTACACGGAGCGGTGGGTATACCCCTAAACAAAGGCATGGGGAGTGGTGACCTGCATGGAGCAGCAGGTGGGTCTACTCTTGCCACCTTGCTGGGCAGACTGGTCTTTATCTGCCGTCATATACTGTGTTACTATGTTTTCATAGTGTTTGCACCCATCGAAGCAAATTTATATGGATGATTTTGCTTGGATTATTTCAACTGGAAAAAATGCTGCCCAAAGATTTGCAATTGCCAGTGACAATGAAGGCCATTGTAGAAAGCATGTGAGGCTTTTGCACTAGTAAATAGCAACGTGAATGGGCACTTACATGCAGGCTTTAGGCGGTTGCTACTCTGTAAGTGCACATGCAAGTCCTATTGTGTGTACTTTCGGTTGGGATGGGCGCATGGGTGGCACTTGAGTAGAGCATAGCCAGGGCCCAAATTTGATATCCATAAAATCTTAGGAAGTTTCTCCTCATATCATAGACTGAGAATGGCCAGCAGTGTCTCCTGCTGGCACTGCCAAATGACTTTTGCCCACCATTTGTCCTGCTGCTGATCGTACTATGTCAACCATGGGATGATCTCTTTGAAAGTGGTGAGAAACTTAAAAAAAACCTCTAGAGCGATTTTTCATTTTTTATTCTGGTGCTACAGGGCTAAAACAAAAGAAAACAAAGGGGCTCTTTTACTAAAGTGCACTAGGTTCTTGCACTTAACACGCATATAGCACTAAACTAACATGCATTACTGTACACGCAAAGCCTCCATGGTAATTGCTGGGTCGCACGGATGCAGACCCTAACACATGGTGCAATTACTATGGGCGCACCTTCGACATACTGATGTGGTATTAGCTGCATTTGAGAAGTATGCGTGATTATATCCCACCCCCCCTCCACTCTAACTTCAATGTGCTCCGAATGCCTACTCGTCTCCCCTAACCCAACCATTCACCACCCCAAAACGTGATTGGCAGTTAGTGCGTGAATCAGTGTATGATAACTGTCCTGCCTCATTGGTAACAGTTACTGCAGGCCCTTGCGCGTGCAAAAATATGCATCATTTGCTTAGCGTACTTTAGTAAAAGTGATCAAAACCATTGTCTGTAATTGATTTCAATGTAAGAAAAGAAAAAGTCCACATTTTTTCTCCTATAGAAAAAGTGCAGATATTTTCTGAAAAGGGAGTCCATCTGGATTTACTCCTGCTAGAGCAAGAGCAAATCTATTTAGGGTTAAGGGCCTGGAGAGGTGAATAAATGATGCATGTCTAGATGAAGGAATCAATGGAGGCCTGTGCAGAGTACGGCCTGGTTCCACGTCATATGCAAAGATGATGAGTTTTTGGAAGCTGCTCCAAATATCTTTTTGAGGATGAGTATTTTTACTTTCCACTAAAACAACTCATTTTCTGTTGACGTTTAGCTACAAGAAATACAGTTTAACGATATCTTCATGTGGCCAACCTAAAAATTAAAAATAACCTTAATTAACCTCTCCAGAGTTCAGGTTCATTAGACAGAAGCAGCCACTGTACTTACAGACCTACTTACAGTAATTTTATTCATCTATGTAAATAAGGAACTCGTAACACCAGCAGAGTGTCAGAATGCATGTCGTTCATTTCTGCTGCCTTTTTTAATATCAAAATGTATGATTTTTACAGTGACATGAATGCATAGCTTACAGAACAGATTTCATCAGACTTCTCCAGCTTTCTGGACTGTACTACTTCATATACAACTGGCAATCTGAGGATGTCATGCAATTGATAAAGCCAACTTTGGGCGGTGCTTATAGCATTACGCATTTCCTGACTCATAAGTCAGGGGAAACAAAATCCTGAACAATTCTACCGGGTGTTCATGCAGATAAATTGTCCAGTAGGAAGGAGGTTTTGGAAGAAAAACCCTGGATATCTCATTGTTCATGGAGCATATCGAAATATTCTTTTTAGTGAAAACTGCATTGAAAACTATTACAGATCACTAAAAATAAAACTCTCTTAAGCCTTTGCTGCTTGAAGATACAATGGTGGAACTTTTAAACCAATTAGCAGAGAGGTCACGTGACACATGAGCAAGTGAAGACGTCTCTTCCCTTGCTCCGGGGCCGCCTCGGCATAATTGGTATATAATCGGTGTTTTAAGCTCCCGGCGACCGGTGCTTGTGGTGGGGATCCCTGCCCTAATACATTTTCCTTCTTTCACCGCTGTCTGGTGTTTCGGATGCCGCCCCCAGTTCGGAAGGAAAGGGAGAAGGAGAAGGCGCCAAAGCTGCGGGCCTCCACGCCGGCGGCGATGCAGCCCTCGTCGCCAGGGGCGGAGAGTGGGGACTCGGCTACAGAGGATCTTGCGAGGGAGGTGGCCCGTCACTTAGACCCCAAATTGGACCGGATTCTCTCCAAGCTGGAGGTGATGGGGGAGACGATGGCAGCGCAAGGTCAGAGAATTGAGGAGCTGGAAAACCGCGTGTCCGCCATTGAAGACGACGAGGGGCGGCAGGAGAGAGTACAGGCAGACACACGTGCTCAGCTTGCGGCCTTGCAGAGCAAACTGGACGATTTGGAAAATCGTTCTCGTCGGAACAACATCCGTTTGGTGGGCATCCCGGAGACAACGACGGACCAACAACTTCTGCCGCTAATTGAGCAGTGGCTCCCGGAAGAGCTGGGATTATCTTCTTTGGTCGGCGACCTCAAGGTAGAGCATGCCCACCGGATTGGACCCAAGATGGAGAACCGTCCAAGGCCCCGAGTGGTGATCGCCCGGATCCTAAATTTTGCCCATAAGGAGAGGCTCTTGCGAGCGTATCGGCAGCACGAGGGACTCTTGTTGCATAGTAACAAACTACTGCTGTTCCAAGATTATTCTACAGTGGTGTCGGCGAAACGCAAGGAATTCTGTCCTGTTTGCACGGCCCTCTTCCAGAAGAAGATTAGGTTCACCCTGGCCTTCCCGGCTACGCTCCGAGTCCACCACCTGGGGAAAAGCTTGGTGTTTGACTCTGCGGGAGCGGCCAGGGCCTATTTGGAAAAACTGAATAAGGGCCCGACTGAACGAGCTGAAGGGGCGACCGGGATCTCTGAGTCTTGAATGCTACATGGCCCAATATGAGAGAGACTGGCTGATGTGTGGACAGGGTGAGGCCTGCGGTGTGGGGGGCTCCAAAGTACTGACTTGCAGATGTGCTTGGTGGGGTTCGAGCTGCCTTCCCACTGACTCAGTCAGGTCTTGCTGTGTAGCTGGACTGTGTGAGCCTCTCCATGTGCTGCTATGCATTTGTATTTTGTTGAAGTGTTTTGTGATAGTTTGCCTTGGGGCAGTAGTCATTTTGTTGGCTCACTATGTGTGGTATTGCTTAGTTTGCTGGTATGTATCTTTCTTTCTTCTCTTTCTTTTCATTTCTCTTTATGAGTAAGAGTGGGGGCCTGGAACACTAATGTTCTCTTTGGGGGGAGGGGGAGAATTGTTGTTGATAAGCCTGGTGTCCCCCACAGTGATGTGGAACAGTCAGATCTGGGGGGAACATCTGAAGGGGGGATCTTGAGGGTGGGGGGCTTGGGTACTGACTATGGCACCGTTGCTGGATGAGAGTTCGGGGCGGCCCCGCGGTGCACAGAGGTGACTTCTGCTCAGTCTTTGGCTGAGGTTGGGATGTGTGATTTTAAGGGGGATTGGGTGAAGAGGGGTGTGGGGAGGGGGGGAAAAGGGGGGTGGAGGTGGGGAGGGGGTAGAAGGGGAGAGGGCGGGAGGGGGGGAGGTGCAGGGGGGATGGAGGGCGGGGGGGGAAGGAGGGATAGTGGAGGGGGGGGTGAGTTGGGATATAAGATGGGGAGAGCGCTAGTGGGACGGCTCTGTTGATGGGAGGAGCAGATGCACCCCTTGGAAGTTTTGGTAGGGGAGAAGGGAAAGGTGGGGGGACCCGGAGATGAGGCTGGGCGTCTCTGGGTGGAGACTGTGCCGTATTACCTGCTACTGATCATCTTGGTATGGGTGGTATGCCTGAAGTAAAGATAATCTCTTGGAATGTGGGGGGCATTAGCACCCCGGTCAAGCGTACTAAGATACTTCAGGGGCTTAAAAGAAAGGGTGCCCATATAGCCTTGTTACAGGAGACACATTTGAGTGCCATAGAGCATAGGAAACTCGCACGGGATTGGGTGGAGGTGTCCTATGGGGCGGAGTCGGGTACGAAGAAAGCAGGGGTGGTGGTGTTAGTGAAGCGGGGGGTTCCTTTTCTAGTGCACGCAGTACAAACAGACCCTTCGGGGCGGTATATACTATTACAGGGTAAATTGTATAATGAACCACTTTGGTTACTAAATGTTTATGCGCCAAATGTCTATGGTCATGCTTTCTTTACCCAGTTAGTGGGATTGTTAAAGAATGCTGAGCGGGCTAAGGTCATTGTAGCGGGGGATTTTAATTGTCCCCACGATCCATGTTTGGATAAGTCCCATGGTGGGGGGGGAGGGGGTGTGGACCCGTAGGGGGGTAAGCTATCTCTGTAGGGTGGGAGACCTAGTAGATGTTTGGCGGACCCTGCACCCCGGGGTACGGGAATATACACACCAGTCGAGAGCGCATCTCACCTGGTCCCGCATAGACTATATCCTTGTTAGTGAAGGAGGGCTCCCTCGGGTAGTGCAGGCGGAAATACAGCCTATTGCCATTTCGGATCATGGGATGGTGTGGATTTCTTGGGAATGTCAGGGGCCAGGGAGGACAGGGTGGAGATTTCCCGGGTATTTGTGGGAAGATGAAGCTTTTCGACTTTATCTTGCACAACAGTGGGATGACTATGTTCTATTCAATGATACCCCACAATGTTCCCCATTATTATTCTGGGAGGCTAGTAAAGCGGTGATGCGAGGAGCGATCATATCTTACACTGCCTTATGACGTAAGCATTTGGACCGTAGTATCTTGGTATCGGAACGCGCTTTACGGGCTATGCAGCGTCAATTGGGTAGGGCTAGTGGTGGGGTTCTCCAGCGGGATTATGCTCGGGCACAGGCGGCGCTTAATGCATTATTGCAGCGTAGAGCGGTGCTTTCGATGCAATATCACAAACATCGTTTGCATCTTTATGGTAATAGGTCGGGGAAGTTACTGGCCAGGCTTGTTCGAGATCCTGGGGGCTCTAAGTTTATTCCTGTGCTTTGTGATAAAAGTGGTACCCTGCAGCATCATCCCCGCGAGTATCGCACAGATTTTTCGCGCCTAAGCAGCTGTATAGTGAGGAGGAACGGGATTATGGACAGGGAACGGCGTTTCTGCGCACTTTGTCCCTCCCACAGGTCTCGGATGAAGATTTGGCAAAGCTCAACGCGCCGTTGACGGTGTCGGAGCTTCTTGCTGGTATTAAGCGGGGGAAATCTCACAAGGCCCCTGGGCCAGATGGTTTTAGTATAGATTATAATAAAATATTGGCTACGCGTCTTGCCCCCTCTATGGTGGTGATGTTTGAAGAGTCCCGCTCCATTGGTATCTTTCCTCGAGATATGCGTTGTGCGGATATTACTGTAATTCCGAAGCCCGGGAAGGATTTGTCGGATCCGGCCTCCTACCGTCCGATCTCGCTTATTAACTGTGACATGAAGCTTTTGGCTTCGGTTTTGGCGGCCCGGCTTTCACCTCTGTTACCGTTGCTTATTAACCCTAGCCAGGTTGGGTTTGTACAAGGGAGGGAGGCCTCCAGAAATATTGCTAAGCTACTGTTGGGCATGGAATACTGTCTGCAGAAGGATGAGGCCCTGCTTCTTGTCAGCCTAGATGCTGAAAAGGCGTTTGATAGGGTGGTCTGGGTTTATATGTGGGATGCCCTATCTGCGTTTGGACTGCGGGGGAGTTTTGTGCAGTGGCTTCAGGCGTTGTATACACAACCCATGGCCCGCGTGGGCACGAATGGTGTCTTTTCGGATCCCTTTGTGTTGGAAAGGGGCACTCGGCAGGGCTGCCCTCTGTCCCCTTTGCTTTTTGTGCTGGCCTTAGAACCGCTGTTGAGGGCCTTGCAAAATGATTTGGAGATTGCTGGTATATGAATGGGAGGGGAAGATATTAAAGTCAGCGCCTTTGCTGATGACATGTTGCTGTGTCTCACGAACCTACCTATGTCTTTGGATCGCGCGCTTCAGGTGATACAGGCATTTGGGGACTTTTCGGGTTTGAAGGTTAATGCTATGAAGTCGGTAGTTTTGGATGTTGGGGGTAAAGTACGGCCGAAGTGGGTAGGTGAGTTTCCATTGGTATGGGCGGATGGGGAGATTAAGTATTTGGGAATACAGCTCCCTGATTGGCCAGCACATCTGTATCGTGCTAATGTGCCTGGTTTACTAGCCAGAAGTAGTAAAACATTGGCAAGCTGGCGGGGTTTGCCCCTGTCTCTGAAGGGAAGGATGGTGTTGTTTGTCATGGTGGAGTTTCCTAGATGGCTATATGTGCTGCGTATGCTGCCGCTATGGATTTTGGATAAAGACTGGAAGCGTTTTGAACGGAATTTGCGTGGGTTTCTGTGGGGGGGACGTAAGGCGCGGATCTCTTTGCGGGCCTTAATGAGTAGGAGAGAGGAGGGGGGTGGGAACTACCTTCCTTGCGTAATTATAATCTGCGCTATTTAGCGCGACATATTCGGGCGATGTTGGAAGGGGATGGGGGGTGTGCCCCGGTTCAGCAGTTGGTGGAAGCGCTGGCTCCATATCATGGCCTCTATCTTCTCCATGTCGGTCAGCTGTCAATGGCGATTAGGGGAGGCGTGGGGGGGAGTTATATGGGGGCCTTGCGTCCTGCCTGGAGAATGCTTTGCCAGAGATTTGGGTGGGATTGGTGTAAGTCGCCTCTGCTGCCTCTGGTGGGCAATCCTGATTTTCGACCGGGGTTTGCACAGCAGAGTATCTTTGATAGTTGGGCTGAGAGAGGCCTTGTTTGTCTGGGAGATTTATTTTTTAGTGATAATGGGGTTATGGACAGTTTTCAACAAGTCCAGCGCCGGTTTCATATTCGGCAGCAGGATTTTTATGGCTATTTGCAAATCCGCTCTTATTCTGCGTCTGTTCCTGTGGAAGGGGGAGGTTGGTCAGCTTCCGAGTCCCCACGTGCAATATTGGAGCGGCTGGAGGAGCGATGTCTGGGTGGGTCGGTCTCTCGGGAGGTGCTCCGGCCCTCGGGGGGTGCGGGGTTTCTTACTGTGCTCGCACTCCGGTGGCGGAGAGACGGAGTTGAGGAAATGACAGAGGAAATATTGCGGGTGGCCTTTGAGGGGATAGTGAAAGGCCCGGTATGGGTGTATCTACAGGAAATGCAATATAAATTTCTCTGGCGAGCATATATAAGTGATAAATGGGCCTTCCGTGTGGGTTTGCAGTTCTCTGCTAGTTGTCAGTGGTGTGATTGCGGAGTCGGGACCTTAACGCACAAATTTTGGGGGTGTCCGAGGGTGCGAGCTGTGTGGGTACAGGTTTGTAATAAGTTGGAGGGGTGGCTTGGGGTGGGTGGTGTTCTGCAAAGAGAGGTTTGTTTGTTCCATAATTGGGAGCTGGGGTGCGAACGACTCTCGTTCATGCGCAGGGCGCTGTTTGAACGGGGTTTTCTGATGGTTAAGAGGGCCTTGTTGTGTCAGTGGGTGGCATCCCCCCCTCCTTGTATGGTGCTTTGGGAGAACTTCATGCTTGACTTGATGTATATGGAGAAGTTGACTGCACAGCAGAAAGGGGGTAAGAGTTGGGAGGACTTCTTGGAATTATGGTCTCCCATGATCTCTCAGTTGTCTCCTAGAGAAAGGGGTGGGGTGTTAAATGTTTAGAAATGTATAGAGAGTGCTATCTGTTTCCATAAGAGGTTTCTTGTTGTGCGGAGCATTATGCCAAAATACTTTAGTCTTTCAACTGCTCTGAGTAAAAGGGACAGCAACTTGCTTGTAGTTAATCCGGGAGACTGATTAATGGTCCTCCTGTTCTGTGCTGTGATTTACCTTATTTGCTGGTGTAGTGACATCATCGTAACTCTCACCGATGTGTTGGATGTATTTGATGTACTTGATGTGCCTATCATAGGGTGTGTGAGTAGTCTGTGTCTGATGGCGGGGAGGGTGGGGGGGGGGGAAGGAGCGTTTACTCAGGGTTAAGGGGGCTATCCTCCACGATTGTATCTGGGGAGGAGGCTTATGTATCGCTTTGTATTGTTTTACCTGTCCTCTCTGGATGTTTGCGTTATGTATGAAAATCTCAATAAAAATGATTTGAAATAAACCAATTAGCACAGTTAGCAATCTACTAACTACATTAATTGCAGAGAGCGGTATATTCAGCGGCACTAACGTGGTTGGTGGCATCGAATATCTGCAGGTGCTACCACTAAATGCCCCAATACACAGGAGCATTCTGGGGTGGATCAGAGGCTGTACCTGGGAATAACCAGCTAAAGGGGAAACTAAGCCGCTAGCTGCTTATCCCTCAGTGGTGAAAGTTAGGGAGTGGCTGACTATTGCTGCGGCCCGGTTAGTTTCCACGCTATCTGGTCAACCCAGATATTCAATGCCAGGTGGAGGCACATTCTAATGTGTACGTTATGTGCACCCGATCAGAATTGGAACGCTCAGAGGTAGACCCAATTCCGATCTCACGGGGGCTAGACATGCCCTGCAGGATCAGAATTGGGTCTAGGGTCTGTACTTGCAAGTTGGGACTCGATTTCGATCGGCCTGCATGTACAGACCCCTGCCTGACTAACTCAGAAGTTGTGATCCCTGACCGCTGACCACAATTTCCTTTCCCCACAGCCTGACCCCTGATCTGACCTTCCATGGACAGGGTTGGGCTGCAGGGAATCCCCTGCACCCCATCACCCCACTGGCGCTGCCCGAGTCTGCCGTCCCTTGACATCCAGGGGGACTTATTCCACCTCCGAGGAATGCCTCCAAGGTGGAATAAGTCCTATGTTCATCTCCCGACAGCCGGACATACAGGGCTTAGACTAGAATAGGCCCTGTTCGTCCGGTTGCCTGGGCCCACCCACACTCCGTCCAGTCACTGCCCCTTCTCGGAGCTTCCCACACAAAGGCCCTGTGCATGTGGGGAACTCTTGCCTCAGAATATGCTCCCGGCGAATAACAGGGATTGTACGTCCAAACCGGATGTACATCCCCACTATTTGCTGGTCAGAATGACCACCATAGAGGAAAATTTATAATAGGTTGTCTATACCATGAAGGCCAAGGCGGCACATGAAAGGGCATTTTACAAATGATGTTGAAATTCATTCTGGGACATCCAAGCCAGAATGCCTGAAAAAAAAGCAGGCATGTCCAAGTTCAGGCATGATTTTATAAACATGGATGTGCCCAATAGGGACGTCTGCTGAGGCGTCTACACAGACATCCCTGAATCAGTATTCCAGACTGTGGAAGTCTAGGAACAAACCTAATGGTAGCACAGTGGGTTAGGATCAGGGAATCCATGGTTCAAATCTCTGCTGCTATCAATGTGATTGTGCAGAATACTGGGGATAGAGGAGGGCTACCTTTTCTACACCCCGTGGATGTTTTTACAGCCAAAAAGAGAACTTTCCTGATGTCTGTTTATGTCTGAAGCAGGTCTTAACTTGGATGGGGTCGCCAACATTTCTGAAATGAAGCAAGAACATCTAAGCCTATTACACTGTCCCCAGACATGCCTCCAACACTCCCTCTGACTACTTGGATGTCCCCGCATTGGGGACGTCTCAATGATTTGGATGTCCGCATGCACGTTCTCGAACATCCAAATCATAGTTTATACCTATTTTATGAAGGCACACAGGCATCTGTGGGAGACATTTTAGAACCCCATTCATCCTTTGGACATCTGAAAATGGATATAGAGACATCCAAAGTACAGAGACATCTCCAGATCGAGTTTAGAAGCTGGGTTTGTGGACTCCCCAGCATAAGGACATCCAAGTCTGAACAGGAGTGTGGTGGAAGCGTCATTGGGATGTCCCCAGAAACCTGGATGTCCCCATCTGATCTCAGAAACATCCCAGACATCCAGAGTTGCATCTAAGTTTATACCTGCTCCAGGCAAGAACAAGCTTTGGCTGAAAAATATCCAGAAGGTGGAGAGGAGAAAGCACTTTATCATCCCAAGTACCTTGCACAATCACATGGATAGCAGCAGTGGGATGTGTACCCTGGCTTCCCTATTCCTAGCCCACTACACTAACTATTAGGCTATTCCTAGATGTCCATTTTCTGGAATACTATTCTGGGCATGTCTATGTAGATTCCCCCTCAGACATCCATATTGGACACATCCACATTTGTGAAATCATGTCTACACCTGGATATGCCTGCTTTTTTTTCAGATGTTCTGGCTTAGATGTCTCAGATTGCACTTGGACATCCTTTCAAAAAATTCCCCTCCACGTGTCTTCATAAAATTCTATGACAAAAACAGTGGAAATCAGATCTAGATTGAAGTTGTGTTCTCATAAAAAGATTGCGGATACACACAGTTTTACAAAAAACACGTGACTGCCCATGCTCCACCTCAGAATACACTTACACATGGGTCGCATAAAAGTATCTGGTTTTTTTGGTGCCACATATATTTTTACATGAATAATCCCTGGGGTAATTTTATAAGAGGTATTTTATATGCATATGCATATAAAGGCCTTTATGCGCAAATAATCCTTTATAAAACTACCCTTTTAAAATGCCCCTCCTATGGTAAACCTCACTACATTGGGATATAACTTTGGAATGGTCATTTCCAAGGGTGTCTTGTCGTCTTAAGACAATGGGCCCAATACTATTTATTTATTTAACGCCTTTCAGAGTAATCAAGGCGTTTACATCCAACAAATTAAGAACATTACATTATAACTTTTCTTAAACAGTAACTTTGCATCTACATATTTAACAGCATAGAAAGCTATCTAACATATTTACAAGTAGGTGACTATATAATGTTGGTTTGTAGAGGTAACATATAGACGTAGATGAATGCAATATTTGGTCAGTACCAGTGTTGATGGCAAAAGCATGTTTTGTAAATTAATATTTGCTCTAGTTATAAGCATAATTTTATGCATAGATGACAGCATAGAGGGCTATATGTAAAAAAGGTATTCGCTAATCAGGAGGCAGAATTAGGGGCTGTCCAAGGCCTGGCAGCAAAATTCGGCCATTTTGTGGATATTTTATACACATAAGTTAGGCTAGAAAAAAGCACGCCTAATTTATGCTCTGAAGTACTGCATAACTGTATATTCAGATAGAGGGGTAAAAGGGGCAGTAAGAGGGGACAAGGCCATAGCGAAGAGACTGATTGAATACTTTGCTTCAGTCTTTACTGAGGAAGATGTAGGGATGTTACCTATGACTGAAATGGTTTTTAAAGGTGATGCCACAGAAGAACTGAAAGAAATATCGATACACCAGTAAGATGTATTGCAACTATTTGATAAACTGAAAAGTAGCAAATCACCTGGACCAGACGATATACAAGCGTGTTGAAAGAACTGAAATATGAGATTGCAGACCTGCTATTAGTAATCTGTGAACTATCATTAAAATCATCTCTAATACCTGAAGATTGGAGGATCGCCAATGTAACACCAATTTTTAAAAAGGATTCCAGGGGTGATCCGGGAAATACAGACCGGTGAACCTGACGTCAATACTGGGAAAAATGATAGAAACCATCATAAAGAACAAAATTACTCATCATGTAGATAGACGTGGCTTAATGGGAGACAGCCAACATGTCTTTAGACAAGGAAGATCCTGTCTTACTAATCTGTTATGTTTTTTTGAAGGAGTGAATAATCAGGTAGACAAAGGTGAGTCGGTTGATATTGTATATCTGGACTTTCAGAAAGCCTTTGACAAGGTCCCTCATCAGAGACTTTTGGCAAAACTAAAAAGTAATGGGATAGGAGGCAGTGTACTATTGTGGATCAGGAAGTGGTTAAAAGATAGAAAGCAGGGGGTAGGGCTAAATGGCCAATTTTATCAGTGGAAAAAGGTGAATAGTGGCGTACCGCAGGGACCTGTGCTGGGTTTGCTGCTTTTTGACATATTCATAAATGACCTGCAAAAGGGAATAACGAGTGAAGTTATCAAATTTGCAGATAACACAAAACTAATTAAAGTTGTTAAAACCCAAAAAGATTGTGGAAAATTGCAAGAGGATCTTGATAAATTGGAAGACTGGTCATGCAAATGGCAGATGAAATTTAATGTGAACCAGTGCAAAGTTATGTACCTAGGAAAGAACAACTCAAACATGATGCAAGGTTCCACACTGGGAACCACTACCCAGGAAAAAGGTTTAGGCGTCATCGTGGATAACATGTTAAAACACCCCGCCCAGTGTGCAGCGGCGGCAATGAGAGCAAATAGAATGCTGGGTATCATAAGGAGAGGAATGGAAAATAAAACAATATTATAATGCCTTTGTATCGTTCCATGGTGCGACTACACCTTGAATATTGTGTGCAATTCTGGTCACCGTATCTTAAAAAGGATATAGTGCTATTAGAAAAGGTACAGAGAAGAGCCACCAAAATGGTAAAGGGGATGGAAGGATAACCCTATGAAGAGAGGCTAAAAAGGTTAGGGCTCTTCAACCTGGAAAAGAGACAGCTGTGGGGAGATATGATAGAAGTCTATAAATTAATGAATAGAGTGGAACGGGTAAACGTAGTTCGATTGTTTATGTCATCAGAATATAAAAAGACTAGGGGATATGCAATGAAGCTAACCTATTTAAGACTAATAAGAGAAAATATTTTGCACTCAACGTGTAATCAATCTCTGGAATTTGTTACCGGAGGATGTAGTAAAGGCTGTTAGTGTAGCTGGGTTTAAAAAAGGTTTGGACAAGTTCCTGGAGGAAAGGTCCATAAACCATTATTAAAAGGGACCCAGGATATCACTGCTTGACCCAATACAAGCATTGCGGAACCTGTGTCTTTTGGGGAGACTGCTAGGTACTGATGACCTAGATTGGCCACTGTTGGAAACAGGATACTGGGCTTGATGGACCCAGTATGGCATATCTTATGTTCTTATATGTTCTTACGCTATTTAAAACATATAGAGGCCCTTTTACTAAAGTGCGCTATGCAGTCAGTATGGGTTTCGGCATGTGCTAACTGTACACTGTGGCCCATAGTAACCATTAGCATGCAGCTGTGACATTTAGAGTAAGCCAATTAATGCACTAACTACGCCTCGTGCATTGCAGTGTGGAATGGGCAGGTTAGGGGTGGAGAGTGAGCATGGGGAGTGTGACATTGTGAGCACCGGGGTAAACACCTCACACTAATGGCACGTCTTGCAATTAGCGTGATTGCAATTACCTCCATGTCCCACGGCTATTACCGCCCCATGTTATCCTTCAATGCCACACATTACCTATCAGGGAAATGCTGTCCCTACCCCCGACGGGAAATGCAGTGGCTCTGCATGTAACATGCTACGACTTTGCATGCTATTGATATGCTAGGTACAAAACCACAGCGCATGTTAGTAAAAGGGCCCCATAGTGCCACCGCCAGCCCTTTACTTTAGTCAGTGGCTGCTGCCATGGAATATCAGACTCAGGATCAAAGACCACAAAGGTTTGCTTTTGCTTCCCATCTGAAAAGACGCAAAAACAATGACATTTGTGGGCAGGCCTGGCCCCAGAGCTGCTTCAAGGTGTTGGCAGCCTAGGCAAACCTTAAGCCTTACACTCCTCCCTCAGCTGTCAGAATCCATTGTTTAGCTTTCAATGCCCTGATATTTGCCACCCCCCAGAAGCTGCCGGTCTAGGCAACTGCTTAGTTCGCTTAATGGTTGGGCCAACTCTGTTTGTTGGGAGCTTATTCAAATGCATTTACGCAACTAGCTGATCTTCAAACCGCAAAAATGTCGCTTAGCGGGATATTCAACAGCACATGCCCAGTTTATGCCACTGAATATCTCCACATACCCGGGTTAAATGCCCTAATGCAAACTGCTTAGTATCGGGGCATTCCGGGGGCAGTAACAGAGGTTAGCTGATCAGCGGCACTATTGAGCTGCTAACTGGCTAACCTAAAACAGCTAGGCAGAAAAAGGCGGTGCTAACTTTATCCAGATTAGCTAACTGGCCATCCAGGTATTCAGTGCTGCAGGCTAGATATGGCCCAGGACTGAATATGCAGAGAGAACTGAAAGTGGCAATGCCAATCACTTTAATTGCACTGGCCGCCACCACTGGATAAGCCCCCCTTGTTTGTTTTACTTTTCATTCTAGCACATGCTCCACTACATTGTTTAGAGCTTGCTAAATCTTTGGAAGCATGTTAAAATGAAAATGAAATAAAAAAATTAAGGACAAGAAAAAAAAAGAAACAAAGCCCAAATATTTTCACTGCATAGTCCCACCATTTTACAATTATATCAGGGCTGGAAGGATCACCCTCGGCATAGTTCCTTTTTAATTCTGTGGTAATTGAAGTTTGGAATATAGAAGATAATTTTATAAAGCTTTGTCTCTGTGTAAAACCTGTTTTACATGGACAAAAAGACTTCTATAAAATTGTGCAACCACATCCACTTGTAAAAAGTATGAGCATGGAAAATGTGTATTTATTCATGTGCAACCTGCATGTAGGAATTCTGGGCAGAAAAGAAGCAGTATTGCAATGTGTATACATATTTTATAAAATACGGGTGCACACCCAAATTTACACCTTCGCAGCAGGCGTACATTTGTGTACTGGCATCTGTGTGCTAAGGAGGCTAGATCTGGGAGCCAGTTTTATAAAAGGTGCATAGGTGCCAGCGTTGCCTGTATAAAATAAACTACAAAAATAGATGTCCTTTGGATTTCTCACATATGTGTCCTGTCATAAAATTATCCTCTAGATGGGCATTTCTAACCATAAAATATTATGACTTCTGAATAGAACCAATTCGCCAATATGAAGGCTTTCATTTGTGTGCTTTTAACACTAGAAGCCCCAAAAAGGCATTTTACCTAGAAATCCCAAAGTGTGTCAATTGACGCATTATCATGACGACTGCGTTGAGCATGAAATGCAGATGTGAATTAATTTGAAGTTACTTATTTGTTTACTACGTGCAGTATGTGACATCATTACATAACTGACAGTTCTAGCAGTGGCGCTGGTATAAACATTTGAAGATGCATTTGCGTCAATTGGCTTTTGGATATGGATTTGTGATTTGGATTTGTAACTCACTTGAGGTGCTACACTGTGACAACATGTTTTAGCAAGAGCTAAAAATGCATTATCAGTAATGTGCATTTCTGCATTATTGATAACAGGTCCAATGCTTAGCAAAAGATGAATGAGCTGCAATGCATGCCATTGTATGCATATAAGCTCATTAATATGGAGATGTCTTATCAAAGATCACAGTAAACATCATGACCTGTGATAAGCTGGGAAACTCAACTACAGTAGACCTTAAGTGAAGTTAACTTCTACTCAGAGCATCAACCAGCTGACATGTTCTCAACCAGCATCCCTGGAAACATTTAGGGCTTGATTTTACAAAAGAACACCTACTTGAGAAGCCCAAAAAGATACCTACTACGAGTATATTTTATAAAAGCCAAAGCAACTTAGTTCATCCAGATGAAAAGATGGGCACATCACAATCATAACACCCAATGCACATTTCATATATTGATAGAAAGGAATAAGAATTTCGTTTGTCAGTCCTAATTTTTCAGTTATTATTAGATGTCACCATCTTTTGATCTGGGTGGTGTAAGTTGTTTTGTGTTTTGTATGTGTATTTGGATGCTAGAGTGATTTTTCTTTGAATCTTGATTCAAGTATTTTATAAAAGCAACATAGGTGCCTGCCATGCATGCCTTTGAGTCAGTGCTGATTCCAGGCAACCCAGCAGCTCCTGGGTTTTCTTGACAGTAGACTGACAGTCCTTTCTTCTGAAGCAATGGAGGGTTAAGTGACTTGCTCAAGGCTACTAGGAGTGCTAGTGGGAATCAACCCTGGTCTCTTTGTTCCCAAGCCAATGCTCTAGCCATTAGGCTTCTTCACTCCCATGTACCTTTATAAGACAGGCTCCCAGATTCAACCCCGAAAGTGCAACAATGGTGACACACAAATTTACACCTTCTCTGTAAATGTGTGCATACACATGCATAGTTTAGATAATGTACATGCATTTCACAGTTCTGCCTGTGCCCAAACCATGCCCCTATACATTGGCTCTATAAAAAGAGGTGCACACTTTCCATTCATGCAATTTTTATGCACGTGTAGAGACCCCTATGGATTTTGTGCACCGAGATCAGAAGCACCACCCAGTGGCTCTACTAGAATTGATCAGCGAGTCTTGGAAGTATATGGCAACTTCCAGATGAAGGGAGGTTCTTCATGCCTGTCAAGCTTGGAATGGGAGGAGACAACTTTGAGAAGGAACAGCCTGTCCTTGGCTCTTGAGTCGTTGCACTATGAATCTAGTGGGTATTTGCTCTCAAAAGAAAGTGCCTTTGGCACCCCGCCAACATACTCAACCCACATAAAAGGAAGATCTGCACCATCCATTTAAACCAGCATTAGTAACTAAAGAGGCTTGGTGTTATTCTATCAGTGCAGGAGGATGTGAAACCTGCCAGAACTCACACTACAAATGAAATGATCAAAGTACCTAAGTGAGGGAAGTAAGTCTTTTTTTGTACCAGTGAACCAAAGGTCAGACAACCAAAATATAAAGTGCCTTGACATGAGATGAAGGGAGAAAGGACACTACATAATTATCTAAGCTAAGTTGGTGAACATTCTAAGAAAGAAAAGGTGCAGCTAAAGTAAACCTAAATAAAGCAAGTGAAGACAAGCTCAGGGTAAATCACTCCAGCATCTTAATGGATGAAACTGTAGTGTCTCATCTTAAACTCGTTTTTTCCAGTAACCCTAAAGTTAAAGTAAACCCTTTGTTCAGAACAAACTTCTTGCCTGGATTCTATTTTTTGAGAAGGGTGAATGTAAGAGTATCAAGTGTTGTTGTTGTTAAGTGCCATCGAGTCGGAGTCGACTCATGGCGACCCTCTGGATAGCTATCTTAAATTGTGTTCGGTCTTCAGACAGGCGGCTCATTGTTGACAGACTGGTACCCGTAGCTGCTGTTATTGTATCGATCCATCTCATTGCTGGCCTTCCTCTTTTGCGTTGACCTTTATCTTGCCAAGCATGATGTCTTTCTCTAATGATCTCTCTCTTCGCATGATGTGTCCAAAGTATGAAAGTCGAAGTCTTGTCATCTGAGCTTCTAAAGAAAGCTTAGGTTTGATCTCCTCTAGTACCGACTGGTTTGTTCTTCGGGCAGTCCATGGTATACACAGTATTCGCCGCCAGCACCATAATTCAAAGGCATCAATTTTCTTCCTGTCTATCTTTTTCACTGTCCAGCTTTCACATCCATATGATGTTATTGAAAATACCATGGCTTGAAGAAGTCGAATCTTTGTATGGAGAGAGACATCTCTGCTCTTGAGAATCTTATCTAGGTCTTTCATAGCCATTCTGCCAAGAGCAATGCGTCGTCTGATGTCTTGACTGCTTATTGCTTCTTTATTGATAGTTGATCCAAGTAGGTTAAAGTTGTTCACAATTTCAATTTCTTCTCCTTCATCGATGAACCTGTTGATTATGTCAGTTGTCATGATCTTTGGTGCAGGCCCATTTTGAGAGTATGTTCTTTGATTGTGAGAAGCAAATGTTTCAGATCATCTTCACTTTCAGCCAGTAATGTGGTAGTATCAGCATAGCGAAGGTTGTTGATGAGTCTTCCACCAATCTTCACACCTCTGTTGTCTTCATACAATCCTGCTTCTGTGATGATTTGTTCTGCATATTGTGGCAAAGTCAGCTATCCTGAGAGTGGGGGAGGTGAGAAGCATAACGAATTCACCCTAGTTAAGGGTCCCCTTCTGGGAGTGCAGGGAGAGAAAGCCACAGCCAGGTTTCAAAGACAGAAAAACCCCAGCTGGAACAGGTTTCAACCAAAGACTGATAGAGTAAGAAAGAGGGATTGCAAGCACGAGGACCAAAGCCCTTACTTTAACAAGTGCACTGATTATTCTAATATCAGAAGGCAGGGGGATTACCAACACCTGGGAAAGAAAGAGGTGGGGTTAAGACCCTGGAGGTATAAGCCTGGGTTAGATTATGCAGAGAAGGAGAGACGAGAGTGAGAGAGGGAGAGCAGCTGAGATAGAAGCAGAGAGAAGGAGTGGATTCTTGGAGAAGAGCTGAGCTACCCAGAGCTGAGAGAGCTGACTTCCCTGCAACAGTTTGGCAAGAGAGATGGGGACCAGGAAGTGGAGAAGCTTTCAGACCACCAGAGAGGTTGTCAGCTGAGCAGTCTGACCAGGTCGGTGAGTCAGAGCCCATGAAGTTGGGAGAACCAGTGTCAGAGTTAGGGGAAGAAGATTGCTTTATGGATTGCTCTCTATGCCAAGCTCTAGACAGGCGGTCTTGAGGAAAAGCTAGCCCTGAAAGAAGTAATTCTCCTTGGAAGTTAACCATATGACAGAAGCAGTGTGGAGATAAATTCCTGTCTGTTTTAAAAGGGAAATTTACTGCAACGTAAGCCTGATCAGGAAGCTCTGATTCATGCTGGTTTGTCACCTGTGTTTGAACTGTGCAACGGCAAGAAAAGCCAAGTTAGCTGCTATAGGAGTTTTTGCTTGCTCCTCTCCTATATGAAAAGCCTGCTAAGAGTTTTGATAACAGCTTGGAATGTTTGTTTTGTTCTAAGTTTGGTTTCACATAGAAATGCAGCCTAGAGAGGTTTTTGAGGCTGGCAGAAACCAAACTGCTGTAGAAGAATTAAGCCTGAATTTTTCTTTATGCTCTGATTAACAAGGACTAAAAGGAAAGTGGCGGCCTAGTTTCTAAAGGCAATTGCTTCTGCAAGTAAGAGGACTTTAAAAAGCCATTTCTGAGTTCTTTTCGTTTGTTTGCCATTATTTGCTGTACCTTAAGCAAATCCTACAGTTATAATCCTGTAAATGATACCTTGAACCTGCTGTGTTTTGTGTTATGGAAATAAACTTTCTGTTACAAGCTTTACCCTCGGTTACCTCAACTACAAACCTTCTACTTAAGGCACCAACATATTTTAGCAGTACTACACTTCCCAGAAGCCAACACGAAGAAATAGGCTGCTAGGAGCTGATAGAAGAAGGAATCCTCAACTACCACGCCCCTCGACCACTAGAGGCAAGTGGCTTCGGGCGTTGTGCTTGTGACAATATATCAAGTATCTCAACTTTAAATATTGTTTTCGCAAAGATATTTTTTTTCCCAGTCTGAATCCTGCTATCTAACGGATCGAGAGCTCAGAGAAACTCTGGTTAATAGCTGTTGGATCTGGCTTGTATCCCTGGTCTGCCTAGCAGTTCCTTAGCATCTGCCTGGACTGCACCGAAAGGGGAGTAACCATGTATGCAGTCACATAAGAACATAAGAACATAAGATATGCCATACTGGATCAGACCAAGGTCCATCAAGCCCAGTATCCTGTTTCCAACAGTAGCCAATCTAGGTCATACATACCTAGCAGTTTCCCCAAAAGACACAGGTTCCACAATGCTTGTACTGGGTCAAGCATTGATATCCTGGGTCCCTTCTTAATAATGGTTTATGGACCTTTCCTCCAGGAACTTGTCCAAACCTTTTTTAAACCCAGCTACACTAACAGCCTTTACTACATCCTCCGGTAACAAATTCCAGAGTTTGATTACACGTTGAGTGAAAAAAATATTTTCTTTTATTAGTCTTAAATAGTTTATCCTGTAGCTTCATTGCATGTCCCCTAGTCTTTCTATATTTCTGATAACGTAAACAATCGATCTACGTTTACCCGTTCCACTCCGTTCATTAATTTATAGACTTCTATCATATCTCCCCTCAGCCGTCTCTTTTCCAGGTTAAAGAGCCCTAACCTTTTTAGCCTTTCTTCTTAGGAGTATCCTTCCATCCCCTTTACCATTTTGGTGGCTCTTCTCTGAACCTTTTCTAATAACACTATATCCTTTTTAAGATACGGCGACCAGAATTGCACACAATATTCAAGGTGCGGTCTCACCATGGAACGATATAGAGGCATTATAATATCTTTTGTTTTATTTTCCATTCCTTTCCTTATGATACCTAGCATTCTATTTTCTCTCTTGACTGCCGCTGCACACTGGGCCGAGGGTTGTAACATGTTATCCACAATGACACCTAAATCTTTTTCCTGGGTGGTGGTTCCTAATGTGGAACCTTGCATCGTGTAACCATAGTTTGGGTTGTTCTTCCCTAGGTGCATAACTTTGCACTTGAACACATTAAATTTCATCTGCCATTTTGATGCCCAGTCTTCCGATTTATCAAGATTCTCTTGCAATTTTCCACAATCCTCTTGGGTTTTAACAACTTTAAATAGTTTTGTGTCATCTGCAAATTTTATATCCTCACTCGTTATTCCTTTTTCCAGGTCATTTATGAATATGTCAAAAAGCAGCAGACCCAGCACAGATCCCTGGGGTACACCACTATTCACCTTTCTCCATTGGGAAAATTGATCATTTAGCCCTACCCTCTGTTTTCTATCTTTTAACCAGTTCCTGATCCACAATAGTACACTGCCTCCTACCCCATGACTCTTTAGTTTTGCCAAAAGTCTCTGATGAGGGACCTTGTCAAAGGCATTCTGAAAGTCCAGATACACTATATCAACTGATTCACCTTTGTCCACCTGTTTATTCACACCTTCAAAAAAACATATCAGATTAGTAAGACAAGATCTTCCTTGTCTAAAGCCATGTTGGCTGTCTCTCATTAGGCCATGACTATCTACATGCTGAGTAATTTTGTTCTTTATGATGGTTTCTACCATTTTTCCCCGGTACTGACGTCAGGCTCACCGGTCTGTAGTTTCCCGGATCACCCCTGGAACCCTTATTAAAAATTGACGCTACATTGGCGATCCTCCAATCTTCAGGTATTGCAGATGATTTTAATGAAAGTTCACAGATTACTAATAGCAGGTCTGCAGTCTCATATTCCAGTTCTTTCAACACCCTTGGATGTATACCATCCAGTCCAGGTGGTTTGCTACTCTTCAGTTTATCTAATAGTTGTAATACATCTTCCCGATGTATCGATATTTCCTTCAATTCTTCCGCACCTTTAAATACCATTTCAGTCAAGGGTAACATCCCTACATCTTCCTCAGTAAAGACCGAAGCAAAGAATTCGTTCAGTCTCTCTGCTATCACCTTGTCGCCTCTTAGTGCCCCTTTAACCCCTCCATCATCTAATGGACCAACTGACTCTCTCACATGTTTTTTGCTACGAATGTACTTGAAAAAGTCTTTATTTTGCATTTTTGAGAAGTAGCTTGCTGCTTCTTCTCAAAAACAATTTTATAAATCCTTTTTCTGCAATTAAAACATATCTCACTCAGAAAAGGCTTTATAAAATTACCCCCTTAAAGCATGAAGCCCTAAGCTTGAAACCTCCTGCACTGAAACACCCCCTTTGAAAATGCCTCCTGAGGAATGAAACTCTGGAACTCGTTACCAGAGGAATACAAGCTGTTAGTGTTGCTGGGTTTCAAAAAGGTTTGGAAAGTTCCTGGAAGAAAGGTCCATAAATTATTATTAAAGAGAACCTGGGAAATCCACTTCTTACCCCACGACGAGCATTGTGGAACCTGTGTGCCTTTTAGGAACCTGCCAGGTACTTGTGACCTGGATTGGCCACTGTTGGAAACAGGATGCTGGGCTTGATGGACCTTGGTCTGACCCAGTGTGGCATTTCTTATGTTCTTATGTACTTAAAAAACACCTAAAATCTTTGAAGACAGAACTTTAGGTTTTCAGTATATTGCTGATGAAGGAAATCCAATTGAAATTGGCACAAAAATAGTTCAATTACATATCCATTTTAAGAGGCAGTTTACCTGAGGCATTTTTATCAGCGAAACCAGAAGATTAAAAAAAATTCTGAATAACAGTTGCAGTAAAAACATGATTACGTTTTTTGTAGAAGACTGCAGAGAGTGTATAGATATTTTAGGGAGCCTGTTAACATAGTATCATGGTAGTGTGGATGCCAATTTGCTGGTGACTACCAAAATGATTTCTGAAATGCTATAATCTTCTAGTACCAATCATCAAGTATTCAGAAGACTTCTTGTGTATGTTTCTTTGGAAATTGATCCACAGAACATTGGTTAAGATACTTAGCTCCTTAAAATGTCATCTCTGAATTTGTTGCTCATGTTCTTCAATATGCCTTATGCCACCCGCTTATATGATGACAAGAGAAGTGGGCCAAGCCCACAAACAAGAAATACCTGAGATGTGTCCTTTACCGTTCGCCCAGCTACCCCTTTGTATGAAAATATAAAAAGCCCATGGGATGGAAATGAACCCTCTTATTACTTTTTTACATATTTAGGGGATAATTTTATATTGGTTTTTCGTGCATATATGCACAGTAAAGGCCTCTTATAAAATTACCTCATGTGTATGGTGAAATTAGGAGTGTACTGGTATGTTACTTTAGAGAAGGCACGATTAGGGGAGGAGTCCGAGTGGAAATGCGTATTTTATAAAATGTTTGAATACCTTTACACACAGTATGCTGGCCTGCTCTTATGCAGGCATAAATGTCTATGTCTTCAGTCTAGCTGTTCAGTTTGACGCCTATGTGTCTTTATAAAATAGGCTGTAAATAGCTGGCCTTCACACACAGGCCCCCTGTTATAAAATTACCCTTTGTGAGAATAATTTTTTAAGAAAGTATGTTTTACACTTAAGTGGTCTCTTATGTTACTGACTGGAGAAATACACACTCACAGATGCAAGTGTCTTGTATCAAATCAGGTCCTATGTTTGAGAAGCCAAAGAAGTACCTATTTTACAAGGGCAACAGAGGCGCCTATGTAGCTTTATGAAAACAGCACCCAGTACCAGTCCTAACATACAAATGCTGACACATAATTTAAAAATATGCACATGCTCTGAAACAGGTGCACACATGTACAAGTGTATTTTATAAAATATGCTGGTACATTGCAACCCCATCCCTGCTCCACCCAAATAATGCCCCCAGGAATGCCTAGCCATGGTGCGCATTATAGCACTGCCATCTTGTCAGCATAGGTATTTACACATGCATATCCCACTAGGCAATTTTATAAAAAGCTTTTGCTCTGTGCACTTTTGTGTGATATATATGAACGTGTTTCTCGGGGTGCAGAATCAGTGGAGAAGCACCGGGACTGGCACTTTCATGTGTGCTTTCTAAAATATGTGCATATGCATTTACCATTACAGACCCAGCAAAATTATACCTACCTTGCTTAGAGCAATTTCATTAAAGACACTTGGATTCATATGTTGCCTTTTGCCCATATAGCATATAAAACAGATAAGTACACACACATATGGATGGAAAGGTGCCCCTCTATTTCCTTTTCATGCATGTTGCATTGTTGCATATATATTATCAAGACAGACACAGAGGTAGATCAAGTCATAGGGCCAAACCAGTTATTTCTACTTAGGCGGTGCACAGCCATTTGATCATATGGTGATCATATCAGCTGACATTATTAAAGGGACAATTCATAATTTTCATCAGTCTGAAATTATTGCCTTGAGTTTTGGTGTGGTATACCTAAATGGGGTTATTCAGTCCCATGAATAGCGGGGATGGACATAGGATGTCCATCCCCGCTATCCATGGCCCTCCATGCCAGCGTCTAACTCCCCTGCTGGTTATATAGGGAAGTTATATGGGAGGCAGGGAGGGGCGGATCAGGGGGTGGAGATAGGATGGGCGGTGAGCAGTCACCAGCCCTGGACGTACAGGGCCAATTCTAATGTCAGCCCTGTACATCCAGGGCTGGCGACTTGTACGGGGAAGTTATTCCACCTCTGAGGTGGAATAACTTCCCCGATTATGCAAGATCGGCAGGCCTGGGGCTGGGAAGGGGTTGCAGGGGGCAGAGGGTATTCCCCGCAGCCTGACCCTGGCCCTGGGAGACCAGATTGGGGGTCGGGCTGTAGGGAATTAGCTGCAGGAGCCGGCAGCCAAGGATCACGGCTTTTGAATGGAGCCGCGGTGCCAAGGCAACCGGATGCCATAGCACTGTGCCTCCATTTAAAAGCCCTGACTTAGTTAGTCGGGCAAGTCCTGTATGTGCAGGTCAGATTGAATTGTAATCCTGGCCTGCACATACAGGCCTGATCGCAATTCTGATCCTGTGGGGCTAGACATGCCCCACAGGATCAGAATCGTGACGCCCTCTCTATGTCTGGTCCAGAGCAGGCATAAAGAGGGTATGTACATCCGGGATGGAATCGGGTTGAAAGTTGTTATATTCTCCATTTCTGGCAGTATCGTGCATTTCTGTTTCACCCATTTAGAATTTCAGATAGGGTGGGCTATAAATGTTTAAAATGCACACATAAATATATAACTAGCCATAATATGGTACATATCATTAGTAGCAATCGATGGTCAGCATCACCTGCACCAGCACTATGCATAATAATTAGCTATTTATCAACAATTCTTATTTATTAGAGTGATTTTGCCATATGCTTATCAGGGGGCTAGACAAGACCCGTTTCAGAGCACAATAGCATCATCATATGAATTCCTTGCAATAGTTTCTTCTCATGATTGCCACTGTATAATGATACCAACACGTTGAGGAGTGCATGCTGTAAGAATTTCAAAAAGGTACACTTCACTGATAGAGTTCATGGTTGCCACGTGTGAGTGAGTAAATGGAGCAATTAAGACTTTCGAAGGGATTAATCTATCCAGGCCGGTCCCAAAACTCTCGGGATCCAAAACTGCTGTCACATTTTTCTATCAAATGGTATATAATACATGACCATAGCAGAAAGAAAATTACTGTTATAACATATTGAATAAGACGGGTACACTTTTCCTGAAATATGCAAATATTAACCTGGCTGCAGAATGTGGATTAAAAATTTAAAGTAAGCCTTCAAAGGGCTAATGAACTTATACTGTGATAAAACAGTCTGCTTTCCCTTCTTCCCTTTGCAAACTCATACATGCTTGAACGTGGGGGCTGGTTGTGAAGAGACATGATAAAGTGTGTCTCCTTAAAGAGGAGAGGCTATGGGGCAGTATAAGGCATATTTATGACCGGTGCTGTCTATAATATACTATGTGTGTGGGTAGAGTGTGTGTGCTGAGAGAGTGGGGTCTGTGTATGTGCATTTGTTTGTGGTCTGGGGTGGGGTGTCTGTGTGCATGGTGTATGAGTGTGATGTGTGTGTGCATGCCAAGTGTGTGGTGTGGGGGCAGTGTGTGTGGTGCAGTGGTAGGGTGTCTGTATGTCTGTGTGTGGTGTAGGGGTGGAATATGTGCATGTATATGTGTGTGTGGCATCTGTGTGTTTGTCTGATGCATCTGTGTATGTGTGTATATGTGATTTGGGTGTGAGGTGTGCATGAGTGCATGTGGTGGTGGTTGGTGTATGTGTGTGTGTATGGTGTGGTGGTGTGTGTGTTTTGGGTGTGAGGTGTACATGAGTGTGTGTGGTGGTGATTGGTGGGTGTGGGTGTGGTGTGGTGATTATTGTGTATGTGGTGCGGGGCTGGAGTGTTTTGTGTATATGTGTACTGCACACATATATGTGTGTGTGTGTGTGTATGCATGTATGGCATATATGTATGGTATCTGTGTGTTGGTTTGGTGCATCTGTGGGCTGTGGTTTTGAGATAGGGTGTGCGGGGGGGGGGGGGGGGCGGCGCAGGGATGGAGTGTGTATGTGTATGTGTGAGTGAGCCTATGTGTGTGTCTGGCCGTGGTGGAGTGTGTGGGCATGTGTGGTGCATAGGGGAGGTGTTTGTGCATATGTATGATGACATGGATGTGGGTGTGGGTGTGGGTGTGTCTGGTACAGAGATGGGAAGTCTGGGTGTGCTGGAATAATTTTTTTTGTGTGTGTATTGTGGTGGCCAAAATGTTCCTAAGCCCCTAGAATTAGGAAAAAAACACACTTTTACCTTAAGGGAGAGAAACAGGAAGCAGGGCTGTGAACCTCAAACTGCTCCTGAACAGGAAAAAACTCATCTAGTTTCTAGCTGCAAGCCATGCCCTAGCTCAGAAACAAGTTGTAAGGCTAATGAGAGCCAGCTGAGGGGGCAGCACGGGGCTGCAGCTCAAACACGTTCAGATAGAGTTCCCAGGGGATTAGAAAAGGAGGAGGGCAGTAACAGGACAGCCCAGAGGAGGAGAGAAGGAGTTCCCAGGGGAGGAGCTACCAGAGTCACAGAACACAGCAGAAGTCCTAACGTGCTGGAAGGAGGAGGAAGCTTCGGGGCAGCTGGAGAGAAAGGGATTGCTCAAGACAGCCCAGGGGAGGAGAAGGAACTGCTGAGACAAACTTCTAAGAGAAGCCCAGCCCCAGAGGACACTGTGGGATCTGCTGGAGCCCTCAGGGGAAAAAGCCATAAGCCAGGGAAGAACCAAGAATGTAGAGGAGTTGTTTTGGAGCCTGGAGACAGGAGATTCCTAGCTGAGAGAGCCCTAAATGAGGACACTTTTACTGCAAGCCAAGGGCTTGGTGAAAGCTTACCTGTTAACAAGGAGAACCGTGAGTAACCCTGTGACCAACAGCAAGTTAAGCCAGCTACAGACAGTGAGCCAGTTAATGAGAGAGAGAGAATTGCCAATGTATGCTAAGAATTCTATAGGAAAGGAAAAGTCTTACTGGAAGAAAATTCTTGAGCTGTTAGAAGGGGTGGAGCCTGGGTTTACACGGAGAAGTTTAAACCACAATACTGAAGAGTCAGCTGTAGAAGAAATGCAGACAGAAAGCTATGCTTCTGACATGGAATGTTCTTTGTGTCACAAGACAAGTTAAAATGTTTGAGCACTATAGCGTGTGAAGCTCAAAGAATTGCATTAGCCAGTAAAGAAAAAGAAACAGGCTGGACAGTGTTTTAAAGCCCTGTTTGTTTTTGAAAATGTTCCTCTTAAATGAAGCCAGAAAGTTTATCCTGAATGTTTGAAAGTTTCAAGAAGGGTAAACTAGCATTTATGTTTAAAAACTGGAAGAAGTAACGAAAGCCTGATTTGTGAATTCTGGAAGTGGTAGAAGCTATTTGTGTTAGGAGAAGAAATTCTACCTTTTTTTTCCTTCTTGCTCTTGTGCTGAGCTTTCCAAAAGCTCTGTATGGAGTAGTAGTAAAAATCAATAAATTTTCCTGTGTTTGCCTTATACTTCTCGGACCTCAATTCATTTGAAAACCCACAACTACAAACCCCAGCAGCCCCGGCTCTGGGCAAAGGGTGCTCGCCCTACCTTAGGCAACGGCCTAGAGTGGTGCGTAAGGCCACAGGTGGTGTAGTTTTAAGGATACTACGAGGCCTACGCATGCGCAAGATTCTTCACCCACACCAGAACTTCCACGGACGCCAGAAACAACCAACGGAGCTGTGCTGACCAGTGGATGACTAAGCAGAAGCAGACAACAAGTGCTGGGAGTCAGGAAGGACGAACAGCGACCATCACTGCTGACAAGCTTGAGGCAACATCTGTGTCAGATAACCCCGTACTTAAGAGGGTTAATGACGGATACTGATACAGGGGGTGCAGCAGTGCTTGGTAGAAAATCAAAGAGAGATTACCATTTGTATGTGTACTGCACTTGGTGTGTTTTCTTCTCTTTTTCTTGGTTACAGCATCAACATATCATGGAGAAAGAGTTACTGCACTGGATGACGGCTCAGTTTGAAAAACAGCGGGAGCAGGCAGCACTGATCCAAGAGAAGACTGCAGCCATGTTACAGGCGCAGCAAAAACCATTGCTGGACATGATGGGAGCGTGGCTGGGAGCCCATGAGAAGATGGCGGAGCCAGCAGGGACATTATCAGGTCCCATAGGCGCTTGGCAGGGGCTAGGAGCTTCCTACGGGGGGGTGTTTTCCATGGGGCAGCTAACTAAGGATGATGAAGTGGGCGACTTCTTAAAAGCGTTCGAAAGAGTCGCTCTCATAACCGGATGGCCTAAAGATCAGTGGGCGGTACGATTGGCCACTTCCCTTACCGGGGAGGCCTAGGCCGCATACCGGGCTATGCCTGCGACTTCAGCCTCTGATTATGAAGCGTGTAAAAGAGCTATTAGAGACCGTTTAGGTCTGACCCCAATGATTTATCAGCGTCAATTCAGGAGTAGTCGATTAAAACCTGGTGAAACACCTAGTGCTCTTTGCCAACGCCTTAAGAATCTGGCTTCGAGATGGTTAACACCAGAGTCTAAGACGGTAGAGGATATAGTAGATTATATTCTTCTAGAACAATTTATGGAAGCTGTGTCGCTGGACCTGAAAGCCTTTCAGATCTTACAAAGCTGCAAGAACACCCAAGAGGCTATCCTACTGGCAGAACGGTTTCTAGAAGCCGAGTTGGTAAGCCAGCAGAATGGGGGTGTCTGTAAGAAAGCAGAATGGGTAATTTCAGAAAGGAAGGGAAGGCCGGTGTTTGGAGATGTGAAAATGTCTGTACCTATGGATAAGGATTGTTATGCACAGAGAAAATGTTTTGCATGCGGTGGCGAGGGGATAGAAAAATAACTGTATTTACAATTTAGTGATGTGTGTATTTCAGTTTTTAGAATTTACATCTATGTTTATATTTTGCACAGTATGAGGAAATGCATCAGTATTTCTAGTTCTCGGTTGATTTGTCTGCTTGGAAGTGATATTATTGCTGTCATGAGATGGATGGGGGGGGAGCAGGGTAATGACTCCTCTTCCCTCCTTCATGCTTTGTTGCTGAAACCTGGAACTAAGCTGTCCCTTCCTCCCCTCCCCCCCATACACACACATGTCGGATAAGTGTCCCAGATTTTCCTGCAAAAAATCTGTTAACCTTACAGGGGTGGGGTGTCTGGGTGTGTGTGTGGTGCAGGTGTGGGTATCTGTGTGTGTGTGTGTTTGGTGTGAAGTTAGGGAGTCTGTATTTTGTGTGTCTACGGTGTAGGGCTGGGAGTTGTGGTAGGAGTGGGGTGTTTGTATGTGTAGGGTGCGGGGGTGAAGAGTGTGTGTGTGTGTGTGCATGCTCGTGTGCATGTATGTGTGCACACGCGTGTATGTGTGTGTGGTGCAGGGTGGGATGTGTGGTTTTCTACATTCTGCTTCATAGGCATAACTTGTTTGTACATGTGGGAATAAAGCTATGCAGATAGACAGATGGATTGACCTTCAACAACAGGCGATTTCACCCAATGTGAAACAAATATAAAAATAACTTAATGAGTCAAAAGCTGGGAAATGACATAATGGGGTCTGTCAATCATTTTCTGAGAGGAAAAAACACAGAGGTGCCAAGATATTGTATAGTTGCTAAGCTGAGGTGAATTTCCCCAAGGGTCGTGTGAATGTGATAAATGATATGACTCACACTAATTAACTCTTTCTATGCACTTCTGAAATAGCAATTTTCCACTGTCAGTGGGACTTTTCATTCATATACAGTGTGTATCTCCTCTTACGTAATTTTGCCTATTAGTAATAGCAGCCTTATTCCTTTCCTCTTTGGCCAGCAACCAAAGGAAAAAAAAAAATCACATATCATGTGCCCACAGAGAATCTTGGAGAAAGGAGAGAAATGGGAGTTATGAAAGAGAGTACTTTAAGGAATAAATGCACAGCAGTTAGGACTCTATCAGTGGAAAGGAAGGACAAGAATGAAGGGTGAAAGGATAACGGTGAAAGGGTGAAACTCAGCAGAAATCTAAAGAAATATGTCTTCACAGAAAGGGTGATGAATAAATTGAATGGCATCCCAAAGGCATGATCCAAGCACTGAGAATCTAATGAGTGAAAGGAAGGGATAGTAATGCTAAGTGGGCACTGGCAGGTGAGAATGGGCAAATCAGGCAGTCCTCATGGTTCCTATCTGTTGGCATATTCTACGGGCCCAATATTGTATTGGACAGGCTATATGCACTGTTACAGAGCACAGCCCTGCTCGCTGACCCTTAACACTGGTTATTCAATGCCATGGTGATATTGCTCTGCTACCTGGTTAGCATCTGCGGCTAGAACTAGGTGAGCCAAATGCTGGACTAATTTTAGCCACAGATTGCTAACCGGGTAGCAGTGCAAGATCACTGCTACCCAGTTAGAAGCAGTCTTCATCTCCGTTCCACCCTGCAGAGCATTGGGGGCATGTAGTGGGCTTTGAAGGGGATATTCTACGGCACTAACCATGTAAGTGCCATTGAATATCCCAATTTAGGGCATTTACATGCTGTACTGGGCTGTAAACCGTGTAAATGCCCTTCGAATATCAGGCCCTACATTTCTATGTTTCTGGTTGAATAGAGGGCTATTGCAGTGATTTCAATTTATACTATCTGCTGTACCTCAGGCCTATTCACAACCATAGGCCCTACCTACAAACTATTCTTTAATGGGATTAAGTAATCCATTTGACGCTTCTGACTTAGGGTAAGGTAGCCTGCCTAATTAATCAGCTATACTATAAGAAATATTGAGAAATTTCCCTAGGATCAGTTTGCTATTGAAGCTAATCAATATAAGGCTTTTAAGTAGAGATAAATCTCTATTTGGCAGCTTCTTAAATGTACCAGACACTTGGCATAAGGAAAAATCCCCAAAGTAGTCTTAAGGACATGGCTACCACTAGCTAATTTCCCTATTTCTAAGTGGAAGGATGAAATATAGTTTATATAGCTTAAATACTCGATTCACAAGATAGCCACAATGTCACTCACCCAATTTAATTTAATTTAATTAACAAGTTTTTATATACCGCACCTTCCAATGATCAGTTGCGGTTTACATTGAACAACAGTAAACAAGGCAATGCTGTTTTTACATATAACATATAACCCAAGGATTCATGCCTACTTCTCTCAAAGAAGCGATTATTCAACCCCCTACTCAAAGACACAACCCTCAATAAACTTGACCCAGCTGCATACAGACCAATCTCCAGCTTACCATTCATAGCTAAAGTCATAGAAAAAATAGTTCAAAGACAACTTCAAGACCACATAGACCAACATGTTCAACTGGACCAACATCAACATGGCACATTGCTATTATCCCTATTTGACAGTATTATAAGAGGAATAGACAATGCAAGAACAGGATTTATTCTCATATTTATGGACATATACTCTACATTCGACACAGTCTCCCATACCGTCCTGATCAGACGCCTACAAGAAATTGGCCTACATAACAACACTCTAACACGGTTCAAATCCTATCTGCAAAACCGACAGCAGCAAGTCAAATGTGAAACAGCAAAATCAAAACCCTTCCCATCAAACCAAGGAGTCCCACAAGATTCTTCGCTCTCTGCAATGTTATTCAACATCTACATATAGCCAATACGTGAAATCATTAAAAAACACAAAATCCAGTATAGACTATATGCAGATGACATAATGGTATACACCCCAATCGATATACACAACCTTGACCTATCAACTATAACCACATGATGACATGATCATTTGGCTCAATAACAACAACCTCACCATAAATTACAAAAAGAGGGAAGCACTCTTTATTACCAGGAACACCTCAATTACTCCACCACAAACACTCTGCATACAACAAAGGCAAATAACAGTAAAAAAAGAAATTAAATACCTTGGAATTATCATGGACCAACACCTCTCCATGCAACCCCACTTAGCGAAAACTTCTGCAAACGCCTACCATAAAATGAAGATAATAAAAAGACTTAAACCAATTTTAGACCAGCATCACTTCCACACTATCTGCCAAGCGATAATCACCCCAACACTGGACTACTGTAACACACTTTATCAGGGGATCCCAAAGCAAACCATCCTACCACTTCAAATTGCACAAAATACCACAGCTTGACTCATCTGAGGTACAAATAAGCATGAACACATCACCCACATACTCAACCACCTACACTGGCTCCCAATTCAATCCCGCATCAGATACAAATCAATCTTAGTCATTTTCAAAATCATACACCAACTATCGGCCTATATCCTACAAGACACCATAATCAGAAACACAAGTACCCGGCCCAGGGGGAACAAAAACAGACATATGATCATCACACCCCATGGATACCATAAGACCATACAAACTACATCTGGAAGGGTGCTATCACTTTTTGCTCCATCTCTATGTAACTCAATCCCGGATGACATGCGTACAACTACAAACATTAAGGACTTCAGAAGAAACTGAAAACACTTTTTTACACGGATCATCTGGGACATATCACCTAAACACTTGATTGTAGTCATGACACAATCCTCCAAAGTTGGACCCATAACCATGTACAACCATCCCGATACAATACACCTAAATGTATATAGTTCTGTCATGCACTAATGACCATGAACATAGTTAATCCTGTTACCTCCCTTCTCCCCTCCCCTGTTCGAGTATTCTTGCATATTGTTTATTTGTTCTATGTACAATGTTGAGTTTCAATGTAAACCGCTCTGAGTGAAGGACAGAGCGGTATAAAAAAATGGTTAAATAAATAAAAAAAATAAATAGTTCACCATGAGCTTGATAATGATTGGAGAATGGACCCAGCAATACTGCTGAATTCTATGCAGTAATAGATTGAAAACAATGGTTGTAGGATTGAGGAGTGATGAAAAACAAGAAGGTTCAGAATTAGTCTTGCTCTCTTCTTATGTTGTATATGCTTTTGCTTTGTAAACGTGTTAGTAAAGAAAGATGAGTTTCATCGGAAGAGTTTGTGTGGTCCAAAGGCAGGATTGAGGGGTAACAATAATTAGCATATAAAGGTTCATGAAAGAGGAAGAAAGAAGGATGGAGGATAAGAGTTCGCTAGCTAGGAAGTATGTTTAATGGTGTATCTGTTGCTGTGTTTCTGTGCCGTGTGAACTGCTAATAAAGACTGCTACGTTCTACTGGAAGAGTCTAGGTGGAGAATCTGTGGCTGTCACCAGGCTAGCCCCTCTAGGTCAGCTCTCTTGGTCAGGAATGCAGCCCAGACTTCCTTTTTTTCATTTGCCTCTATATAAATCCCAAGTATGACAGCACCTTTATTGTGTACAGTTCTCATCACTCCCATTTCAAAAAGGATATAGTAGAACTAGAAATGATTCAGAGAAGAGTGGCAAAAATGATAAAGGTGATGGGACACCTTCCTTATAAAAACTAGGTCAGGGCTGTACAACTTGCAGAAATGACCATTGAGAAGGGATATGAATTTATAAAATAATGAAGAGGTGGAATGATTAAATAGGGAACAGATGTTTAACCTTTCAAACACCACAAAAACAAGAGGACACTCCACGAAACTAATGTTCAGCAGAATGAAAGCAAATTGTAGAAAGTTTCTTTTGTTCGTGCAGCATATAATTAAGCTGTGTAATCTGTTGCCAGAGGATGTGTTCCATATAGTCCTCACAGCTGAATCCAAAAGAAATTTGAAAAAGTTTCCGAAGGAGAAGTCTATGAAAAGGTATTAGCCAGGTAGACTTGGGAAATGGTTTATGAGAAATAGATCAACCTTTTGGGATCTGCCGAGTACTTGTAACCTGGACTGGCCAGTCAGAGACAGGATGATAGACCTTGATCTAACTCAGCATAGTTGTTCTTATGTTATGTTCATAAATGAGACAGGACATGGTATACTATTTTATATGAGCTTCTAACTAGTAACTTTCACAGCTAACATACAGACCCTTACACAAATTAATCCAAAGTATAGTTTCTAACAGGCAATAAGGCTCCCCAATCTAAGCTACTCTAAGAACATAAGAGCATAAGAAATGCCATACTGAGTCAGACCAAGGTCCATCAAGCCCAATATCCTGTTTCCAACAGTGGCCAATCCAGGTCACAAGTACCTGGCAGGTACCCAAAGACCACAGCTTCCACAATGCTCATCCTGGGGTAAGCAATGAATTTCCTGGGTCCTCTTTAATAATGGTTTATAGACCTTTCCTCCAGGAACCTTTCCAAACCTTTTTTAAACCCAGCTACACTAAGAGCTTTTACTACATCCTCCAGTAATGAATTCCATTCTATAGACTACAGCCTATGTCCTCTTTCTTTCCCTGTCAGCTTCTCAGTTGATGACTACAACTCTCGGATTGCTTTACTCTACATAGCATAGACCTTAGCCCCTTGACATTAATCTGGAGGATTCTTCACCATAGGGTCCTAGTCAATAACCAGCCAACATGTGGAGCTCGATTCAGAAAGGGGGACGACCAGGCCATCCGGACGTCTCCGAGGAAGATGGGCCTGTTAGCACCTGATTCTGGACCGCAGGAATGTTTTGCATAGAATTGGGCCTGTGGATGTCCCGGCGTGCCACGGTTACCTGGGGGGGGCATTCTCCCCACAGGCGCCTCCTACTCCCGTGACTTAGGCCCCCTCTTCCCCGCTGCCCGACCCACAGCTGGCCAGCCAGGGCTTGGACTGGGCAGCAGAGAACCCCCCTGCATCCAGCCCCAGTGAGGGATCTCTGGCTGCGATTGCCAGGTCGGTGCTGCTTATTCCTTCTCCAAGGTGGAATAAGCAGCACGTCCCCACGGACCCCGTAGGACATTCAGGGCCAGGACCTGAATCGCTTCTGTACATCCTGCTAGGCTGGACTGCCCACGCTCCACCCCGACCCCGCCCCCACCCCCTGCCGGCTCTCCCCATCTTATAGCTCAGGACATGCGGGGAGGGCAAGAGGGGGGAAAATAGTCCGGACAGCTTGCAGGGCTGCACGTTCCACTGGGACATGCAGCCCTGCAACCCACATCTCTAAATCAGGCCCATAGCCTCTATTATTTGTCGTATTGTTTGTCATGAGAGGGAATATCACTGTCATGAAACAAACATTCCTTTTTAATTACTTTTTTTTTTAAATTTAAATTTTTATTAAATTTTAACATTCATGCATAACAAGAATGAAAAGGAAACAAAAGATGATATCCATACAAAAACACTCAGAAATACCAACTATATCTAAATCAGATCGTATTATACATCATCCAAAATTTAGTCCATAAGTATTAAGGAAAATAAGGAGGGAGGCCCCAGGAAATAAAACAAGGGATAATTAAACTTAAATAGGCAATTTAGTGGAATTGTTCTTTCTTGGCTCAACCTTTCTTTGTGGATATATTGAATGGTTGAAGCTTTGTGGGGGGTTTTTTGGTTGTAACATATTGTAGCAGCAAAGCGCAGACAAACCAATGATACCAGGAGTCTGTTCAGAAGGTCCAAATCATTTATTTGTGCACAAGTCTCAAGCAAGGCAATTTCAAAATGGCTGAGCAAAGTTTTCAAGCATTACAACAACTTTTATAGACTTCTGTTCCATTCTAGGTATAGAAAAACAATTCATTGGTCCCGGTACGCTCCCGTACCTCTCGTAGCCCCTCTATTGGTCCCGGTACTGATAAGTTTCTCCAATTATGTTCCCTCTGTGGGCTTCTGTAGGCATGACACCTGCCTGCCCCCCTTCTAGTCCCAATTACAATGGTCAGTTCATCAACTTGTTACTTTCACACTTTCAAGGCTATGGGACCATTTGTGCGTGCAGAAGAGCAAGGTTCTGTAACTCATCTGTCAGCACTCCTCAATATTTCTCTGCAAATGTACTCTTTCTTATCAGTAACTTTAAAACACATCTTTTCTGTATTTTTCCATTTCTTAATTCTGCAACTCTGCTTATCTAAGCTAATTCAATATTTCTACTGAGTTCTTTCTTACAATAGCAGCATGTTGGGGGATGTGCAATCCTATATGCCTCTCCACAGGCCTCATTTACAGGTCAAGCCAGCCATGCTGGCCTGCCTATGTCAGACACCGTGGGTCACAGGCCTGCACCTGCCACATTCCCCCCTTTGATTAATCTCACCCTATTACTTAATAAGGTGTGAGAATTAAATCACTTTCAAAAAGATTCACATCCTGATTAAAGGATTCTTACTAGTTCCACTAGGGCTGGCTTTGTATAAAGCCATTATTCTAGTTGCGGTCTTCCGCTCTACTGTACTATCAATAGCACTATGAAGGGAACGCATGCAACATGGGATTAAACATGGTAAGCAGAGGACTACAGCAACAAGAATTCGTACTAAGATAACGAAAGTCTTAAATCCTCCCAGCCAAGAGAAAAGGTTAGCAAACCAATTAGGAAATTTCAAGGCGTGCCAAGTCTGTACTGGCACATAAGCATGTCTTTGCATATCTTTAGCAATTTCTTCAACTACTTGACCTTTATCATCTATTTTTAAACAGCAATTGGTTAAATTCAGCTTACCACATACTCCTCCTTCAGCTGCTAGCAAATAATCAAGTGCTAAGCGATTTTGGTATATGGCAGTGCGCATCTGAGTACTTTGTCTAGCTAAGAGCGTGAGAGCATGACTAGTTTCATTGGTTATTATTTCAACTACTGCTTGTAAGCGAATAATACGATTGATCATATAAATTGGGGTACGATAACCATACATACCATCATCATTCCAAGTGGCAGGTCCATAATACTCAATAATTCTTTCTGGTGGCCAATCATCACCTTGCCATTTCTCCCACTTGCCTATCTGTAAGGCCTCTCTTTTCTGTCTAGATGCTCCTTTGTGTTTGTGGGTAGTATATACAGGGTATCCTAATTGTTCTCCATGTTCAGTGTTTAACAGGAAGAACGAAGGTCTGATGGTTCCTAAGACACATGCTCCTCCCCATTGTGGTGGGAGTTGCGCATATGCTCGGTTTCCACAGATCCAATATAGGCCAGGTGGGGCTTGCCAGGCTTGGACTTTGGCAAGGTTAGTCCATAGACCTGCAAGTTCAGGAAATCTGGCTAATGGGTTAGGAGGTTCAGGATGTCTGATTCCTGACCACCATGCTACCTTCTTGGTCGTGGCATTATAGTATTTCTGGCTAAGACAGACCAGCTGTCCTACCTTTTGAGTGAACTGAGGTCCAGTTCTGGCATAGCAAAGACGTCCAACGATTGAGTGCGCTAACACCCATTCACTGGTAGTCTTGTGTAATTCAGTCTGATTGTAAATCATGGAATAATTCAATTCTTGGGCTTCCCAGGGCCATTGATCTCCCATTTGGGTTCCGCCACAGAAATAACAATCTGTGATCTTAAGACTAGATACTACTGCTCCGGCTAACTCTAGAAACAAATTCTGTGAAGGGTGAGGGATCTCAAACTTATTTACATGCATAGCTTCATAAAAGGTGCTATGAATATGATATTTAGATGACTTGTGGGCTTGAGTATTCAATCTAATATATACAATGGTCCCTGGATCTGTTCCTCCTCCTGCAATACGTAAACCAAACTTATATCCTTGTTTCCATGCATGGGGGTTATGTACACGCAAATGTAAGGGGTTACAAGCATCTTTCTGACATTTATCATTCGTGGTTGGCTTGGTTAGAGTAGCCATCCGTTTATCTATTTTCTCATCAGTTATACCAGTGTTCCAGGTAGCATAAAAAACACATTCCCAATACGGGCAATAGTAGTCTGCCGCTGTAGCAGTACTATACCCTGGTTCCTTTTTACCTGTACACTTCCTCCATCCCGTGGCTCCTTCTGGACACATATACTTATGGTCATTTCGATATGCTTTTTCCCATGTACCACAGGTGGACTGACTATCTCTATTAATAGCATTACATGCATCAAAATTCAAAACAGCAGGTTTAGTAATGTCCTTAAGTGGTGGTGTAGCAGCTAATATAGGTCCATCTGCATCCTTCCATCTTATTTCCAACGTGTAATAGGATGGATTCTGATGCGGATTATAGCAAGCTTTGATTTTGCCATGAGTGCAAACATTTAGTTCAGTGGTGTTATAGATACACCGAGTTATTGTTCCCTTGCAGGTATAGTAAGAATGGTAAAGCAAAGTCTGAGTTACTTTCAGTCCAGTTCTAGTAGAGGTAATACAAGCTGTGCATGGAGGTAGAGCATAAGTCTGTTCAAAACCTCCAAAGAAGGCAACCAAGGCAAAGCAGAAGCAAAGATACATGTTGATGTTGATTGGAGTTCTTCTGAATCCTCAGCTTGCTGATCTTGATCACGACGGTCTATTATTCTTCGTCCCGTTTGCTAATGAAGCAATTTAACGGGTGCTGAGTGTTGATTGAAGATCCTCAAGGTGTCCAGCACACATTAACCAACTTAGCAATTCAGTTGGCTTGTGAAGTCTGGCTTAGTCAATGTAGTCTCAAAGTAGTGTGTCAAATCACACACAAATTGGGTTCGTTGAAACAAAACTGTTGCTGCATGGAAAACAGCAATCCTCTTCGAAAGACTTGACTACTGCAAAGCACTTGTGATGAAGTGTCTATGCTGCTGGTTGCCGTCTCAGAGTAACTCGCAAGGGTACATCAGGGTGCTGCTCTGCTGTCCACCGCTCTGGTTCAGGATCGGCGGCGGGCTTGACTCGGCTGTGGTGGATCCAGGCGTCAATCTCGGCTACCTTTACTGCAGTTGGGGTAGACAGGATGACGGTGTACGGTCCCTTCCAATGGGGTTCCAACGGTATCTTCTTCCAATCTTTGATCCACACCGAAGTTCCAGGCTGGTAGGGATGCAAGGGTTCCGTCAAGTTGATAGGCAACTGGTCTTGGATCCACGTATGGAGAGTCTGCAGAACAAAACTAAGAGCTAGGAGTTCTTGTCTGGTTACTTCTGAACCAATCTGGGCTAGATTTCCTTTGACTCCCTGCACTATTGGTGGGGGTTTACCATACAAAACTTCAAAAGGGGAAAATCCTGTTGACTTTACAGGGGCTGAGCGTATTCTGAGTAAAGCTATGGGGAGCACTTGGGGCCATTTCAAGTGTGTCTCCTGACAAAGCTTAGACATTTGGGCTTTCAAAGTACGATTCATTCGCTCAACTTTCCCTGAACTCTGGGGTCTGTATGCAGTGTGGAGCTTCCACTGTATCTGCAAAGCTTTTGCTAACTGCTGAGTAACTTGAGAGACAAATGAGGGTCCATTGTCTGACCCTATCACTGCTGGGATTCCAAATCTGGGGACAATCTCTCTCATTAAGGCTTTGGTAACTTCTCGGGCTTTCTCAGTTCTGGTTGGGAATGCTTCTACCCACCCAGAGAAAGTACAAACTAATACTAGTAGGTAATGGTATCCATTAGCTTTTGGCATTTCGGTGAAATCAACTTGGAGGTTGTGCATGGGGGTCACACCTCTTGACTGAACTCGGGGTGCTGTAATAAGGCCTTGCTTGGCATTATTCTTGGCACAGATTTGACATTGTCGGGCTACTGAGGCTGATATGGTTGTCATCAGAGGAATGTAGAAATGTGGTCTGAGTGCTTTCTCCATAGCACTCTTTCCATAGTGGGTGGCTTCATGGAAAGCTTTAACAAAGGCTGGTCCTAACAATTCTGGAATTACTATTCTTCCCGGAGGTTGACTGCCTTCTTCTGGTGGCAGCTCAATCCATCCATCTTTCAATACTCCCTCTTCTTTGTCACAATAGTAATCCAATTCTTTGGTGGTATATCGTGGGGTCCATAGATTCAAGGGTACTGGAAACAATGCTGCTTGCATTGGCATAGCTTGTGGGGCAATCTGTCCTGTCATAGCTGCTTGTCGTGCTGAGGCATCTGCGAATCTATTCCCTCGAGCAACTTCTCCTTTTCCTGCTTGATGTCCTCTACAATGCATGACAGCTACACGTGTTGGGGCCCAGACTGCATCAAGTAACATCAATATCTCGGGACCATATTTGACTGATTTTCCTCCGGATGTGATGAGTCCTCTTTCTTTGTAGAGAGCTCCATGGGCATGCAAGGTAGTGAAAGCATATTTGGAATCTGTATATACATTTAGCACAAGTTTTTCTCCTAATAACAATGCTCTGGTGAGTGCTATCAATTCGGCTTTCTGGGCTGATGTGCCTGAGGCTAGGGCTGATGATTCAACTACTTCATGTTGAGTGACGACTGCATATCCGGCACAGCGTCGTCCGTCAAGGATGAGACTGCTCCCATCAACATAATAGATCTGGTCAGGATTGTCTATGGGCACATCTGTTAGGTCAGGTCGACTAGAGAACACAGTTTCCATGACTTCGATACAGTCATGTTCTGGGAGTTCTTCACTAATGGGTATCAAGGTAGCTGGGTTCAGGGCATGGCTCACTTCGAGTTGTATCTGTGGGTTTTCACATAACATGCTCTGGTACTTTAGCATTCGGGAATTGGTGAGCCAATAATTTGCTTTCTGCTCCATAAGGGCAAGGACTGCATGTGGCACAGTGACTCGTATGTTCTGTCCTAATGTGAGTTTGTCTGCTTCACTCACTAGTAGTGCTGTAGCTGCAACTGCTCTCAAGCAGGGTGGCCATCCTTTGGCCACAGGGTCCAATTGTTTCGATAGGTAGGCTACAGGTCGTTCCCAATTTCCTAATTTCTGAGTCAGCATGCCTAAGGCATTTCCCTGTGCTTCATGTACAAACAAGTGGAAAGGTTTGTGGACATCTGGTAGTCCAAGTGCTGGTGATGACATCAATTCTTCTTTTAACTTCTGGAAGGCTGTATCCTGCTCAAGTCCCCACTCCAGTGGTGACTTCTCTTCTCCTTTTGTGGCTTCATACAGTGGTTTGGCAATTTGAGCAAAGTTGGGTATCCAGATTCGGCAATATCCTGCTGCTCCCAGAAAGGCTCTGACTTGCTTTCTGGTTGTTGGAGTTGGAATTCTACATACTGCTTCTTTTCTTTCTCTGCCTAATCTTCTGCTTCCTTGGGTAATACGAAAACCCAAGTATTTCACTTCTGTTTGGCATAGTTGTGCTTTGGCTCTGGAAACTTTATATCCAGCTTCATTTAGTAACTGCAAGAGATCTTGGGTGGCTCGTATACATTCTTTTTCTGATATGGCAGCTATCAACAGATCATCCACGTACTGGAGAAGTACTCTCCTCCCCGGGGCTACTGGATAGCTTGAAAGGTCTTGATTTAGTGCAGCACTAAAGATGGTAGGTGAATTCTTGAATCCTTGGGGTAATCTTGTCCAAGTGAGTTGGCCCCCTCTTCCGGAGATGGGGTCTTGCCATTCGAATGCAAACAATATTTGGCTTACAGGGGCTAATCTTATGCAAAAGAATGCATCTTTCAAATCTAGCACAGTGAAATGGGTAGCTTCAGCGGGTATCAATCCTAGTAAAGTGTAAGGATTGGGTACAACTGGGTGTATAGTTTCAACTGCATCATTTACTCTTCTCAAATCTTGCACTGGGCGATAATCATCTGTCTCAGGCTTCTTTACTGGCAAAAGTGGGGTGTTCCATGGGGATTGACATACTTTCAGTAGGCCATACTCAAGTAATCTCTGTAGGTGGCGATGAATGCCTTCAATTGCGGCTCTTGGGAGAGGGTACTGTTTGACGTGCACGGGTGTAGCGCTAGGCTTGAGGGTTACAATCACTGGAGCTATATGTTTGGCTAGGCCTGGGGGACTGCCTTCTGCCCACACTTCAAGTGGTGCATGAATGTTCTTTAAAGTTTGTTCAAAATAGGTATCTTGAATCGAATCATCAATGTAGTATCTCCATTCTTCTTCTCGGGGTACTGTCAGCAGCATTATTCCTGCTGGTTTGGCTTGAGAATTCACTGTCATTTGCATTTCTCCTTGCTCAGAGAAAGATATTTGGGCTTGAAGCTTGGCTAGCATGTCTCGTCCCAGTAATGGTACTGGACATTCGGGCATGTAAAGAAATTGATGAGTTACTTGCTGTCCTCCTAGACTGCATATTCGGTTTTGTAGAAAAGACTTTGTGGCTTTGGCACCAGTTGCTCCTATAATGGTGACTGCTTTCTTGGTGAATGGGGCTATCTTTTTGTCTATTACTGAATGTTCTGCTCCAGTATCAACCATAAAGTTCATAAATTGGTCTCCTATTTGTATTTCGACCATAGGCTCCTGGAGACCTAAAGCAAACTTGGAGCCCGGTCTGTCCTAATCCACGTCATCCTCTTCATGGGCCTGTGTGGCCAATGCTTGGATGGCTCCTCCTCCCCTCTCTCGCTGGAATTGTTCTCGATTGGCCCCTCCTCGGCCTCGGGGACGGCCTCGTCTTTCTTCTCGCCACTGATGATCGTATTCGTCATCTTGCTGGGCGTCTTCGAGTTGCGGGCACGTATCTCTCCAATGTCCTTCCTCTTTGCAGTAGGCGCATTGGTTCACGCCTAGTCTCTGGGTCCGGCCTCCGCCTTGACCCCGCCCTCTTCCTCTGCTCCTTCGATTAGGGACACCTCCCCTTTTCTTTTCAACTATGGCCGCAGCCAAAAAATCAGCTTTCTTCTTCATCTTTCTATCACATTCTCTCTGTCTCTCAGTATCACGATTCACATACACTTTATGAGCGACTTCCAATAACTGTGTTGCATTCATGCCCGCAAACCCTTCTAATTTCTGTAATTTACGTCTAATGTCTGGTTGAGACTGGTTTACAAAAGCAGAATTCACCATGCATAAACTTCCTGGTGCCTCGGGATCATAGGGAGTATACATTCTATAAGCTTCAGTTAATCTTTCATAATAATCTGCTGGGCTCTCATCTATTCCTTGGATAACTCCTGTTACTTTGGAAAGGTTCATAGCTTTTTGGCCTCCTCTTCGCAGGCCTTGTAAAAAGCCTTGGCGAAAACGGGCTAGGGCGGTGGATCCTTCATCTGTATTTGGATCCCATTGGGGGTCTTCATTTGGGAATTCTCTCTGAGCTGCTTCTCTACGATCTATTATATTCTGCCCCTGCGCTGGAGCTGCAGGGTTTTCTGCCATCCATTCAATAGCTGCTTTTCTAATTCTTGCTCGTTCTTCTGTAGTGAATAGGGTGGTCAGGAGCTGACGGCAATCTGGCCAAGTGGGTTGGTGAGTTTCCATAATACTAGTTACTAATTCTGTGAGCTCCTGGGGCTTGCTAGTATAGGAGGCATAGTGCGACCTCCAATTTAATAAATCCGTTGTAGAGAACGGGATATACACATAAGTTAGGGGTCCCGCTACCACTTCATCATTATCATTCTTTACGGGCACTCCCGGGACTTGCCTTAAGGGAAACAGTTTGGCTGTCCTCGGCGTCATTTGAGTCTGGGATCTAAGGGCTATTGTCGTTGTCTTTGCAGGAGTTGCTGTCTTTTTCTCAACTGGTTTTGCTTTGGGTTTTTCTTTCACTGGCTTGCTAGTGCTAGCGCTGGCTTTCTCAATTATTTGTACACTTTCCTCTTCTTCTTCTTCTGGGGGATCCTCACTTTCCTCTTCTTCTAATTCCGCTTCTGGCTCACTTTTTACATCCTCCTCTCTTCTCTCCGCTAATTCTCTCTCTTCCTCTTCTCCAGGAGGAGGGAGGTCAGGGTTTGGGTCTCGCCTCGGCTCCGGCGGTCTCTGGGGTGCTGGGGCAGGACGCCGCCGGGCTATTCTCACTGGACCTGGGGTTCGGGGCTGCCTGAGGACTACTTCTGGGGAATCGGGATCTGCCAAGATGGGTTTCTTCTTGGCTTTCTTATCCTGCTCTTTCATTCTAGGCTGTTCCTTTCTCTGTCTAGAATCTGTTTTAGCTAACATTATTCTGCACTGTTCCTCATAACAGCGCTGCGCCCAGGAGGGCGGATCTTCACAAATACTTAACCAGGAATCTATATAGGGGTACTGATCGGGGTGCGCTACCCGCACTCTACGGTGTATTGACTGGATAATCTCTACGGTGAACGTTCCCTCTCGGGGCCAGATGGGGTCTAGATCGGGCCACTCCCTAGTACACAAAATCTGCAAACGGGCTGCTGTCATTTTAATACCATAATCTCCTGAATATCCCTCTTTAAAATGTGCGATCATACATTCTAATGGAGTGTTCCTAGTAGACTCCGCCCCTCCCATTTCGATGTGTGCGCGCAACAACAGACAGAAGGGAAAAGGTGGGCGGACCGTGGGTAAGGGGTCCTCACGGCCCTGGAAACATACAGGGAATACAAATAACAAGACAAGACGACAATCGCTTCCCCCTTTTCGCGACCTGAACGCGGTCGCCCGGTCAGGAAATGCGCTAATCAGGGGTCAGCTTTCACTTGGTCCGTGCTGCCAGACCTCTCAATCACACTTCGGTCACACAATCATGCTAGCAACGTATTCCCAGAATGCATTCGTTTCTATCTATTCTGACTAGTCTTTTCCAAGTACAATTACAAAAAGGATGAGGGTTTCACCTAGCGCATTCCCATGCCAGGCTACTCGGCTCTTCCTTGAGAGTTGATCAGGCTCTCTTACCAATTCCCAATATCTCGAGATTACAAATTCCAAGTTCCAAGTTTCAATGGCAGTACTGCTCTTTCTATTTCTGTCTAGACCCAAAATCAAAACTATACTCACCGGATCCGGTCCTCAAAACTTCCCAAGCAGGCGCATGAGTTGGACCTCGGACTCCCCTCACTCGGGTTCGAGGCGTTGACTCCAGCCGGGCTCGTCACCCGCCGAGGTCCGACCAGCTCCCTCCGATACAAGGGACCGGTGGCGCCAGGGAGCGGCCCTCGTCGGAAGGGCGCGATCCCGGCAGGACCAAGCCTATAGAGGCGGAAAGTCGTGGTATATTGCCCTATATACACTTTGATTCCACAACTTCCCGGCCAATGCACCAAGGAATATGTAGCAGCAAAGCGCAGACAAACCAATGATACCAGGAGTCTGTTCAGAAGGTCCAAATCATTTATTTGTGCACAAGTCTCAAGCAAGGCAATTTCAAAATGGCTGAGCAAAGTTTTCAAGCATTACAACAACTTTTATAGACTTCTGTTCCATTCTAGGTATAGAAAAACAATTCATTGGTCCCGGTACGCTCCCGTACCTCTCGTAGCCCCTCTATTGGTCCCGGTACTGATAAGTTTCTCCAATTATGTTCCCTCTGTGGGCTTCTGTAGGCATGACACCTGCCTGCCCCCCTTCTAGTCCCAATTACAATGGTCAGTTCATCAACTTGTTACTTTCACACTTTCAAGGCTATGGGACCATTTGTGCGTGCAGAAGAGCAAGGTTCTGTAACTCATCTGTCAGCACTCCTCAATATTTCTCTGCAAATGTACTCTTTCTTATCAGTAACTTTAAAACACATCTTTTCTGTATTTTTCCATTTCTTAATTCTGCAACTCTGCTTATCTAAGCTAATTCAATATTTCTACTGAGTTCTTTCTTACAATAGCAGCATGTTGGGGGATGTGCAATCCTATATGCCTCTCCACAGGCCTCATTTACAGGTCAAGCCAGCCATGCTGGCCTGCCTATGTCAGACACCGTGGGTCACAGGCCTGCACCTGCCACAATATAGTCTCTGGCACGACTTTAATTCAGGGTCTATTTCTACAGGCAATGACATTATCTCCTCCAGTGTGTCTGTCTTTCCCCAGCATAGACTCCTCACCCAGGTATCTCAATCTACTAGGTAGATATTTTCTTATGGTTCTAACCAGGCCCTTTCACAGTAAACACATTACCTCCCTGTGAGGCTTCCCAGTGCACCGATATTTCCTTAATTAAAGTCTGTAGCAGTATTCGTCCCATCAAACACCTCTCACTTCAGGGGCTGGCAACTAGGCCTCAAACATCCACCTTTGTGTGCTCCTTCTGCCCATCATGCTTCTCATCTTCCTCTTGTTTTTTCAACCGCTTGGCCTTTGACTCATTTCACTAGCTTTCTAAATTGGTTCCAGGTACTTAGCTACCTGTATGTGTGTTTATACCCCAGTTGCTTCCTTACTACATCTCCCAGACTACCTTATATCCAATATGAGCTCACTTCCTGCCAGTTTAGAACTCTCCTAGACTATATCTCCCAGCATTTCCATGAGCTCATTTACTTTCAGAACTTTCATATGTTCTCTTGAGCTCCCTCTGGCTGTGAACTGGTACATGTTCCCTGTAAAATAGTTATCTCCAAGTTATAATGCCCTGTTCAATGTAATTTCAGTTTGTTCAATGTAAAACCGCCTTGATATCATGAAAGGCGGTATATAAGAAATGTAAAATAAAATAAATAAATAAATAAATAAATATAACCAGCTTTAAGCATGTGACAATGTCTTCACAGAAAGGATGGTGGATGTACTGAACAGCATCCAAAAGGCATGATCCAAGCACTGAGATTCTGAAGCATTCAACCCCACCACATACACATCTTCCAAAGTACTGCTAGGAATCAGGCATTGCCATTTTTGAAAATGGCAGTGCAGAGGTAGAAGTGAATAAGACCATGGCCATTGGGGGTTGGTCAGGGGTCACGGGCAGGCAGGGGATCAGGAGAAGCCTGGCGCCTCAATTTTAGTTTTGTATTTTAAGGGCATGGAGCTAAGCATTGCGGGGGGAGGGAGACAGGCCTTACAATGGATACTTATTTTTAGCTATTTGAGCCTTGGAAATGGCTGGAGCCTGGAGGAAGGGCCACTGTGCCACCAAAGGCACAAGGTCCCACTAAGGGAAATGGATGGCTGCCGGTTGGCCCTTTAAATGGTTTGCACCATCATGCAAAGAGGAGCAATTTTGTTTGAAATTTCTGATGTGTTGCCACAGTTGGGAACTAGTGACTATCTTAGTCATCGAAATGCATGAGAAATTTTGTGTCAAATTTAGCTATGGGATACAGTTGATACAGAGGCTCATTTGGTGTGGAGAAGTTTTCTAATATTTAGAGCAATGGGCTGAAAACAAGGAAACCATGGATGAAATCCCACTTTTACTCAATGTGCTCTTGGGCGAGTCACTCAACCCTCCATTGCCTGTCCTAGAACTGGTATAAATGTCAGTGCCTATATTTTCTCAAGTATGTGCGCAAATTAAATTATAGCATTTTATAACCTATGCATATACCTGTATGTTCAACTATGCTCTACACACACTCTGCCCATATGCATGCCCACTGGCAAAGTATAGTATGTGCCATCAAATCAACAAGAGTACTTCTACATTTATTTATTTATTTATTTATTTATTGCTTTTATATACCACGCTTTTTAAAATCAGTGTGGTTTACAGATAACATATTTGTACAGAACAGAAGGCCTGTTAAGTACTTACAGTTGAACGGGTTAGACAACTTGGAATTCAAACTGGGGTAACTATCTACAATATCAAATAACTATCTACAATGACTATCTACAATACAATATACATAGAATGTTATTCTATAATAGGTCATTTACACTTCCCTTGCCGTGGCATCTCTCCCACTTCTCTATAGACAACTGTCCTCATAGCTCTCCTCCCTGTAGTCCCCTCATCCTCTCCACCTCCTCACCACCACCTTCCAGTCTCTGTACATACTTTCAGTTGGGTCTTGTTGACTCCGTTTTGAATGGTGGAACTGAGACTCTCTGCCACCTCTGGTCTCGGTCTTTGCTGGGCTGTTATTTCTTTGCCTGGCAGAACCTGAAGACCCTCACACTATGTTGCTCGCACAGCTACATCAGGGCCCCTGCTCTTCGGGTACCAGAGTTATTTTCCTGTTAGCATGTTGCGGTGCTTCCTCTTCTCATCGGGTACATACGGGACTTGGGTTTCCAGGAGCACGCTGAGTATGTCATGCCACATTCTGTCTTCTTCTGCTGCAGACGATGCACCCAACGATGACTTTTCCCCATCTCTACAGTCCCTCCACAGCTCCCTTCTTTCCTGCGTTTGGTTTTTGGTCCTTATGCATCTGTGCATGTGCAAACAGATAGCTGCTTTCTTTAAGAAACACATTTATTGTTCTAACTGAAAGACTACTGATCATGCAACTTAGCTAATGGGGTATAAAAAAGTTGTTATCACATACCAGTGATAATGAAGCGTCCCATTAATAATGCCATTTGGCTATTTTAAAAAAAGGATCTAGAATATCCTATATGAAGTTCTGGCTCTAAAGATGGACTACTGTAAAATCCATTTTTGTTAGACTGCCATTATTATACAAGCAACTTAGAAATGTAGCTGGTAGAATTTCAGTTTGATGGGTGAGCACTAATGGGATGATCCTTCCCCTACTATGGCTCCCTCCTTTTCTGGTTCTCCTGTACCCCTGGTCTCCACTTTTCGGTACCTTGGCGTACTCTTCGATTCTGACCTCTCTTTTCACTCTCACATTTCACACGTTTCCACTACATCTTTTTTCTTTCTTCGTCAGATTCGCTCTATTCGCCCTTTCTTGTCCCCGTCAGCCTTGGTTACCCTAGTTTTGTCCCTAGTCATGTCTCGGGTGGACTTTGCTAATTCTCTCTTTCTCGGGCTTTCCAAATGTCAACTTACTCGTCTTCGTCGGATCCAGAATACTGCTGCACGCTTGGTCACATGCTCTTCTTCCCGCGATCACATCACTCCCATGCTCTTTCACCTTCATTGGTTACCTGTCCCTTTTCGGTCCACTTACAAGCTCTTGATACTGACTCACAAAGCCCTCCATACCAGCACTCCCCATTATTTATCCGATCTCCTCTTCTTTCATTCTCCCAGATACACTCCCCGTTCCTTTCACCTCAACCGTCTTACCCTTCCCCCACCTTCCCGTGCTCACCTACAATCTACCCGCTCCTCTGCTTTCTTCTTCGCCGCCCCTGCCCTCTGGAACGCCCTCCCTCCCGCCCTCCGTCTTGACCCACAGTTTCCCAGTTTTAAGAATCAGTTAAAGACTCACTTGTTTTCGTTAGCGTTTGATGTTCCCTCCCCTTTTGTATGATTATCCCCTGCTCCTCTTTCTTCCCCCCCACCTATCTTCTGCTATGTCCTGTCCTGTTTCCTTCAACCCCTCAATTTCAGCTGTCCTGTCAACCAATGTAAATTTCTTTTCCTTTCGTTGGCTTCGGCCTTCTTTTAATTAATTTTAATTGTACATCGCTTTGCTTTTAATGAAAGGCGGTTTTATCAAATAAATTTAACCATAACCATAACCATTAACCATGTACTGTGTGCTTGTGGCTGATGGGGAGAGGAAGGAGAGGGAGTGTGGCAGGGCAACAAACAGACTGTAAATTAAAATTAACTGCATCAGAAGGCTGCAGAAGAGGTGCTGTGCATGGAAAATATCTTTTTGCAGTCAAGCCTGACCTTGTTCCTTGAAAAGTATTTCTCTGATTTGTTCAGGTCACAAGTGAGATGGAAATGAGCCTCCGTACAGCTCCTGCACACATCCGGATTTAATAGACTTTTTTTGCCACTGATAAAAGCCCACTAATGAGTTCATTTTCAAGCTATCAAATTGGCTATAATAGCTAGTTCTACTGATGATTGAACAGAGACCTGCTGGTCACATTAGGTTTGTCTTCTGCTGTTAACCGTTCACTGCCTCATAGAAGTATTCAATAGCTATTAAAAATGCCTAACAATAGCAAAGACTGAGAGTGGGCTACTCTATTCACAGTTGGGTGAATGTTCCAAAAAGCACTTAAGCAGTTAGCATCCGATGCAGACCACGTAAGTGTTTTCCTTAAAATTTCCAAAATGTGTCTGTTTAACTTGAGGAGGAGCCAGGGGCATTCTAAGAAGTGGGACCTAAATTTATCCAGATAGCAGCAATATTAAGTAGTATCAGGATAAAATTATCCATACAAGCGGACCGTATAAATACAGCAGCAGTCCTAACTATAAACCGATAAGCCATTTGCGTATGCTTAGCGCTGCATATTCAGTGGTCAACCTATACAAATAGACGGGTGAAGATATCCATAAACATAACTGTATAACTTATATGGATATTTTTATTTGGTGATTGTTATGCTGAATATTGCCCTTCATATTTTTTTCTTTTTAGGGGCATTTTGCAAAAAAGTGAGCATCTATTGTTGAGGCTTGATCTGTTTGTCTGTCCATGTATTCGTACACATGTTTGTGCACCGGTGACAGAGACAAACAGATACCCACACAGGGAGCAGAGGTTGTTTATAAGGATCAGTGTATGCCAAGACTGTACATCCCTAGAGCTGAAGGATGAATGGGCCTCATAGAACTGATTATAGAGTGACCATCATAGGCCTCCGGGTCTACTTAACAGCATCAACAGATACGAATGCATGAAGTATTACAGTATGAAAGTAAAAAATCAGAATCCATCACCATTATCAGGCATTCCAACAAACAGAAGAAATTGATAAGAATCCACCAGTAGGAATCAACAGAATTCTCAAAACAAGAGGAAAAAACTCTTCAAAGAATAAGATCAGTTAATGAGGAACAACAAGTGGCAAAAACATAATAAATACAGTGGGAAATACAAAGCATTACTTCAGGAGCCATTTGTCAATCAAACCAGGACATATGTGTGGTTAAGGAGAGGTGAACTGAAACCTACAGATGAGAGATTGATAGCTGCAGCCCAGGGCAGTGGACTACAGATCAGATGTTTAACAGTGAGCATAGAGAAAACTGGTAAAACAGACATATGCAAATTCAGTAAGAAACAGCTGGAAACGGTTACTCATTTAGTAGCTGGCTGTGCATTTCTGATGACAGAAAATTTCCATACAGAAAGGCACGTCTCATCCATTGGAAACTTTGTAAGCATTGCAACATTGCTGTACCGAAAAAGCGCCGGGATCATGACCCTAAGAAAACTATGGAGAATGAATAAGATATAAAACTTGAAACGCTCCCATTCCAATGGATAAGAAGCTGGATGCAAGGAAACCAGACATGGTGGTAAAGGAGAAAAACACCAGAACTGCACACTAATAACAGAGGTGCCGGTTCTAAGTGATTATTCTATGGATCATGTGGAGAGGGTGAAGGTCCTGAAGAAATACAGTCAGAGACCAAGAAAATGTGGCAGAAAGATACAGAAATATTTCCCATTTTATTTGGAGCCATAGACCTGATAAAAAAAACTTCTAATACAACAACTAAACCTAAAAGCCAGGAGATCAAACAGTCATGAACCAAAAGAAGATCCCCAATGATTCACAGCAGGTACACCGTCCTTCATAACATATTCAATTTTGAAATATGAATGTCGGAGGCACCGCTGGGGAAGAGGGGAAACTGCACCCTCCTACCCGACAAGCAGCAGCTCCTTTTAATCGTTTTTATTAGTGACCAAGATTTTTTTACTTAACTGGAGTGAAGTTCATTGTCATGGTATGCGCAAAATTAACCCACTTGGAGAAATTACCCCCAAATCATACGCATATGATGCAGTGTCCCAACAGTGGTAATGGGTGAAGGGCCCTCCTCTACTTTGCTGATAACTACAGGAGCAGCCCCTTCTCACTCCTTGCAGTGCGGATCTGGCTGGGTGATGAAGCGGTAAATAGGAAACAGCAAAGTGGTAAAAAGAAGCAGGGGAGGGGAAAGAAGAGGAAGTACAAGAGAGGTGGATGGAGAAGGAAAACAGGAGAGAGGAAGAGAAAGTGGGAAAGGAAAAAGAAGAAGAAGGTTGTGACATTAAGGGTGATGGAGAGTGTACAGTGCAGTAGGGAGGAAGAATGTGCCCATACATATCTTTATCTTTATTAAAACATTTGATAAACCGCTGCGGCCAAAGCATAGAGCGCTGTACAATAAAAGGTCCACATTGCAAATTATGGAAAAGAATGCCATAAATAATAGGAAAGCAAAGCGCACAGCACACAGGAGTAAAACCAAGTAACTAAAATAAGAATAAATAAAAAATAAATAAAAACTAAAAAACAAAACATACACCCTGATGCTCACGCATATATCCAAACCCCATCCTCCACCTCCTCATCTCTCCAACACATATCCCTGCAGATATCCCCATATTCCCATCGACTACATATACACCACCCTGCCCACTTGAAACAGACTTCACTGCAAGCCTCCCCATTAAGTTCCTCACCCATTGGAAGCTAAGTGTGTCAACTGAGAAAGGGGAAATATGCCATTGTCACACTAGAGAGGTTATTTCAGAAGCCCCATTCATGCTTTGGACATCTGAAAATGGGCACAGAGACGTCCAAACACAGAAGTCCTCAGAGCCATTTTAGAAGCCAGGTCTGTGGATGTTCCTAGTGTGAGGACATCCAAGTTGGAATGGGAACATAGTGTAGGCATAGCTGGGGCTTTCCCAAGCACTTGCAAGTCCTCGCCCAATTTGAAGAAATGCTTGAGATGTCCCAACCTGCATAAAAGGCATGAATAAGCATCTGAAAAGTGCTCATTTTGTCAGCAATCTTCTGGAGGGTGTGGAGAAGGAGGCATGCTCATATTCTCCTTATTTTACAGTTTGATGCTGAATACTGATGAGGAATGGGGGGCTCATGTTTTTGTTTTGCTACGCCACTGGACATCATTGTATGCAACCTTGCTTGAGATGGTTGTCCCCACCACAAGGTTTTATAGCAGGGACGTCTATATGGATGCCAACATGGGCATCCATGTCAGGGGTGTCTTTATTCCTAAAACTGGGACAAAACAGAGATGTTCCCAGTGTTCTTCTGCACATTCTGTCTTGATTGTCCCAGATTGCACTCAGATACCCTTTCTAAAATACCATTTTAGAAGTGTGCACTTTCCAATGTATTTTTCCTCCATCTTGTGAATTCACTATTAAGTGCTAAATGTTTCCCTGATTGCTCTTATCCTACTGATCGAAAAGATTAGAAATACAGACTGGAATGACATCTGAATTATTTCTTAGATATTTTTTTTCTCGTTTCTCCATATAGAATCATTTTCCTTCCACTGCTTCACAGCACTTACTTCAAATGTTTGCCTCTGCTGTAACTGAAGTCTGTATCTTCCTACATGGATGAGATGAAAGCTATGTCCACGGAATTCTGTCTGTGTTCTTGAAGGACCAATTTATATGTCACACAGATGGTTGAAATTAAAGAATCACTATGTAATTCCATGGCTGGCTCAAATTCTACAACACTTCCATTATACTTTCAGACTGTCAGTCTTCGAGGGGAAACAATTAATGATTGTTCTGCTACAGAATATAGGCTCTGTGTTGTCTTGAGGCTTTTTTTTCCAGGTCAGTTTAACATGACTCTTCATCTTTATTTTCTTCCAAATTGTTAACAATTATTATAAGAAATGTTTGCCCTGGTTCTGACAAGCCAAAAAAACCAAAACAACAAACCCAGCAATCTGCTATTATTAAGTTTATATTAGCTTCTCCTAATAATGGCTCTTCTGTCAGTATTTATGCTGTATACAGTACGTGTGATAATAGTAGAGAAGTTCATTTCCATCCCATAAAGTGCAAGAGCGTGTGTCCATTCGTACAGATACACATACATGGTGATATGAAAATGGCTCCCTCTATCCCTTCTTCATACATGTAGCATAGATGGAGTACACATCAAAAAATTCATCTGGGTCACTTCTAGGAATGTTTGGCTGGACAACGTGATGTCTGGTTAAAATTTAGCTGGTTAAAGCAAGAAGTCAGAAGGAATGGCAGGGATCTGGGGATAGATGGCAAATCTAAATTAACCAGAACATGTATCTTGTTAACTTTAACCTGTAATACTGTCATTTAATTATATTAGTTGATGTTATTCATGTACAGCCCATGCTTTTCACCAGTCTAAAATTACTATCCTCTGTTTTGGTGTGTTTTGCTTAAACAAAGTATCGTAGTATTGCAGCTACAGTATTGTGTAGCTCTGTTTTACCAACAATGGCCATAAATGCTGCACATCACTAGTGACAATAGATGGTACACAGTGCACCAGCACTATGAATGATGAATGCCACCACTAAATGTAGCTAATTCTCAATAATTCTTATATTAAGGAAGTGATTTTAGCATATACTTCTGAGGGAACTAAACAAGGCCTATCATGACACACAACAGCTTTATCAGATGAGGTCCTCACAATAGTTCCTTCTGATGATTACTAGTGTAAAATGATAGGAAAAATAACTTAGAGGCCCATTTACTAAATTACATTAAGAGCAAACATTGTAGTATACACTAAACTACAATACTACCATGGAATATTACTTCCTTCAGAAGTACTTGAATGTCCAACTCCTCCATCACCCCAGAGTTCTATATACCCCTGAAGGCATCAAACTCCCCACAACATTGTCTTCCAAAAAATCCTCCAGGCAAGTCCCCACCAAGGTACAAAGGGCCTTCATGCTCCAGTGTCCCCCTCCCAGTAAGTCAGATATTCAAGTGGGACTGAGTTATCCCCCCCCCCCTCCCTATCTAGGTATCTTTCCTTGGTCTCCCATGCCTACCCCATCAATGTCCAGTGAAGAAAGTTACCATATGTTTGACACGCAGATCTAGGATACCTTGACGGGTGGGTCCTCCTTCGGGCAACTTTCTACCATAAAAATTATAATTTCTAAAATATTAAATTCCTTTATATCTTTATAATGCATTAATTGATTTTATTACCAGAAAATATTTAAGACCTAATACTAGACAAAGTATGAGGCTGCCTATGTCCTACAAGACTCCCCATAGAAGAGAATTATGCCATGAAAATGTCAAATCAGCTGACGTGACAAAACCCAGCTTTTCTCAACATGTGTGGGGACATATATGTTCAGATTCTGAAACTTGGAACTTGGTCCCAAGAGCCCAGATATTCAATGCTGATGAATGATTATCATCAGTTAACAGAAATAGTCAATCTTTGATTTTTCTGGCTTGTTTATATACAGCTCTAAGTCTCTTTCACTTTTCTTGTTCTCTAGTCTTTTCTGTTCATTTTGTTTCACTAATCTCTGATGTCCTTTTTCTTTTCTGTTTCAGCTCTCTTTTCATTCTTTGATTCTTAAATCTCATCAGTGGATATTTGAATACTTTTCCCCTTCTCTCTGTATCTTTCTACCCCTTGCTCCTGGTTCTCTCCCTTTTTCCTGTCCTCCCCAGTTCCCTCCCCATGAGCTCTCCTCACATATCTTCCTCCAGCACTTTATTCCCACATTTTGTCCATCCCTTCAATGAGTTCTCTCTTCCTTTTTGCTCTCTTCCCCAGTAATTTCTCCTTGCCCCTTCCCTCTTCCACTAGAATTCTATACAAAATTCTACCTATATTCTCTCTCTCCTCCTGCCCCCAGGTCCTCTCTTGTATTCTCTCCATATCCTTCTGCCTGCAGTCCTTCTTTCATGCTCCCAGCTCTTGCACTCATCTTTTGCCACCAGCCCTTCCCTCCTGCTGTCTCTCTTCCTGCGCTCCCCAGCTCCCGTGTTCTCTCCTCTAGTATGCTCTTCTGCATCTGGCCCTCCTCTCCTGCCCCAAGCTCAAACATTTCTCTTCCTTCCTCCTTGTCCTGCCTCATCCCTTCCCTCATGCTCTCTATTACTGCTCTCTCCTCTTTCATGCACTAGACTCTCCTCCTCTTCTGACTTCTGTGCTCTTCTCCTCTTGCCATAGCCTAGACCTAATCCTGTGCAATATGCTGAGGCAACAGCTCTTAGTTTTCTAGCATTCTCCTGCTTCCCCCAGCCCTCTCCTCAGATGCTCTCCTCTCTCCCACAGTGAGCCATGCTTCAGCCCATCCTCTTCCTCCTCTTAAATCTCTGTTCTGACCTGGTCTGTGTTCCTGGATATCATGACTGAGAGACTTTCACCAAATCATAAATGTTCCAATTCACCCAAGATGGAATGCTCTAGATCTCATCTTTGTCCCTGGCACAATGGCCTATAGCTCCAGTCCTGCTCATCCTCAGGCTATGCCCATCCCGTGGTCAGACCACTACCTAATCAGCTTTGAAATATCATACCACTCGATATCTAAACCCTCCTATGCACACAATATATAAAAAGTTTGACAAGGATAACTTCCTACATGAAATCATAACAGACATTTCCACTCCACTTAATGATCTTGATAGCTATATTGCTAAGCGGAACAACTCAATACAGAAAGCTGCACTACTTCCAAGATCACACAATAAGCAGCGTAATAGAAAACAAAAAATTTTGGAACCTTGGTACTCTCGGGAAATAAGACAGATAAAAAGGCAACTGAGAAAACTAGAAAGAAAATGGAGATCATCCAGCACTCATCAGGATCAACATTAATACATGGATAAGCTACAATTATACTGAAATACGATAAAACCATAACAAAATGAACTATCATAAGAGGATCCTCATGAATTCCCTGAACTGTCCCAGAGAACATTTTGAGATTGTAAAAGATCTAACAGGTACTCAGAATCACCTAAATAGGCCTCCCATAAGACCTCAAGCTCTTGCAAATCACATTACCAAACTCGCATCGTCTCCTATCTCCATGATACTAACTTCCCCCATTCTAACACCCAACCCAATTTGGTCCCCATTCCACAAATTAAATCTCAAAGAACTCAATAAAGTTATTGCCAGCATCAACACCACAACCTTGAGTCTTGATCCCTGTCCAGTAAGCTGGCTGAAAGTGGCCCGCGCAGACCTAGCACCCTACATCCTTGATATAGTCAACACATCACTGACATAGGGGATAATGTCTAAACTTCTGAAGCGAGCCTCAATTCACCCAATATTAAAAAGCAATTCTCTTGACAAACTCTGCCATACATCCTATAGACTAATATCCAGCCTTCCATTTTTAGCCAAAATTATAGAAAAAGCTATTTACTCTCAATTCCATGACCACATTGATATTCATGCCCCACTAAACAAGCACCAATATGGATTCAGGCCATATCATAGTGCTGAGATCCTGTTAACTGGGCTCTGATAAAGGTCATAGATAACCCTAAATGAGCAGTCATGCTAATATTTTTAGATATAGCCGCCACCTTTGATTCAATTAATCATCCAATCCTCATTGAAAGGCTCAAGCAAATTTGATTATATGGTACGACTTTAAAATGGTTCCAATCCTACCTCACCGATCAATCTCAACAAATAGGCAACAGATTTCAAAGTCATTCTCACAGAAACAAGGGATACCACAAGGCTCGGCTCTTTCTGCCCTATTATTTAACAAATATTTGCAACCTATCTGTAACATCCTCCAAGGATTCAATGTCTGTTATTCCATCTACCCAGATGATATAATGCTATTCCTCACCCTTTGAATTAGCACAACCTAACTCTACCCCCAATTACTTCATGCTTTCCCAAGGTTGCACAATGGCTAAATGACTGTAATCTCAAAATTATTTATTAAAAAATGGATGTATTAATTATTACAAGAAACATATATTTACCCTGCCCCTCATCTCATAATAGATGATTTAATGCTGCCAGTAAAAAATGAGGTAAAATACCTTGGTCTCACCCTTGATAGTTCTTTAAACTTAACACCACATTTTAAAAAAGCTGGTCTAATCTACAAAATTAAGACTTATTAAGCATCTGAGGCCCTTCTTCTACATCAAGACTTCAGAACCGTGCTCCAAGCTATGGTATTCTCCCATATTGATTTCTGCAATAGTATCCTCCAAGGGCTACCCACACAAGCTGTAAAACACCTTATGATAGCCCAACATGTTGCTGCCAGAATAGAAGTCAAGGTTAACCCAACAGAACATATTACAACCATTCTATACAACCCACACTGACTCCCAATCCATAGCAGGATCAAAATACAAAATAATAATGACCACATTCAAATAAAGGACTTACTACCATCTTACCTAACTCCCTCCCTAACTAACCTCATTAAGAACCTCCCAAATCACAGAATAAGAAGGGAATTTAGTCAGAACATACTTCTCATGCCACACACATACAGAAAGTTCATCAGGGCAACAACCAACAGAGCCTTTAGTGTCACTGCACCAATAATGTGGAACTCCCTCCCAGACAAGCTTAAAGTCACATTGGACCTTATGACTTTTCGGAAATTACTTAAGACACATCTGTTCATAGAACATTTTGACACAGATGAACCAACGCAAAACCTCTTCCCCACACAACACAGACTCCAGCACTAACAGGATACAGATCCCCCCACATCCTCTTCACCCCCTTCTACACCTCTGACCTCTTCCAAGCTATTGGACCCAACCAAAGCCAGTTGTTTAATACTAATAGATTTACCACTGTTAAGTGGGTATCCTCGACTTTGTAAATAAATTCCCTTGTACATTTTATACATACTTGTAAATACGTTACATTATTACATGGCACTGTGCATTTGCTAATGTTTTCATATATACTCCGTGTTCCATTTTGAAATCTGCTAATATGTAATGTTTCTTAACAGTTATCTGTAAACCACTTTGATTTGGCTGAAAGGCGGTATATAAAACCAATAAATAAATAAATAATGTAGATGTAACTAGAATCAATGCTGCACTGTAGCATCCAAAAAGGAGTACCCCACTCGTGGTTCCTCAGCATCCTTGACAGGCTGTTGGCGACAGCAGTAGCAGCAGCGAAGGCACACATACATGTAGGTTGGCTATGGCAATGGCATGGGAGGGAGTGCAGCTACAGTGGGCAGCCATTGCTGGTATTCGGTTGGTTCAGGCCATGATAGGCAGCAGTGGCTGCAGCTACCTAGGCAGACTGTTTTAGTGGTGACCACAGTGCACGGAGGAGGCAGGCAGCAGGCTGTGCTCATGGCATGTAATGGCATGGAGAATCACTGAAGGCGAGGTCATCATCAGAAAGAGGTTTTGTGAAAGGGCTACAGTGAGGAACAACTGGGTGCAGGCAGGGGTGGAGAAAGCAGAAGTGGACATGCAGGCGTGATACGCATTACATGCCAGTGCTCAGCAGCTCATGGCAGATCTGTTGCATCTGCTTGCTCCTTGCTTTTGCAGTGTATGTGCAGTGGAGGACAGCTGGGGTTGATTAAGGTGGGTTTGATCAAGTTGTCTTGCTTCAGTTTGAGGAAAACTGCTACTAAACTGTGAATGAATCAGGGACAAGCATGCAAATCTGGAGACAAGCCCCAAAAATTGGGGACATGGGATAACTTTACCAGTCTCCAATTACTTCTGCTCTTGCCAGCAACCAAGTATCAAATGACATTGATCTGTTTCCTCTTACTGAATATCCCACATCTGTCAACTCTGAGCCCGTAAGTACCTGTGAATCCCTCTGGGCTGGAATTGTTAAAGAGAACCTCCTAAGGAAGTTTCTCTTTGAAAATGAGCTTTCACGCCTGTGCGTACCAAGTGTATATAGACCTACAAGCTCTGAGGGGAGGATAAAAATTGACCTCACCATTTTTAATTGGTAGAAGGTAATGGACTTTTGGCATGGATAACTTCTTCAAGCTGTAAAATAATCCTCCAGAATCTGATATATTGTCATGCCTAACTGCTTAATTATACATTGCAAGCACTTGCTGAACTGTAATTAGTCCATATGATACATTCCCAGAACCTGAGCAGTCACAGCAGGGCTCCTCCACTTTTCAGTGGCAGATACATTTGGAAAGCCAGGCACATAATACAAAGCAGATTACATGTCTTTTCCAATAGGGGATTCAAAATCAATGACTGTCTTTTCCAAATAATGTAATGTTTGAATTCTATTCAAAGGCTTCAATGTAACAATTATGTTGGAAAGAAGAGCGTTATCAAGTGCAATTCTGGATGCTGTTTACATAGTAAAATAGCATAGTAACATAGTAAATGATGGCAGATAAAGACCATTATGGTCCATCTAGTCTGCCCAGTAAGGTGGCTAGAGATGTAGAGTTGCACCCACCACTCCAGGCAGATTACCCCTTCTTCATTTATGAAGTCACTTTGATTTCATCCTCTTGCTCTGTAGTGATCTTCTGTGTCTGACCCAGGCTTTTTTAAGTTCCATCACAGTTTTGGCTCTCACCTCCTCCTTCGGGAGGGCATTCCAGGCATCCACCACTCTTTCCATGAAAAAGTATTTCCTGACATTGCTTTTAAGTTTACTTCCTTGCAGCTTTATGTCATGTGCTCTAGTCCTACAGCTTCCCTGCCTTTGAAAAAGACTAGTTTGTTTATTAATACCCTTTAAGTATTTCAACATCGGTATCATATCTCCCTGCCCCTCCTCTCCGCTAGAGCACACATATTTAGGTCTTCAGGTTTTTTCTCATGTGTCTTCTGGCACAGGCCCCATACCATTTGGGTCACCTTCCTCTGAACCATCTCAAGTCTTTTTATATCCTTTGTGAGATACGTCTCAAAACTGAACACAATACTTCAAATGAGGCCTCACCAACAACCAGTACAGGGGCACTAATATCATCTCCATCCTGCAGGTTACTAAGACTGGAACAACACTATGGGGCTTGTTTACAAAGCTGCGGTAGCGGTTCGCGATCGTTATCGGAGCCGCGACCCCATTGATTTCAATGGGGCCGCGGCTTTGATAATGACCGCGAACCGCTACCGCGGCTTTGTAAACAAGCCCCTATATCTACAGCCTTACCTTAATGCTGAGGTTGACTATCAGGTCTTCCTCTGATTTGTACTTTTATTTCTTTCATTTTCCTCTTTTTCCTCCCTTCTTCCCTTCCACTCCCTTCTTTCTTCCCCTCCCTTCCTTCCCCTTCCCCTTTTCTTCTCTTCCTTCCCCTTCCCCCCTTTCTCCTTTTTTCCTCCCTCCCCTTCTCACTTTCTACTTTTAAAGATGCTTTATGAGAATGGCAGAATGCAATCCCCCTTTTGTATATAATAAAAGCCCTTTGTGTTTGCCAAATTTTAGTATATTTTATTTGGTAAATTCATTTTACTTCCTATTATGCAGATATAGAGATATATTGCCCTTTGTAACTTTTGTCTGGGTTTCCCCTCTCTTTTTCATACTCTTTTTAGTGGTTTTATGGCTCTGTCTTTTGATTTTGATTTTTTATATTCTTTCATTATTGTCATTCTCATTTAGCCACTGGACATTGACTCGGTTCTGATTGATTTTAATGCCCATTCACTAAGGGAATCATTTTAAAAGGCTTAGTCATGATTTAGAATGTCTGAATACGTGCACCTGTATGGTGAAATCACAGAGACATCTCTGAAGCCATTCCACAAATGACGTTTCTAGACATTTCCGGTGCAGGGATGTCCAAGGAAGTAAGGAGGTCTGGTGGAGGCACAATGGACTTACAACTCCCCATTTGATTTCAGGAATGACGGGGGCGTCTGTAGGCATGTCCATGTTCAGATCTGTTGCAGGCACGAATAGGCATCAGAAAAGTGCTTGTTTTGGCCTTAAAACATCCAGAGAGTAAAGCGAAGATGGAGGGTTCATTTACTAGTCTAAGATTACAAAGCCCCACACTAGCATTTGGACCTTGGCCACACTGCTCCCAACCTACTACTTTAATCATTACACTAGTAGACATCCATGTTCTGAGATGTTATTCTGGGGACGTCTATGTAGATGTCTCTATAGACGTCCATATCGGGCATGTCCACGATCATGACTGAACTTGCACATGGCTGCTTTTTTCACATTTTCCAACTCTGACATCCCAGATTGCACTTGGACATCTCATTGTAAAATGTGCCTTCATGCCTACTCATCTCATTGTAAAATGTGCCTTCATGCCTACTCATCAAGACTTATCTTTTTGTTTTTAATCACTATTGTTTTCATGGAGCCACATATGGATATGCCCTTTAATTTTCATGTCATCCATCACACTGCGAGTGGCATGGTTTTTGACTACAGGCAGAGTAGAAATGTGTGCCGCTTCATGGCTTTCTCAGTTTTGACGCCGATTGTTTTGGTCCCGCTAGTGTGAGTAATCAATTCTTTCTGATGTTGATTAAGAATACGTGAAAAGATTTCTGCGGTTTGCTTTTTTCATATTTGGTATTATATACTCTTCATACTGTCTCAACTGGTTTGCTGTTTGATGAGACAATGATCTTTATGTAAGTGAGATGATTCGCTATAGACACCTCCTTTTTTAGCGTTTTGCCGTGTACTGCTGAGAGAAGCATATTTTTTATTACCACTGATTTACAGACACTATGCAGCTTTCAACATTTGATTGCTTGGCATTTAGATAATTTACTTTTTCAAGTAATGCATGCTATAAGCCCTATATAACCATTTCTAAGCTGTGCTGTTTTTTTTTTATATTATCTATCTTCTCCTGTTATTAAGTGCCGTCGAGTCAGTGTCTACTCAGGGTGATCCTCTGGATAGTTTACCTACACTGTGTTCGGTTTTCAGTCTTCAATCAGGTGGCTCATTGTTGATAGAGTGGCATCCATAGCTGATGTTATTGTATCAATCCATCTCATTGCCGGCCTTCCTCTTTTACGTTGACCTTCTACCTTGCCAAGAATTATGTCTTTCTCCAACAATCTCTCTCTTCGCATGATGTGTCCAAAGTATGAAAGTCAAAGTCTTGTCATCTGAGCTCCTAAGGAAAGCTTAGGTTTGATCTCCTCTAGTACTGACTGGGTTGTTCTTCGGGCAGTCCATGATATACACAGTATTCATCACCAGCACCATAATTCAAAGGTATCCATTTTCTTCCTGTCTTTCTTTTTCATTGACCAACTTTTGCATCCATATAACATTATTGATAACACCACGGCTTGAACAAGTCTAATCTTTGTATGGAGAGATACATCTCTGCTCTTGACAATATTGTCTAGAGCATTCATAGCCATTCTGCCAAGAGCAATGCATCATCGGATTTCTTGACTGCTTGTCCTTTCTTTATTGATTGTTGATCCAAGTATGTTAAAGCTGTCAGCTAGCTAAACTTAAAGTAGACAAAGCAATGGGACAGGATGGGATACACACTAGAATACTGAGGGAATTTGGGGACGTTCTAGCAGCCCTGACTGATCTTTTCAATGCCTCATTGGAGTCGGGAGTATTGCCAAAGGACTTGAGAGAGGCACATGTGGTCTCTCTATAGACAAAAGTGGAAGTAAGGATGTGGATGAAAATTACAGGCTGGTTAGTTTAACTTCGGTGGTAAGTAAATTATTGGAAGTGCTGCAGAAAGAGAAAATAGTGAGGTTTCTGGAGTCCAGTGGATTACAGGATCCGAGGCAGCATGGATTCACCAGAGGCAGGTCTTGTCAGAAAAATCTGATTGATTTCTTTGACTTGGTGACCAGGGATCAATGGAGAGCCCTAGATGTGGTGTATTTAGATTTCAGTAAAGCCTTTGACACCGTTCCTCACAGGCGACTTATAAACAAACTGAGCACCCTAGGGATGGACCATAAAGTTACTGCTTGGGTTAGAAATTGGTTGAGTGGGAGACGACAAAAGGTACAGGTAAATGAAGCTCACACTGAGGAGAAAGAGGTTACCAGTGGTATGCCCCAGGAATCTGTCCTTGGTCCAATTCTTTTTAACATCCTTGTTAATGATATAGTGGAAGGGCTGTTGGGTAAAGTTTGCCTCTTTGCGGATGATACCAAAATCTGCAATAGAGTAGACACCCAGGAAGGTGTAGATAACATGAGGAGGGATCTAGCTAAGCTTGAAGAATGGTCTAGAATTTGGCAGCCGAGATTTAATGTTAAGAAATGCAAGATCATGCATTTGGGCTGCAGCAATCCAAGGGAGCGATAGGGGGTGAAGTACTTTTGTTCACTAAAGAAGAGCGGGACCTGGGTGTGATTTTGTCTGATGATCTTAAAGTAGCTAAACTAGAAAAGGTGACAGCAAAAGCTAGAAGGATGCTTGGGTGCATACGGAGAGGAATGGCCAGCAGAAGAAAGGAGGTGATAGTGCCTCTGTATAAGTCTTTGGTGCGACATCATTTGGAGTATTGTGTGCAATTCTGGAGACCGCACCTTCAAAATGATATAAACAGGCTGGAGTTGGTACAGAGGATGGCTACTAAAATGGTTATTGTTCTTCATTATAAAGCATATGAGGACAGACTTAAGGATCTTAATATGTACACCTTAGAAGAAAGGCAGGATAGAGGCGATCTGACTGAGAAATTTAAATACCTCCATGGCAAAAATGCACAGGAAGAGAGCCTCTTTCGATTGAAAGCAATCTGGGCTACGAGGGGACATGGGATGATGGTGAAAGGGATAGATTCAGGAATGATATGTGTAAATATTTCTTTATGGAAAGAATGGTGGATCTGTGGAATAGTCTCCCAGTGGAGGTGGTAGAGATGAGGACAGTATCTGAATTCAAAGATGTATGGGACAAACACAGATTTTCTCTGAGGAAAAAAGGGGACCTGTTGTAGTGCTTGATATGGAAGGGCAGACTAGATAGGCATTGTGGTCTTTTTCTGTCGTCATGTTTCTATGTTTCTATTTCAATTTCTTCTCCATCAATGATGAATTTATCGATTTTGCCAGTTGTAAGATCTTTGTCTTCTTAATATTAAGGTGCAGGCCAATTTTAAGACTATGTTCCTATCTATCTATCTTCTACATTGAGTCACTGATACACACATTATCAATTTTAACTAAGCTTTATATTTTTTCCATTGGATATGTTCTGTTCCTTTTTGTTTTAGTATATGCTGCTCTTTTAGCACTTTCTTCTAAGTGCTTGCACATTTTGTAAGCGTGGTATGTTTTATATATATATCTCCGACTTTGTGGAATTCATTGCTTGAAGAATTATGAAAAAGTTTTGAGTTGTTGCTTTTTCAAGGAAAATTAAAAGCACATCTTTTTAAACAAGCTTTCCCTTTGCTTACACGCAAGGTTTTCTCATTGTATTATTAGTATGGTTTGGTTTTATTAAGCAAGTTCATTTTACATCTTTGTGTTTTTATTTTTCATTTTTGTTTTTTGTATATTGTGAATTATTGTGTCTTTTGTACTTCACCACGTTAGTGTACGGATTATACATTTTTTAAATAAATACATTTCTATTTTTATGTAGCGCCTTGTTATGTTTATGTAATTTTTATCTATATATTTTTATGTATATTTAAGTTTTTGTTTTTATTGACTATGTTCTTATATTTTTGTATGTAGCCTTTTTTATATATTTGTATTTTTTTGGATTATTTTTTAGACCTAAAGGTGGCTTCATTGCCTAAACCTGGCCAAGTCGGGCTAAATAAAGGAGGAACTTTGCACCATAAGGTCTGGTCATTCTCCACTTCCTGTGTTTCTGAGTGATTTATCTGCGGAGTTTGTCCTTCCTTGTTTGCCTTTCATTTGGGCTTCCCGTATCATTTGGGTCATCTTCCTCTGATCCGTTTCAGGTCTTTTTATATCCTTTGCAAGGTATGATCTCCAAAACTGAGTACAGTGCTCTAAGTGAGGCCTCACCAACAACCTGTACAGGGGCACTAATACTTCCTTCTTCCTGATGGCTATTCCTCTCTGTCTGCAACATAGTAAATGATAGCAGTTAAAAATGTTACTGTTGTAATAGATAAAGGAAACACTGACTCTTAGCCCAACAAAGAACCAGGTGTTCTCACTTCAAAAAAGTCCCTGCAAAACCTACAATGATTTCTATAAAAATAATTACTTGACAGTTTGTCATGTAAGTAACAATGTAGATAAACATATGCAGTCCCTTTTATTGTATTTTATAAAATATTTTATAGCTATTTTAAAATCACTCAATTTTTAATCAGCCCATACCCAACAAAGTGCTGTTTTGAACTGTCATAATTTGTAGTTCTGTGTCAGGGGGTTCTTATCTGAATTTTCTTCCAATAATGTATATTCCTCTTATGTAAGCCATCATCAGATGTTTTTATATATTACTTTGTAACTTATTTTGCTCTTCATGAAAAAGGAAGAAGACAAGTCAAATCCAGTGCCCATTTCTGCTCTCTGTAATCTAATAATAATTAGCAATAGAAATACCCTTTTAAGATAATCAAGGATGGATAACACGATCCCTTAATCTACTTTGCAGATCTTTAGATGAGACATTACATATGCCATAATGACGACATTATGAGGTTATTTTGGAAGCCTTATTTTCCTTTGGATGTCTGGAAACAGGCTCAGAGATGTCCAAAGCACTGAGATGTCTCAAGAGCCATTTTTGAAGCTGAGTCTGTGGATGTCCCCAGCGTACGGACATCCAAGTCTGAAGGAGAGCATGACAGAGGTATGTCTATGGCATTCCCAAGACCTTGGACTTCCCAGCTGATCTCAGGAGCGTACTGGACATCCAACATCATGTTTAAAATTAACCTGCTCCAGGCACAAATAAACAACTGATGAGTGATCATTTTAGCAGGCTGTACGCGTGAACATCTACGTCGGGGGATGTTTAGTTACTAAAATTGGGTGGCGACAGACATCCCTGGAGTTTCTCACCACATTCTGCCCTGGATGTCCCCCGATTTGACATGGACATCCTTTCTGAAATGCCACTTCACATATTTCACTTTTTTAAGAAACGTATGTTTTACCCAGGGACATCCATAAATAAATGTCTTTGAAAACTGCCCTCTTAAAGTGTTTTATTAGATCTCTCCTTACTTTTGATTTACAGCTATTAGTAATGCTTCAGCTGTGATGCCTTCCTTCTTCTGTGATAGGAAATAGTGTGGTGGCTTCCAATTCACAACGGTGGGGACAGTTAAGCAGGAAATGCTTTCAAATACCTTTAAGCAGTCACACTGACTCAAGAATGAAATAAAGAAAAAGAAGGCCTACTGATATTTCTTCTTTTAATTGGAAACAGAAATTTGCTGTGGGTAATTTACTGCTAATACACCACTGCATCAATGATTCCATGCCTTCGCACTGCAAATGTAGTAGCAACCACTAGGGATGCGCAAAGCCAAAGAAAAGTTAGTCTTTGTTTAAAATGAAGTGTGAGCAATTTTTGTGATTTTTTTCATGTTTTTTATGCATATTCATCTTAATTACATGCCTTCTTTGCATGCTACAGTGTTTTTGCACAAGTAAATTGATTTTGAGCATGCTAATTCATAGGCATATGCGCCCCAAGCGATTTGTGCGCACTTCTAATTTCCAGGCACCTAAATGAGCCAAGGAACAGAGAAAGACCACGGCCACATCAGGTGTATCTTCACAAACCAACAAATTTATAGAAAGGACCTGACTTGGCCAAGTTTTGACATAGAGGCCTACATCAGGGGTCAGTCACATATATTAGAATTGTCCACTTGCAATTTGCAGTGCAAGTAAGAAGTAATCGAGTGTAAAATACAGTCTTGATCCAACATAAAATGCGTTTGCACTGCAAATTGCAAGTGGACAATTCTAATATATGTGACTGACCCCTGATGTAGGCCTCTGTGCCAAAACGTGGCCAAGTTGGGTCCTTTCAATAAATTTGTTGGTTTGTGAAGATACACCTGATGTGGCCATGGTCTTTCTCTGCTCCTAGGCTGGACTGTGTTATATGCAGAGTTTCCTTCTCCTCCTTTTTCTGTGTACCTAAATGAGCCTGAAATGCATATCCCTTAATAACCACCAATCCAATGGTACTTATACATATTTGGGTCTCGGTGCAAATAATGCTAACATTCACTTCTGAGCTTGCTAAAGAGAATGTTCTCTTTTATTTAAATTACTTCAAGACATTTAAACACCACCAGCATTTCCTAAAATATAATAACTGCTACATATAATTCTTTAATTCAAAAAAACTGCTGTTTATTTTCAGATGCCTCTGTCAAACTGCAAAGAAATAAATATTAAAATGTTTAGATGAACAGCAGCTGTCATGGCGACCCATAGTTTGCTTGTGGATTTCCAAACGAATAGGTTGATGGAGGAAGAAGGGACAACCTTAGTATAGTTTGCATTATGCATTTTGAAGCCGTTTCCATTCTTTCACCTTCACAGTTTGCTACATAGGAGAATGACACTTCTCATGAAAAGACCCAACGTGCAAGAGAACTTTTCCCAAGTTCCCACTGCTTGAGGTTCATAATTTGCACTGAACAGTGATGGCTGCAAGTAGAGATGTGCACAGGCAAAAGAAATGTGTTTAGTTTTCACTTTTTTCATGTATGTTTCCCAGTTCTAGGATGTTTGTTATAGTTAGTGTGATACATTCATTCTTAATATGGGATTTTTACTGCATGTAAAATTGATTTAATGCTCAAAGATGCACTAACACCATGTATGTTAAATCACAAAATTCTTAAGACACGCGAATAAACCAAATCCACACCAACAAATGCTAGCTACAACCCTAACTTGAATGAGGATGGGAGACTGGATGTTCACACAAGAATTTTGCTAGATCTGGTAGCTCTTTGGATTATTACAAAATCGGGTAGTAAAACATGGAGAAAGCGGCCCTACTATTCAATAAAGCATGGGCGATATATGAACCAAAGAGAAAGATGAGAAGAACGTAAACATGCTGGGGATAAATATAGAGAGTAGTGGTTGGAACGGGGTTGAAATGTAATATAAAAGACATGGTGGAGGGAGGGGGAGCAGGGAGGACAATATTGCAAAGAAAAAAACTCTTTCTGGTTACATGGGCTTTCTGAAAACTAGCTACCCTGTCTGCAGGTACAGCTGCGGGCATTCAGCTTATATGTATATACATTTACCCATGGTATGCAAGGGAGTTCTCACTCGGGTGTAAGGTTCTAGCAGGGTTTTCATTTACGCTCCTACTTTTGAAAATTCCCATTAACCCACAGAATCTGCACTCTACCAAAGAGCAGGTGTACCTTCACTGGCAAAATCTGAACAAGTCTGCACAGAGAAAATTGTGTGTGTATTTTTTTTTTACCTGTACACTCAACTATAAAATTACCCCCTAAGGTTGCCACAAGCTATCACATGTGCGAAACATTCTTTTGATTTGGTTCTCCAATCCAGGGCATAATTTAAAAATATGCTTATTAGCTGCTACTTGCACCTTTCTGATTAAAATATTGTATCTTACGTAGAATGTTTATAACAGAGAGATTTCATTGCACCGATCTCAGGGAGATTTCCTTAGGAACAGCACACCAGTGGTTAAATAGCTATATTCAAGTAGTTTATCTCTCCAGGCTTACAAATTTCATTACTATAGAGTACAAAGCTATTAAAAATATGACCTTTCTAACATTGTACATCTTGGCAAAAAGCCAAATAATAACTTTGACTCTGTTAGTATGACAGAGTGCTTATTCAGCTGGAAATATGATTTTTTTTTTCTTTACTGGAAATTATACCTGTATGATGAATGTCCATCATGCACAGACATACCAAGATGTTAATTCAAAAGTGTAGCAGCTATCACTGCTTAACATAAGAAAGTATAACGGCTTTTCACATGAAAATAAACTAAAGGCACATTTCCATTTTTCTATTGCCATTTAATCTAAAATGAGAAAAGATGAAGATAGTGCTCGCAGGACAAGTAAGTCAAGAAATAAGGAAATGTCTGGTACAATATTCTAAGCTGTACTGCAACATTTTCTCGTACAATGGTTTTCTACAATACTCAGTCAGCAAATGCTGGAGGCTGTATTTGTTAAAAGATTCATCCACGCTCCAGGCACCTTTATATGGGGCATGTTTACTAAGGGCCTTGCTGATAACACTCATGTGGGCTGCATTACCAATGGGGATGCCCACGCTTTCAGGGTGTTTGCATGTGTCTGTCCCTGTGTAGTTAGTGTAAGTCCAAGATGCCGCACCATGCAAACCAACACACGGACGCACTTAACACCATTCATTGCGGAGGTCTCAAGAGCACCTGCACTAAAGGCAGCATATGCAGTTAGTGTGAGCTATTAACGCCCAAGCTGGCTGTGCTGTGCTGTCAATGCTTCCATGGCTCTCCCAGACCCCATCCCATCACACACAACCCAGATAGCATGGGAAATTTTGTGCCGGGACCAGTGCTATCTTTCAGTGTTGTGCCCAAGCTGCACGTTACATAAGAACATAACATAAGATATGCCATACTGGGTCAGACCAAGGTCCATCAAGTCCAGTATCCTGTTTCCAACAGTGGCCAATCCAGATCACAAGTACATTTTAGGGCGCGGGCAGGGTCCCGGAGCCCGCCCGTAACTGGGTGCTCGGCCCAGTGCGGGACCCTGCTCGTTCATTGCTGGGGGTCGGAGGCGCGCGGGTGGCGAATGCCGCATGCGACATTTGAAAAGGATGGGCTCTGCTCATGATTGGGTGAGCGGGGCCAATCAGGGTGCAGGCATGTGCTTCGGCGCTAGCGGCGTGGCCGGAGCACATGTGGCCAGGCTGCCAGAATGGCAGCCCACCCGCCCACCCTCTTCTGGTTCGGCGGAGGAAGGGGGGCAACCTGGGGGTGTCACAGCGGGGGGGGGGGGGGGGTTGTGCGGGCAGGATCCCGGAGGTTTCCGGGGTCCGGAGCCTTAGGCGACTAGGGGCAGGGGCGGGGTTCCCCTCGACCCGGACAGCCCCTGGAAGACTTTTGCTAGTAATATAGCGAAGTTGGATAGGGGCGGTAGGAACTTGGCCGTTGGTGGAACCATGGCCGGAGTGGAGGCGGGGTCGCTTTGCTAATGCATGGCTGGCGACACATCGCTCCGCTGGGGGTTTGGTTGGATATGTATTATGTTGGATGTTAATGAGTTTCTGTTTGGAAATAAAGCTGCGACCAGTTGTTATCCAAGAACCTTGTCAGTGGTTTCTGTTCGGAGGAAGGGGTGGCTGGAAAGGGTTGGGGGGGGTGTGGGAGCTTCTGGAAGGGGAAGCGCCGGGTCCGTCTACCCGGTTACTAGCAGTTTCCCCAAAAGATACAGGTTCCACAATGCTTGTACTGGGTCAAGCATTGATATCCTGGGTCCCTTCTTAATAATGGTTTATGGACCTTTCCTCCAGGAACTTGTCCAAACCTTTTTTAAACCCAGCTACAGTAACAGCCTTTACTACATCCTCCGGTAACAAATTCCAGAGTTTGATTACACGTTGAGTGAAAAAATATTTTCTTTTATTAGTCTTAAATAGTTTACCCTGTAGCTTCATTGCATGTCCCCTAGTCTTTCTATATTCTGATAACGTAAACAGTCGATCTATGTTTACCCGTTCCACTCCGTTCATTAATTTATAGACTTCTATCATATCTCCCCTCAGCCGTCTCTTTTCCAGGTTAAAGAGCCCTAACCTTTTTAGCCTTTCTTCATAGGAGTATCCTTCCATCCCCTTTACCATTTTGGTGGCACTTCTCTGAACCTTTTCTAATAAGGCTATATCCTTTTTAAGATACAGCGACCAGAATTGCACACAATATTCAAAGTGCGGTCTCACCATGGAACGATATAGAGGCATTATAATATCTTTTGTTTTATTTTCCATTCCTTTCCTTATGATACCTAGCATTCTATTTGCTCTCTTGGCTGCCGCAGCACACTGGGCTGAGGGTTTTAACATGTTATCCACAATGACGCCTAAAACTTTTTCCTGGATCGTGCTTCCTAATGTGGAACCATGCATCGTGCAACCATAGTTTGGGTTGTTTTTTCGTAGGTGCATAACTTTGCACTTGTCCACATTAAATTTTTCATCTGCCATTTCAGTCTTCCAATTTATCAAGATCCTCTTGCAATTTTCCACAATCCTCTTGGGTTTTAACAACTTTAAATAGTTTTGTGTCATCTGCAAATTTGATAACTTCACTCATTATTCCCTTTTCCAGCTCATTTATGAATTTGTCAAAAAGCACCGGACCAAGCACAGATCACTGGGGTACACCACTATTCACCTTTCTCCATTGGGAAAATTGGTCAGTTAGCCCTACCCTCTGCTTTCTATCTTTTAACCAGTTCCTGATCCACAATAGTACACTGACTCCTACCCCATGACTCTTTAGTTTTGCCAAAAGTCTCTGATGAAGGACCTTGTCAAAGGCTTTCTGAAAGTCCAGATACACTATATCAACCGACTCACCTTTGTCCACCTGTTTATTCACAACTTCAAAAAAACATAATAGATTAGTAAGACAAGATCTTCCTTGTTTAAAGCCATGTTGGCTGTCTCCCATTAGGCCATGACTATCTACATGCTGAGTAATTTTGTTCTTTATGATGGTTTCTACCATTTTTCCCAGTACTGACGTCAGGCTCACCGGTCTGTAGTTTCCCGGATCACCCCTGGAACCCTTTTTAAAAATTGGCGTTACATTGGCGATCCTCCAATCTTCAGGTATTAGAGATGATTTTAATGATAGTTCACAGATTACTAATAGCAGGTCTGCAATATCATATTTCAGTTCTTTCAATGCCCTTGGATGTATACCATCCGACCCAGGTGATTTGCTATTCTTCAGTTTATCTAATAGTTGTAATTCATCTTCCCGATGTATCGATATTTCCTTCAATTTTTCCGCACCTTTAAATACCACTTCAGTCATGGGTAACATCCCTACATCTTCCTCAGTAAAGACCAAAGCAAAGAATTCATTCAGTCTCTCCGCTATCCCCTTGTCGCCTCTTAGTGCCCTTTTAACATTGAACCTGGGTAGCACACTTTAGTAAATATACTCCAAAGTGTCTTGCGTACGTACAGTGTTTTACATACACAAGGAGGTGCTTATCAAAGTGCCCCCGCATACAAATGCATCAAAAAGGAATTAGGAAAACAATGCCTACATTTATTGCGATATACATATAGCCATTCCTAGGGTAGAGAATGGGGCGGGACTGGTACTTGTGCATGTATCTTATGAAATACATTCAGCAGCGCTAATAGAAAAAATAATTCAATAGGCTTGGGAAAATGGTGCCACGTTGGTATGAGACGAGGCAGGCTACACGTTTCACCTCCAACCATACTCAGAAATACACTTTGGTATGTACAGAATGAAACAAGTGGAGGGAGGGTACTTTTATGACAGGGCATGTATTAAATCTTTCAAAAATATGCATATTTTATGCAAAATGTACAACTGTTCCAGTGGAGTTACAAATATATGCATGTACTCTATACATGTAGCCATTAGTTTTATCGTCGTTCCGTCCGAACACTGTACCCGGGAATGCCTACATGTGAAAGTATGCAAGTTCTTTTTGGAAGCTATACTTATATGTGCATATTCACTTGCACAATTCAATTATAGACATTTTCCATGTCCATAACACGCTTTACACATTGAAAATTATTTCTGTACAGCTCATGCCTTTCCAGTAGTAGTTCAAGGTGAGTTACATTCAGAAACTGAATTTTCTGAATGTCCCCAGAGGGCTTATAATCTAAGGTTTGTGGGGTGTTTACTAAAGGTCAGTATGTTTTTGCAGTTACCATGCTTTAAGAACAAAATTTCACATGCAGTAAGTGCAAACCTGTGTGGTAAATACAGGAGGGCCAGCATATGCCCTGCATTTACCACACAGGGCAGACACGTAGAGGCTGGTTCTTCAAGCTTTGTTAGAGCCCTCCTTACATTATCTATATCTTCTTGGTGTCTATCCTATTGCAGATTTTGGTATCATTCGAAAAGTCGAAAACCTTACCTGATAGTCCACTGGTAACACCCTTATCCTCAGAGTAAAGTCCATTTATCAGAAACCTTTTTCGGCTTCTACTCAATCGGTTTCTTTCACAGTAACTTTAGAGTCCATTCCTAGGGTGCTCAATTTATTTATATGTCTCTGTGCAGAACTGTGTCAAATGCTATGCTGAAATCCAAGAACACCATATTTAGTGTTCTCCCTCAGTCCACTTTCTGGTCACCAGGTCAAAGATATTAAATCAGTTTCATCTGATAAGGACAGCCTCTAGTAAAAACCATGTTGCCTCAGATCTTGAAATCCATTGGGTTCCAGAAACATCACTATCCTGATTTAGCAGCATTTCCATTAATTTACTCCTCACAGAGGTCAGACTAATTGGCCTGCAATTCCAAACTTCATCCTTACTTCTGCTTTTGTATAGAAGAGGGACAACATGCACCCTTCTGCAGTCATCTGGGACCACTCCCTACTCTAAAAAAGCATTAAGATCAGAGAGCAGGGTGGCAAAAACTTCCCTAAGTTCCTTCAAATCTCACAAATATATGCCCTCTGGCCCACTGCGTAGTCTACTTTTAGTTTAGCTAGCTCCCCAGGAAGAGAGTCTACTAAAACTTCGAGAAGATCCACTTCATATTTATGCCTATTGTTGTATGTTTTCTGAGGTCCCACTCCCAGCCCTTTATCTGAACACAGAACAGAAATATGTGTTACGAACTTCTGCTTATGTTCTGAATTAAAAAGGCATGGGACAAACACAGAGGATCTCTAAAGGAAAAAAGGGGACTGTTGTAGTAGTTGATATGGAAGGACAGACTAGATAGCCATGTAGTCTTTTTCTGTCGTCATGTTTCTATGTTTCTACATCGCTGTTACTGAAATGACAGCAGAATCAGAAATTAGTTTTGGTGTTTTGAGTTCTGTGGATAATGTCTGTGTTCTGCTCTGCATACATCATTGGAATAGGGTTTGCATTTACATGCTTGCTTTTGAAAATTGCAAAGTATACACTATTTTAACCCTAAAAAGATGCACACCAAACAGCAGTTGTAAAACATGCACATTGTTTTCCTGGAATAATTTTCGAAGTGAAAAAACAAGCATATTTTTGCTAAAATCCACATAGTAAAACATACAGGAGTACTTTTCCTACTGTGGGCAGTTAGAAAATTACCCTATAAAATACAGAAGGTAGTTTTAGAATGATTATACATTCTGAAGAACGCTTGAGGGTGCTTTTGAAATTCAGATTACTTTTTCAAAGTTTACAAAAGCGAGACTCAGAAGTAGAGATGTGTGTTTTCTCACATGCATCTGGTTCCTTAGTGCACCTTCAAAAATTTAGAGCATAGATCAATTTAAATATATTAATCTATGAATTAATTCACATTAAGGGGCATATTCACTAACATGCACCACCTGGGTAGCATGGGGTTAGTGCGCGGTATCAGCGCTGCCTTAAAAAGTAGGACAGGAATCTGTGGTAAAAAAAACCACATGCTACCCATGCAGATCAGGGCGGAAAACGGGGGTATTCTCGTTACAGCGGTGGTAGTATGGGCTTTTGTAGCCCGCACTACCTGTACTCACAACAAGTACCATGGGTGCAACTAATCTCAATAGGTGGCATTAATTGCTCCTGCAGTGGTTTTACTGTGGCAACCTGTGGTAACTGCAAGGGAATGGCTGTACTCCCCCCCCTGTAGTTAAGCATGATGGCTCATGCTAGTCACATGGCCTATACCTGCGTTAGCAGTGCAGGGCTTAGTAAATGTATCCGTAAATCGATAAATTTGTGTTTGAAAGTTCAAATACGCATTACAACAAATATGTGAAATAAATTAAAAAACATAAAAAAACTGGGAAAGAAGCCCAAACAATACAAGAATGCGTGCCTTGCTTACATCCCCATTCAGTAGTCCGTTTAGAAATCTAATGCTAATCAAAAATATCGTTCTTCTTTTAAAGTAAGAGTATTATTTGCACCTTAGGTCTCAGTTTAAAATGACACTGCTACTTAAGAGTAATACTTCAATAGTAGCACACGTGTTCTTTCACATCAATGACCTTGTGCTTTTTTATACAAATATGAATGCTCAGTAAATCTTTTAGCTTTAGGACCTCTATCAGTATATAAAAAGATAAATTAGTTCAACCGTGTACTCAGCTTTGTGAAAACAGGTGAAGCCCTTCAGCTCTCTCGCAATCCCAACATTCAGTCCCGGTACCAGCTGATGTTTCAGACTTTTCATCAGGGGACTTGCTTTTTACTGTGAAACCAACCACAAACAACCCATTAAAAATGCGAAAAATAATCTCACTCATACTCTAAAACTATCAAGTAAATATAGTTCTATCCTTTAACTTTCAACCCTAGATCATGTTTGTACCTGTTGATGCTGCCCACGTCTTCCTATTCTCTAAACTTTGAGAAGCACTGAAACACTCCCTCCGGTGAAAAACGCCGCGCATGCGTGGCAAAACCAGCTGTCTCCTTTTAAAACCAGACCCGCCAATCACGTGGCACTTCTTTGCTCATTTTTATATAATCACTGCTCTAACTGCTATTTATTTATAAGCAGGCTAGCCATTCTATCTCATTATTTAGCCCATTCAGAGCAAGTGTATTTAATGTAAAAATTAAACGTTGTTCTCTTTTCAGTAATGTTTGATCTAATGTCCTTCCTTGACTCGCAAAAACTATCTGTTCCAAACAAAGACAGCGCAGTTGATCAAAAGTATGGGCTTTGTCTATGCAATGTTTAACTAATGGCGCTTGTAAATATTTGCATCGTAACCGGCTCCTATGTTCCCTCATACGGACTCGGAATGCCCGAATCGTTTTTCTAATATAACATAATCCACAGGGGCATAATACTGCATAGACCACATTTGTGGAATCACAAGTTGTCAAGCTCCGTAGGGGTAGCTTAATTCCATTATATTCAAAGACGTTTACCGTCAAAGTAAGATCACAAATATCACAACTCCCACAACATGAGTGGCCTCCCAGACTAGGGGAACTGCCATGTAGACTAGGAATCTCATCAGTATTTGTTAATATCGGTATTTTAGCCGGGCTAAGAATGTCCTTTAAATTAGGGGCTCGCTGCCAGACACATCTGATCGTCCGCTCTTCTAGCCCTGGTATTGTAGCTATAATCTTCCCATGTCTACGTATTATTTTTTGTAGCTCACCACTTAAAGGGGAATAACGCGTGACCAGGTTAATTGGACCATTATTTTTAGCCTCTCTGGAATAGTTAGTATTAGTCTTTAACAATGAGGGGCGGTGATTGTATAGTGCTCTGGTATATGCCTGCTTAATTACTTTTGTTGGATAACCCCTTTGCTTAAAATGTTCCTGAAGAAAAACATGGTTAGAGACTTCCCAGTATTCATCGTCTATAATCCTTTGGAAGCGATTTATAGATGACATATTCCTGCTTTGGCAGGGCACAGACCAGCTGTTAGAGGAATTTTTGATATGGTTAAATACTCGGGATATCAATATCAAATTTACTCATCAACATAGCACTGATTCCTTGAATTATTTAGATGTTAATATTAGTAGGGATATAGATGGATGGAAAACCACAGTATTTAGAAAGCCGACAGATAGGGTCACTTATCTTCAGTATACCAGTCTACATCCACCAAGGATGAAATTAGGCCTCCCTTTTTCCCAGTTTTTAAGATTCAGATGAAACTGTTCGGACGAGACAGATTATAAAAAACAAGGAAAATTTCTTCAGGAACATTTTAAGCAAAGGGGTTATCCAACAAAAGTAATTAAGCACGCATATACCAGAGCACTATACAATCACCGCCCCTCATTGTTAAAGACTAATAATAACTATTCCAGAGAGGCTAAAAATAATGGTCCAATTAACCTGGTCACGCGTTATTCCCCTTTAAGTGGTGAGCTACAAAAAATAATACGTAGACATGGGAAGATTATAGCTACAATACCAGGGCTAGAAGAGCGGACGATCAGATGTGTCTGGCAGCGAGCCCCTAATTTAAAGGACATTCTTAGCCCGGCTAAAATACCGATATTAACAAATACTGATGAGATTCCTAGTCTACACGGCAGTTCCCCTAGTCTGGGAGGCCACTCATGTTGTGGGAGTTGTGATATTTGTGATCTTACTTTGACGGTAAACGTCTTTGAATATAATGGAATTAAGCTACCCCTACGGAGCTTGACAACTTGTGATTCCACAAATGTGGTCTATGCAGTATTATGCCCCTGTGGATTATGTTATATTGGAAAAACGATTCGGGCATCCCGAGTCCGTATGAGGGAACATAGGAGCCGGTTACGATGCAAATATTTACAAGCGCCATTAGTTAAACATTGCATAGACAAAGCCCATACTTTTGATCAACTGCGCTGTCTTTGTTTGGAACAGATAGTTTTTGCGAGTCAAGGAAGGACATTAGATCAAACATTACTGAAAAGAGAACAACGTTTAATTTTTACATTAAATACACTTGATCCGAATGGGCTAAATAATGAGATAGAATGGCTAGCCTGCTTATAAATAAATAGCAGTTAGAGCAGTGATTATATAAAAATGAGCAAAGAAGTGCCACGTGATTGGCGGATCTGGTTTTAAAAGGAGACAGCTGGTTTTGCCACGCATGCGTGGCGTTTTTCACCGGAGGGAGTGTTTCAGTGCTTCTCAAAGTTTAGAGAATAGGAAGACGCGGGCAGCATCAACAGGTACAAACATGATCTAGGGTTGAAAGTTAAAGGATAGAACTATATTTACTTGATAGTTTTAGAGTATGAGTGAGATTATTTTTCGCATTTGTAATGGGTTGTTTCTGGTTGGTTTCACAGTAAAAAGCAAGTCCCCTGATGAAAAGTCTGAAACATCAGCTGGTACCGGGACTGAATGTTGGGATTGCGAGAGAGCTGAAGGGCTTCACCTGTTTTCACAAAGCTGAGTACACGGTTGAACTAATTTATCTTTTTATATACTGATAGAGGTCCTAAAGCTAAAAGATTTTCTGAGCATTCATATTTGTATAAAAAAGCACAAGGTCATTGATGTGAAAGAACACGTGTGCTACTATTGAAGTATTACTCTTAAGTAGCAGTGTCATTTTAAACTGAGACCTAAGGTGCAAATAATACTCTTACTTTAAAAGAAGAACGATATTTTTGATTAGCATTGTATGTATTATCGTTCAAGTGACCATTACTATTTTGTGTGAACACAGCGTTTAGAAATCTAAACATTTTTTCAGATTTTTTTTTACTTTATATTTATTACATTTTCATGATTAAACTAAGAAGAAATATTCGTTCACATCCACCGTGATACAAATATCACATCTGCACAGGGAAAAAAAAGAAATGAAACCAAATTACTGAACATCAATGGAGCTTCCAGTCCACAAAACTGGTGCTCATATTTTCATACTAGAAATAATTATAGATAGTGGATTTCACCCACAGGGTATTTTACCAGGGTAATTTTCATAGGAACAATAAGGGAAATGAACTTTAGGGACATGTTTACTTAAGGTTAATGTACGTTCATGAAATGAACACACATTAAGTGTCACTGCACCCATAGAAATAAAACGGTTCTGGGCACTTAACGTGCGTCAGCTTTATTAACACGCATTAAATCCTTTTGTGGACATGCCCCTTAGTCAACAGAGCCCATCGTGATTAATTAATTGGGCATCTGGTGCTATACCATCAGACATCAGCACCATGAGGAGCATATGCTAGGCCTCATTTTTACCCATTTCAGGTAGAGTGCTGACGTATTCAAAGCAATGGGCTGTGCAGACACTCTTTAAAAGGCATTGCGATTGGGTTATGTATTACAGGTGTCATATCTACAAGAAGGATTATGAGGATATGCTGCTGCAGATGCATTTCCCCTCAATGATACTGTCATCCTTTGAGAATAACAGTGAACAGCCACAGAATGAAGCAGGAGCAAACATAGGAAGAAATACAAGCCTCAAGGCCTCTCCTCCGCTTTCTTGTGCTTACGGAGAAAAACGCTTCATGCGCCTTGTGCTTACGGAGAAAAGCGTTTCATGCGCACGTTGTGAAGGATCAGAGGAACCCTCATCAGTGCTTTAGGAGAACCAACATAAATCCTAAGCTCAATGGGAATTTTTCATTATTAATTGAATTCAGTTGACATAAGATGCCCTTATGATCATTTACTTGCTGTTCGGTGCTTGCTGTGTTGTAATTACTGCTGTGCAGTTCTCACTGGTGCTTACAAAACATTTCAAATGTTGCTTCATGTCACCTAAGAACTTCCTACTACCATATCACAAAGAAAATGCAGGACAATACCCTGCATGAAATATTTAGGATGCTTGAGGACTGGAGGTCATCTGTGGGTGTGCACCAAAGGAATACTAAGCCTATAGTTTTGCTTTGGTACCTTGTCCCCAGGAAAAGAACCTGCAGGAACTTGGAAGTAACATATAGAGAACCTCTTTTACAAAGCTTGCACATCAGTGGTCAAAATTAATGCAGGGTAATGGAAAGCCTCTGCATTGCGTGTGGGGGGCATGCTTCCCATACAGTTAACTTACAATAGAGACAATATGCTTGCCACACATCAACTGCATTCCAGCTGCACTTAGCACCACCTACTGCAGTAGCATTAACTGCTCCATATTATCTGCTTCAATAACGGTTAACATACAGTACCGTACCGCACATTAAGTGTAAAACATAGTCCCTTACCCATTCCACATCTGTCAGTTAACAGGGAGCCTTTTATTTATTTATTTTATTTAAAAGGATTTATATACCGCTTTATCCTGAAATCAAAGCGGTTTACACTTCAACCAAATCAAAGATCAATGTCAATGGGTGTAGGCATGCAGTGTTAATGTGAGGGAGTATTTGTGTGTGTTTTCTTGGTGAGCTAGTTACAGAGAGGGTTGGAGGGGGGTACAGAGGGGTCAGGATGTTTGGGAGGTAGACCATGGGCCATTGGTCAGTTCACGTGATGTCACTATAGTGTTCAATGAAGAGCGTGGTTTTGAGCTGCATTTGGGATAAAATTATGTGTGACTTTCTATGGTACATTATGTCACCTGGGAACCTCCCCCAGTGCCTAGGGCACGTAGGGTTGGTCTGCCTGGGTATTCTAACTTAGAAAGTATGGCAGAGTATTTGTTCCTGCACTGCCTTATGGGAGTTGTAGTTTCTTTTTACTCTCCAAGAAAGAAGTACTTGTAGTCGAGTGGTTTCAAGCAAATGACAAGGATTGTATTTCCCCTTCTGGGCAGATTAAACGCATGTGAAAACTCAGGACAAAATAGCCATATGCAACTGGCATAAAGAAAACATTCAGGAACTTAGGACAAATAGCTTCTTTAGCTTCAAGCTTCAAAATGTGCAGTGCTCAATATAAACACAAAAGTAACAATCACTTCTTATACAAAAAGAAACACTTTGCTTTTCTTCTGCTGCTCAGACAGCCTTCTCAATAGCCTGGTCAGCAAAGTGATTTAATGTGGTCAGCTAGTGATAACGTGCAGTCCATTTGACCATCTGTTACATCCTCAATAACAGGCTCTATCTGCATTTCTTCTGAATCACTACCAGCTGGGTGAGTTTGCACACTGCTACACGGCGTTTCAGAATACACTCCCTCTCTGCCTTCCCGAGGCTTCTCTTTACAGCATTCTAATGAGCAGGGTTGTAAAGTACTGTATATATTGGAGTTACTATAAGGAGAGTCCAATGCTTCTTGGCAAGCACAAGGAAAACCTTTATAGCTAGGTTCACCTCTGCATAATTTGTGAAGCCTACCTTTTGGTTTTAGAAAAGAAGAACTTCTCAGCACTGCTGGGCCAGCAAGGGTTCCAAACACTGGATGTGTTTTCTGCCTTTTAGCTTCTCAGCTTTTTCCTCAGACATGCAAATATCCTCTGGCCAGCACTTCTCTCTCCCTGGAGCTTCTGAATGTTCCCAAACTAGCCTCTCAGGCAGTCTCTCTCTCCGGCTGCCTTCAAGGGATGGCACCGGTCCTGGGCTGCTCCCACCTGGCTTTTGGGCACTGGCTCTCTGGGTCCTTCTTTCTCTGGCTTCCTCCTCTTCTTTCTCTTCCACTCCTTTCTCTGCCTTCTCTCCCTTGGTCAAATCTAATGACCACTTTTTATATCCCTGCTTCTTAGGGCTCAGCTCCGCCCCTCCCCCAACCAGGTGTTTTCCCTTAACTCCTGAGCTTGGGGATATGTTGCAGCATGGGCATGTTTGTTCATCTCGTGACTCTCTTTGTTTACGTTTTCCTTGGAAACCCTGAGCCATGTGCTCTGACTGCCTGTCAGTTTCTGAAGCAAATTCCTCTGCTTCGTTTAGCTCCATAGGCTCAGAAGGGTCTTCTACATGACAGATCCCCCCCTTAAGATATTACGGGCTGCCGAACTTTTATTCGGACAGCTCGTAATCCTTGACAGTGCATCAGCGTTACAATGTAATTTTCCTGCCCTATGTTGCACCACGAAATTAAAAGCCTGCAATGCTAAATGCCACCTAGTTAATCGGGCATTATTATTTTTCATGTGATTTAGCCACTTTAAAGGCGCGTGGTCAGTGACTAAAAGAAACTTGCGCCCAGTGAGGTAAAATCTCAGGGCTTCTACTGCCCACTTAATTGCTAGGCATTCTTTTTCAATTGTAGAATAATTTCTTTCTGCCTTTGACAATTTTCTACTGAGGTATGTGATGGGATGCTCTACCCCCTCAAATTCCTGCGACATGCTGCCCCCAACCCGGTCTCCGAGGCATCGGTTTGCACAATAAAAGGTAACCCAAAGTCAACCCCTCGCAGTACAAGGGCCTTACAGAGCTTCTCTTTTAATAGTGTGAATACTTCCTCCGCCTCTGGGGTCCACTTTATATTGTTTGGCACATTTTTCCTTAGCATCTCAGTAAAGAGTGCACTCTCCTCAGCAAATCGTGGGATAAACCGACGGTAATACCCGATGAGACCTAAGAAACTTCGCATTTACCTCTTATTTGATGGCCGGGGGAAATTCTTCACACTGTCTATTTTGCTGGCTAGGGCCTTCACCGTTCCTTTTCCCACCATGTGGCCCAGATACTTTACTTCCTCACTAGCGAATAGACATTTCCCCGGATTTAATGTTAAACTTGCTCGTCGCATGGCCCGGAGGACAGCCTCCACCCTGGGTAGGTGTTGAGCCCAGGTAGTGCTGTGGACGATGACATCGTCCATATATGCTAGTGTGTACTCTTGGTGGGGCCTTAAGACTTGATCCACTAGCCTTTGGCATGTTGCGGCCGCTCCGTGCAGGCCAAATGGCATCCGGCGGAATTGAAATAAGCCCACCGGCGTATTGAAGGCCATCTTTGGTTTTGATTCGTGGGTCAAGGGTATTTGCCAGTAACCCTTCGTTAGATCCAGTGTGGTCAAGTACAGCACTTGTCCCAGATGGTCCAACAGGTCCTCCCCTTATGGCTGCCTACTGGGTGATCGTGGGCCAACCGTAGAACTACTGCTTTAAACGTAGTTGGCACCACTAACTGTTTTCTCACGGCCCCTGTATGTGGCTCGTTGCTTTCCCTATATAATACCCCTTTATCCAAGAGGAATCTAGGAAGGGTATTTCTATCAGTTTGGGCATATTCAAATGTTCGCTTCAAAGCGAGGTCAGCTTGTTGTTCCTTTGGACAGGAAGGAAATTTCATGACAAGCTCTGCGGGAACCCAGGGTAACCCTTCTCCGGCTTCTAGCTCTGCCCTCCCTTGGGTCCTACGCTGCCTCTCTTGGCGCCTCTCGGCCTTTTCTTTCCTGACCTTTTTGGAAGGAGCGTTGACTAGATCCTCATGTACAGGAAGCATATCTGATAGCTCCTCTTCCAATCTATCTTCACGCTCTGGGGATTCCTCCCTATCCTTAGGCAGTTCCTCTGTCCCATCTGCTGACACAACCCTCACCCCTGAGGTTCCTGCCGGGTGGATACCAGGCCTGTTTTTTCATTTAGGCCCTTCTCCATCCCTTTGCAGAATGGAGGCCAATCCCTCCCCAGGACAATATCGTGACAGAGCCGTGGGACTATGGCCACCAGCACCTCCTTTTCGGTTCCCAGCCCTTTTACAGATAACCTATATAGGGGGTAATAAGAGGATGCCCCATGCACACAGCGTATTTTGACTTGCCCCTCTGCTTGACTCGGTGCTGATCGCAGGCGGGCTTCAATGGCCTGCCAGAGCTTCCTCGAGACCATGCTCTGGTCAGCACCCGAGTCAAGTAGTGCCTGAGCTTCAATGCCCTCTACTTCTACCTTTAACAGGAACCCTTCTCGTACCTGTTTTTCTCTTCCAGACATTAGTGCTGTCCGCACTGTACAATCTCTCCGAAAATGCCCTACTTTACCGCAGTTATAACATTTTCCTTTTGACAAGGGTACAACAGTATTCACACTGGGTATTTTAGCACTTAAGCTCTTTTCTGATCTCCCAAAGTTAGCGGCCCCAGCCACTTTCAGAACGCCCCCTTTTGGGGTGCCAGCCAACTCGGCTTCAAAATAGCATTCTGTGAGGTTGGCTGCCTCCTCAGTGGTCTGGCAACTTTGGAGCATCAGGAAAGATTTAACTTCTGGTGGTACTGCTTCCATGAATTGCTCAAGAATTATGGTATCAATCACAGACTCAAGAGTCTTTTTCTCTGGAACAAGCCATTTCCACACCAGTCCTTTAACCCTTTGATACAATGCTTTCGGAGTTTCATTAGGCTTCAGCCTAGCCTCTCTAAACATTCGCTTATAAAACAATGGCATTAACCCTAGCCTGTCCTTAACTGCTTTCTTAACCTCAGCATAATCAGATGCTAGAGCAGTGGGCATGGTCTTATACGCGGCCAAAGCCTCCCCTGTGAGAGACATGGCAAACCTCATTGCCCACTGTTCTAGTGGCCATTTGACTGCCTCTGCAATCCTTTCAAAGGCCTCTATAAAGTCAACTAAGTTATCATTGGAGGTTAACTGTCCAAACGCTAAAGCGCTACAGTCTTGTGGTCCTACCTCCTTAGCAAATGAGGGAATCGCTTGTTCGGTGTCCTTTTGCTTTATCAGTAAAGCCTCCATCAGTTCAACAAGGGGTTTCTGCTGGGCACGCATTGCCGCGGCCGTCTGCTCCTGCGTGCGATGCGCCAGTTCCATCTGTTTTTCAAACTGGACAGACATCCAGCGCATCACCTCCTGTGGATCCATCCTGGTGGCTGTTGTTCCTGCAGAGATAAACAAAAGAGAAAGCCCACCAAGTGCGGCACACTACGGCTTTCTTTTTAATCCTGTCTAAATAACTGCAGAACAGTAGCTCTCTTTCTCACTTTTGAATCCACCTACACCCGTGCCCAGTTACCCTTTACCTTGGCACTGTGTAGATTCAGGCGTTGAGAAAGGAGTCCCAGTCCTCCTGGCCGATTTGCCAGCGAATCTCTGACAGTCCTCCACCAACAGGTTAGCAGTTTCTTTTCCCCTTGTGCAAACTGGTGTCTCCTGATGTCTTTTCCTGTTAGGATGTCCTTGTGTTTCAAGCAAAAATCCGTACAACTACGCCACTTGTCACCTGGGAACCTCCCCCAGTGCCTAGGGCACGTAGGGTTGGTCTGCCTGGGTATTCTAACTTAGAAAGTATGGCAGAGTATTTGTTCCTGCACTGCCTTATGGGAGTTGTAGTTCCTTTTTACTCTCCAAGAAAGAAGTACTTGTAGTCGAGTAGTTTCAGCCAAATGACAAGGATTTTATTTCCCCTTCCGGGCGGATTAAACGCATGTGAAAACTCAGGACAAAATAGCCATATGCAACTGGCATAAAGAAAACATTCAGGAACTTAGGACAAATAGCTTCTTTAACTTCAAGCTTCAAAATGTGCAGTGCTCAATATAAACACAAAAGTAACAATCACTTATTATACAAAAAGAAACACTTTGCTTTTCTTCTGCTGCTCAGACAGCCTTCTCAATAGCCTGGTCAGCAAAGTGATTTAATGTGGTCAGCTAGTGATAATGTGCAGTCCATTTGATCATCTGTTACATCCTCAATAACAGGCTCTATCTGCATTTCTTCTGAATCACTACCAGCTGGGTGAGTTTGCACACTGCTACACGGCGTTTCAGAATACACTCCCTCTCTGCCTTCCCGAGGCTTCTCTTTATAGCATTCTAATGAGCAGGGTTGTAAAGTACCGTATATATTGGAGTTACTATAAGGAGAGTCCAATGCTTCTTGGCAAGCACAAGGAAAACTTTTATAGCTAGGTTCACCTCTGTATAATTTGTGAAGCCTACCTTTTGGTTTTAGAAAGGAAGAACTTCTCAGAACTGCTGGGCCAGCAAGGGTTCCAAATGCTGGATGTGTTTTCCTGCCTTTTAGCTTCTCAGCTTTTTCCTCAGACATGCAAATATCCTCTGGCCAGTACTTCTCTCTCCGTGGAGCTTCTGAATGTTCCCAAACTAGCCTCTCAGGCAGTCTCTCCCTCCGGCTGCCTTCAAGGGACGGCACCGGTCCTGGGCTGCTCCCACCTGGCTTTTGGGCACTGGCTCTCTGGGTCCTTCTTTCTCTGGCTTCCTCCTCTTCTTTCTCTTCCACTCCTTTCTCTGCCTTCTCTCCCTTCTCTGCCTTGGTCAAATCTAATGACCACTTTTTATATCCCTGCTTCTTAGGGCTCAGCTCCGCCCCTTCCCCAACCAGGTGTTTTCCCTTAACTCCTGAGCTTGGGGATACGTTGCAGCATGGGAGTGTTTGTTCATCTTGTGACTCTCTTTGTTTATGTTTCCCTTGGAAACCCTGAGCCATGTGCTCTGACTGCCTGTCAGTTTCTGAAGCAAATTCCTCTGCTTCGTTTAGCTCCATAGGCTCAGAAGGGTCTTCTACATGACAATTAACAGGAGGCAGAGGCTGTGTTGAGGTCAGAGAAGGGAAATAACACACATACAATAGATGACATTGTCAAATAAACGACCCCCTTTTACTGAAATGCATTAAGCAGTTAATATGGGATTTATTGTTGCATACCTATGTTCTTAATGTACTAAAGGATGCTGGGGTGTTGCACCAAACACACCCATAATGCGCAAATCTATAGTGCGTTAGGGCAACACCACAGTGCTGACTAGGAAGAACATGGAAAGCATGTCCTTGGCAGTTACTGAAGTGCATGCAGCCCTGCCACAGTGCTACAGGAGCATGGGCGCACTCAAGGCCACCTATGGAGGTGATGGTGAATGCACCTGTGCAACAGCCTGCCGTGCAGATCGCGCAGGTTGCTGCCTGCGTAACACTGCCCTTATCCCTTATCCCTTCCAATGGCAAACCTAACATGCCAGTGATGGTGCCGAAATCCATCAGTACTGTCATGGCTCCATGCTGGCTGTCAACATGTGTCCAACGTGTGACTTTAGCGCATGCTAGATACACTCTGAGAGCTAGCACCCTACTGTCAAGCCACTACATTAAGAACATAGGCATGCAATAATAAGAACTATATTAGAATCAGGCTGTGGGGACATCCAAATCTGAACAGTCATGGAGGAGGCATAGCCAGGGCATTCCCAGGATATCCTGCCCACCCCCTGCCAATTACAGAAACATCACTGACATCCAGGCGGTGCAGAGAAAAATGCTTTCTATTATCCTCACTACTCAGCACAATTTCATCCATAGCAGCAGCAGATATGAACCCTGGCTGCTCTGTTCCTAACCCTCTACGCTAACTCTTATACTATCCTAGATGCCTGGGATCTGAAATGCAGTTCTGGGGATGTCTACCTAGATGCTCCTGCAGATGTCCGTATCGGGCATGTCCAGGTATGTGAAATCATATCTGCACCTAGATGTGACTGCATTTGTTCAGATATTCTGGCTTAGATTTCCCAGATTGCACTTGGACGGATCTTCTAAATTTCCTCTCTATGTATACACATAAGTTTAGCCAGCATGGATGGAGACGTTCCTGTGGGCAGGGTTGGGATGCGGTTTGAGGCTGTGTATATATTTTATATGTAGAGACTATTTGGGCTGCTGCAATAAAGGCATTGCATCATGCAGTGTCCCTACTGATTCAGTATGGAACTCGAAAGACAGTTGTAAACCTTTCCAAAACAGGGGAGGTTCTTTTAGCCAGTCAACTTTAGAGTGAGAGGGGATAGTCTGTTCAGGGAAAGCCCACTTCCTAAAAAACCATCAACCCAGAAGAAGAGAGTGTCTTTGTTTGGGTAAGCCACTGCACCAATGCAGTGAATGCCTTTGGCCCCCAAGCCCTTGCACCATGCATTGCTCATTAGGTGACTGCTCTTAAGAGAAGGGGCCTCTGGTACCCACTGTCAGAGCCAATCGCCATGACTGCAGAAGAAGAAGAAATAATGAGGCCTAGAGCCACTGCAACTAGCAGATGAGCTCAGTCTGAAGATAAGCACCAGTCCATCCAGACTCCACGGTTCATGGATAGAGGAGGGAGATGACAACCACATCAGTAACATGCAAAGGTACTACCACACAGGGCCAAGGAACTGTGGGGTCTGAACCCTAAGCTTTCAAGTACTCAGGATAAAGACTGACTCAAGTCACTTCATTGGCTTCCTATCCATTTCCACATTCAGTTCAGACTTCTATTACTGACCTACAAGTGCCTTCATTCGGCTGCTCCTCACTACCTTTCCTCTCTTATCCCTCCCTACATCCCTCCTTGAGAACTCCGCTCTTCTGGCAGATCCCTTCTATCTGTGCCCTTCTCTTCCACTGCCAGCTCCAGACTTCCATTCACCTTGCTGCCCCTTATGCCTGGAAAAAGCTACACGAGTCAGTGTGTCAGGCTCCAGCGGTGTCTCTGTTCAAACCTAGGCTAAAAACTCACCTCTTGGAGGCTGCTTTTGGATCCTGATCCCCCTATTTTCCCGTTTACCTCCTATGTGTTTCTTCACCATTCCCCATAGATAAATCCCAATTCCCAGTTGTGTTATCTGTCTCAACTAGACCGTAAGTTCTCAGTAGCAATGGACTGTCTCTTACAGCGCTGCATGTGCCTTGTAGCACTACAAAAATGAGAAGTAATACTAGTAATTGTAATAGAGGAACCTTTCAAGTAATTTAAGTTAAGTACTAAAATGTAATGATATATGGTGCATAGGAGATGGATAAATTAACTAAGGAGGATTATTCACAATACCGAATACAAGAAATTGGGATGATTGTAATATGGATGCAAAGGAAGGCTGCTCAGATGTTATCCTGTGTTATTTGTTATCAGGGGCCCTAAGTTCTAAGTAATAAAAAACGGTTCAGATCACATATTTCTAGCCTGGACTCTAATATCTGTGAAAGCGAAAGAGTGCGTTGTGTCTAATTTTGATAAATATCGGTTGCCACATAAAATATCCCCCACTCAGTGCTGAACTCTGATATAATTTCAGACCAAGAGCTCAGATAAAATTCCGGCCAATAGCTTCTGGATTTGTTTGTGCCTCTCATTCTGCCTCGTGGATTTGTAGCATCCGCTTGGACCACATAGAAGGGGGGTTACATGTAAAATATGCACTTATGCAGCATAACAAGCAAGCATGTCTGCATGTGCCAAACTGCAGGTTTACACCTGTGCATTTGCTTTCTATACGATAAGATTCAAAAGGGAGGGAGGTGGGCATATAATTTTCCTTTGAAAATTGGTGCAAATTATGCACATTTCTGCAGTACAAATTAGGGAAACTGCTTTAAAATTGTTCTTCCTAAATTAAACACTAAAATTCAAGCTAGACAAGGGACAAGAAACGTTGCCATGAGCCAACTGAATGTATTTTCTCACTATTAATTGCTAAATATCCTTCCAGCCTGAGGAAAAGTCACATTAACTGTATGCACTGGACTGACGTAAAGATCTAAGAAAATATGAAATTATTAATGACCTGATTCACTTTCACTGTGTTTTCTGACAAAAATGTAGGTCATAAGATACGATGTCACCCATGTGCTGATTCATCAACTATTTATAGAAGATATGTAAAAGGACATTTTTTAAGCCAGTTACAGATGAATGTACCCAAGCTTTTCTTTTTTAAAATATAGGAATAAACACGTTTCTTCTTTTGGTTTATAGTATGTATTTCTAACTGCGAATGTTGATGGCTCTTGGGGACCCTTTTAATAAAGGGTTCTGTGATGTTGCACAAAATCTGCTGATAACATGCAAAGTATAGTTACTCACCTGTAACAGGTGTTCTCCAGAGACAGCAGGAATCAGTTCTCACATATGAGTGACATCGGCACCAATGGAGCACACATGGAGCATTTCCCCAGCTTTCAAAGAAAGCCTTTGGGACATGCTACCACGCATGCGTGGTCCCCTGGGTGCCATATTGCTCAGTCAAATGACATAGCTAGGACAGTAGCAAAACTAAAACAAGGTAGGGAGGCAACTCCCAGGGGCGGAGGGAGTGTTATGAGGACTGATTCCTGCTGTCCCTGGAGAACACTTGTTACAGGTGAATAACTATGCTTTCTCGAGGAACAAGCAGAAGTCAGGCCTCACATATGGGGCTCCCTAGCTCCAGGCTGCCAAGGACCAAACCACAACAGCACCAACAGCAACCAATCACGTAGCCATGAGTTGCAGAAGGTGAGTCCCACTGAGAGACTCTGCAGACCTTAGTGTCCAGCGACACTATCACTCCGGTAGCCTGAATACAGAATGGGCAGAGGGCAGGAGTTGCCTACACACCGAGAATATTACAGAGTACTGCCTGGCCAAGGCACTGTTCCTGTGGGACTCATTCTCCAGGCAGTAGTGAGCTGCGAACAGATGAATTGAAGACCATGTGGCGGCCTTGCAGATTTCCATCACTGGTCAGAGGTTGGCTACCAACACAGACATTGCCCTCACATGACATGCTGTGATCCGGCGCTCGAGGGAGAGGCCCACTCACTCATAGGAGAGGGCAATACAGTCTGCTACCCAAGTGGACAGAGTTCGTTTAGTCACGGGGAGTCCCAGTCTGCTGGTGTCATAAGACACAAAAAACTGAGGTGCTTTTCAATGGGCCTGAGTCCGCTGTAAGTAGAAGGACAGGGCCTGTTTACAATCTAGTGCATGAAGTACTAGTTCCTCCTTGCTAACATGAGACTGTGGAAAGAAGGTGGGGAGGACCACCTCTTGGTTGAGGTGGAAAGGAAACATCACCTTCAGGAGGAATTTGGGGTGTGTGCCGAGGACTACCCTGTTCTTGTAGAACCTTGTATATGGTAGATCTGCCACTGGGGCCTGGAGCTCACTCACTCTTTGAGCGTATTTAAGGGCCACCAAAAAGGCCATGTTCCAAGACAGTACCGCAGGTGGCAAGTGGCCAGGGGCTCAAAAAGCAGTTTGGTGAGCTGGGAGAGCACCACATTGAGGGGGCTTGGATAACAGGAGGCCCCGGAGGAACCTGGAGACCAGGGGCTGACTTGAGAGGGGGTTTCCTTCAATAGGGTGGTGGTCAGCAGCTATAGCGCTCAGATGTACCCTCACAGAGTTAGATTTCAGCCCAGTGTGTGACAGGTGCAGTAGGAACTGAAGTACTTGTTTCAAATGGCAGGAGAAGGGATTCTCTTCCCTTTCCTTCTCTACTTAAAGACATAAGCCTGTCTGGTGGAGGGATTTTGGGAGGCCAGTAGGATCTCCTCAACTTCTCCTGGAAGATTGAAAGGGACCAATACTACCCTTTCAGCAGCCAAGCTGTTAGCATTAGCAACTCCAGATTGGGGTGCAGGAGGGAACCCTCCTCCTGGGAAAGGAGGTCCGGGGCTTGGTCTAGCGGGACTGGGAGTGCCACTGACAGGTAAAGCAGCAGAGGAAACCAAGGTTGCCTGGTCCACCTGGGGGCAATCAGTATTGAGATACCACTTTAAGAGGGTCCTGGTGACCGGGAGAAGAGGGGGGTCAGTGGGAATGCATAGAGTGGGCCTTTGGACCACGAGATCAGAAAGGCATCTGCCACCACTCTCTCCAGGTGCAGCTGATGGGAGCAGATGCAGGGTAGCTGCGCATTGTCTGGAAAGGCAAATAGGTCCATCATGGGCTTGCCACAGAGGTGGAAAAGTTGCTTCATTACTCTGGGGTATAGGCGCCACTCGTGTGGACGAAGGACTCTGCTCAGCCTGTCCACTACACCGCTCACAGAAGCATGCTGTTGCATGCTGCAAAGAAGAGGAGGGCCATCGTCTCCTGGCAGAGGGAGTAGGAACCCATGCCCCCCTGCTTGTTGATATAGAACATGGTGACCTGGTTGTCTGTCTGGATCAGCACAGGTTTGTGTCACAAGCGGTGGCATAATGTTTATAGGGCCAAGAAGATTGTCCTGAGCTCCAGTAGACTGATCTATAGGAGTGACTCCTCCTGAGACCAGCCGCCCTGTAAGCGATGGTCTCCACAATGTGCCCCCTAACCCAGGAGGGAGGCATCTGTGGTCAGGGTCCTCTGCAGTACGGGTACCTGGAAGGGCATTCCCACCTGGAGGTGGCGCAAGTTTTGCCACCAGTTGAGGGACTCTGCCAGCTGGAAGGTAACCCTGAACCTGTCTTGTAGCCTGCCTGTGGCCTGAGTCCACTGAGAGCATAGGCACCACTGTGCTGTCCACATTTGTAAGTGAGCTGACAGCATGACGTCGACCATCAAGGACATATGGCCCAGTAGGCAGAGGAGGAGTTGAGACGGTATTGACCGATGGCGCTGTACCTCTCCTGCCAGTTGCCTGAGGTGTTCTGCCCTTTCTCTTGTGAGGACAGCCTTGACCGGTACTGTGTCCAACTGCGCACTGATGAACTCCAGACTTTAGCTGGAGAGAGATGGGATTTGGGGTTGTAGATGATGAACCCCAGGTGCTGCAGAAGGAGGGTTGCGCGCTCTGTGGCCCGACTGACCTCTGAGGCCGTACTGCCCCTGATGAGCCAGTCATCCAGGTAGGGGAAGACGAAAGCCCCTTATAGGCTCAAGTAGGGGCTATCACCACCAGGCTTTTGGTAAAGACACTTGGTGAGAAGGCCAGGCTGAAGGGTATGCCTTTGGGAGGGGTGGATCATTATGTGGTTATATGCATCCTTTAGGTCCAAGAAGCACAGCCAATCTCCCTGGTGGAAGAAAGGCAGCAGTGTTCCAAGGGAGAGCATCTTGAACTTCTCCCTCACCAGAAATTTGTTTAAGCTTCTCATGTCTAGTATGGGCCCGAGGCCCCCAGTTCCTTTTGGGACAAGGAAGTATCTGGAGTAGAAGCCTTTTCCCCATAGGTTTGTTGGGTACAGGCTCCACTGCATTGTGCCTACGCAGATCTGCGAGCTCTGAGAGCAGAAGGGTCTGGTGATGGAGAAGTCACACTGTCTCTCCTGTGAAGAACCTGGGTGGTACCTGCTTTAGGTGGAGGAGGTATCCTTCCCTTACCACCTGCAGTACCCACTGGTCCGAGGTGACACTGACCCACTCGTGGGCAAAGAGTTCCAGGCGGTACTCTGTGGGCTGGTGAAAGTCTCCCAGGAGAGGGGAGGCCCTGCCCTGGGAGTCAAAAGCTCCCCCTGGCTGGGTGGGAGCTGGAGCCTGGGGCTTCTGTGCTTTCAGCTTCTGGACCCCATGGTTTTGTCGTTTGGGGTCAGAACCCTGTTGCCGGCCCAAGAAGGGCTGGTAGTGGTAACTCTGCTGAAAAGGCCCATTTTTCCTTGGGAACAGTGGTCTTTTCCCTGATGGTTTCTTATGGGGAAAGGATGAGGTCTTCTTGGATAGCCTCTGTTGAGTCACCATGTCAACTTCAATCTCGGCTACCTTGTCGGCAATAGGCTTGCTGAACAGGTTCTCCCCAGTACAGGGGACGTCAAGCAGCTTGTCTTGGACCCATTTCTCGGGGTCAGAAGACTGCAGCCAGGCTTGGTGCCAGGTGTCAATGCCAGCCGCTGCTACCCAAATCGCTGACTCAAAGCCATTGTAGGCCGCCTGGGAAAGGAACTTAGAGCAGTCCTTGATCCCGGAGGTCAGGGACTAGAAATGCTGGAGGGGTTTCCCGGTAAGCCCCACTGAAAACCCGGACAACTCCTGGGGTAGGCCTTTAGGTACATGCCTATGTACAGTTCATAGGCTTGTATCCTGCAACCCAACATGCAGCCCTGGTAACATTTGCGCCCGAGGGCATCAAGGGCTCTAGTGTCCCTTCCAGGAGGGACAGAAGGGTGGCGTGACAATAGCACGAGTGTACGCAATGCAACCTATGGAAGTGGGGCAAGTGCACCTTATTACTAGCTCGCCATGTATGCACTGTGGGTGTACTGCCTGCATTCGCCCCACCTACTCTCCAGCCATACCCCCCACTTGCAATCCCAATGCGCCATGGACATTTGGCGCCAAAATCCAATGGTGCTGTCATGACCCTCTGCTAGCTACCAATGCATGTTCAGTGGCACACCTTTGGCATGTGCCAGACCCGTCTGACAGCTTGCGTCTTTAGTAAAAGGCCCCTTTGGTGTCTATACCTGCTCAGATATGGGAAGCATGAACTTTGCGAGAGATAGGAAAATGCAAAATTTGCAATCAAGATCCATGAACGTCCTTATCAGATATGGCTGAACCCTTAGGTAAGACTAGGCAGTTGTTTAGGGGAGTAGCTTTTGAGGGATGGGATAGAGCAGCAGCAGTCAAAGCAAAACAATAGATCCTGACAGCCATAAAAACAAAAGAACCATCAGCACATTCTTTCATCTTCAGAGAGAGTGGGCACGCACACACACACACACACACGCATACAAAGCAAAGTTTAACACTTAGAAATATAATGTTCATTTATGCATTGCTTATAGTACTGTTAAGGGAAAGCAGTATTGGGATAATTATTATTGTTGAGTCTATCTATCAAAATCTCAGGGGGGGTGCATAAAGATGAAAGTTCATCTAGGGGACGCAATACCCTTGCACAGGCCCTACTCCTTCCTAGTAATTCATTTCAGGTTTTATGATTTACAAGTAAAAATTTAGGATCCAGGGACTATGATATAAGGACCTTGGTATTTATTATATTAAAACACTTTGGGGTAGATTCTGAACAGCGTTTAGCGAGGATGAAAGTCCAATGCGGACGTCCATCCTGCTAAATGCTTGGGTGGTGATTCCATCCACAGAGTTCCCCGCACATATGGCAGAGATGTGCTGGGAGCTCTATATGGCGGCAGGAGGGGATGGGCCAAAGGCATGGCGCCTATCCCAGACATTCAGGGCCAATTCCAGGGTCAGCCCTGTACATCTGGGGTCAGCCATTTGGATGGTGGATGGTGGATAGTGGCTGATGGATGGACCTTGGAGGTGGAATAAGTTCCCCTTGACGGCACAATATGCGGGATCTGGGCCCAGGATGGGATGCAGGGGTTCCCCACAGCCCAACCCTGCCCATGGCAGGCCCTATTGGAGGTCAGGAGGCAGGGAAATGTTTGTTTCGGGGTCTGCCGGGGATCGTGGCTCCTGCATGGAGCCATGGTGCCATGGCAACAGGATGCCACGACTCCGCAGCTCCATGCAAGAGCCTGGCTGGGCTAGGTGGGTATGTGGCTATACATCTGGGGGCCCAGAATTGGGCCATGGCCAGCCCATCAAGGCCGGGTGCACCCAATTCTGATCAGGCGGGATCAGAATCAAATGCAATTCTGAATGTCCGGATGGGACAGAGGCACCCAATACTTTATTGGCCTCTTTATGATTATTTAAAAATCTGTTTTAGATAGGTCATGGAGAGAGGAATTGAGATATCTAAGTCATGGCGTGCTCTATGCTCCCATGTATTTTACATAAGCCTCTGCCAAACATGGGGCCTTTTGTAAAATACCTACAAGGATGTGTAGGAATGAACTGGAGCAGCAATTTTAGAAATGGAGACCCTGAAAAAAAGTGCATCCTCATTTTATAACTTTAGGTTGCCGCAGCCAGGACTTCATAATTCCTAGCTGCTGCAACCCAGATAGTGGGGTCCGAATTAAGCCCACTATCTGATAAAGGTCTGGTGGCGGGATCAAATTCTCCCCCAGACCCTCACAAAATTATTTCACACCCTTTATCTTTGTTGCACTTCTCTCAATTTTTTGTGGTGTAGTATCTTTTCAGAGAAGGAATGTCCAGACGTTAACACAGTGACTCCCCCGACCTCCCTATCTCAAGGGGCTTTGAGGAGGTAAAGGGAAGCATTATTATTTAGCAAGAATAGCTTTACGCAGGGAGCGCTAGTTTGAACCTCAGACTGGTGGACAATTTTGGGGGATTTTCAAAAGCGGCTAAAACATAATTTTTTGGCAGGTGTACCCCTGAAAGAGAGGTATTCCTTCTTGTGGGTCTAGTCTGACAGGTTAATAGGCCATTACGTAATTTAGATTTTTGTACATTATTAATTGTACTGTCTACTTTTATTTAAAAAAAACCCACGGAATATGCAACAGATCTACAGCATACAAACATCATAAATAAATGAATTACTGTGTGAAGATTAATCCTTCCAGTTTATCTGATGCTCTGTAGGAATGCTGTTCTTTGAATGATTATGCTTCAGCGGATTAACAGTTGGATTGTTTGAATGCACCATTAGTGCTTTCTATAAACCTATAGTTGTAGAAGTTAATAAAGCTTGCAAATGTTGCAGCCAGCCTTGTTCACAGTCACACTTATTTCTGGCTTTCCTGAGGGAAAGGGAAGGAAATCCCACTAACATCCTTCTTCCTCATGTAAAGACATCAGACACCAAGCATTCACAGATCAATAAAACCTGCCCAAGGGGGACTCCTGCCAGGGACGCTCACAAGGGGATGTTTACAACAGCATCCACAGAGTTTACAATGAAAAAATGACTTGTTTGCAATTTCTTTCATAATAATTCTGAACACTGTTAAAGCCATTGGAATAAAATACTAAGGTCCTCTTTTAGTAACCCTTAGCTCAAGTTATCTGCTGCATGGTACAATTTTTACCATGACAGATAGCGCGAGCTAAGTGTTAGGAAAAAATGCTCCAAAATATTTTAGTGTGCCGTTCAGCAAAGAGTATGCATCCATGTTAATATGGGATTTAGGGGCATGTTTAGCAAGCCCTCTGCTAGTAACGCTGGTTTGGGGGGAACCGTGCTAGATGCAGGGAGGCGGGGATCAGCCATCCCCCTGAATTTAGCACAGCTCACCGTATTAAAGCCACCACAGGGAGCAACTATCACCACCCATTGAGCTGGCAGTAGTTGTTCCTCACCATGCACCAGCAGCTCAGGCTTTCAACACCCATACTGGTAGCACCGTGGTGGGAATGCCCATGCCACACCCTGGAGCCATGCTGCTTTTTAGGGTGGCTCCAAAACATGCACTAACCACATGCTACCCTGCTAACGCGCTTTAGTAAACATGCCCCTTAATGTGCTATGCAGTATATGTTGCCAAACACACACAAATTTCTCTTGATATCATGGATTTCTGAAAAGGATAAAAGGCCAAGCTAGCTCCCAAGAAATCCCCCATGCAAAATGGCTCAATGTGAAAGGTCAGTTAATAGCAAGAATTTTCTCTTCTCCCATTATTCCCATAGAAAGGGAACCAAACCCCACTTCCAGCATCACACATCCCCTTCCAGCTCAACTCCTTCCTGACTAATTGCCCCTCCCAGCAGCAATGGCAGTACCTTCCAGCCCTCCCCCCAATCCAAACACTTTTATGTATTAACATTCACGTGACTTCAGGTTGCTAGAATGAATGGTTTCCCAGCATTGGACCAGATATAATTTATGTTAACACCTGGTCTGAGGCAGCTGTCACATTTCTGGCATTAATGAATCTGCAGTGAACAGTGTCTGAGAAGACCACACCATGCTGTTGACCCTGCACATGTTACGCCAGCACTTAATGATTAGTACTAAAAATTAGCATTAAGTGAAACTTGCTTCTCCAACAAAACTCCGTCCCTTAGCTTCCCATTTTTCAGGCGCCTAAGAAAAGGTGCCTAGTGAAAACACGCCTAGGGCCATTCCTGAAGCCAAATAAGCATCTGGGCATGTGCCGGGGACATTTATGTGCCAAAAACATCTATGAATATATTCCGGTACATGGCACCCATGCACATTTATCTTGCTTGAAAGGGGATGCCCGCACTTATCCTTGAAGGGGTGGAATGGGGGCGTGGCCAGAAGAAGAGACGTGCATATCTGGCAGTCCATGGTATACACAGTATTCATCGAAAGCACCATAATTCAAAGGCATCAATTTTCTTCCTGTCTATCTTTTTCACTGTCCAACTTTCGCATCCATATGACGTTATTGAAAATACCATGGATTAAACATGTTAAATCTTTGTATGAAGAGAGACATCTCTGCTCTTAAGAACCTTGTCTAGGTCCTTCATAGCCATTCTGCCAAGAGCAATGCATCGTCTGATTTTTTGACTGCTTGTTGCTTCTTTATTGATAGTTGATCCAAGTAGGTTAAAGTTGTCCACGATTTCAATTTCTTCTCCATCAGTGATGAACTTATTGATTTTGCCAGTTGTCAAGATCTTTGTCTTCTTTACATTAAGGTGCAGGTCCATTTTAAGACTATGTTCCTTTATCTTGAGAAGCAAATGTTTCAGATCGTCTTCACTTTCAGCCAGCAATGTGGTAGTATCAGCATAGCGAAGGTTGTTGACGAGTCTCCCACCAATTTTCCCACTAGAGGACAGCAACCTTGGGCCAGAAGGATTGGGGTTTCTAGTCCTACAGGTGCTCCTTGTGGTCTCGGGCAAGCCACTTAACCCTCCATAGCCCATGATCCCTGTGAAATAGTTATCTCCAAGTTATAATGCCCTGTTCAATGTAATTTCAGTTTGTTCAATGTAAACCGCACTGATGCAGAATAGCGCGGTATATAAGAGAATTAAATAAATAAATAAACAAACAGGTAAGGGGAAAGTATGCAGCCTTGTCGTACACTTTTGCTGATTTTAAATCATTCTATTTCCCCTTGTTACGTTCAAACTGTTGCTTCTTGATCAATGTTCTTAATATGGCCCAGAGTTTCGCATGGTTTACACAGTCAAAAGCCTTGCTGTAGTCAATAAAACATATATAGATATCCTTTTGGTATTCTTTAGTCTTTTCAAGGATCCATCTCACATTCGCGATGATGTCTCTCGTTCCTCGTCCTTTCCTGAACCCTGCTTGTACTTCAAGTACTTCTCGTTCCAGGTATGGCTGTAGTCTCTGCTGAATAATCTTCAGTAGAATCTCACTAGCATGTGGGATCAGAGCGATTGTGCAATAATTTCCACAATCAGTTGGATCAGCTTGGTATAAACACCAGATCTTTACAATACACATTCAAAAAAACCAGCAACATAAAAAAGGTTACACAAGGATACTACTGCATTGTCAGTCAGTTCAAGGATTCTCAGACCTGACCATCTTTATCTTTTCTGGCGTTTTCTTCTTTGCATTAACTGCCACGCTGCCTCTTTTCATCAACAGGGAGGAGGAGAGGAAAGAGTGAAAAAAAAGATCACTGTCAGAGAGACTACAGGAGTCTCATGATGTCCTACTCAGATCTATAGCATTGGAAGAGGCACTCAAAAGTGCACTACAAGGAGGAAAGCAAAATACCACCAAGGACATACCTCGTAGATGCTTTATCAAGACCTTGCTATGTTGCTGTTTTTGCTGTCCTATGAAGTTATCGCCCTAGGTCAATCCTTAATGCAGTGTCTCAATCTCTTCCCTTATTTCTACTCATAAACAACATTATTATTATTAATAAACATTTATAAAGCGCTACTAGGTATACACAGCACTGTGGAGTGGAGGAGTAGCCTAGTGGTTGGGGCACATTCCCTCAGGCCAGAAGGTCAGGGGTTCAAATCCCACTAGAGGACAGCAACCTTGGGCCAGAAGGACTGGGGTTTCTAGTCCCACAGGTGCTCCTTGTGGTCTCGGGCAAGCCACTTAACCCTCCATAGCCCATGTTCCCTGTAAAATAGTTATCTCCAAGTTATAATGCCCTGTTCAATGTAATTTCAGTTTGTTCAATGTAAACCACACTGATGCAGAATAGCACAGTATATAAGAGAATGTAAATAAAATAAATAAATAAACTGTACAAACAAAGATAGACAGTCTTTACTATGTGTCTACAAACTAATCAAGACAAACAAGACAAAAGTTAGAAAGAAGATAGAATAGGGAAGGATAAGGAGACAGAAGGAACAAGGGATCAGGATCCAAAGGCAGCCTCAAAGAGGTGAGCCTTTAGCCTAGATTTGAAAAGGGGCAGGGATGAAGCCTGATGTACAGACTCAAGAAGTTTGTTCCAGGCATAAGGAGCAGTGAGATGAAAGGACCGAAGTCCGGAGTTAACAGAGGGAGAAAAGGGCAAAGAAAGGAGCAAGCCAGTAGAAGAGCAAAGTTCACAAGGAGGGGTGTAGAGGGAGAGGAGAGAAGAGAGATAGTAAGGAGCGGTAGAATGAATGCACTTAAAGGTCAGAAGGAGGAGTTTAAATTGGATACGGAAGCAGAAGGGAAGCCAACAAAATGATTTGAGAAGAGGGGTTAAATGAGCAAAATGAGGCTGGCAAAAGATTAGTCACGCAGCAGAGTTTTGAATAGATTCAAGTGGAGAGAGATGACTCAGAGGGAGACCAACAAGAAGGAGATTGCAATAGTCAAGATGGGACTTAAGAGTGAAGTGTTCTAGCAGTGTTATCAGAGAGGAAGGGGTGAATTTTGTAAATGTTATAGATGAAGAAATGACAGGTTTTGGAAATTTGTTGTATATGTGAGGAGAAGGAAAGAGAGGAATCAAAAATGACGCCAAGTTATTGGCTGAGAAAACATGAAATAGAAGAGTATTGTCAACAGAAATAGAAAAAGGAGGAAGGGGAGGGTTTAGGGGGGAAAAATAAGTAGTTCAGTTTTGTTCATGTTAAGTTTCAACCAGCAGTGAGACATCCAGGTGGCGATGTCAGAGAGATAGGCAAAGATATGGGCCTGCAATGCTGGAGAAATATCAGGAGTAGAAGATAGATTTAAGACTCATCAGCATAACAATGGTACTGAAATCCATGGGAGGAAATGAGAGAATCAAGTGATTTGGTATAGAGAGAGAAAAGTAGAGCGCCCAGAACAATGTAAATAGTTATTAAGTTACAAGAATTGCTGTTCTTATTATACAGCTTGTAAGTTCTTTAGTTTTGTTCTAGGTAAACAAGATGCATTGTGCTCGGTATGTGATTGATTCAGAAAAGTGGTATAAAAATAAATTTAAATAAATAAATATACAAACAAGTAAATAAAGAAACAAACAGAACCCTTGGGAAAAATCAACTGAGAGTGGTATGGAGAATAGGAGAAACCATTAGAACAAACACCGAAAGAGCGATGGAAGAGTTAAGAAGAGAACCAAATGATGACAATGTGTCAAGGAGAAGGTGGTGGTCAACAATATCAAAAGCAGCTGAAAGGTCAAGAAGGCTAAGGATGGAATAGAAGCCCTTAGATTTGGCCAGGAGCAAGCCACTGGAGACCTTAGCAAGTGCCGTTTCAGTAGAATGTAAGGGGTGAAAGCCAGACTGAAAAGGTTCCAGAAGAGCTTGAGAGGAAAGAAATTCATGACAACAGTGGAAGCCTGCATGCTCAAGAAGTTTAGAAACAAAGGAAAGAAGGGAGATTGGATGATAATTTGAAGGAGAGTTAGGATCAAGAGAAGGTTTCTTGAGTAGAGGTGTGACCACAGCATGCTTGAAGCCTGCAGGGACAGTAGCAGTGGAAAGAGAGAGGTTGAGAATATGTGAGGTGGAAGGGATGACAGTGGAGGAAATGGAGTAAAGGAGATAGGTGGGGATGTGATCAGAAGAGCAGGTAGCAAGTTTCGAGGAGGAAAGAAAATGAGACATTTCATCATCAGAGATCTTTGGAAAGGAAGCAAGGGTAATAGAGATTGATGGGAAAAGTTGGTATTGAGGAAGAGGAGGAAATGAAGTTGTTCTAGGGGGGAACTTGAGAGAAATCTCATGTATTTTGTTATAGAAGAACTCAGCTAGGGTTTGGGCAGAGAGAGAAAGGAGGGTAGGAGGAGGAGACGCCTTTAGGAGAGAAATGAGAGTAGAGAAAAGTCTGCGCGGATTAGTGGCAAGAGAATTTCTCATTCAGGGGCCAAAGCACTAATCCACAGGATTCCTCATGCATCCTCTTGCCCACAAAAATTTGCTACAAATGCTAATCCCAGTAGTAAGACTTCATAGAGGAGTAAAATTTGAAAAAAAAAATCCTTTAACACTTTTTTGATTGCTCAGTTTTTGTGAAATGCAGAATTAGTGAGCTACTTTGCGTGCTTTTGCATTTTGGAAATTCACTGTTTACAAATTTAAATAAACTTCTGTGCATAGAAAAACACATGAAGGTTTTACAGGGGCTGAAATCTGCAATTTCTTTTTTAAAACTTAAATAGAAAATCCTGCAACATGTTGCTGATTTTATGCACTTCGAGAGATTTATGCATTTTTTGCACAGAAACCAGATTGTAAAAAAAAAAAAAACATCTCACAATTTAGTACATCAGCCTCTCTCTCTTATTCTCATGTAAAAAGAAATTTAACCACTGCTTTGTTTTAGGGGCATACAACGATAAAGTTTTAACCAGGCATCTGATTGCAAAGGTATACACATGTTTTTCGGCCCTCATAAAACAAGATGATTTTCATTCGTAAGATTGTGACATACTTTATGTTTCAATATGGGATGTAGTTAAATGTGCACACATATAGTATCCTCACATGCTTCAATTCATAGCATAAATTAGCTCTGTTAATGGTATGCTTACAGCATATACATTTTTGGAAATTAAGGGACATGTTTAGTTAATCTCAATAACCACGCAGTGTTTAGCAGGGGCCCAAGTGCGCTGCAGCAACCTTACTGTATTCTAAATACATAGCTGTGCAAAGAATCACACACTAACCGCTCAGCGCAGGTTGGGGTGGAGACGAGCAGTCCATGTACGGAATGTGCACACAGTAGTTAGTATGGCCCTCTTAACACACGCTAACCATCAATGTTGCACTTAGCATGGATTCACTTACCGCTACCTCAATAGCTTAGCATGGAGGTGGAGTGGAACTCATGCCTATTATATGGGGACATGCTGGGCACACCTTCATTGTTAGCATAGGTCCAGCGCCATCCCTATGCTAAGTTTTGGGGCTAAACGCACAATAAGCTACTGCATTTTACTAAACATGCTCCTAAATGAAGGCTTGTCGTTTCCAAAAATTTCTCCTAACTTCCCTTTTTTGCTGACTGATTTAAGAAGGATAACTATTTTTTATCTGTGAGAATTAACCCCACAATGTGCCTAATAGCTGGCACCCACATGGCTCCTTAGGGTGAATGGTATAGGTGCTATAGGCTAATTTATACGTTCTCCAGCCACCCCAGACCCTTCTACACAAGAACAGCATTACTGCAAATGCGATCACTAGCACTCATGGAAAATGTTCCAGCACTGACTCGATGTTATGAGGAAGGCAGAGATAAATGACAAAACAGACATTAGCAACAAGCAGAAAAAACCTTGTTTGGGTTCTTGCAGAGACGGTTTAGCGCAAATAAGAGCTTGTAATGGTTACCCTACCTAGTGATCCGCGGGCCTTTTTGATTTTTCTAATTCTGACTTCTGTGACAAACACTATCTTAATATACTGGGTTATTGCAGTACAGCTTCTGTAATACATGAACTAGGCCAAGGTAATACATTATACTCAGTTTCTAAAAGACCTTGGCCTAGTTCATGGTTTTTTATATCATTAAATATGCAGTACAATGCTACACATTTAGGGTCGCTTTTATTAAGGCCCATTAGCCGATTAATGTGCGCTTTAACGTGCGTCAACTGGCGGTCTGCCGCATGCAAGCATTGGCGATTGCGGGATGGGGTGGGAATGTCTGAAATGTGGTCGTGGAGAGCTCAGTGACAATGCAGCTACTGATGTGGGTTCATTTAATGACTCATCCATAGGAGTTGTTAAGTGAATCTGCCTTGGTGGAGCATACGTTAGGAGAACCTGTCACATGTTAGCTGTTGGGGGGTGTGACCAATATGTTCCCAACAGCTAACACAGAGGCTTGCAATTAATGTACATTTGTTTGGCGTGTTAACTGCAAATCTTTATGGGCTTTAGTAAATGGCGTCCTTTCTAGTTGTGTTAAAGAAACACAATAAAGATACAGAATATTATAGTTTTCTTAATATTAACCAGGATGTTCTATTTATTTGGCTGGTGTATCTTCATGCCAAGTTCAGCCGGTAATTTTTTTCACATGAAATCCATTGTCATTTTGTTACATTAACAGGGAAAACAGAAGTCCCTTTTATGTTTTTAAGTGCTCTCTTGTGAATACAGACTTCATGCTATCTTCCTTACACCTCTAATTATTAAATCCCACTTAAGCCCCATCATTCATCTTTAAATATATTTAGGACACTTTCAGCTCAAGATAACAATCTTAGAAGCCAGTTTAGGATTGATTAATACAGCGATAGAGTTATTTGTTCAAAAAGCATTTCCACCTTGCAAGGATAAGTAATTATATGGCCCCTGCAAAACACACACCCCCATAAAGGAGTTCTCCTTTGCAGGATATTATTTCTCCCGGGTTTTATCTCAGGTTCTGACAACATGTGCAAGTACGCCAAGCCATTTGCTCGCTGAGTTACAGCGCTAGGAGCAGCACTCCATCACTGTACCTGAGCTGCCATCGCCTTCAGGTTTCGACGATGCTCTGGCAGCTTGCTTATAGCAGAAAATTATTCACCGATTCCTGTGTCAGAAGCAAAATACACTATTTTTATCCACCTGCATCCATCATGGCAGGATGGCTTCAAGGGAAACGTTATGCATGACTTCCCTGTAGGAAGCAGAAGGTGGTGGGAGGAGGGTCATCTACATGCCCACGAGCCCCAAACAGACCTGCTTCTGGTGTCACAGGTTATCACAAGGCCTGCCACAGAAATATGCTGCAGTCCATAGAGCTGTCACATCAGCTGTCTTCTGCTGCAGAGCGCTGGAGCAGAATAGACAGCTGATGATTGCAGTAGCTCAAATGCAATTTTTCTTGTCTTCATCGGCTCAGTTCAGTGCAGACCTGAGGAGCTGCTCTGGCCCATATTTTTCAGAAATAAGGAGGAACCTTTTTCATTTTTTTTTCTGAGGAAAATACGTTTTTGGCTATTTCGGAAGCCTAAGCCGAAAGCTTTTTATCCGTTTTAGATTTGTGGAAGGAAGCATCACACTCTAAGGTCAATCTCATGTACCTTAAAGTATATCACTGCTCCTCTGATACTATCCCATGATGAACGCTTTAGAAAAAAAATCTATGCAAGCTATCATATAGTTTTCTAAACTGCTGCGGCAGAAACAATCACAGAGTTAAGAGAAGTCTGTCGATTTAGGAACCTGCGATATCTCAGCTCCGAAAAGGGGCATAAAATCTATGGCCTTTTACAATGAGTGAGCATCATTTGCCCTTTGATTTCCAGTGAAGACATTTCAGCTCATTTTTAGTGATTGTTGGGTCTCCATACTATGTAAAAAAAAATTGACATTTTGAGAATGATTACTACCTGGGGAAAGGAGGAATCCTAGAAGAGATGGTACCGATCTGTATGAAAGAGAAGTAGTGAATTTCATCTGGCTAGCCTCGTTTTCCTGTTTCATTGCATGGGTTTTTGCCACAAATCTTCAGTGGGTAAACTGAATGTCTTTACATAGGGAAAAGAAGTCCAAAAATGGATCAAAGGCTCACAATGCAAGAAGTGCACAAAAAAGCCAGGGGACACTGAGTGCTATAGAAATTGAAGGCTACCCTCTTCTATTCTGAATAATGTATTTTGTCTGGTTATTTGGAAGTACTGTCTCCTGAAACGTATACCTCCAAGACTGATATCAGCATCACATGCCCTGTTTTTTCTCTGTTTTCAGCTACCTTCCCAGAAGTACCATCTCCCTCCAAGTTACACCTAGAAAGCTCCCAAAAATCCTTCCCTCTGGGCAGGCCAGTTCTAGGGCTCCTGGCGCCCACCCCCCTTGCAACCTATAAATTGGTGCCTCCCTCCCTCATTATTATTAATTCATCTGAATGAGTGGGGTTAGTTGCACATGTGGCATTTTGCAATGTTGACAAGTGGTAACTGTAGAGGCATGTAGCTGCCTTTCTGCACTTAGCCTGCAATCCCATGCTGGTAACATTGCCCAGATATGTTACGAGCATGGAGCTTAGGAAACATGCCGCTAAATGCGTCAAATAAGAGGGGTTCAATAGCATCAATGCATCACCTCCCACTTCCACAAAAGCAACTTGGTGGCCTCAACGCAGCATTTTCCACCTTCAAAAACAAGAGGGGCTGGGTGACCCCAATACAACACCTCCCACTCCAACATAAACACCAAGAGGAGCTTGGCAGTCCCAACGTAAATCCTGAAACTGTGCAACAGACCGTCATGTAAACATTGAAATGCAAGATGCTCACATGCCAAGGAACTAAAAGAAAAAGCGAGAATCACAGCACAGTTTATAATACAAAATTATAAAATCATAACTCTTTTTTTTTTGCTATAAAGTGTGTTATGGTTCTCGCTTTTTCTTTTTGAACATATATTCTGCATCCACAGAACCCCCTCCCTCGACAATGGGTGCAGAGAAGAACTAGGACATTCACCCACAGAACTCAATATATTAAAAATAAATCTGATTCTGGTCAATCAGTAAAAACATTCTCCAGTGAAAAAATAAAACCCTACAAAAATCATTGAGGATCTACAGAGCAAATCTACCATACCATACCAGCACCAGCTTCCAAAACTCATATAACAAGGAGCCTACGCAGAAAAAAAGCAACACTGTAAATATTGTAGTGGATCCTAGAACAACCATGCATCTATTTAAAAAGCTGATTACTACAGTACAGATCCCTATGTACAAAGTCCATGTTAACAGAACACCAGAGAAACAGAAATGCATTTCCCCAAGCTGTACAAAATATAAAGATAGCGCAATGTCCAATCACTAAACTGAAAATAATTTTTTTTCTACCTTTGTTGTCTGACCATTTTATTCTCTGATCATGCTGGTCCTAATCTGAAGTTTCTGCTTTCCTCTGTCTTCCCTTAGCTCTCTTTCTATGCTCTCTAGGCCATCTGCCATTTCTAGTCTTCCCTTTTGTTTTCTTCACTTCCTTCCATTTTGGATAGTGATCTTTTCTTTTCACGTTTCTTTCACTTATTTTTTTCTCTCTGTCTGTTCAGATTTCACTACTACTTCTTATTATCCAGTCCTCAGTCCCCCTCTTTTTTACTCCATCTACCTACCACTTTTCAACCCTCACCCAAGTCCTCCCATTCCCAACGTCTTCTTTTCTGGTCCATTATTCCCCAATGTTTCACACTCTCTCTCTCTCCTCCCCACACCCCTACCCAATGTCTCTCCGTCTCTCACTTTCTCTTTCCCTCCATCCAGTATCTCCGCACTCCCTCTCGCCCCCTATCTTTCTGTGTCCCCCTTCTACCATCCTATCCCATGTCCAGCATATCTCCCTCTCCATTCCTATGCCACTATGTCCAGTATCTCCCTCTCCATTCCTATGCCAATATGTCCAGTATCTCCCTCTCCATTCCTATTCCACTATGTCCAGTATCTCCCTCTCCATTCCTATTCCACTATGTCCAGTATCTCCCTCTCCATTCCTATGCCACTATGTCCAGTATCCCCCTCTCCATTCCTATGCCACTATGTCCAATATCTCCCTCTCCATTCCTATTCCACTATGTCCAATATCTCCCTCTCCATTCCTATTCCACTATGTCCAGTATCTCCCTCTCCATTCCTATGCCACTATGTCCAGTATCTCCCTCTCCATTCCTATGCCACTATGTCCAGTATCTCCCTCTCCATTCCTATGCCACTATGTCCAGTATCTCCCTCTCCATTCCTATTCCACTATGTCCAGTATCTCCCTCTCCATTCTATCCCAGCTCCTCCCTATTACTCCCATGACCAGTATATCTTTCTCCCTACTACCCCATGTCCTTCATTCCCCCCCATTACTACCGTGTCCAGCATCTTCCCTCTGTCTCCTTCTGTTCCTCCCCCCCCCCATGTCCAGCATCTTCGCATATAGTCTCCCTATAACCCCGTGTTCAGCAGCACCACTCCATCTCAAAAATCTCCCCTCCTTGCTTTCCTATGCCCCCTTTCCAAATCCAGTATCTCCCTTCATCTCCCTAGCCTCCCACCATAGGTCTAGTATGTCCCCTCTGCCTTCCTGTTCCTCTCCCCATCCAAAATCTCTTCTCTATCTCCCTGTGCCCCTGAATGTTCAGCATTTCTGCTCCACCTCCCAATGCCCCCCCCCCTCCCATGTCTGGCATTTCCACTGTTTTCTTGTAACTCCCCACCCCATTGTCCAGCATCTGTGTCCAAAGAGGCAGATCCTACCCATGGGACAAGCTGCTCCCACATGCAGAAGTAGCACAAGGCTGCAGTCGCGACCTGGAGATGTGAATCCACCAGTGGGACATGCTGCTTCTGCAGGCAGGATCTGCGTCTCTAGGCCACGATCTGTGCTGCCTTCTGCCCCTAGTAACAGCATGTCCCACAGGCAGGTTTCATCTCTCTAGGCCTTGCATTGCTTTCTGCCCACAGGAGAAGCATGCCCCGTGGGCAGGATCTGCTTCTCTGGGGCAATCTTATGCTGCCTTGTGCCCAGCGCCATGCTTATCATCCTATGCGGAGGCAGCAGCAGAGATGGCGGAGGAAAGGATCAGCAGTAAGGCAGCAGGCGGCTAGCAATGGTGCCCCTCTGATCTCTATGCCCTCCCCCCCCCCCGCCATGTCCCCCTGCTGTGCTCACTGGGCTTACTGCCTAGCGCCATCCCTGCCTCTGGGACACCTTATCTCTAGATCTGCAGCAGGAGTCTTACAAATTCAAAAAAAATCTTAAAACTGTCTGTTTTAGAGCAATGGACGGGTTCCAGGGATTCTGGGAATGAGAAATTGCTACCCTTTGTTGGTTTGTTAGTATATGTGATTGTTCCTCATAGCTTTGTAAACCACCTAGAAAGAACCTTGGCTCAAATGGTGGTACAGAAGAACTGGGAAATAAAATAAGGGGTTATTTTAGAAGCCTTATTTGTATTTTTAATGTGGCTATTGCAGCAGAAAAAACATGTAAGATGCAGCCACATTTAAAATGCAGTCTAAGAAAGACCAGGGTTGAAACATTGTTGGCCTGCATATGCCCTTATATAAACATTTGTACAGGAGGCATTCTAAGGGCATTTTGGGACACAGCCAGGTGTCGCTCCTTCTTAGGTCAGGCCCGATCTCTCCTGTAATCCTCCTGGCTCAATCTGCTCATGAGAAGAGTCCATCAAGCATAGAAACATAGAAACATGACGACAGAAAAAGACCACATGGCCTATCCAGTCTGCCCTTCCATATCAACAACTACAACAGTCCCCTTTTTTCCTTTACAGATCCTTCGTGTTGGTCCCATGCTTTTTTGAGTTCAGATACTGTCCTCATCTCCACCACCTCCACTGGGAGACTATTCCACGGATCCACTACGCTTTCCGTAAAGAAATATTTCTGCATATCACTCCTGAATCTATTCCCTTTCACTTTTATCCCATGTCACCTGGTAGCAGAGCTTGTTTTCAATTGCATTTATGCCACGGAGGTATTTAAACGTCTCAGTCATATCTCCCCTATCCCGTCTTTCCTCTAAGGTGTACATATTAAGATCCTTAAGTCTGTCCTCATATGGTTTACAAAGAAGACCACTAACCATTTTAGTAGCCACCCTCTGCACCAAATCCAGCCTGTTTATATCATTTTGAAGGTGCAGTCTCCAGAATTGCACAGAATACTCCAAATGAGGTCGCAACAGAGACTTATACAGAGACATTATCACCTCCTTTTTTCTGCTGAATATTCCTCTCCCTATACACTCAAGCATCCCTCTGGCTTTCGCAGTCGCCTTTTCTACCCGTTTAGCTACTTTAAGATCAGACGCAATTAAGCCTAGATCCCGCTTTCTTTTGTGGAGAGAAGTATCTCACCCCCTACACGGTACAGCTTCTTTGGATTTTTGCAGCCAAAATGCATAACCCTGCAGTTTTTAGCATCACATTTCAATTGCCAAATTTTCAACTATTCTTCAAGCTTAGCGAGATCCCTCCTCATGTTATCAATTTCTTCCTGTGTGTCTTCTCTATTGCAGATTTTGGTAACATCTGCAAACAAGCAAACCTTACCCACCAGCCCCTCTGCAATATCATTAACAAAGATGTTAAACAGAATCAGACCAAGGACAGATTCCCGCAGCGCACCACTGGTAATTTCTTTCTCCTCAGAGTGAGGTCCATTTACCTGTTCCCTTTGTTGCCTCCCACTCAACCAATTTCTAACCCAATCAGTAACATTAGAGTTGTTAATAAATCGCCAGTGTCAAAGGCTTTACTGAAATCTAAATACACCACATCTAGGGCTCTCCCTCGGACCTACTTCCTGGTCACTCAGCCAAAGAAATCAATCAGATTTGTCTGACAAGACCTGCCTCTGGTGAATCCATGCTGCCTTGGATCATGCAATCCACTGGACTCCAGAAATTTCACTATTCTCTCCTTTAGTAGCCTTTTTAATAATTTATTAACTACAGAAGTTAGACTAACTGGCCTGTAGTTCTCAATGTCATCCTTACATCTGCTTTTGTGTATAGGGACCACATGTGCCTTTCTCAAGTCCTCTGGCAGGGAGGTCTATCTCCGGGGTTCCCCTATACTTTAGGGTGAAAGATCCAATAATCTCAAGGTGCACGTTTGGTGGGATCACTTCACACAATAGGGTCTTCCCCCTCCCCCGTGGGTCATCTGTTCCCTCACTGGGTCCTCCTTGGCAACCCAGATGTAGATGATATGTAAATTAAGTAGGAAATATGCAAAAGTGTCTTCCCATCATCCTTCATATCAATCAAATATCCACATTAAATCTCACTGTAAAATCCCCTCCCCCATCCTGGCTCAACCAGGATGCGTCCCAGGTGTTAAATTACCTGGACACCCTGCCACCTTCCATGTAGCTTCTGATTGCTACATCCACCCGAAATCTGATGGGCTGTATATCGGTTGAATATCTATGGGGGTCTACTCAGTGGTTTGCTCTTCAACTCCCAGGTCCATCTTCTTCTCTTAAGGGTCCACCTCCATCTGCCTCTCAACTCTGGTGTGGTTGGGGGGGTAGGACCCTGGGTTTTCTAGGTGGGGAGGGGACAATAGTTCAAACCGTATCCTGGTCCCTTCCCAGACTCACGGCTGTTTTCAGATGCTGTTCCAAGGGGACCCACCCAAAGGGTCTTGTACATCTAGTGCTGGGAATAGCTGGGGTCCCTTGGGACTCTGGGTGTGATGGGATGTAGACAGTGTCACACCTGGGCAGGGCAAATATTTACATGTGTATCTCTAATTTCATATAGAGGATGCATGTGTATTACTGGAATTGCCTACATGTGGTAAGGACAGAATTTCTAAAAAGTGTTCCTTTTGGCACTCCTCTTAAGCCCCCCAAGTTTTGATTTTCCCCTCCAAATTGAAATGCTATGAAGATACAGCCTTATATAGTCCCTTAGCAGCATCTAAATATCTAGGTTTCTGCAGTGCCAAGATATACATGTATGTTCTGATATTTGCACATGCAATGTTTTAAAATGCTGAATTTACATGTGTATGTTTGCAAGGGTTTCCCTGTCCATTTTTTGCATGTGCATCTTTGCAAGACCACTCTTCCAGTTGCACATGGATATGCATTTTAGAAAGATCTTCACCCTCAGCATAACGTCAGAACTGTAGACATGGTGACTCCACCTCTGTATTAGGATCCCCCTGTCCTCTCTAAAATGTGCCTTTAAATAAATAAAATATGCTACTTGCATGGAGATGAAATTATGGCATTACTCACAGCAAGTCCTCTAGCCAATAGCACATATAAACACATCTTAGCAAATATATATCCTGAATATCTTCTATTTATTTTAGTCAGTCTTATCCATTCTACATGGTTTCCAGTGTCTACTTATCCCAGTTCTTGCTTATTGTCTCTACTAGGTCAATTTCAGATGTTTTAAACATTCTTCTGGCTTGACTTATTCTATTCTAGCAGTCATACTGGTTTCACAGCAATTAGTTTTGAGTAGCTTAAACTCAGTTCAACATTTTTAAAATGAAGGAGTATAGCCTAAGGCAGGGGTGGGCAATTCTGGTGCTGGAGGGCCGCAGACCAGTCAGGTTTTCATGATGTTCCTAACGAATATTCATGAGATCTATTTGCATCCACTGCCTTCCATTGTATGGAAATAGGTCCATAAATATTCATTAGGGACATCATGAAAACCTGGCTGGTCTGCGGCCCTCCAGGACCAGAATTGGCCACCCCTGGCCTAAGGCCTTCCCCCCCCCCCTTTCCCCCCCCCCCAGAAAGCAAACAAGGAATACATAATTTTTGACACATTTCATGCTAGCATGAGTGCCTGTTAATGAAGCTTTGTCCATCTATCCACACATGTGTCTGTCCATGGAGAAACAGACACAGATACACAGACAGACACGGGGCCAGGCCAATCACTAGGCAAAGTAGGTGGCCGATTAAGGTAGCAGCTTCTGGAGGGAGCAAAAAACATGGCATTCAAAGCTAAATTGATTCTGACAACCATGTGGGGCATAAGGCTTGAGGTCTGTCTAGGGTGCCAACATCTTGAACCAACTCTGAGGCTGGTCCTGCAGATACACACACACGCAAACACACACAAAGGGAGCAGAAGCCAAGAGCAACCAGGAAGCAGGAAATGAAACAAAGGAGTGGCCAGTCCCAGCTACCAGAAGATGTGATAGCTCATTGATAGTGAAGAGTAGTGGGGAGGCCAGGCTCCACCATTTGAAGATGCAACAGCCCTCTAGGGAAGTGGAAGGGAGGCCAGAGCCTTCTACCTTGATAAACTGTGGCCTGGCAGTGGCAGGAGATGAAATCCCCACTCCTCTAACTTGGAAGGCAGGACCAGAGATGTAGACCCCTGGATTCCTCCCAGCAGCATTGAGTTGGTTGGAAGATGCATCAGGTGACTGGAGGCAGCAGAGCAGTGAGAAGACCTGGGGGGTGGGGAGGGAAGAGAGAAAAAAAGTGCAGGAAGATTTGAGAGAAGTGTGGCCATAACCCCTTCAAAACTCCATCCTCCAAATCGTAACCGAGAAAGTCAAAGCACCCTCCCATACTAATTAGGTACTAAGAGGGGGAGAGGAGAAGAAGCACATCAGGCCATGACCTCCTATACTGTCCAGGGTTGACTATCACTGCGAATTTCTTGGTCCCCAGGTGGAAAAGGAGGAGGATGAAGTCTGACATGCTGCCATTCTTTTCCTTTTGTGCTTACTGCCCAAATAGTTGGGAGACAGGAAATCTGTTCAAGATGGGACAGAGAGGTATGGAATAAGAATGTATCTAGGACACTCACCAGCCCCCTGAGCCAGTTCGGACCTCCAGTCTTCCATAGCAATTCCACAGGAGCTGGCCAATTCCATGAGAAGTAGTTGATTTTGTTACTCAAAGTGAATATGCATACTATCTCTAACCTATTGTCGGAATAAACTGGTTCTAATGTAACTTCCATGAACAAATCAACATTTCCTACCTACATAAAATCAATAAAGTGCTACCTCATCTCCATTCTAGATAGTACTTAAAGAACTGATTTTCCAACTGCAGAATCAGCCAATAAGGGACTATTGCACCTTTAGCACAGGCCTAAAACATCTCCACCTCTACAGAAATTGTGACGCCCTACTGAATGCCCAGTTAAAATGCTAATAGCCCCTTTCACTAAAATAATCTTAGCCACTTCCCCAACGACTTATTTTCAATAAATCCCTACAACCTAATTTGATTTCACCTCCACAGAATCAACTTCTTGGTTAATATAGCCAAGGAATCATAGAACACTTGAGGAAGTTGCAACGCCACCTCTCAAAATGAATTTAAATATGAATAATCCTGTTCCCTCACAAGATAAAATGTCCGAATGATATTAAGATCTATCGCAACACTTGCATGGTGCTGCCACATTCTTTTTGTGCTCAGGTGTGACCATATATGTGTATCTGGCACTTAGTTTGGTCCCTGAACAACAGCACATGCATCATATTAATGCAGTCCTGCCATCTTCTGTATAGCTTTAATCAGCAAGCAGCTGCGTTCCACTCAATTCCAAAAATACAATAGACCTGGATATATCAAATGAAGCAAGTAAGAAACCTTTTCTATTGGGTAAAAACAAAGGAGAAATGCACGTTAGAAAAAGCTAGGCATGGATCTATTGTTTTTAGATACTATTTATTACCGCTGCATGTTCCTTTTGAGGCCTAATTAAAAAGATTAATAACGTAAGAGTCTTTCAGTGAGACAAATGGATACTTTCAGGCTTTTGTGTGTTGAATTTTCTAAAGCAAATATGAAAGCTTTTAACCCTCATCCTAAAATAAATGCGGGAAAAATGAATTTGCTGTGAGCAGGTAGTGATACTGTGTTTCCAAACGAAGATCCTGTTTTAGCAGGAATACAGTTCCACTACTTAAAATTCTAAGAGGGTAATTTCATAAGAGGGTACCTAGTTTAAGGGTGCAAGTAGGGGCCTTCTTAGGTGCTACATTATAAAGACACATAGGTACATACAAGTCTTCATAAAATACTAGCATAAGAAGTGGAGATCATGCCTTAAATTCAGGCATGGACGTTTACGCGTAGTCGACGGCAGGTGTAAATGAAGGCACATAAAGTTAGCAAGTATGCACGTAGATTAAGGCTTTTCATAATCAACAGCCATAACTTCACCTATGCCTCACCCAGACCATGCCCTGGACACACCTACTGGCAATATGCTGATTGGTATTTTAGAAGAGGACACCTACATACAAAAATAACTAAAAATGTAACCCCAAAAGGTACTGAGTGTGATTCTAGACCCAGCTCCTACCATGGATGCCCACGTTAGTAACATTGTGAGGACAACATTTTACAAATTGTGACGTATAAGGTGATTCTGCTAGATATGGCTTTGTCCAGGCTCTGATTTTGTTGAAGTTAGATTATTGCAATATCCTCTATCTGCGGATATCTGACAAAGCTTTTCATTTAAAATAAATCAGAGTATAGATTAGCATAGAAAGTAAAACAGAATAATCACTGAAAAACGTGTTTATAGAGAGCTTTTTATTTAAATCAAATCGGAGTATAGCTTAGCATACAAGTAGAATAAATGGTCTCAGAGTAGAAAGAAAAAACATTTCTATTGATCTTTACAAAGAAGAGGCCTTCCAGTTAGGAGGCAAAAGATCTGTAAAGCAGTCTTAAATAGGTGTTAAAGCCAACTGACAGATCAAAGTGGCAATTTGAAAGGCGCCCTCTATCAAACCAAGGGCTGTGTGAATCACCCAAGAAATTGGTAAGACTTTACCTTAGAAGAACAAGTCAGAGCACTGTGTAGAAAGCCAGCTTTTATTAAGTCTACTTTCCCTCCCACGCACCCTGACTCCCACCCATTACAGGGATAATCTTAGCTTTATAAGCTCTTAAACCTATTACAGGGAAAGAGGTGCCCATATTCAATTTCAAGTATGACTAGTTATCCTCATCAGGAATAGGTGAATTAAGGACCTGAGATTAATTAATCTTGAGGTGAATAAAGTCCATTAAATGCACTAGGTATAGTTGTATTACTATAAGTATCCCCAGCAAACTTAAGTAAGCAAATGATTTAAATACCTAAACAAAATCTTAAAACTAAGATGCAGATAGCAGTCCAACAGCAAGATAGGGGCTTTCCAATCTTTTACATTGAGTGTCACATGTATGATTTTTTTCCTAGTTTGTGAGGGGTCTTACGTGTGCAAGGAGCTCTTTGCTCTCAGGGAATGAGTCCGATCTCTGCAGACTAGAGTAGTAGACTTGGATGACATAAGGAAGACAGAGAGGTATATAGACGAGACCCAAAGGAACACAATACTGAAGTCCCACCTCCAGTCTGACAGCCTCCTTGTTGCCACAGAAGAGTGAGGTCATGGGACAGGAGAGCATCACCCTGGAGTGGCAGGAAGTGATCCTGTAGCTAAGGTAGCTAGAACCTATTCGGCAGGTGATGGGAAAACCCTCTCACACTGGATCATGTGCCCATGAAGGAAGGGTTAGGACAGTCGTTACAGTTGGTAATTCAATCAGTAGGCATGTAGCTAGCTGGGTGGCTGGTGGATGTGAGGATCGCCTGGTAACATGCCTGCCTCGTGCGAAGATAGTGTATTTCATGCGCCACATAGATAAGATTTTAAATAGTGCTGGGGAGGCATCTGCAGTCTTGGTACATGTTGATACTAATGACATAGGAAAGTGTTCAAGGGAGGTTCTGGAGGCCAAATTTAAGCTTTTAGGTAGGAAGTTGAAATCCAGAACTTCCAGGGTAGCATTCTCAGAAATGCTTCAAGTTCCACATGCAGAACCCAAAAAGCAGGCAGAGCTCCAGGGTCTCAATGTGTGAATGAGACGATGGTGGAAGGAATAGGGTTTTGGATTTGTTAGGACCTGGGCAACATTCTGGGGAAAGAAGGGACTTTCTAAAGGGATGGGCTCAACCTTAACAGGAATGGAACCAGGCTGCTGGCATTAACCTTTAAAAAGGAGACAGAGGGGACCTGTTATGAGGGTGAGAGGAGGTGTGCTTGACTGCCCGACCATCAGCATTTGGACTGCCTAACTCACATAGGTGTGCTGAGGAAGGAGCCTTCTCGGGAGTCTCTGAACCAACAGGGGGGGGGGGGGGCAGCCTTCATGGAAGGACCCCCTCCGGGACTGCTTAAAACTTACTGCAAAGTATTTATTCCCCAGACCTGTTCTGAGGATGAGCGGAGGTGTGCTTGACTGCCCAACCATCGGCATTTGGACTGCCTAACTCATATTGTTGTGCTGAGGAGGGAACCTTCCCGGGAGTCACTGGATCGGCATGGAGGGGCAACCTTGGTGGAAGGACCCCCTCCGGGACTGCTTAAATTCATTCTGCTCTGATTTGCGATGGCGGAACACGATCGCAGGGCACAATCTGAAGGGGCACATGTAAAGGGGCTCACAGACCACTTTGGCGCCCCTTCGGAGATACAAAAGCAATACTATAATCATGTTAGTTTGCTTCTTGATTTCTTTCTTAGTTTGTTTCCTTGATTTGTATGATAATCTGTTAATGGGGAAGTGTAAGAAGGAGGGAACTATAGTAAGCAGTGCTGTCGGAAGTTGTGAAGGCTGGTCTGATGGACCACAACCTAGTTCCTGTTCCTTCGCAGTCTTCACCTGATGTGGTCTGTCAGACGACTGCCTGGGTGAGAATCTTCACAGTCTTGACAAGTGCATATCTCTATATGATTTGCAAGGTATTGTGGACAATGTAGTTCATTCACACCAGACACAGCTGCTGACAATAATTTAGTTGTGCTCTTGGGTAAAGCCAATAAGATATTTATTTATGGGGTTATTTCTCCCAACACAGATATGCTTGGTAGCACATAAATTAGGTAACTTGCTTTCAGTGTTAACTTGGAAAAACAAAGTCAAAATCAGGAAAACAACAAATGAAAAGCCACAAAGCAAGAAACAAAACTGTTACTTTTTGATTAACTTCTGATTACTTCCCACACAGATTCAGAAATGATTCTCTCCTAGCTCACAAGCAATTAGGTAAGGCTTAATTGCTAGCAGTCACCAGCTGAAACCCCTTAGCTGGCTTGCCTTCCACTGTGTGGGTCAAATCCTGCTTCAGGAGCTTTTCTGAGTAGATTAAAGAACAAATTTGTATTTCTTTGTGATGGTTGCTGTACTTTATAACAGAAAGTTACCAACGGAGTTTAGATAGAGAGCAGTCCATATAAATAGGATCTTCATCTGCAATCATACCCCCATCTTCAACAAGCATAGGTTCAATATCAGGGATTGGCACAGATGAATCTCTCAATGGAGCACTTTCAGGAGAATACTTGTTTCCCTGCTGTCTTTCAAGGTTATAGCTAGGGCATAGATCAGTGTTCATACCCCAACTGAAAGAGAAATACAAGACATCATTCTGAACATAAACACCACCACGGCACCAAACGACCCATGTCCAGCATTCTGGATAAAAACCCTACGTACTGAACTCAGCACCTTCTTGACTAAACTGATCGGTACCTCATTCCAGACAGGCATCTTCCCCCGAAGTCTAAAACAAACTTCAATCAGACCACTGCTCAAGAACAATAAACTGGATCCCACAAAGATGGACTCATACAGACCCATCTCCAGTATACCGCTTCTAGCTAAAATCTCAGAGAAAATAGTACACCGTCAACTGAGCCAACATATCGAAGATAATTCACCCCTCGATCCCTGCCAGCACGGGTTTCGCGAGCAACATGGTGTAGAAACCTTGCTCACAATTCTACTCAGCACTCTGATAACAGGGATAGATAACGCCAAACAAGGATTTGCCCTCATCTTTCTCGACATTGCAGCGGCTTTTGACTCCGTCAGTCATGATCTACTTCTGGCCCGCCTGGTCGAAAAGGGAATCCACGGCACCGCCCTCGCATGGTGTACCTCATACCTACATGACAGATGGCAACACGTCCGCTCCGGTACCTCAACCTCCACCCCATTCCCATTAAAGAAGGGTGTCCCTCAAGGTTCCTCACTCTCTACCCTATTCTTTAACGTCTATATGCAGCCTATCTGCTCCATCATCAGGTCCTTTGGTATAAACTGCCTAATCTATGCCGATGATGTCCTCATGTTCACCCCAATACATACTGATCACCCAGACCTATCCCGATTATCCTCATGTTTCAACGCAGTCACAGACTGGCTACACTCGCAGAAGCTCAAAATCAACCTTAAAAAGACGGATGTACTTTTCATCAGCAGAGATCAAGAATTTACCCCGCCACCTTCACTGAAAGTACGTGACGCCGAACTTCTCACAAAGTCAACGATCCGTTACCTTGGAGTAACGCTCGACCAACATCTCAACTTAAACGCCCAGATAAGCAACATCTCAAAAGCTATTCTCTCACTTGGTTTGCAGCTTGTCGTGCTGTGAGGGCTTGCGTGCATCAGTGATGCTGAGAGCTAAACTATCGGTAGATTAACTACTGGCAGGGTCTCCCAAGATGGACAGGTCTCAGCTGAGGTGCCAGACCAAGACAAACCACCCATCTGGGCAGCAGCAGAATGGGATAGTGTTGACGGCGGAGGATCACATTTCTGTGACAACGGCAACAACACCAAACTTAAACTGCGCGGAAGGAAGGCCCGGCAATCTACTTCTGTATCTTGCCATGAAAACCCAATGGATAGTTACAACAAAACAAATTGTGCTATGGTGCTTGAAGATGAGACTCCCAGGTCGGAAGGCACTCAACTAGCTACTGGGGAAGAGCTGAAGACTTTTCAGAGTAAAGCCAGCATTTATGATGTGGTTGGATCAAAGCCCTCGGGAAGTCTGACTGCTGATGTAGCTGCGCATGAAATGAGAGTCAGAAGCTGTAAAGATGTCTTACACATTGGAACATGGAACGTACGAAGCATGAACCAAGGGAAGTTGGAGGTGGTCAAGAATGAAATGGAACGTGTACAACTTGATCTGTTGGGTGTCAGCGAACTGAAATGGACTGGCATCGGGCACTTTGCATCAGATGATCACATGGTCTACTATGCTGGAAATGAAAGACAAAGAAGAAATGGTGTTGCATTTATAATAAAGAAGAAACTTGCAAGAACTGTAATGAAATACAATGCAGTCAGCGAACGCTTAATCTCTATTCGTCTACGAGGATTGCCTATCAACACAACTATAATTCAAGTATATGCCCCAACAACAGCTGCAGAAGAGAATGAAATTGAAGAGTTCTATGAACAAGTACAAGCTGAAATTGACAGAACATGCAAACAGGATATCCTGATAGTCATGGGTGACTGGAACGCAAAAGTTGGCAACAAAGAAGAAGGCAAAGTAGTTGGAAAATATGGACTTGGCAACAGAAATGAAGCTGGAGAAAGATTGATAGAATTCTGCAAGACCAATGATCTATTCATCTCAAACACCTTCTTCCAGCAACACAAGCGGCGACTGTACACATGGACTTCACCCAATGGATTGTATAAAAATCAAATTGACTACATCTGTGGAAGTCAACGATGGAAAAGCTCTGTAACATCAACAAAGACAAAACCTGGAGCTGACTGTGGTACAGATCATCAACTACTAGTATGCAAACTCAAGCTAAAGTTGAAAAAGAGCAAACCACTCATGAATGCAGCAAAATATGACCTTGAGAATATACCACTGGAATTTAAAGACTGCCTGCAAAAATCGATTTGCTGCTTTAGATACAAATGACAGAGCTCCGGAAGAGTTATGGAATGACATCAAGAAGGTTGTGCTAGAAGAAAGCGAGAAGTCTCTACAAAAGGTGAAATAGCAAAAACGGCCAAAATGGATGACGGAAAGAAACTCTGAAAATTGCCCAGAAACGCAGAGAAGCTAAAGCCAAAGGAGAAAGAAAGACAATCGCAGAACTCAACAGAGATTTCCAACGTGCAGCAAGACAGGACAAGGAAAAGTACTACAATGACACTTGCAAGGAAATAGAAGCAGAAACTATTAGAGGAAGAACAAGATCGGCTTTCCTAAAGCTGCGAGAGTTAAAGAAAAAGTTCCAGCCTCGAATTGGAATATTACAAGATGCTCAAGGTTCTATGTTGAATGATGCTGAGAAGATCAAGAAAAGGTGGAAGGAATATACAGAGTTTTTATATGATAAAGATCAAGTGGACCAACAGCCGTTTCAACCTATACCTTATGATCAGGAACCATTGGTGATGAAAGAAGAAGTTGAAGCAGCATTGAAAGCCTTATCAAAGAACAAAGCACCAGGCATTGATAGCATTCCCATAGAAGTATTGCAGCAATCTGATGCAGCTGTTACCGTACTTACAAGGCTCTGCCAAGAAATATGGAAGACAACATCATGGCCAACTGACTGGAAAAGATCTGTGTTTATACCAATACTAAAGAAAGGTGATCCAACTGACTGTGGAAATTATCGCACAATCGCTCTGATCCCACATGCCAGCAAGATTCTACTGAAGATTATTCAAAAGAGACTACAGCCATACCTAGAACAAGAACTACCTGAAGTGCAAGCAGGGTTCAGGAAAGGGCGAGGAACGAGAGACATCATTGCGGATGTGAGATGGATCCTTGAAAAGACTAAAGAATACCAAAAGGATATCTATTTGTGCTTTATCGACTATAGCAAGGCTTTTGACTGTGTAAACCATGAGAAACTCTGGGCCACATTAAGAAGCATGGGTATACCAGAACACCTGATAGTTCTCTTGCGCAATCTGTACATTGATCAAGAAGCAACAGTTCGAACGGAACAAGGAGAAACAGAATGGTTTAAAATAAGCAAAGGTGTAAGACAAGGCTGCATACTTTCCCCCTACCTGTTTAATTTATATGCAGAACAAATCATCAGAGAAGCAGGACTGTATGAAGACAACAGAGGTGTGAAGATTGGTGGAAGACTCATCAACAACCTTCGCTATGCTGATGATACCACATTACTAGCTGAAAGTGAAGATGATCTGAAACATTTGCTTCTCACAATCAAAAAACATAGTCTCAAAATGGGCCTGCACCTTAATGTAAAGAAGACAAAGATCATGACAACTGGCATAATCAACAGGTTCATCGTTGAAGGAGAAGAAATTGAAATCGTGAACAACTTTAACCTACTTGGATCAACTATCAATAAAGAAGCAACAAGCAGTCAAGAAATCAGACGACGCATTGCTCTTGGCAGAATGGCTATGAAAGACCTAGATAAGATTCTCAAGAGCAGAGATGTCTCTCTCCATACAAAGATTCGACTTGTTCAAGCCATGGTATTTTCAATAACATCATATGGATGTGAAAGCTGGACAGTGAAAAAGACAGACAGGAAGAAAATTGATGCCTTTGAATTATGGTGCTGGCGGCGAATACTGTGTTTACCATGGACTGCCCGAAGAACAAACCAGTCGGTACTAGAGGAGATCAAACCTAAGCTTTCTTTAGAAGCTCAGATGACAAGACTTCGACTTTCATACTTTGGACACATCATGCGAAGAGAGAGATCATTAGAGAAAGACATCATGCTTGGCAAGATAGAAGGTCAACGCAAAAGAGGAAGGCCAGCAATGAGATGGATCGCTACAATAACAGCAGCTACGGGTACCAGTCTGTCAACAATGAGCCGCCTGACTGAAGACCGAACACAATTTAGGATAGCTATCCAGAGGGTCGCCCTGAGTCGACTCCGACTCGACGGCACTTAACAACAACAACAACAAAAGCTATTTACCACAAGATCCGTATGTTACGTAACATCAGACCTCTACTTGAGCCAGAGGACTTTCGAACAGTCTTTCAGTCACTGGTGATGCCCCATTTCGACTATGCGAACTCCATTCTCCACGGCCTTCCGAAGTGCACTCTTCAACCGCTGCAGCTAGCAATGAACACTGCAGCCCGAACCCTTCACCAAGCCTCTAGAAGGGAGCACATTACCCCCATCCTGAAAACGCTACATTGGCTCCCAGTACGCCATAGGATCACCTTCAAAATCTTAACAATAACTTTCAAAGCCATCAACAAATGTAGCCAGCGCCCTTTCTGAACTTATTCAACTCACTCCACCCAACAGACTGAGAAGATCCGCCGCCACCAACTCCCTAATACTCCCGAAACCCATCACCAAATGTACGAAAACCACCAGAGACCGCGCCTTTGCGCTATCAGCACCTTCATGCTGGAACAACCTACCAACCAACATCCGTGCCATAAACAACCTTCACCAATTCAGAAAGGCTTTGAAGCACTACCTCTTCCTGCAATGCTTCCCCAACTTAGAAGACATTACGTAGCCACACCTCATCCCTACCTACCATCCATCCAATCGCCCTCTCCGACCCTCCGTCCCTCCTCTCCCGGTTAATCACCTGACCAACCTTAACTCTACACCTCACAATGGCTTTTAAATACATGCATAGATAGATCGAAGAGTGATGTACATAGTTTGACATGTTCTTCAAGTTCAAATTCCTGTTTATTGTAAGTCCAATGTAGTTTTCCCACACTGGACATTTGTGTTACATGTGAACCGCGCTGATGTAAATAGTGCGGTATATAAAAAATGTTAAATAAATAAATAAATAAATAAAATACCTGAGCTTCCATTGCTGCTAGAGTTCCTCTCTATATAGCCTGGCCAGTATGTAGTCCAGTTCTTATGTCCAGCCTTCCAATCCAGATCCCTGGACACTGGATCTCTCTTCACATACCTTCTGGCACAGGTCTTAGGGTCCCTTCCACGTGCAGCCGTCTCCCTCACAGTTAGCCTCTGGTGATTCCTAGCTCTGCAGCAACATTCCTCTGGCTTTCCCCAGTCCAATGGTGTATGCTGGCCCTTGGAATACCTCCCAGTATACGTACTGCTTTGGACTCTTCTAGACCTCTCAAAGGCTTTTCTCTTCCTTCTTCCAAAGGGTCTCTTTCCTCTCTGTCCGTCCGGTTTGGCTTCTGCTTCTGATGATCCTTCAGATGAAACTGATGATCAAACTCAAGCTGATTCTCAGGATACTGAGGACAATTCTCTGGATATCCAAGGTGATCATGAAGATGGTCATCTGTAGAATAAACTCTATTCTTATTCTGCTTAGATGAGTGATCCTCCCTAACACAGCGCAGCTGTGCTGAATCAGGCCCTGCCCTTTGAGATGGGTGCTTAGGGATTACCTCATAGCCCTCCTGATTGAACACACGTTTCCTCACTTCAGCTCCTCTAATGGCTGTTGGAAACCTGGTGCATTCTGGGACTGGTAGTCTTTTATGGCAAAATTCTGTTTTCATATTTCTACCAGAACTGACAGGTTGCTTGTTCAGAGTCACTTCACCTTTTCTATAGCTCCTTCCTGAGCTATGATAAGCTTCCTTATCACAGGTCTCGCTTAGGTCTGGTGGTCTGGCCCCTATGATGTCATCTACATTTACTGATCTGGCATCTCCGGGTAAGCAGTTATTGGATTCTGATGAAATTTCTTTTCCTACACCTGTGTTTCAAGGCAGGTCTGAACCTGGTAGTGAGCTTCAGACCCTTCCCTCTGAGGGGGATATCACCCTTAAGGATATCTGGGGTGCTATTAGGGCCTTACACCTTAAACAGGGTTCAACTGTTTCCTCTTTATGTGTTTTTCCAGGACATCTCTAGTTGCCTGCAAGCTATGGATAAAAACATTTCCTTAACTAATCAGGTAGTGTCCAGAGTGGAGTCTCAGCTTCCTCCAATACAGAAATTTTATGCTGCACAAATTTCTTATTCTTTAATGTTGCATGCTAAATTGGAGGTGCTGGAAAACTCCACTCGGGCCCACAACTTGAGGTTTTTTAAATTTCCCTCAGACACATTTATTATCCCCGGATATATTATTAAAAAAATATTTTTGGGAAGTTTTGTGTTTTTCTGAGATCATGGATTATTCTATTGCATATTATTTACCTACTCGGCAAAGGGCAGTAAATCCCTCCGAGGGGGGCCCTGATGTTTTGTCACCTTCAATTACTCAGAACCTGGCAGCCTTGACTCACTCCACACCTGCACATAGTTTTTACTGTTCTATGTTTACTGTTTAATATTACCTCTTTGTATATAGTTCTTCAAAGTTCATTGTAATCAGAATATGTACCTATTTTATATGTACTATTCTAGCGGTTGTTATATTGTAAATCATGCTTGATCGTTCAGAAAACGCGGTATAAAAATGTTCAATAAAATAAATAAATAAAAATAAATAAATAACCTCACTGCTTTCCTGGAAGATACCACTGATAATATAGCTCACCACTCCACGATGCTGGCTACCTTCTTATCAGAATCTACTAATTTTAAAGTTCTTAAATCTTTTTTCCAAAAGAAGAATGTCTAATTTTGTGGGCACTGTATAAATATTTTTCCTGATATTTCTCGTAGTATGCAGATCAGGAGGAAGCAATTTCTTAAATTAAAACACAAAGTTTTGGCATTGGGTGCTACTTGTTTTCTTCGTTTCCCCTGCTGGTGTTTGGTCACTTGGCAAGGGAATACCTTTTCCTTTTTCGATGCTTCCCGCTTAGGAAAATGTATAGCCAAAAGAGGAGGGAAGTAAGATGGTTAATGGTTGAAATGATTTATACCTCCTGCATGGCTTTGCCTAATTTCTTGAGAGTTTTCAATATTGATTCTTTAACTTAGAAATGGATCCCTTGATGTGGTCTATTATTCTTATTTCCTATTGTAATATGTTGCTGCTTATGGTTCTTGGTTTCCTATTGGAATTTTTCTTTGCTGTTTCAGTAATTTATGTTAAAATTCTTTAAATATAAAAATAAAATAAAAAGGAGATAGAGCAGCTTTTAAACTAGATAATAGGGGAAAGCTGACAGTCGCCCAAGAGCACATGGTTCAGAAGGGTGTATCCATCATGTTTACTAGCAAAAGATTGAACTTAGGGCATGTCAACAGAGAGGTTCCAATAAAAACAAAAGTAACCCAAATGCCTTGAGTACAGAGCAGACAGAGCTTAAAGATTCCAAATTACACATCTACCGATAACCAGATTAATATGAATAAATACAACCTCTAAAATGCTTGTATGCAAAAGATAGGAGAGTTAGAATATATAGCACTATATGAGAGGTTAGATACAACTGGAATCTCAGAGACCTGGTGGAAAAATGACAACCATTGGGACACTGTGATACCCAAGTACAAATTATATCACAATGACAGAGAAGATCAAATTGGTGGAGGGGTTGCACTCTATTAAGTCACACAGGATTAAAGTTTTGCCAGCCGTATGGGCTGGTTTAACTACTTCAACAATAAGTTCCTCCCTAGCTAATAAGAAATCAATAAGCTGTCTGGATTCAAAGAAAACATAACCTTTCTGCTTATACACCACACAACATTTGGCGGGAAATTTCAGTTGAAAAGTCGCCCCAAGGGCTAAGACCCTGGGGCGAAGAGCCAAAAGGCTTTTCCTTCTCAACTGCGTAGTTGAAGTAGTTAAACCAGCCCATACGGCTGACATGTAAGTCTGTACCTGTACGTTGGTTCTTTTTTTGCTCTTTTGGTATAGGTATATTCTACCTTTGCCTGATGTTATATTGCCTAAGACGCCCCCTTTTTATTTCTTTTTGATTGAGGTCTAAATGATATAGCTGAGATGTTTTCTTTTTTCCTTGTGATCTGTTAATGTTCGCATTTTCTGATATACATCTATCAGTCATTGTTTTCCATCATTCAAGTGTATTTTTACCTGGATGTAATATTGTATAATGTTATAAATAAAAAATTAAAAAAAAAAAAAAAAAAAGTTTTGCAGGAAAGAAATACATGGTAGAATCTCTATGGATCGAAATTCCATGTAAAAAGGGGAAGGCAATGGTAGTGGGGTGTACCACCAACCGCCTGGCGAGAACGAACAAATGGATGATGAAATGCTAAAAGAAATCAGGTAAGCTAACAAAAGTTACAACACAGTAATAATAATGGGTGATTTCAATTACCCCAGTATCGACTGGGTCAGTATCACAGCAGGACATGACTGCTTCTTAGAGCACCTGGTTCATGAACCGACAAGAGAGGAAGCCATTTTGGACAGAGTCTTTAGTGGAACACAAGATCTGGTTCAAGAGATAAGGGTGATGGGGCCACTTGGAAATAGTGATCAGAGCATGATCACATTTGATTTAATAAATAGAGGAAGGAAGACAAGGAAATCTACAGTATTACCTTTTAACTTTCAAAAGGGAGACTATGATAAAATGAGGAAAATAGTTAAGAAAAAACTAAAAGGAGCAGTTGCAAAGGTTAAAGATTTACATCAAGCATGGGTGTTGTTTAAAAATACTGTCTTGGAAGCCCAGACCAGCTGTACTCCATGCATTAAGAAAAGTGGAAGAAGTCCAAAAAACTGCCAGCATGGTCTAAAGGTGAGGTTAGAGAGGCTGCTGTAGCCAAAAACGCATCATTCAGGAAATGGAAAAAGGAGCCAAATGACAAAAACTGGAAACAAACACTGGTAAGTTAGATGCAAGGCAGGCAAAGAGAATTTGAAAAAGAGCTTGCAAAAACATACAATAAAAAAACTTTTTCAAGTACATTTGTAGCAAAAATTGGCCGCTTTGACCCGGTGAAAAGCGGGATATAAATACAGTTAAATAAATAAATAAACTGTTGGAAATAGGATACTGGGCTTGGTGGACCTTGGTCTGACCTATATGACATATATTATGTTCTTATATTCTGTTATTTAGAATAAAAATGCTGTAAAAATTGGCAAATGCCATCAAGTCAATGCTGATTCCTGCAACCCAGCAGCCCTTGGGTTTTCTTGGCAAGGTATGTCTGGAAGTTGACTGGCAGGCCTTTTCTTCCAAGTCAATGGAGAGTAAAGTGACCGGGCCAAAGTTGCAAGGAGAGCCAGTGGGAATCAAACCCCGATTTCTTGGGTACTAGGCTGTTCTTCTAACTACTAAGCTACTCCTCTACTCATATAGAATAGGACTGCCAAATTAATTCTGAAAGAACCTAAATGGGAACTATCAACCTCTGACAAAGTTACACTGGCTGTCCATTCAAGCCAGAATTTTGTTTAAACTTTTGGGTTTCGTTTTTAAAATTGCATATGGATAGGCCCCTGCTTTCATCACTTGGCACCTGCTTGAATCTTAGGGGCCCTTTTACAAAAGGGCACTAAGCAGTTAGAGTGAGTTTACAGCACACGGCAACTGTTAACATGGGGCCAGCTCAGTTAGCATGTCCTGATTTCTGCAATAACCGTGTTTTGTGTGTTGGGGTGGTAAGTCGGAGGTTAGAGGTGGAGAGTGGGTGGGGTGCACAGCCGGCCCATCCATTGAGCAAGAATGGCTTTTGCACAGGGCCCCGCGTTTCAGGGGGCCCTGTGCCAGCCCGTCCATTGAGCAAGAATGTATTTTGCACAGGGCCCCGCGTTTCAGGGGGCCCCACACAATAAACATTCTACATCAGCCCAAGTAGATTAAAAAAAAAATGGCTGCTGCTACCGCTGCCGCCATGGCAGCAGCAGAATCAAGTGTCCCGCTGCGTGGCCCCCCTGCCCGGCAGAGCCTCCCTGCAGCATCAGCTCCCGAGTCCCAAAGCGTGGGCTTTAATTCAGAGCCGCGAAGGGAGAGCTTCTCTGACCTCTCGCAGCTCTGTTAAGCCCGCCGGGGCTGATAGGAAATCCCATCAGCCCTGGCGGGATTAACAGAGCCGCGAGAAAGGGAAACTCTCATGGCTCTGAAAGCCCGTGCTTTCGGATTAAGGAGTTGATGCTGCAGGGAGGCTCTGCCAGGCAGGGGGGGGCCCTGCAGCGGGACGCTTGATTCTGCCAATGCCACGCCGGCAGCAGCAGCAGCAGCCGCAGCCGGTTTGTTTTTTTTAAATCTACCTGGGCTGATGGGGGGAGAGGGGGTTAGGACTGGTAATGGGCTATGGGGGGCTAAGACTGGAAGTGGGCTGATGGGGGGGGGTTAGGACTAGTAATGGGCTATGGGGGGGGCTAAGACTGGAAGTGGGCTGATGGGAGGGGTTAGGACTAGTAATGGGCTATGGGGGGGGGCTAAGACTGGAAATGGGCTGATGGGGGGGGGGAGTTAGGACTGGCAATGGGCTATGGGGGGGCTAGGACTGGAAATGGCCTGATGGGGGGTTAGTACTGGTAATGGGCTATGGGGGGGCTAAGACTGGAAATGGCTGATGGGGGGGAGTTAGGACTGGTAATGGGCTATGGGGGGGGGGCTAGGACTGGAAATGGCCTGATGGGGGGGTTAGGACTGGTAATGGGCTATGGGGTTGCTAAGACTGGAAATGGGTTGATGGGGGGGTAGGACTAGTAATGGGCTATGGGGGGGCTAGGACTGGAAATGGGCTGATGGGGGGTTAGGACTGGTAATGGGCTGTGGGGGGGGGCTAAAACTGAAAATGGGGTGATGGGAGGTTAGGACTGGAAGTGGGCTGATGGGGGCTTAGGAATGGTAATGGGTTATGGGGGGCTTAGGACTGGTAATGGGCTATGGGGGACTAGGACTGGTAATGGGCTGGGGGGTTGCTAGGACTGGAAATGGGCTGAGTGTAAGGAGAGTTTGAACTGCAAATAGCTGATGGGGAGGGGGCTTGGAATGGAAATGGGCTGTGAGGAGAGTGAGCTAGGACTGGAAATGGGCTGTGGGGGGGGGCTAGGACAGGAAATGGGCTGATGGAGGGGCTAGGATAGGACTGGAAATGGGATGTTGGGGGGTGCTAAGATTGGAAATGGACTGTGGTGTGGGCTTGGATTGAAATGGACTCATTGAGGTGCTAGAACTGGAAGTAGGCTCATGAGAGGCTTGGATTGGAAATGGGATGTGGAGGGGAGCTAGGATTTGACATGGGCTGATGGTGGGGCTAGGAAAGGACCAGAAATGGGCTGATCGGGGGCTGGGATTGGAAATGAGCTGATGGAAGGACTCGGATAGGACTGGAAATTGATGGGGGAGCTAGGACTGGAAATGGGCTGATGGTGGGGATAGGATAGGATTGGAAATGGGCTTATGGGGGGCTAGGACTGTTAATGGGCTTATGGGGAGCTAGGACTGGAAATGGGCTGATGCGGGGACTAGAAGGGAGCGGATGCTGGGTGGGGCTGGAACTAGAAGGGAGCTGATGTTGGGGGAGGATTAGAATGGGATGGAGCTGGGAGAGTGAAATGGAGAGGGAAAAAATATTTTGTGTTGGAGGGAAGACAAATCTACAATTGGCCGGATATTGGGAGAGTAAGTGGGGATTGAGGATGGAGGGGTAAAATTTGAGTGGATGAAATAGGAATGAGGAAAGAGCAAAAGGAGAAAGATTAGTATGTTAAAGCAGATGTAGAGAGAGAATGGAAAAAAACTAGAAGAGAGAAAAAAGGACAAATCGACAGCAGACAATGGAGAGTAAGCAGAAGACACGAAGAAACCAGAAGAAAGTGGCTGGAGCAATTGCAACTGAAAAAAAATGCACAAAAGATAGAAAAATATCTCTTTATTCTGAATTTATTAACTGGAATATGTCAGCTCTGGGAAATGTGCATCATTAACGTCTGCGCTTTGTTTAGTACAAGAGGAAATTAATTTATAGTTTAATTTCTACAGTATTGTACATTCCAAGTTTGGCTTTTGGGGTTCCCATTTTAATTATTGTCTTCCTGTTTCTAAATTGTGATTCCTTGTTTGGTGATGGTCTATGTTCTCATGTGTAAATGAGCTGAGGTATTCTGTTTATGTAATTCCTATTTGACATTGCCACTTGTTCTCTTTCCCCAGTAGGTCATGTATTGTTATTCTCTGAAATGTATTGGTTTAATATTTGCAGTGTTGCCTTTTGATAGCTAGGGTATTGTGCTTTGTGAGTCCTGGTAGTGCTGGTAGTGGTAGGATACAGTGGGTTTGCTATGGGTTCTAAATGGGTAGTGTTTGTAGTAGTTCCTAATCTGCTTGGCGGTTGGCACTGGATTATAGTAATGTAGTAATCTTTTAGTCTTTATCCATACACTCATTAAGAGGCATGTTTACTAAAAGTTAGTGTATGGTAACATTATGCAAATGAGGCCCCTTATGCAAATGAGGCCCCGCACCCCCCTTGGGCTGCCCCTGGTGGGGTGAGTACCTTGTAGATCTCTTCAGTCTATTTCTAGTAATAAATCAACATACTTCACTTCTAAAAATGTTCATTTTAAGTTTACCTTTGATAAGTTATTTAGCTTTAGGGCAGCTAAGGAAAGGTATGCTCCCAGTTGATATTTGGGAAAATTAAATGTGCTGCCTATGAGGTACTTTACTATTTATTTAATGATGTTTTTTAGGGATGGATGTGCAAAACAATGTTATTGCAATTCCTCCCAATTTAACTGTTTTTAAATGGTGTTTACCTGCTTGTTTGAGTGTTTTGAGATCTAATTTGTATTGTTCTATTTTCTAAGGTGGCTATTTCAGAAGCCCTATCTGTGTACTGACTCTAAAAATGGACATAGAGGGGTCTCTAGAGCCATTTTAGAAGCCAAGGCTAAACAAGGGTTTGGTGGAGGCATGGCTAGTGCGTTCTCAGGAAGTCCCTGCCTGATCTAAGAAATGTCCTAGATGTCCATCTAAGTTTAGATCTCCTCCAGGCACGAATAAGCATAGGGAAAGTGCTCATTTTGGCTGAAAAACACCCAAAAGTTAAAGAGAAGATAGCAGGTCATCATCCCCAGTACTCAGAACAATCACAATGGTAGCAGCAGTGGGATCTGAACCCTGGTCTTAGTCCAAGACTTTAATCATTAGACTATTCCTAGGTATCCAGGTTATAAAACACTTTTCTGGGGATGTCTGTGGAGATGCCCTTGCAGACATTCGTATCAGACACGTCCACATTTGTGAAATCATGTCTGCACCTGGACATGCCTGCTTTTCATTTCACCAGACGTTCTGGCTTAGATGTCCCAGAGGGCACTTAGACGTCCTGTCTAAAATGCCCTTCCGTATGTAATCTGTTTTGAATTTGCTTGTGGTAATGATGGACTAGAAATGAATGAATCCAATGAAATTAAATTAGACTACAAAATCACAGAGCTCCACCCATCCAATTTGAGGCTGTAAAGAGGGGTGTGTTGAATAGTTATTTGATTAGACCAGTGAGTGAAAATATCTTGCAGTTCAAAGTTGGAGCTGAAACTGTGCTGGAAGCCAAAATGCAGCAAATTGGGTGATAAGGCACATACAATTAAACCTTTCGGATCTATCCATTTTTGGGCTTCTGCATGCATTAGCAAACTTACGCTCGAGCCGGCTTATCTCTTTTCAAACAGGAAAAGCTGTTTGGATCCTATTGAATTTCATAGGAAAATTGTATAAATGTGCACAGACTATAACATTAACATTAAGGGAAAGTAATCAAAAACCACAGGAGGGGCAAGGGTAAGTAGTCAAAAGCCACAGGAAGGCAACTGCCTAGGGTGCAATAAGCACGGCGTCACAAATCACTGACAATTTGAAATGAAGATTCTCTTGGAACTGCAGTATTGCACCTGTAAAATACAGGCTCATGGGAGTTTCAGAAAACCAAGCACTACATCAGATCCTAAAGGAGCTGGTTCTGGTCCGGGACCAATCAGTGTCTTGACAGATGACAGGATATTGCAAAAAAGCAGAGTACTCCGATGGCAGTGTGCAGCAGCAGTAACCAATGTTAGCTCTCACGTGAAACCAGGGGGACACTGGTTACATAGGTGGCTGTGGGTAAACCAGCAAAAGTTCCACTTTGGAGTCAATCCCACCTAGTGAGTAGCAGTGGCAGATCCAATGAGAGGAAAACTGGAGGTGGTGTCAACATCCATACTGCCTAGTACCCATCCAAGTCAACCTCAAGATCCATTTAAAAAAAAAATCTGTCCAACTCTCCTCACAGGTATGGCAGAAAAGCAAAGCACTTTGGTGGTAGTGATTAGAACCTGGTTTCTGTGCAGGACCAGTTATTGCTTTGCTAGCTGGCCCTATGAGAGCCTGCAGAACACCACTCTAGTGGCAACTAAGAGTTCACTTCCATATAAGTCAAGCAGAACAAAAGAACAAGCACTGTATAAATTGCCTCCTATCCCTCCTTCATCAGCCTAGTTGATCAATGTGCCTCTATACTGGGTAGTAGGGAGGCACACGGTAAAAATGTTCAGTTTGGGTTTTTTCAGATTTTTGAACTTTTTGTGGTTCTTTCACAGATTTAACATTTTTTTTACATATATCAGAACTTAATGCATATTACTTCATAGGTTAAATATGCATTAAACTGATGTGAAAGCACATTTTAGAAATGCCATTTAGGAGCCCCCTGGGAGAGGCAGCAGAGAATGTGGACATGTGTAAATGCATTCTAAAATTGGTCTGTCAATACCCCAAAAAGATAAACGTTTCTGCAAACAAAGAAAATAGAGATATGCAGAATAAGGGCCCAGACAAGAGCAAGGGGCCATGCCGATTTTAGAAATGCACATGTTTGAAATATGGACATCACTGGAAACGGCAACACGGATGTGTCCGTGACGGCATCGCAGAATATGCATGTGCATATGTTACCGCATACATGTGAAAGCCTGCCATGGTAGAAATGGAGACTGCAGCACCACAGTGGTATTTAAAGGGGCATTGATTTTCACCTGTTTTCCTTCTAAGAGAGGAAAAAATTATTTTGGCCAGAAGAGGGAATGTCCCTGTTATCCTTATGGTCGAAAGCTGCCTGAAATGAGCATTTTTTAAATTCCTATTTGTGCCAAGGGGCAGGCACAGTATAGATACTGTATGAATGTATCTACCAGCAGTTTTAAACATGCAGCATTGCCCTGGAATCAGATATGCAAGTGGATCTTTTCAATTGCTGCCCTGAACATGCCTGTGTCATGCTTCCATGTGACAGATGTAATCGCACCGGACACGTAAAAATTCAGTATTTTATAAAATGGTTCTTGGGGCATGGATGTGATTGGCACATGCAAATCAAGAATAGAGCACTAAATGTTTTAAGATGCACTGATGAATCGCATGCACACTAAAGAGTACGCATCCATACTGGGTAGGCTAAGTGCAGCATGGAATAAAGTCCTTTTCAGCATGCAGCTACTTCTCCACAATCAGATCAGTCTGCTGATTCTGCACAGGACAATTAATGAACCCTGGGAAATGGGATAAGCGACATACTGGGAATCGCTGCCTCCTGCTCCTGTCCTAGTTGCTGCTTGGGTCTAAGCTGCCCCGCGCCAGCTGTTCTTTTTTTCATATACACCAGCTGCAGATTAGAGACTGGAAAACAGCAGAGCAGAAGAGCTAAGATTAAGGCTAGTGAAAGGGGTCAGGGTGGGGAAAGAGAGAGGAGAGAAGAGACAGTGGTAAGTCCTAAGAGGTGTAGTGGGGATTGCACTTTTGAAAATGTCTGCACACAATTTAGTCTTCAACACCCCCTTATTTACATAAGCTCAGACACACTTATTTCCACAACTCTATAGTATTTAAAAGGGAAAAGCTCAGCACTTAACACGTGAAAAAACTAACAGTGTAAAAGACAAACCACCAGTGCCTTAGCAAACTGCAGAACACAAAGAGCAGCTAACACAGCCTCTACTCTCAATCTGTCGCTTACGGCTCTCTCTCTCCATGAAGGAGAAACATTACGACACTGGTTACATACCTTGCCCCCAGTTATACCAGCTAGTCCTCAGCCTCTGCAGTTGTCATGGTCCCAGTCTTGTGGCCCTTCCACACAGATCTGAAAATCTACAGTAATTGGCCACTATAGTCTCATCTGGTATACACAAGAATATATCACCATATCACCTGCACTGCATTTATACACCCCACTCCTGCAAGAACCCTGGTACCATCTATGACATATCTATTGTACATATTGACGAAAATAGCACCTTTTCGGTCAGGATGCTCTAGTCTCCTCCTGTTGTCGCTGGGTTTAACAGTGATACTTGTCAGTGCTTAGAGAGATAAACATGCTACGTGAAAACAAATGGATACCTCTGAAGGCCAAAGAATGAATGCCGCTGTTTAGAATCAGTAAGGAACACTGAACGGTTTATGGTCTTATTTCACTTTTGATACCGTTTTTTGTGGGCAAAGTGGTGTACAAAAATCTAAAATTAGAAAGAATAAAAAGAATTTCAATTATGAATAGGAAAAATTAAAGGTAAGTAGAGACAGTTATGCAGCATTACAATATTAGAGTATAAAGTTACTTTACACACCAGTGGTAACATACAACAAAGTATCCAGGCAGGGGAGAACACCTAGACCAGCGATGGCGAACCTATGGCACGCGTGCCAGCTGTGGCACGCGAAGGCCTTGCAGCTGGCACGCGGGAAGGTAGCACATTAAAAAAAAAAAAAAAAGCTGCCCGCTGCCGCCGCGGCGGCATGGAGTGTCCCGCGGGGCTCCCTCTGCCCGGCGGGACTCTCCCGGCGCTGCTCAGCCCCTCTCTGCCGGCTTGCAGAGACGCGAAGGGAGTCTCCCTCGCGTCTCTGTTAAGCCCGCAGGGGCTGATGGGAAAATTTCCCATCTGCCCCTGCGGGCTTAAGAGAGACGCGAGGGAGACTCTCTCTCCCTTCGCGTCTCTGCAAGCCGGCAGAGAGGGGCTGAGCAGCGCCGGGAGAGTCCCGCCGGGCAGAGGGAGCCCCGCGGGACACTCCATGCCGCCGCGGCGGCAGCGGGCAGCTTTTTTTTTTTTTTTATTGCCATGAGCCGAGGGAGGGGGGTTAAGAATGGCAATGGGCTAGGGAGGGAGAGAGGGGGGTTAAGACTGGCAATGGGTTAGGGAGGGAGGGAGGGAGGGGGGTTAAGACTGGCAATGGGCTAGGGAGGGAGGGAGGTTAAGACTGGCAATGGGCTAGGGAGGGAGGGGGGGTTGAGACTGGCAATGGGCTAGGGAGGGAGGGAGGGAGGGGGTTGAGACTGGCAATGGGCTAGGGAGGGAGGGGGGTTGAGACTGGCAATGGGCTAGGGAGGGAGGGAGGGGGTTGAGATTGGCAATGGGCTAGGGAGGGAGGGAGGGAGGTTAAGACTGGCAATGGGCTAGGGAGGGGGGTTGAGACTGGCAATGGGCTAGGGAGGGAGGGGGGTTGAGACTGGCAATGGGCTAGGGAGGGAGGGAGGGAGGGAGGGGGGTTGAGACTGGCAATGGGCTAGGGAGGGGGGGTTAAGACTGGCAGTGGGCTGGGGAGGGGGGTTAAGACGCAGTGGGCTATGGGGGGGAGTTAAGACTAGCAATGGGCTGTGGGCTGATGAGGGCTGGCAATGGGCTATGAGCTGATGAGGGCTGTCTGGAAATGGGGTGATGGGGGGGTTAGGACTGGTAATGGGCTATGGGGGGGTTAAGACTGGTAGTGGGCTGATGGGGGGGTTAGGACTGGTAATGGGCTATGGGGGGGTTAAGACTGGTAGTGGGCTGATGGGGGTGTAGGACTGATAATGGGTTATGGGGGGGGCTAGGACAGGAAATGGGCTGATGGGGAGTGGTTAGGACTTGAGGTGGGCTGATGAGGATAGGACTGGAAATTCGCAGTCGGCTGATGGGGGGGTTTAGGACTGGCAATGGGCTATGGGGGCTGACTGGAAATGGGCTGATGGGGGGTTAGGACTGGTAAAGGGTTATAGGGGGGGGGGCTTAAACTGAAAATGGGGGTGATGCGCGTTAGGACTGGCAGTTGATTGTCGGGGTCTAGGACTGGTAATGGGTTGGGGTGTTGCTTGGACTGGAAATGGGCTGAGTGGAAGGGGAGGCTTGAACTGCAAATAGCTGATGGGGAGGGGGCTTGGAATGGAAATGGGCTGTGAGGGAAGGGAGCTAGGACTGAAAATGGGCTGATGGAAAAGCTAGGATAGGACTGGAAATGGGCTGTTGGGGGGAGCTAAGATTGGAAATGGGCTGTGGTGGGGGCTTGAATTGAAATGGACTCATGGAGGGGCTAGAACTGGAAGTAGGCTCATGGGGGGGCTTGGACTGGAATTGGGCTGAGTGGAGGGGAGCTATGATTTGACATGGGCTGATGGTGGGGCTAGGAAATGAGTAGAAATGGGCTGATGGGGGGGCTAGGATTGAAAATGAGCTGATGAAGGGACTTGGACTGGAAATGGGCTGATGCAGGGACTAGAAGGGAATGGATGCTGGGTGAGACTGGAACTAGAAGGGAGCTGATGTTGGGGGAGGATTAGAATGGGATGGGGCTGGGAGAGTAAAATGGAGAGGGGAAAAATATTTTGTGTAGGAGGGATGAAAAATCTACAATTGGCCAGGTATTTTAGAGAGTAATTGGGGATTGAGGATGGAGGGGTAAAATTTGTGTGGATGAAATAGGAATGAGGAAAGAGCAAAAGGAGAAAGATTAGTATGTTAAAGCAGATGTAGAGAGAGAGAGAGAGAATGGAAAAAAAACTAGAAGAGAGAAGAAAGGACAAATGGACAGCAGACGATGGAGAGTTAGCAGAAAACATGAAGAAACCAGAAGAAGGTGGCTGGACCAATTGCAACTGAAAAAAAAATGCACAAAAGGTAGAAAGATATCTCTTTATTTTGAATTTATTAACTGGAATATGTCAGCTCTGGGAAATGTGCATCATTAACATCTGCGCTTTGTTTGGTACAAGAGGAAATTCCTATTTGACGTTGCCACTTGTTCTCTTTCCCCAGTATTCTCTGAAATGTATTGGTTTAATATTTGCAGTGTTGCCTTTTGATAGGTAGGGTATGGTGCTTTGTGAGTCCTGGTAATGCTGTCAGGATACGGCGGGTTTGCTATGGGTTCTAAATGGGCAGCGTTTGTAGTAGTTCCTAATGTGCCTGGCGGTTGGCACTGGATTATAGTAATGTAGAAATCTTTTAGTCTTTCTTTATCCATACACTCATTAAGAGACATGTTTACTAAAAGTTAGTGTATGGTAACATTATGCAAATATTTATGCAAATAAGACCACTTATGCAAATGACGTGCTGGCACTTTGAGGAAATTCTTTGGTTTTGTGCGGCAGTTTGGGCACTCGGGCTCAAAAAGGTTAGCCATCACTGACCTAGACATACACTAGTCAGCAATCTCAAAAAACTGCTTAAAAAGATGGGTTTTCAGTTCAGTCTTGCATTGCTTTTATGTTTGTTCAAGACGAAGGTTCAGGGATAAATTACTGCATGAGGTGAGAGTGACAAAGAAAAAAAGCAGACTGACTTGTCGATTCATACCTTGTCTTAGAGAGTTGGGAAGACACAGATGATTACTGTGTATGAAGCGCAGATTACGAGCTGGGTGGTCTAAGGGCAGAAAGATACTCTGAAGCTGTAAGAATGTCCATAAGCATCAAAAACAGATCTGGACCCTTTAAATGCTGGTAATGCACTGTCATAGAAGAAGCACTAGACTGCTTAAACATACAGATTTCACACACCTATGTTCATTGCCTCCCTGAAAAATGACACAGATTTGGACTTGAATTCAGATGCAATTACTCATCTTTCAAAATCTCAAGCTCAAGAGAGTTACAAGAAGGTACACACAGAGCTGCCAGCTTACCTAGTGCTAGGATAGAGCTTTATAGGCCGGTCCAGGATTTCTGACAACCCTACCCTGATGCAATATGGGATCTGCAGCACTAAGTGCAGCAGGCAGAATACAGCTCTACAAATACCACATGGTTTGGGCTCTAAGTTCAAAAAGAGGACTGGCCAAAATATCTCCATCCTGGAACTGGGAAACTTGGCAGCCCTGTAAACATTATTTCCCTATCCAAGTGGACTTGCAACCTAAGTTGTGCACGGTACAAACTGACATGGTAGCCAGCATCTATACCACGACCCGTAGCCACTATTGCCTGCATTTCTGACTGCATATCCACACGATGGCTTGCTGTCTCTCCATATATATCACAGGTCACAAATGTTGTGGCCCTACTGCCCTGAAATTGCCTTATACTCAGACTTGGAGTTGGACATGTTATGATATTGGACCTTCATCATTTAATAAAAGCATAACGAATGGACGCTGTAGTTCCAGAAAACAGAAAATCTGCCCTGCTTTCAGAGAATAATGTGCTGTGAGACAGTGTTGAGAGTTTCTTTACTTTCGGAGATCCAGCAAGTGCAGGGTTAACCTGGATGACTTGAGAGAGCGCGGAGAGTAGAGGACACTGTTTAGAGTGCCTGGAGTCACCTGACTGTGAGAATGAATGGAGAAAGAGAGAGCTACCGCAGCGTGGCAGGACAGCAGCTGCAACAGAGTTCACCTTTTTTATTGCAACTTGTACAGCAAGAAATCATGGGAGCCAAAGAAGAGATGGGACTGCAGACGTGGCTTGTGTGGAAGTCAATAGTTTAAATTCTGCCCATGTGATCCAGGAGTGCAGAGGGGGCCCAGGAAAGAAGGGGGCCAACTTGCAGCTGCCCTCAAATCTGCTGAGGTAGATTCCCCCACTTTGATACTCTTTCAAAACTGCTGCTTGAGAGCCCATAATTTGAACTTCTGCCACTGGTGGAAGGGGTATTTTGAAGCAAGGAAGTAGTTGTTCAGACAAATCCCATTCCAAAGGCTTGTGTCCCTGACCATAGAGACATCAAAGACTGGAAAACTGAAGCAGGCTTGTCTGAAAATGCTCTTGTAGAGAGAAGAGAGATGGAGGCTAAAGAAGGGAATCTACAAAAACGGAAGTATATCCAACTTTTCCCTCAACCATGGCTGTGAATGAGCCACATACAAGGTAAAATAACCCACATAGATTACTTACAAATGTGAGGACCTCACTAAAATAGAGGCTCCAGCCCCTGGTGTATATTTAAAATTGACTTATAAAGATGTACTACCTTTCATTGCCTTTAAGGACACAAGTCCTGGTAGGGATGCTTGTTGTCAGTTTTGGGAATTACTGTAAAAAACTGAGCATACAGAGTGCTAACAGCAAGCCCCAAAATGGATTATGGTGAGCAAACCTTTGAAACTGCCAGGAAGTACTAGATTGATTTTTTGTCAGCCACATGGGGATTGGCTCTTGCATCAGACTGAAGCCTTCTGTGACTGGTGAAACCTGCTGAGTTGGTTTTTTTTTTTTTTTTTAACTGAGCCAGTTGTTGGCCATCTTCTGGCTAAGAGTCATCAAGAGGCTGCCTCTAGCTTTTGGGAGAGAAAAAGCCTGGGAGTTGGGCTTTAACTCTCCAGTTACAAGCCTTGGACTCAGACTTTAAAAAACAGCAAGGATTTATTCTGCCCCATTTTGGTTCAAAGATCTAACCATACATAAACTAAAGAAAGATGGATTTTTTTCTAATAGGAAAAGGTACCACAAATTTGGATGGGACTGGCCTTGTATCCAGACCCAAAATTTATAGCACTTGTGCAATGGTTTTAATTGGGTTTCAAATACCAAATTGATTACTATTGATGGTTTAGAGGAACTTCCTTGGTTTCTTTTGTCAGCCAGCAGTGCAAACTTTTTATTTACATATTTTACCAGTTTGCCAGTTTATTTTAGAAGTTATTGTAATTTAATGATTCAAGTTCTCTTTGTTTCGGCAGATATCTGTATTATTCTTTTCTTTGTGAGCTGCTTCTTGTTCAGATAGTAAAAGAACAGGTATGGTTCAAGTATTTTCCTGTCTGCTTTTATTCTGAACACAGTACATTACACCACAGGGCTCTGTACCCACTATTTCATTTAGAGTTAATAAATTTCACTATATCTGATACAAGTCCTATGAACCCTGTAAATTTTCCAAGGGCTGGAGCGCATATCTAAGTACCAAAAATCTCCAGCCTCCTGAAGGTGTCTCGGAGCTTGTCTCCTACAGGCTTTAAGCAACTACAGTGCAGAAAAGACAGCCCCCAGGTTATACAAACAATAGAGCAAGTTTCCAGCCAGTAAAGACGCACCAGTAGCAGGTAGGAATGTGAATTCATAAGCATTTGTGAGTCTGTTTGTGCCACTAAAAATGTATAGCATGCACAAATTACGTGTACACATGTAAACCTATGAATTAACTTGCATACAATCAGTTGCTTGCTTAAAGCTCTTGCACACATAAAATGTGCACTAAAATATTGAAAAGGCGAAATGAACATGAAAGAAATGCATGAAAATCTGGAAAATTTTGTTTAATCGAGCACAAACCAAGCTGTTTTTTGGCCATGCACAAAGGTAGCAGGGGCTTTGTTGCCCTGGGTTTTGCTAAAGTTTGCAGGAGAATTGTACATTGCCATTTGCTTAAGCAAAACTGTTTGTGGTTCAAGGGTTAAAAGGAGATGGAGATGGCTGGCTAAAACACTCGTTGCATAGTTGGTACATCTACTAAACATTCACTAAGTGCACAAAGCCCCCACTAAGTAACAAAGCATATCAGGTGATGCCAGGTCTTGATGCAGCAGGAAGCACTTGCCTTCTGCATTATTCTTTGGAGTTTGAACTGCTGCGTGTGGAAGCGTTCAACTAGGTAGTGACTGCGAGGCTGACATCAAATGCAATGTGTGCCTTCGAGTCAGTCCTGACTTCTGGCGACCCAGAAGCTCCTGGGTTTTCTCCTGAGGCTGACATCAGATGGCGCCAATTCTTGAGGCAGTGCCTAGTGCCACAGTGCTGCCAGTACATAACCTAATGCACATGCCAAAGATAGACTCCTTAGCACGCTCCTTTACATGAGTGACACATTGCAAGGAAAGCTGTACAAATTTCTGTTAAATATGTGTAGACAACATCAAACTGGATGTCATTGGAATAGACTGTATGCAAATGCTGTGCCTCACCACCACCTGGATCTTAGTAACACTATCATACAGGAAGAAGCCAGGGGCACATAAAAGCCCTCATTAAAGTACATTTCTGCCACCTAAGGTATATTTTAAACTGGGTTACTTAATGTTAAGTCAGTTTCTAAGAAAGAGTTTTTATTGAGCAACCTGATTGTGGAAGATGACATTAATTTAATGTGCATTACTGAGACTATAGAACACACACATCCTGCTTCAATTACAGTAGATGTAAAACAGCAGCATAAATGGTAAATTTATAGCAGACAGTAGTTTTTAAATTAGAAAATGGGGGAAAGAGCACATGGTTTGGAATGACATATCTTTGAAGGATACTAGCAAAACAGGGAAGTTAGGGCATCCTGATAGAGAGGTTCCCATAAAGGTAAAAGTAGCCCAGATGTCTTTAAGTAAAATCCAGACCAAGTTGAAAGATTCCAAATTATCCCTGTCATCCGACAGCTAGACTGTTAATAGGAACAAACAAACTTTGAAATACCTGTATGCAAATTCTAGATATCTAAAAACTAAGATGGGAGAGTTAGAATATATAGCACTGAATGAAAGGTTAAATATAAATGGCATATCAGAGACCTGGTGGAAGGTGAATAACCAATGGGACACTGTGATACCAGGCTACAAACTATATCACAATGATGGGGTAGATCACAAAGGCAGAGGGGTGGTGCTATTATGTTAAAGAGGGCATTGAGTCAAAGAAGATTAAAGTTTCTACACCATAGAACCTTTATAGAGAGAAATTCCATGTAAAAAGGGGAAGGGAAGGGAAGGGCAGTAGGGGTGTACTACCAGCCACCTGGCCAGAATGAACAGACAGATGATGAAATGCTAAAAGAAATTCAGGAAGCTTACAAAGTTTACACCATGGTAATAATGTGAGATTTCAATTACCCCAGTATTAACTGGGTCAATGTCACATCAGGCCATGCTAGGGAGATAAAGTTTCTAGATGAAATAAATGACTACTGATGGAGCAACTGAATCAGGAATCAATTCGAGGGGAAGCTATTTTAGATCTAGTTCTTAGTGGAATGCAGAATATGGTGCGAGAGGTAATGGTGTTAGGGCCGCTTAGCAATAGCCAGCATAACATTATAACATTTGATTTTAATAAATGGGAGGGAGGATAACAAGGAAATCCACTGTGCTACCATTTAACTTTCAGTAAGGAGACTATGATAAAATGAGGAAAATGGTTAAGAAAAAACTAAAAGGAGCAACTACAAAGGTTAAGAGTTTATATCAGGCCTGGGTGCTATATAAATATATTGTCTTGAAAGCCCAGACCAGATGTATTCCATTGTTAAAGAAAGGTGGAAGGAAGGCCAAATGACAGCCAGCATGGCTTAAAGGTGAGGTCAAAGAGGCTGTTATAGTTAAGAGAAAATCTTGAACATGTGGATAGTCATGGCTTAATGGCAGGAAGCCAACACGGATTTGCCAAGGAAAGTTTTGTCTCACTAATCTCTTATGATTTTTCAAAGGTGTGAATAAACAGATAAAGGTGAGCCAGTTGATGTGGAGCCTGAGTCTAACAGGGGCATGTCTGGGCCATCCAGACGTCCAAAAAATGGACAGGCCCTTATCATACTCGATTCTGTACCGCAGGATCTAAACTTTCCCGCAGTTGCAGGATCGGGCACTGGGATGGTCTGGGGTGCCCCTGAATCTGCCATGGGAGATGTCCTCTGTGCAGCACGTCCAACCCACCCTATGCTCATGCTGGTGTGCTGTGCTGTGCCGTCCCATCACCATGGCACTGGGACGCCCAGCAGGAGCGCCGAAGGCCCAACAGACACAGAAGTCTTTTCCCACTGCCTGACCCTTGGCAGGGTCATCCATGGCTGGGATCAGGCAGAGGAGCCTCACCTTCCACGGCTCCATGTCCTGAAGGGTGTTGCCGGGCTCAATCGCAAAAGTGCCCTGCGAGATGGAATAAGCTGGGCATTCTAATGGAGACCACCAGACGTACAGGGCCCTGACCGTAACAGGTCCTGTAGGTCTGGGTGCCTTCACCCACTCACTTTGCGCCTCCAGTCCACCCCCATCCAGCACTCCCCGCACTAGCCCTCTGTACATGCGGGGATGGCTGAATTCTGCATAGCATGCCGGGCAAGATCAGGGGTTGGACATCCAACCAGGATGTCCAACCCTGCTATTCGCATCTCTGCATCGTGCCCATATTGTATCCAGATTTTCAGAAAGCCTTTGACAAGATCCCTCATGAGAAAATCCTGTGGAAATTAAAATGTCATGGAATAGGATGCAGTGTACTATTGTGGACTAGTAACTGGTTAAAAGAAAACAAAGAGTAGGGCTAAATGACCAATTTTCTCAACAGAGAAAGATGAATAGTGGAGTACCCCAGGGATCTGTGCTGGGCCCGCTGCTTTTTAACATATTTATAAATGACCCAGAAATGGGAATAATGAGTGAGGTAATCAGATTTGCAGATGACACAAAAAATTGGGAGACTGAGCATCCAAATGGCAGATGAAATTTAATGTGGACAAGTGCAAAGTTATGCACTTAGGGAAGAACAACCCTAACTACAGTTACACAATCAAAGGCTCCCCTCAGGAAAAGGATGTGGGCATTATAGTGGATAGTACATTGAAACCCTCTGCCCAGAGTGCAACTGCGGCCAAGAAAGCAAATAGAATGCTAGGAATCATAAGGAAAGGAATAGAAAATTATAGTGCTTCTCTATTGCTCCATGGTGTGACCACACTGGACATTGTGTGCAATTCTGATCACCTTATCTTATTTATTACTATTTAGCTCATGCTTTTCTAGTAGTAAATCAAGGTGAGTTACAATCAGATACTGTAGGTATTTCACTGTCCCTGGAAGGCTTACAATCTAAGGCTGTACTTGAGGCAATGGAGAGTTATGTGTCCTGCCCGTGGCCACAAAGAGAGTGAATGGGATTCAAATGCTGGTCTTTCTGATCCAAGATTGCTGCCCTAACCACTAGGCTACTCCTCTACTCCATATACTGTATAATAGGATATAGCAGAACTGCAAAAGGTACAGAGAAAAGCGATCAAAATAGTAAAGGATATCCCTATAAGGAAAGGCTTAAAAAGGTTAGGGCTCTTCAAATTGGAAAAGAGATGGCTGAGGAGAGATATGATTGAGGTCTATAAGATAATGAATGGAGTGGGATGGGTAAACGTTGATCGGTTGTTTACTCCTTCAAAAAGTAGAAAGACTAGGAGACATGTAATGAAGCTTCAACGTGGTTCATTTAAGACTAATTGGAGAAAATATGTTTTCATCCAGTGCATAATCAAATTCTGGATTTCATTACTAGAGGATTTAGTAAAAGCTATTAGTGTAGCTCAGTTCAAAACAGGTGTGGATAAGTTCCTGGAGGAAAAGTCCATAAACCACTAGTAAGGAGGACTGGGGAAATCCACTGCTTACCTCTGGGACAAGCAGCATGAAATGTGTATACCTTTGGGAACCCGACAGGTACCTGGAATGGCCGCTGTTGGAAACAGAATACTGGGCTTAATGGATCCTTGGACTGACTCAGTATGGCATATCTTATGTTCTTACATAATACAGCGATATGGAAGCATCACAGTAAGAAAGTCATTTTAGAAGCCTTATTCATGATGTCCACATGGAAAAATCTGGAATTTACACATGGAAATTACATCCACATGTATATGGGGATTTTGGAAAGAGATAAAGTGAAAGGTGGATGCCACTAGGCAGAGCAGTAGCCTAGTGGTTAGAGCACTGGCTTGGTAACCAAGAGACTAGAGTTTAACTCCCACTAGCATTCCTTGTGGCTTTGGGCAAGTCACTTAACTTTCCATTGCCTCAGAAGAAAGCCTGGCAATCTACATCCAGTCACACTGCCAAAAAAATACAAAACCCAGGAGCTGTTGGGTCACAAGGAGTCAGCATGGACTTGAAAGTACACATTGCATTAGAGTGTAAGAGTAGCCTAGTGGTTAGAGCAGTGGCCTGGTAGCCAAGAGACCAGTATTCAATTCCCATTGGTATTCCTTGTGGTATTGGGCAAGTCACTTACTTCTCTACTGTTGAGGAAGAAAGTCCTGGCAATCTACTTCTGGACCCAGCTTGCCAAGAAAGCCCAGGAGCTTCTGGGTTGCCAGGAGTCAGCATTGACTCAACAGCACACATTGCATTATCAATGGTACATAGAGATTGCAATGGGGTGTGGCCTAGGTGGGTCAAGCCTCTACACATTTATTCCTCATTTCATACAGGGAAGTCACATGTAGGACCAAAATAGTCTCCGTCAGGATTTAAAGCTGCTAATTTGGCATATAAAGGTTTTTCAAAAGTATCCATTTCATCCAGCCCTTTACAGGAAAGATTAAGGGATTATCCTCCTTTTAATCCTGTTAAATTTCCCCCTCTAAACTGAAATAAAATAAAGTTAGCAGCCTCTGGAGTTAATTGGTGGCATGCAAATGTATAGGCTTGCAAAATACCAACACACACATGAAACTTACACGTGCAAGTCGCAAAAATACAAACTTAAACACAGGTAAGCTCTGCACTTAATATTTGTAATTTCCCAAATTCCTCTATTCATTTTCCCCACTTGTGGTTCTGTAAAATGGCTCCTATCACTGTGCATAGAGGCAAAGCATGTGCACTCCTGCATGCCTTATATATATTTTAGAAAAGGCTCCACATTTTGCAGAGCCTTTTCCAAAATACTGCTGGACTTGTGCATGTCTGCTCTAGGTGTTCCAGTTGTCCACATACTATCTAAAATGTGCCTTTATATATTCTAAAACGGAAGTCAATTTTTAATGGCCCATTAAAAAAGCTATACCTGTTATTTTTGCAATTTTTGCAACTGTACCTAAATGCATGTTGTCCATTTAGCCACTGACTTTGGTAGATAAATGGAGAACTTGAAGCTCTGTCCCAATCTGCCCTAAATCCTGCCACGATATTAAACGGCTAACTTTGGCAATTTAGTGACTTCATCAGTAACAGTGCAACAACATATAAAATAAAAGCACATTTATGCAGTCAGCACTACCAATGCTTCTGAACACAGGCCCAATTAAACTGACCCCTCTTTTCTGCCAGCGAATTCTAAACCACACGTTCCATAGGTTATTTCTTTGCCCTGTTCTCTACCATCAGCCTCTACACTATTGGTGATCTCCCAGTTAGTTAGCTCTACAAATCTGGGTATCTACAAAAGGTCACTGGGATCCTATCACAATTCATCCTATATAAAGTTTCTTCTCAGTTAAAAAAATGTTAAAAAGAAGTCAGGAAACATCTAAACTAAGTCCCCTCATGTTTTACTTCCTCAGAGCCCAACTCCTTTCCTCTTTTCTCTACACTGTCTGATGGGTTTTCACTAATTACCTCTATATTTTGATGATGGAAAATTATTTGTCTAATGACAGAAGTTATCTGTGGCTATATATTCTCATGCATTCATATGTCTGGATTTGATTCCTCACCTTTCCAGATCTAAGCTCAAGGTAGGTTACAGACAGGTAAAGTAAATATTTCTCTGCCTGAAAAGGCTTACAATTTATTTTGTAGCTGCAACAATGAAGAATTAAGTCACTTTCCCAAAGTCAAAAGGATTGTCCATGGGAGTAGCAAGATTCAATCCCTAGTTTCCCTGGTTCTCAGTTTGCTGCTGTGACTATGAGTGTGTTACTTCACTTGGTTGTATAATGCTTAAAGCATGCACCTTGCAACTTGGAGTTTGATATTTAAATGTATTTAAATGGTTTGCAGAGAAACTCCCAATATGCATGGGTGCTGCCACTGTACGCCCACAGGCTAACCGGTAAGTACTGGGCATGCCGGAGGTGTTCCAAGGTGGCCCCTATCGCTAACTGGGCAGTGGATCAATATTGCTGCTGCCCAGCTAACAACGTGTGGTGAAAGTAAGACACTGCACAGGCTGGCCTTATCTTGACTGCAGAAGCTAACCAGGCAGGTGGCATGAAGAAGTAGCCGGGTGGGGATAGGAGAGTGTTGTGCAGTATTCATATAACATTGTCTGTTATTGACAAATGCAACCCCTCTATCTCTGCAAACACATAGACATTTAAGTAATCCAGGGTAAAATTTAATTGCTCATTATTAGGGGGTTCAAATCCAGGCTGAAAACTCATCTCTTTGCTGCTGCTTTTGGATCTTGACTTACCTGGTCTCCTTTGTGTTTCCTTACCATTCCCCCTAGATGTATCCTATGTCTACAGCTACTGTGTTGTCTGTCTTGACTAGATTGTAAGCTCTGATGAGCAGGGACTGTCTTTTATGTGTGTCTGTACAGCGTTGCATATATCTTGTAGCGCTATACAAATGTTCAGTAGTAGTAGTAGTAAAAGAGCTAGGCTTCTACATGCTTTCTGAAGTACATGTAGTCTTCAGTTAGATGTAGCCCCTCTGGGAGTGAGTTCCATAGCGTGGGGGCTTCTCCTGAGAACAATTACTGTTGGATGTCAGAACATGTGATTTCTTTTGGCAAGGGTACAGTTAGAGATGCTCCTTGAAATGATCTTAGAGGCCTCAAAGGTCTATAGAGGACTAACCTATTCTTTAGATATTCTGCCCCATTTTATCTTAGGGCCTTGAAGACCATAGCTAGAGTTTTAAATTTGTCCCTGTGAGGTACTTTTAGTTCATGCAGCTTTTAAATATGTCTTTTTTTTTTCTAGCGCAGACCTTGTTCCATTTGGTCACTTTCTTCAGGACCTCTTCTGTTGTCTTTATATCCTTAGTGAGATACGACCTCCAAAAGTGAACAGTACTCACAGGCCTCGCCAATGACTTTTATAGGGGCGTTATCACCTCTCTTCCACTGGTTAGGCCCCTCTTTATGCAGCCTTGCATGCTTCTGGCTTTGGCCTTGTCACACTGTTTTGTAACCTTGAGATCCTCCGCCACTTTCACCCTGAGGTCTCTCTCTCTCCTGGTCTGTGCACATCAGCCCCCTGCCCACTTTTTCATACAGCTCCTTTGGATTTCTACATCCCAGATGCATCGCTCTGCACTACTTCATGTTAAAGCTTGAATGCCAAGCACTAGATCCATCCTCTAAAATGTGGAGTACAAGTATATATGCATGGCCTGGCCAGAGCATGCCTGCTTTAAATATCCGCATGCCGCTGCAAGAACATGTGAGTAGTACCTTTTCTAAAATCACTATTTATACAGTACCTATATGCCATTTTTATAAATGTAAGCAACACTTACAATTTCAAGAATTCATTCTAGATTACCTATATAAAATTCTGCAGTGTATTAATAGTTAAGGGACTGATATCCTTCTGCTAACACTGGGAGCAATAGTAAGAGTGTCTTTAGCATTGCTCATATTATCCACGGCACTTTCACTTCCAGCAGTAGAAACAAAAAAATTACATTCTGAATTAGGAAAGGTTTCCTATTATAGCTTGACTTGCTTAAGGTATTCAAAACCCCACATTCATCTTACATTCACAATCCGAACAAATCAGCCTTGATATCTGCATTTTTTTAAGAAGGGAATGCTGAAAGAGAATTTCACCCAATAAAGATATTGCATATACTAAAACACTTTGATGGTTCTCTTTTACCGAATTTTAATAGTATAAAAAAATTCTTCATAGAAAGCTAGACTCTGCAGTTGTAAGGTTTCTCAGGGTTGGGACACAGCCTTGAAGGAGGGATGTTCGCTGACAGGCACTGATAGAGTATATTATTACCATTTAAATGATTTCTGCGAAAGCTTTTCATTATGTTCGCTTTGACTGATTAAGGCAAGATGTGCTTGACTTTCAGAAATGGTCCCCAGATTTGTTTGGTGAGGTTATGTGAAGGATACTGTTGACTAGCACAGTTTCTCCTTGGTGTGCCAAGGTGATCCACACAAATGCCTCCAATAGCTCTCAGCTATTCTCCTCAGAGACAGATTGCCGAGCTTCTGTTTGGCTTTAGCGATGTTAGTGTGCCAGTCACTGGGCCAAGGAATGACAAATTACCTTGCTGCCAATATCAGAGCTGGGACAGTTCTCTCTGCAGCCTCCGCCAGATGGGCCTAATTAAACTATTAGCCAATCAGCAGGGTCTGATGGCTCCATTAGGAACCCTCCTGTGCTTAAATAAACAGTTGAAAATAAATAGTTGGCTCAATTAAAATGCTGTGCACATGTTGTTCCTGGGCTATTTATTAGCAAATAGTGTGTACACTGCTTCCCGTTTTAAGTGAGGAAGAGGAACACTTTAAAAATAATGAGTTCTTGAAGAGAGTGTGCCGGCTTTAGAATTAAGGCTGAGGATTGTCTATTATTCCCTAGTTTGGGAAAAATGGCTGAGTTTGAACTGTTAGCACTGCTTCTTTAATCTGGAGAATTCAGGAGTGAACACTAATACACCTTAGGGGGCTTAGAAACATAGAAACATAATGGCAGACAGAGACCATACGGCCTATCGAGTCTGCCCTTCCATACCAACTACTACAGTCCCTTTTTTCCCTTTACAGACCTTCTGTGTTTGTCCCATGCTTTCTTGAATTCAGATACTGTCCTCATTTCTACTATCTCCACTGGGAGACTATTCCACGCACCTACTTATTTAGCAAACGTTGGCATGGATTAATGGGCATTAGTGTGCAGTATCGCTGTGTCCATCAGAATATTGTGGGCATGGTGCAGCACGCTAACAGGCATTAGCATGTGCTAACATTTAGTGAAGGAGTAGCCTAGTGGTTAAAGCACTGGCTTCGGAACCAAGAGGCCAGGGCTCGCTTCTCACTAGCACTCCTTGTGGCCTTGGGCAAGTCATTTCAGCCTCTATTGCCTCTTAAGAATCTATTGTCAATGACCCTGTTTAATGTACATTATCAAGTTTAAGTTACAATGTAAACCACTTTGACTAAAATGATAAAGCAGTATAAAAAAGCCTGTTAAATAATGAAGATTGTCTTCATATGTTCTAAGGTTTAATTCCCACAACGAATACCACTTGATGTTCAAAAGAGTTTATCCAGTTGGCAGGACCTGCTAAGCAGATAAACTCCGTTGAGAGGGATATTCAGCAGCACTAACTAGCCAGCGCCACAAAATATCCCCCTCTAACTGCCATGGAACTGTCTGTGGGCGGGGCAAGGGGGATCCCAGCACTTACCCCATTAGCAGTGATTTTCACTAACTGGATAAGTGGTCGCACGAAGTTAGGTCAGTTCCATAGCTGTCCTAATCTTATGTAGTTTGACTATCCAGAGAGCGGCTTAATAATCACTGCTGTCTGGATATTCGGAACTGGAGGATATCCCAAATATGACGCTGATCTGGTTTCACTTTTGCCTGTGGTGGCCTGGTGCTTTAAAAACGCTGGCCGCCATGGGCTAAATATCAGGCCTATAGTTTTTAAAGAGAAGAAAATACCAGTGGCACGCTGCTGACCCTCAACAGACATTTCTGTTGGCATCACGCTAATAAATGTAATGCACTCAGCAGGCAGCTTTTTTTTTTTAATCAAGAGGCCTAGACATCATGAAAGAGCCAAATAACATAGAAAAAGCAAGTTAGAACAAAATATCGAAGAACAAAATATCGAAGACCAAAGAATCGGGATATAAGAGGAAGCAACAGAGTCAAGACACAGGTTAGCTGATATTTTAAAGTATGTACTGGATAGTACTGATGCTTTAATTGGGAAAACATATTTTATGATTGCATTTTTTTAAACATTGTGATTGCTTCTTATCAACATTAAGGAGCATCTTAACTAAACTGCGGTAACCTCTTGCAGCTATGGTGGGGCGAAAGCTGCAAAAGGTCTGTAGTAATGGCAAAAGGGCCATGGTATCTGCAGGGGGACATTCCCTGTAGATTCTGTGGAGCTATTGCATTTACTGCAGAGACCCACAATCCCTGCATCAGCAATTAGTGTGGAAAGTCCCATGAGGTCGGCTGATGCAGAGATCACAGGATCCCGTGGCAAGTGCAAAGGGAGAACAGAGCAAGTAATAGCCCTGTCCTCCTGATCACCACGATCCCTGTTAGCCAGTTGGACTCCCATCACTCTCCCCCCCGCCAACCTGTAAAAATCCCAGCTAACCAGTCAGGGACCCCTTCCCTGCCCCCCTGAGTGATTAATCTGTTGGGCCCCCTCCCCCCATTCTAAACCAAAAGACCTGGCTACTCAGTCAGCCTAGTGAGGGCCCCCCTGGTCCCCCAGCCCTTACCTTTAAGTCCCTGGTGGTCTAGTGGCCACAGGAGATAGAAGAGGTCCTTCCCACTCCTGCCCCTGTCATTGCGACTAGTCAAAATCTTGCGGTGCTGCCCCTTAGCATCCTTATGCTAGGGGGCAGCACTGCAAGATCACAGCCATTTTGGTAGTACAACTGCAAAGGGCAGGAGCAGAGAGGACCACTGGCCTTTGCAGTTATACTAACAAAAATGGCTGTGATCTCATGGTATTGCCCCCTGGCATCATCTAGGAGATTGGAAAGGAAGATGCCTGCTCAGGTTGGGTGGGAGTAGAATGGAGATGAGCAGGTCAGAAACATGTTCCGGTCTTTGGGAGAGGTGCAAGTGTCCCCCAAAAAGATGATCTGCTTAGGTCAGGTCAGATTAGGCAAGGACTGAGGATCAATGAAACTGATGGGTTGGGTTTGTGTACAGGCTGGGCCAATTGTTGCCAATTCTGGCAGAGTGAATAGGGTCAGGATGGGGGGAGGTGATATGGAGCAAAGGGAGTGGACGGGATCCTCCCATGAATATCACCATGGTTCAGTTAATTTAGTCTGAACACAATAGGCCCAATATACAATGGTGACTAGCGCAATTACAGTGGCTAGCCATCACTGCTGAACACTAAACCAAGATATTCAGTGCTGGGGCCGTATCTGGCCACCGGCATTGGATATCCAGGTCAGCCACAGAAACGATATTGAGCCGCTGCCCGGTTAGCCTCAGTGGCAAAGGTTAGACCAGCTTTTCCTGCGCCTTACTTCCGCCGCCAAGGGATAACCAAACAGCGGCTAAATATCACCACTGACTGGTTACCCCAGGATCCCATGTAGCACTCCCAGACACCCCGATGATAACCTGCTAGCACTGGGGCACATAGCAGCAGTACCCGTGGATATTTAGCAGCACTAACCTTGCTCGTGCCCCTGAATATCCTATTTATGGGCACTTACACAGTTTACAGGTTTGTAAACCATATAACCGTCTTTGAATATTAGGCATAATATTTGTAAGGACTTCTTCACTCCATAACAAATTGCATGGCTCAATCTGCTGTGATAGGAGGACCTGTAAATTATTATCCCCTGAAGAAGCCCTGTTGTGGTATAAAACCATGGGCCTGGTTGGGTGTTGTGATTAAGATTGTTCTGGGGTGAAAATACTTTGAGCAGTGTCTTAGACGTCATTGTGAAGATAAGTGCAAAGTATTTGAAATATCAAAAGCTTAAAAAGCATTTATCATTTTTGGACGTTATGCACGGGGCAATGATGAAATCCAAGCTGATAACAGTTGGAATATCTGTACCGTGAAGAGGACTTGAACCCTTTCCAGTATTTTTATAAGTACTGCAAGCCCGATTTGAGCTGTGGTTGTTGCCGTTTCCTTTCCTCATTTGTGGATAGAATTAATGGGCCTGATATTCAGTGGCAGCTTCTAGGACTGCTAACGCGGCTAGCCATAGCCACTGAAGACTAACCCCTGAAATTCAATGCCAGGGCTATATCTGGCCAACAGCATTGAATATCTGGGGTAGCCACAGAACTCGGAAGCTAACTAGGCAGTGGCGATATTGAGCCACTGTCTGGTTAGCTTCCGCAGGTAAAGTTAGGCCAGCCTTTTCCTCGCCTGACTTTACCCACGGATCACTAACCAGGCAATGGCTCAATATCGCCGCCACCCACTTGGCTTCGGGTGCTACCTCCACAACATGCCCCTGAGGGCGTGTAGCGGTGGCGCCCTAGTACTACTATTATTTATCATTTGTATAGTGCTACAAGATGTATACAGCGCTGTACATGTACAAGTAAGAGACTGTCCCTGCTCATCAGAGCTTACAGACTAAGACAGACCACACAACAACTGGGGACTGTGGTAATTCAAGGAAATGGCAAGATACGGATAGGTGATAAAACAGGAGAATAAGGGGATCAGGATCCAAATGCAGCCTCAAAGAGGTGGGTTTATAGCTTAGATTTGAATAGGGCCAGAGAAGGAGCTTGGCATACTATAACTTGGGTAGTTTGTTCCAAGCATATGGAGCAGCAAAATGGAATGAGCGAAGTCTGGTCCTGGCACTGGTAGAGAAAGGCACAGATAAAAGGGATCTACCAGAAGAGCGGAGTTCCCGAGGAGTGGTATAAGGCGTGATGAGGGAGGAAAGGTAGTGAGGAGCTGCAGAATGAATACACTTACGTCAGTAGGAGAAGTTTGGATTAAATGTGGAAAGGGATAGGGAGCCAGTGAAGTGACTCGAGAAGAGGGGTTAAGTGAGCATAGCGAGACTAGCGGAAGATTAGCCATGTGGCTGCAATTTGAACAGACTGAAAGGGAGAGAGATGATTTTTGAGGAAGACGGGAAAGCAACAGGTTGCAATGGTCTATATGAGAGGTAACTAGAGAGTGGATAAGGGTCTTAATCGTGTGATCAGAAAGGAAGTGACACGTTTTACTGATTTAGAGAGGAAGAAAAGGCAGGTTTTAACTATTGGATTTGTTCAGAGAAGGAGAGAGAAGAGTCAAAGATAATGCCAAAGTTGCAAGCTGAGGAAACAGGGAGAAGTATAGTGTTATCCACAGAGATAGAGAAAGGAGAAAGGGGGGAGACAGCTTTAGGAGGAAAGATAGGGAGCTCTGTTTAACCATGTTCAATTTCAGATGGCAGTGGAACATCCAGGCAGTAACGTCAGATAAGCAGGCTGAGATATGGGCCTGGATTCCTGGAGAGATTTCAGGTGTAGAGGTAAATTTGAGAGTTATCAGCATAAAGATGATACTGAAAACCATGGGAGGAGATGAGTGCACCATGGGACTAAGTGTAGAGAGAGAAAAGGAGAGCCCTACGGTATCCCAACCGAGAGAGGGATGGGGGTAGAGGAGGACATTCAGCAGCACTAACCGGCATTTACATGTTGTGCAGGTCTGCAAACCATGTAAATGCCTTTGAATATCCACCCCCTCCCCAAGTGTCCCTAACTGTGTGAAAGGTTTTTACAATAAGTTTATTGATAAATATTTTTTCAGAAATATATAGTTTCTTCAGAAGTCTTTTGCAAAATTAAACTGGTGGACAATAATAGTACATTTAAAGTTGAATAAGGGCTCCTTATAAATATTGTATTTGGACTTTTCAGTGTCTTTGTAAGGCAAAAGTGCATTTTTAGTGAACTTGCATTGTAATATTTATGTCTGTTAATTTACTAAAATATGGGTGTCATGCAAAGACGCAAATAGCGGGGATGAACATCTGGCTTGGACATCCAACCCTCACTATTCGCAGGGACCCGATTCTGTATTCAAAGCTCCCCACGCATAAAAGGCCTCTGTGCGGGGAGCTCTGGATGGGGTGTGAGGCAAAAAGGACTGGGGGGGTGCACAACCCGGACATTCAGGTCACGGCCCTGTAAGTCTGACGACGGAAGGTTAGACGTGGGACTTATTCCATCCTGGAGGTGGAATAAGTCCCATCGCTGGAGGGAATCAGCCCGGGCAGATCTACAACAATGGAGGAGCAGCTGCAGAAGGATCCCTGCAGCCTGATCCCAGTTGTGGCTGCCCTGCAGAAGGCTGGGAGGCGGGGAAAGAAGAGTGGCACCGATGGCAGGGTGTCTGTTCCTGCTGGGTGCCCTGGTGCCATGGCACGGGCGCTCCAGCAGGAACATAGGCAGGGCTATATGGGGAAGTAAGTCGACGTCCTGCGCTGTGGAATCAGGGCATGGCTGGCCTGTCTATGTTCCCGATTTTGCACTCGTGGGAACGTCTAGCTATCACGGGTGCAGAATTGGGTATACATTCGGCCCAGACCTGTCCTGCTTAGAATGGGGCTCTATGTCTGTTTTCTATGATTAAAATTAATCTGCATGTAAGAGGTCCTGTGGTTCTTATCTATAGAATATCGTTATGTTAAAGGTAATGTTTGCAAGATGTCCAATCAATCGTTAAGCCATATGCAATACATTTTTTGTTGTAAGACATGCAGAAATTTTCCATACCTGCTAATTTCCTTTCCTTGAATCCTTCTAGTCCAGAAGAGTGGAGGCAGACGAGAGCAACTTTCAGTGATGTCATCACTTGTACATATGCTGGTGCAGCACTGGAAGCCAATATGACACTTCTCAAGAAGAAAGCAAGACTAAAAAACTCAGAAAAAGTATTAACAATAGCTTTTTAAAAAACTTTGGCTCCCTTACCATACTTGACTGCATCAGGATGTGCCAATACTGAAAATGCAGTTAAAAGGCAGAGCTCCCAAACACCTCATATCCTGGCTTAGAAGTGAGGTTTATGACTGTCATGGTATGCACAAAACTAACCCATTTGGAGAAACAGCCAGGAGACAAATCTTGACATTTACCTGGCAGATGCAACAGCTACAAGGAATACCACCTTCAGGATCAAATCTTTGAGAAAAATCATCTGAAGGGGTTCAAAGGGGAGGACCTTTCAGCATCTTCAATACGAGAGAAAAACTCCACGGCAATACAGTCAGATGTATGGGTGGGCAGATCTGCTTCACCCTCTTGAGGAAGTGGGACACATCAGGGTGCACCATGAAGGAACTCCCTGAACACGTCCCTGGTAGAATGCAAGGACTACCACCTGAACCTTGGGAGAGTTAAGAGCTAAACCCTGGTCCAACCTGGACTGTAAGAAGGAGAAAACAGTGACTATGTTTGCCTTCCTGGCATCCACAGCCTGAGAGGAATACCACCCCTCAACAACCCTCTAAATCCTTACATCGCCCAAGGATGTAGAGTGTCAGCTTCTGCTCCAGAGTATCCTTTCTCCACAGCTTACACTTCTCAAGGGCTAGGCCATAAGCAAGAAGGAAATGGAATCTTCCAAAAACAGAGGACCCTGTCACAGAAGTCACCTCTAGTGAGGTAGCAACAGAGGGGATCTTGCCAGTAGGTACAAGAGATTCACGTATCATGGCTTGCATGGCCAATCTGGTGCCATTAGAATGACCAAGCCGAGGTAAGACTAAATTCTACACGTAAGTCTTCTCACCCAGGGTGATAGGGGAAAGAAGGGCATCAAAACCTGCCACCTATAAAACCTCTCTGTGGCTGAAAAAGCTTTTCACCTTGGTATTCCCCTGGATAGCCATCAGATCAAACAATGGTAGACCCTGCCTCCACACAAGAAGATGAGTCTCCACCCAATGACCGAGCTCTGCCACTTCTGTGGCCCCAAAAGTGCTATGAGTGCAGTCTTGCTTGTTGATGCATGCCACTTCCATGGCATTGTCTAAGAAGACTGACTGCTTTGCTCTCCAGGAGGGACCGAAACCTCGCCACTGCTAAATGGATCACTCTGGCTTCTAGTCTGTTGATCAACCAGGAGGATTTCTGAGATGACTAACTAATCCACACAATGCACCCCCCAACCTAGCAGGCTGGCATTCTTGGTGACTAGCATGCAATCCAGTGCCCTCCACAGCCATCTTGTCTCTCAGAGGGTGAGTTTGTAGGCAACAGGATAATTCTCTTGATCCTCTAGGGAAGAGGTAAGCACCGGTAGAACAACTGGGAGCAGGGAGACCATTGAGTCACGTGGTGTTGGGGTGCATGTGTGCCCTGATCCAACGTACAAGTTCCAGGGTCAACACCATTGACTTCAGGAACTGCAGGTAGTCACAGGTCCTGGGAGCCACATGAGAGCACAAACTCCTGAGCTACACAGCTGCAGCTTGTCCAACCTTCTGGTTGAGAAACACCCTGCCCAAGTAAGTATTGAAGTAGGCACCCAGATACTCCACGTCCTGGTAGGGAATTAGGCTACTCTTGGGGTAGTTGATCACCCATCCCAACTTTTCCAGTCATCAGATCACCTGTGCCCTGGATTTCTCTATGGAGTCAGATCAAATCGGCCAGTTGTCTAGTACTGGTGTACTGAGATTTCTTGCTTGCACAGTAAAGTCAACACTACCACCATGATCTTCAAGAAGGTTTGAGGTGCTTTGGCCAGGCCAAAAGCCAGGGAAGGAAACTAAAAATGGCAGCACAGGAAACAAGCAGAGGAACCACCAATGTTGCTCTTGGATTGAAATATAGAAGTACACTTCAGAAAAGTCTAAGGAAGTTTGAAACTTCCCTTGCTGGACCAACACTATGAACAACCTGTGGATCTCCATGCAGAATTAAGGCAACCTTAGCTTAGCATTGACTACCTTCAAGTCCAGAATGGGTCAGAAGGACCCACCTTTTTAGGGCAATATGACTAGGGCATCCAACTTTAAGACCCTGAAAAGCTGTGCCATCTTTTGAGGTAGAGGATACAGAAAGCTAGGATCTTAGTATCCTCAGCCCTAGCTTCAGTGTTTCCCCACTTAGAGAAAATAAACTTTGCAAGGCTTCAGGGAGGGGAAACAGACAGTAGGGATGCTGAAATCCCTCTAAGATAGGGTCCACTTGTGAAAGTTACACTGGGTGGGGCTCCATAATGCACAGAGCCATTATGGCATCCTGAATAAGGGTGGAAATTGCTGCTCTGTTGTGTACATAAATGGAGGCTGAAACCAGCTCTCACTTTTGGCTTGTGACATGGAAAAGTTGTAAAACTGTCCTTCCTTCAGATCTTGGTCTGACTGCCTGATGGGAGGGGGAGGAGGTGTGGGGGGGGGCAACCCACCCAGAAACCCACAAGAAAGGGAGTCAAATCTTCAGCTCACACATGGTTTCAGAAACTAACTGAGCGTTCAACGACCTCTTTACAGTGGACACACACTAAAACTGTCTTCTCCAGAAGGTCCCATCTTGCATTGATCAACTAAACTACCTCATCCTAGGTACTCCCGAGAAATAAAGGAAACTGAACTCCAACTGAGAGGGATTGAATGTAGATGGCGTCAAACCAAAGACCCACTCCTTCAGAAGGAATTCTCAATCAAGCAAGAAGAATACAATCACCTTATCTGGGAACACAAAAAAAGAATACCACACTAACCTCATCCTAAAAGCTTTAAATCACCCAAGAGAACTGTTCAGCCTGATTAAATCCCTCAGAAAAGATCCACACTTACAGAAGGGCCCCATAATAAACACACGAGTGCACCTTCTACTTACAGAATAAGCTCCACGCTTGCCCAGATAATATAAAAATGAAAGAAAAAAAACTCAAAAAACGTAATGACACACAATAAATCAAAAAACAAAGTCAAAACATAATACCCGTGAATCCGTTTATAGAGGAAACAACATTCTCACAATTATCATTTTTCTGTCGGGGTCCGCCGACCTGAGACGGGGAGAGGAAAAGCTCCCCTTTCTACGTCGGTAGAAGTCTTTTCTTTATTTTCAAAATTAATTAAATAAAAAGTAAATAGTAGTGTTAAAAACACTTATCTGCAAAAGTGGACCATATCCATTCAGCAAAAGGGCATCAAAATTCCAAACAACAACATGCATGTTTCGAGCCCAAAAAGAGAACCCTGTGCCAAGCGAATTCAGCAAATTGCTGCGCCCTTGAAAAAACGCCGAACTCAACGGATAATTTGTAACACCGTAGAACCACTGAATGGCTGCTGAGAGACTGCGCCACCAAAAAAGGGGGAGGAGCCAGAAGCTTCTCACCAGGGAACCCCAAAAAGGACTTGACCGGGCAGGGAACCGAAGGTCAAAACAAGATGAATTAAATTATAGTAAACCCCACCAGTCACATTCCAAGTTCAAGCCCGTAGGCAATACAGTTTTTAACTGAAAAATCCAGCATTGTTCACATCGTTGACGTGCTTGTTCCCGATCGCCCCCCGAGGATCATGGGGGACCAGATCAATTACTCTCCAGCGAAGGTCTCCAAACGTGTGTTGTTGCAAAAGGCAGTGTTCCACTAGAGGAGCCGAATGGGTTTTAGTAGTTAATCGCGAGGCATGTTCACCCAAACGAATCCTAACTGGACGAATGGTCCTGCCTATATAAGACAGGTTGCAAGGGCAGATAATCATATAAACCACAAAAGATGTTAAACAAGTGGAATGACCTGTAAATGAAAAGGACCTGCCCGAGAACAAATGCGTCCATTGAACCCCTTCTTCAGTAGAAGCACAAAATCTACAATTTTGACAAGACCAATGGCCCGGGCGACGATCATCAATCGCAGGGGAATCAGGTGGTAGAACTGCACACGTACCAATCGGTCCCTGATGTTCCTGCCCCTAGTATAAGCCAAACGAAGGCCCCAATATTTCTTCAAGAGGGCAGTAACCCATGAAGTATGTTGCATAAAAAGAAGAACTCCCATCACCATGTCCAAATCTTCCTTTCGGGAAACATCAGAAGGGGGTCCAGAACCCCCCAGAAGCCACTCTCTATGAGAAAAACGGGCCCGTACATATGCCCGGTGAATCACTGCCGCAGGGTAACCATGATCCATAAGATGGGTACGCAAAACCCGTGCCTGACTCTTAAAATCCATCAAAGAGGAGCAAATTCGACGTAACCACAGAAAGTGGCCAAAAGGAAGGCCCCTTCGCAAAGAGGAAGGGTGATGACTATGATAGCGCAAAAGATTGTTTCATTGACTCGGTTTCTGAAACAACGAAGTGGTTAAAAGTCCGCCATGCTTTTGAACCAGAACATCCAAAAATTCTATTTTCTGGTCATCAACATGCATCATAAACTGCATGCATTGGTCTTGTCAAAATTGTAGATTTTGTGCTTCTACTGAAGAAGGGGTACAATGGACGCATTTGTTCTCGGGCAGGTCCTTTTCATTTACAGGACATTCCACTTGTTTAACATCTTTTGTGGTTTATATGATTATCTGCCCTTGCAACCTGTCTTATATAGGCAGGACCATTGGTCCGGTTAGGATTCGTTTGGGTGAACATGCCTCGCGATTAACTACTAAAACCCATTCGGCTCCTCTAGTGGAACACTGCCTTTTGCATCAACACACGTTTGGAGACCTTTGCTGGAGAGTAATTGATCTGGTCCCCCATGATCCTCGGGGGGCAATCGGGAACAAGCACTTCAACGATGTGAACAACGCTGGATTTTTCTGTTAAAAACTGTATTGCCTACGGGCTTGAACTTGGAATGTGACTGGTGGAGTTTACTATAATTTAATTCATCTTGTTTTGACCTTCGGTTCCCTGCCTGGTCATGTCCTTTTTGGGGTTCCCTGGTGACGAGCTTCTGGCTCCTCCCCCTTTTTTGGTGACACAGTCTCTCAGCAGCCATTCAGTGGTTCTATGGTGTTACAAATTATCCGTTGAGTTCGGCGTTTTTTCAAGGGCGTGACAATTTGCTGAATTCGCTTGACACAGGGCTCTCTTTTTGGGCTCGAAACATGCATGTCATTGTTTGGAATTTTGATGCCCTTTTGCTGAATGGATATGGTCCACTTTTGCAGATAAGTGTCTTTAATACTACTATTTACTTTTTATTTAATTAATTTTGAAAATAAAGAAAAGGCTTCTACCGACGTAGAGGGGAGCTTTTCCTCTCCCCGTCTCAGGTCGGCGGATCCCGACAGAAAGATGATAATTGTGAGAATGTTGTTTCCTCTATAAACGGATTCACGGGTATTATGTTTTGACTTTGTTTTCAGATAATATAAAAGACACATGGAGCCTGATCCTGGTAGGGGCATTTCCAGGCCGTGAGGATGGCCCCAAGTAAAACAGGCCCATTCAGACCTGATTCTGGACCACAGAAACGTTCCCGCGGTAGCAGGAATCAGGCTCGAGGATGGCCTGGCATGCCCCCACAGGTGCCCCCGACTCTGGCATCCTCGGCCCCTCTTTTCCTCACTGCCCGACCCAAGGCTGGCCTATTATGACCTGGATTGGGCGGCAGGGACCCCCAAACCAAATTGCCGGGTTTTTGCTGCTAATTCCACCTTTGAGGTGGAATAAGCAGTGCACCCCCATGGGCCCAGCAGGACGTAAAGGGCCGTGATCTGAATCGGTCTTGCATATTCTGCCGGGCTGGCCCACCACCAATGTGCCCTGATCCCACCCCCTCCTGCAGCTCTCCCTGTCCTGATGCACAGGATGTACAGGGAGAGCCGGAAGGGTAATCAGGCCCAGATGGCTTGCGGAGCTGCATGTTTCAGAATGGTGCCCATAGTCACAAAACCAAGAGACTCCAAGAGGTTTGCAGAGATGGACTACATTTGATCCAATAATGGAACAGTGCCTTGAACAAATACTACAGATGAACAGCACAACCACTTCTCCCCTTGACCCATGCCCTATATTGTGGATAAAGATGGCTAGGAACAAACTATCACAAACACTAGTCAAAATTATAAACCTCTCTTACCCAGGGACACATGCCTGTTAACTTAAAATCTTTCTCAATCAGACCCATCTTAAAAAGCCCAACCGCTGACCCTAAGCTACTGAGCTCCTACTGACTAATCTCTAATATACCGTAATTAGCCAAGTTAATAGAAAAAAAACAGTACAACTGCAACTCCAGGACTTCATCGACTCATCTGCTCCACTCATACCCCAGAAACATGGGTTCAGACCCTATTGTGGTGTTGGGACCCTACTTACCACACTCAAACACAAGGGCATCAAACACGCCAAGCAAGGATTTATCCTGATATTCCTTGATACATCATCCCCCTTTGATTTAGTAAACCATAATACCCTCTTAGAATGCCTAATGGACCTCCATAAGCAACACCCCACTCAAGTGGTTCGACTCCTTCCATAAGCAACACCCCACTCAAGTGGTTTGACTCCTATTTGTCTGAATGCACTCAGCAAGTAAAGATAAAAGATGACACATCAATACCTTTCAAATTACAAAGAGGTATACCACAAGGATCATCTCTCTTGGCATTACTGTTCAGTCTCTACATCCAACCAATCTGTAATATCTTTCAAAGGCACAAAATCATGAACCACGTATATGCAGATGACCTACTGCTCTATGTAGCCATCTCTACATGCAACTCTGAATACTCACTAATACAATCATGCTTCAATGATATGACAGAATGGCTAAACAAGAGCAATCTCTCCATCAATTATAAAAAAACAGAGGCCATGATCATAACCCGTAATCCTTCATTCTCTACCCCAAAACAGATTATAATAAACAATAATACCATCCTAGTTAAACAAGAAATCAAATATCTTGGAATCAGCCTAAACCAGCAACTAAACACGAGATCACATATAAAAAGAATTACAACCTCAGTGTATTACAAAATAAAAAGCCTATATAACCTCAGACCACTCCTAGACCTGAACTACTTCCACACAGTCTGTCAGGCCATTATCACCCGCAGCTAGATTATTGCAACTCCATCTTCTAAGGACTAACAAAGCAGACCCTACTTCCTCTGCAACTAGTGCAAAACACTGCGGCACATCTGATAGCAGGATCCCCAAGATAGGAACACATAACCCCTGTTCCGAAGAACCTACACTGGCTCCCCATACAGGCCCGCATTAAATGCAAGGCAATTATGCTCACCTACAAGACCACGCATAATCAAGCTGCAGTCTGCCTCTTTAGCCTCATCCAAAAAACCCCAAACTCAAGATCAAGAAGAACTCAAAACCAGAGTTTACTCAACATTCCAACCCACAAGCGGAAGAATATCCAAACAACATGCCAGAGAGCTTTCTCAATATATGGATCCACATTATGGAACTCTCTCCTTAATACCCTGAAGGATATCGAAGACTGCAGGGACTTCCGAAAAAAACTAAAGACCTTCCTATTTCAGGAGTACTTTAGCCCTGGAGCCTGAACAAAATGTTCCACTCCAAGACAACCCCTTGTACATAGTTGCTTCTGTTACACAGTTACTGTTGTACATAGTTACCCATGTTACACTGTTCATCTGATTGCTCACTGTTCAATGATTGCTCACTGATTGCTCTTTGATAATATGAAAGGCGGTATATAAAAACTGTTAAATAAATAAATAAAACATGGTGTATGTGCAGTACACATAAACAAGCAGTCAGAGCAAGACCAACCACCAGCCAAAGCAGGTGATTGCCTAGGGCAGGGGCTTCTGGGGAACAGCAAAGAACCAGTCATTCAAAGCTAAATAAAGATTCAGACAGTCGGGGGAGGGGCATAGGGTTTAAGTTTTGCCTAGGGTGCCAACACCTCAAACCAATTTTGGTACCAGCACTACAGACCACTGTAAATTGTACGTGTCCTTTACTGTTACAGCCTGTTCCATGGACTGCCTTTGTAAAGATCTCCGAATGATCATAGAAGGAACCTACAGAGCTAATGGAATGATATTCAGCAATCTGTGAGCATGTAACATGGAGTTTAGCAGCTAAGATTGCCTGCTTTTTTTTCCTTAAAAAATGAATTTTGTATTTTAATCTATGTTTTGCAATTTTGTAACTTACTTTGATAGACTAATATACATGTCTAATACACAACAGATCTCATTAGTAACAAACTAGACATTTAGAAAATTATAATCAAGGCTTTGCAGGAACTAACAACTTACAAATTAGTGTCTGCTGTAATAACACAGTTGCAGTACAGCAAGGCTCTTCTAGAATTAATGACAAAGCTTTTGGTCTTAGAGAAGGAGAAAAAGAAGGAGGCAGCTGGTATTTTAGGGGATTTAGAAACCAAATTGTGTTTTAATCGAAACAACAATTTAAATTCTTCACCAAAATAAAATGCATTTTGTAGACATCGTAAATGCATATAAAATTATTTCCTTCTACACATTCCTATTTTTGTCACCCTCTACGGTAACCTGAGATTTGGGAGCAGCATAACTCCAAAGTTAAATTTTGTGTTACCAGACCTATCAGTCAACCACTCCTGTTTTGGCAGGTCATCTCCCATGCTTCCACTGGGGAAAGTTGAACTTCTACCCAGCAGAGATGCATTATAGAAAACAGATGTTTACTTCTGCTCCTTTTCCCCAGATAACTTCCAGGAAAGAGGAGGGGAAATGCTAGAGAAGGAAGAATAACAATTGTTCTATTTAATCTGCTCCAACCTCACCTCCTCCCTTGTTTGTCCTCACGTGAATAGGTCACATGTAGGGTAAAAGTAAAAGTGAGGGCTGAAGAAGGGAGCATTGCAATTGTTTTCTGCTATACTGTATCCCACTCTACTCTCACATTTCCTTTCCCAGTTGGCAGTACTGAGGTTCCCTTCAGGGGGAAAGGGGCTGCAGCAGTTCTTTAGGTTCCCAGGACTGAGACTCAGCTGAGAGTTGAGTGGGGGAGGAAGAAGATATCGCAGTACACAAGTCAAAGAACTCTGACATTTGTTAGGAAGGAGAGAGGAAAATATTGAAAAGGGTGAGGGAAAGAGGGGGCTATGTGCAAATGGCTGAATGTTGGAGATGATCAGGAGGGGTTAATATATGTGGGTATGGTGCCAAAGGGGGTTATATATATATTTTTTTCTTTTTTTAAAGTGCCATCAAGTCAATGTTGACTCCTGGAAACCTAGCAGTCCCTGAGTTTTGTTGACAAGGTATGACTGGAAGGAGATTATCAGGCTTTTTCTTCTGAAGCAATGGAAGGTACAGTGACTTACCCAAGGTATATATATATGTATATCTATATCTATATATATATATCTATATATCTATATCTATATATATATATAATGTATATATATATATATATACTTTTTCTCTTGAAGTGATATTTCTATAGCAGGGCAATGGTAAATGCCACAACTGAGAGATTTGGTACTCTGATGGTGATAGGTGATAGGTCAAGTGCTGAGAAACTAGCAGAAATTTCCCAGAGGATCAATATATCTTCAGTTCTAAGTACACTAGTTTGCATTAACGATATATTGCTCCACTGGGACACTGAATCTATGAGAGAGATCACTACAGTACTAGCAACAGAAATGAATAAGCAGCTTGTTTTCCTTGGATTCCGGAAATCTTCTGCTTAGTTTGGATTCTGACAAACTAAATTGGCCTGTACTAGGCCTAAGGCACTATTGGCCTGAAATTCAAAAAAACTTAGTTGGCTCACAAGTCTTTTTGTTTAGATTTCTGAGGGCGGTATAGGTAATTCTTATCCAGTCATGAGAGTTGTGATGAGTTAAACAGATAAGCTATCTGTGCTCTTGGAAATGGGGTTAGGGATAGGCTGGGACTGTCTATTTTGAAAGCAGCAAAGTTCAGCTGTTCAGATAACTTATCCATTAAAGTTAGGCCAGTGAAACAGCAGATTTAACTCAAATGGATAAGTACCCGTGCCAGCTACTGCATAAACATATATTCAGTGGTGCTGCTTAAATGGAGAATGCCACTGAGTATATGACAAAAATAAATTACAGGAACAAGCAGGAATGTAGTCTTCACATATGGGTATCGTCGGAGCCTGCGCAGGAACGCTCACCAGCATCCAATAGGAACGCTTTTGGGAGCATCCCTCAGCACATGCGTGCTGCCTTCCTGCCTTTCCAACTGTCCCTCTTCAGTTCTTCGTTTTCCGCAGAGCCGACAGGATCCATACCCTGTCACCACAGAAAATTCCATATTTAAAATTGTTTTCTTGTGGTTGCGTTTGCCTCCGCACGACGCTTACCGGATTATAGCTACTGAGGAGGCTATTCGTCCGTTACAGACAGCTTTAGCGGATGTCAATCTTAAACAAGAAAATTCGGACCGGCAGCTTGTGAAAATCACTGATTTAAATGATTCATTAGTTAAAGATAATACAGTTCTTCATGCCAAGATTGAGTCATTGGAAAACCAACTAGTGGTTTTAAAAAATGTACTAAGTGTGGCGGTACCATTTCCGTCACTGACACCCATGATTGGTGTGTTAAATGTTTAGTGCCTGAACATTCTCCATCTGAATGTATCTCCTGTATGGGGATGACTAAAAGAGGAAGACAGAACCGGGCTGCAAAGCTCAGTATCCTCTTTTCTTTGGATGCCAGATCCATTGGATCGACATCTTCAAGGGCCTCCTCTTCCTCCCATGGATCTCAGGTAATTAAACATAAAAGCCGGTCCTCAAAGGGTAGCTCTCCTGCTAAGCATCGAGAGGCCATTGGCATTGCCCTTGAGAGAACCATATCGGCAAAACAGCCCCAGCGGGAGGCTTCGGCTTCCAAAGCATCAATGGGGCTCCAGGATGTTCTCGAGGCCTCGACCTCGCAAGAACTACCTGTGCCATGCTCAGGGGTCCCGGCCGTTTTCACCGGTACCGATGCCCAGGCATCGGCAGCATTGATAGACCAGAGGTTCCTCGCTATCAAACGCAGCATTCCAGCTCTCCTCTCAGCTGCGGTACCGTTGGTCCATCAGGCACCGGTACCGACATCGGCACCGATGCCAGTACCTACACCGGTACAGACTCCGGTACCAGCGATACCAGTACCGATGGTAATGGCCCCGGCGGGAATTCTTCCCACACCATCGTTGGCTGGAATCGACAGATCGGTATCAGATCAACTCGGTACCAACTTCGATCGATACCGGGACCGGGCTTTGCATGAGCATCGTGGTCAGCAATACTTTGAATCCTCCGAGTCCGAAGACTCTGACAATTCTGCTGGTACTAGAGGGTTTCTTCCAGAAGATCCCTCTTCTCCCCAACGCAGAATGTCACCTCCAGAGGACATGTCTTTTCAGGATTTTATTCGTGATATGGCCAAGGGCCTTTCAATCACGGTGGCTCCTGAAGAAGAACCCAGAGCAAAGGAATTGGAAATTCTCCAATATCCTAAAGCTCAAAAGGAGGCAGCCACTCTGCCCATCCATGAAATTCTGCATAACTTGATGCTCAGAATGTGAGAGACACCTTTGACTACATCTCCTCACTCTAGGAGACTTGATACTATGTATCGAGTTCCGCCATGTCCTGGATTTGAAAAGACTCAACTGCGTCACCATTCAATGGTGGTGGAGTCAGCCATGCGTAGGATGAAAAGTGCAAAGAGGCATGCATCCAATTCTCCAGGTCGTGAATGCAGGACTCTGGATGCTTTTGGGTGCCAAACTTTTCAGGCTTCCATGCTTTCAGCTAGGGTCAGTTCATATATACTATATATGGGAATGTTCCTCAAGGAAGTTACAGGAGACTTGGAGCTTATGAGCCCATTTCTCCCAGATGACAAGAGACAAGACTTTCTTGCTCTAGTTAAGCATGCTCAAGATGTCTCCAAGTTTGTAAATCGTGCAGCCTTTGACTGCTTTGAATGCATCAGCAGAACCTTTGCTATTGCCATTGGCACACAACGGATTGCCTGGCTTCAGGCATCAGACTTGGAGACTTGGGTACAGGACAAGTTAGGCAACATTCCTTGCATGGGAGAGAATCTCTTTGGCAAGAACTGGCAGGAAAAGGTTAACGAGTTAGATGCTGACAATACAACTCTAGATAGACTGTCGAAATCTACAGCCACTCCAGCCAAAAAGAAGCCTTATAAAAAACCCTCTTTCAGCAAAAAGAGGAAATTTTATCCTTCCTATACCCAGCAGAATCAAACTCAGGGTCAGGTTGCCCAAAAGGGACAAACTAGACAGCAAAAGAAGCCAAGAGGCCCGAGAGCCCAACCAGCCCCCTCAAGGGCTTTGACTCCTTCCTAGAGAGCTTAGCCTTCCTGCCTCTAAGGGGTCCCCAACCCCCCAATATCCCAGGCAGGTTATGCCACTTTGCCAACAGATGGCATCAGATAACAGCAGAAGATTGGACTCTGTCCATTGTAGGAGAGGGGTACAAGCTCCATTTTCACAGCATGCCCCCTCCTACAATTCTAAAACAATTCAATTCTCCAACCTCCGCAGATGATCTGCTAGATCACGAGGTCTCAACACTTCTTGCCCAAGGGGCAATAGAGGAGGTACCCATTTTTCAACGGGGTACAGGGCTCTACTCCCCCTATTTTCTTATTCCAAAGAAAACAGGAGGACACAGACCCATTTTAGACCTCAGAGAATTGAACAAATACCTGTTTCGAGAGAAGTTCAAAATGATTTCTCTAGGAACTCTTCTGCCATACCTTCAAAGCCAGGATTGGCTTTGCTCTCTAGACTTAAAGGATGCATACACTCACATTCTCATCCATCCAGATCACGGGAAATTCTTACGATTCCTTTTCAGGGGAAAACATTTCCAGTACAGGGTTCTTCCCTTTGGTCTAGCTTCAGCACAAAGGGTATTCACGAAATGCATGGCAGTAGTAGCTGCATTTCTGCGAACCCTGGGGATATTCGTCTTCCCTTACTTAGACGACTGGCTCATTCGAGCCCCTACAGTTGCAGAGTCCAGCACTGCACTGTCTCGCACAATGCAAATCCTCCAATACTTGGGGTTGGTAATAAACTTCCCGAAATCCCAACTTGTTCCTTCCCAATGCCTGGAATTCATAGGGGCCTGTCTAGATACCAGACAGGCAAAGGCTTTCCTTCCATAGGCCCTGTGTCTTCGCATAATGCAACTAGCTTCTCAAGCAGCGGAGAAATCCTACCCTAACTGCTCAAGAACTACTACAGTTGCTGGGACATATGGCATCCACAGTTCATGTAGTCCCATATGCTCTCCTCCACATGTGAGCAGCTCAGTGGACCCTATCCACACAGTGGACACAGGCCACAGGTCTTTTATCAGACAAAATAATAAACTCTCAACATCTAATTTTGTCCCTCCAATAGTGGCAATCACTAGAAAATCTGAAAATGGGGTCTCCTTTTCATCAACCCCTTTTTCAGGCCACCCTAACAACAGATGCACCACAGGTGAGTTGGGGAGCACACCTGAATCATCTCTCTACCCAGGGAACCTGGACTCCACAGGAGGCTGGTCTGCACATAAACCTCCTGGAATTAAGAGCAATCTATTTAGCTCTTCGAGTATTCCACACCCAGCTCAGCTACAAGACAGTCCTAGTCCAGACGGACAATCAAGTAGCCATGTTCTATGTGAACAAGAAGGGTGGGACATGCTCTCTGTCATTATGCAACAAAGCTTTACGACTGTGGGCCCTCACCAGAGAGTATCAAATTCACCTTCTAGTGGTATATCTTCCAGGCATTCAAAACCTTTGGGCAGACAAGCTCAGTCGGGTACTGCTGCCTCATGAGTGGTCCCTCCACCCTGACCAGGTGGCAAAGATATTTCATCTCTGGGGCACTCCAGACATAGACCTCTTTGCAAGTCCACTGAATGCCAAACTTCCCCGTTTCTGTTCCAGGATTCCGGCTCACAATTGTCAGGCAAGGGATGCCTTCCTCCTTCACTGGGGTCAGGACTTCCTTTATGCCTTCCCACCCTTTCCCCTCATCCCCAAAATACTCTTCAAGCTTCAGAGAGACAGGGGTCACATGATTCTCATAGCGCCACGATGGCCACGCCAAGCGTGCTATCCCCTGCTTCTACGTCTCTCTCAAGCTGCACCTCTGGAGTTAGGGCATGTTCCAGATCTCCTTTCCCAAGAGGACGGGACGCTATGGCACTCGAATCCCCAGTCCATGCATCTCACGGCCTGGTTGCTGAAGGCTTAGACCTCCAGGATTTCAACCTGTCCCAACAGGTAAAGGATATCCTTCAGGTTTCCAGGAAACTTTCCACAAGAAGATCTTATGCCTTCAAGTGGAAACGTTTTACTATATGGTGCTCCAAGAAGGGATCAAACCACCTTGTCATACCTTTAGATTTGATACTAGAGTATCTCCTTCACTTATCGAATTCTGATCTAAAGACCAATTCGGTAAGAGTCCATCTTAGTGCAATTGCAGCTTCTTATAAGCCTTTGAATGGACAACCAATTTCCTCTCATCCCCTCATATCCCGATTTATGAGAGGTCTCCTATTAACCAAACCTCCAATTAAGCCACCACCGGTGGCATGAGATCTAAATCTAGTTCTCGGGCAGCTCATGAAGCCGCCTTTTGAGCCTTTAGCCACTACAACCCTTAAGTTTTTGACTTGGAAGGTCATCTTCCTAATTGCAATCACCTCTGCACGTCGCATTAGTGAACTGCAAGCTTTAGTGGCTGATCCTCCTTATACTAGGTTTCATCATGATAAGGTTGTTCTTAGAACTTATCCACACTTTATGCCAAAGGTGGTTTTGCCTTTTCATTTGAATCAATCAATTTATCTTCCTGTATTTTTTACGAGGCTTCACGCCTCTAATGCAGAAAGAAACCTTCATACTTTGGATTGTAAAAGAGCCTTAGCTTTTTACCTACAGAGAACACAGCAACATAGAAAGTCCTCGCAACTTTTTATTGCTTTTGACCCTAGTCATTTGGGACTTCCAGTCTCCAAAAGAACTTTATCTAAATGGATTGCCCAATGCATATCCTTTGCTTATGAGAGTAAGGGTCTTCCTCTTCATGGCCATGTCACAGCTCATAACGTGACAGCCATGGCAACTTCCATGGCTAATCTGCACTCTGTGTCTATCAATGACATTTGTTGAGTAGCCACCTGGGCTTCGGTACACACCTTCACAGCTCACTACTGGATGCCTTCTTCAACCAAGCTGTTCTTCAAAATCTCTTTCAGACCTAATTCAACTCCTACCCAACAACCCTGGTGGGATGCCAGAGATCCATGGGAGGAAGGATTCCCACTTTCCTAGGGTGGCACCTTCCTGGGGCTACCTCCCTGGCATCTTCAGCTAGGGAGTCCCCATATGTGAAGACTACATTCCTGCTTGTTCCTGGAGATAGCATAGTTACTCACCTGTAACAGGTGATCTCCAGGAACAGCAGGAATTTAGTCTTCACAACCCACCCACCTCCCCTAGGAGTTGTCTCTCTCTCTCTTTGTCTCTTTCCTCTCTCCCTCTATCCTTTCACTGAAGAGAGACAGTTGGAAAGGCGGGAAGGCAGCGCGCATGTGCTGAGGGATGCTCCCAAAAGCGTTCCTATTGGACGCTGGGGAGCGTTCCCGCGCAGGCTCCATCGGTACTGACGATACCCATATGTGAAGACTAAATTCCTGCTGTTCCCGGAGATCACCTGTTACAGGTGAGTAACTACGCTTTACTTCATCCAGCGGCCACTGCAACCGACAGCCTTCTTTCACTCTTCCCCAGGTTTTATTCCTTTATTTTTCCTTCTAGCCCACCTATGATAGCACTACATACATATGATAGCTCTACAGTTGGACCCTGTCATCTTGCAGAGAACATATCCTCTGTTCTTGTTTGCCTTGGCTCACCCAGGGGTCACAGACCATACCTTCCTTCTAGTACCAGACACGAGGAGCAATGCCTGGGACTTTCCTCACTTGGGATTACGACCACCGCTTCTGCAACATTTCCAGCCTAAAGTGGTCTTCGTGGACCTTCTTCATGTCACAGAGCCATTAGCCCAGCTTGATTTCCTTCCTATTTGGCAAAAGCTGCTTGGAAATGTTTCCCGCTGTGATCTTGCTATTTCTGTTCTATAACTGATAGAACATTGTCTGACTTTTTTTTATTTTTCAAAACATGCAGAATGACTTGGTTTTAGTAGCTGGAAGGGTACCAATCTTAGTAAAACAATAATTAATTGTATTCTGTCCTCTGTTTAATTTCATTGAGATTGCAAACGCCTTTTGTTTCAGGTTCAACTGTTAGAATTGTCATCTCATAAAATTTCATTGAAATCCCACTTGTCTGTCTGAAGTGCCATAATGCTAGCCAAGTGGGGAGAAAAAAGGTTCTTCTGAGATTGATTTTTCAGACACTGTGGGTCTGTTCAATTGAATTCACTCAAGCAGTGGTTAACATAAACAGTGTAGAGAGTATGACATGTCAAATTAACAGCTTTGCAAATCTCCTGTTAATTGTCAGCCTAATTAAAAAATTGCTAATTATAATGCTTATAACTTCAAATAACTGCTCAGCTATAAAGTACTGGCTGTCAGGTGTAAACAGGGGGACTGAAGAGAAAAAAAATCAATCGACATCTGTTAATTTATCAGAGGTAGTGCACTAAATTGAAAAATGGATTGCCTAATGCACTGTAAATCTGCATTACAATAAAAGACCAATTCATTTCAACACCTGCTTAATAAATGATAATGGCCATCTTTACTGGCTAGCCTTAGGGTTTCTTCTGCCAGACTTAAATCTTATCTCACCAACAACAGAGCAGAAGGTTAGCATATGTGTGCACATATATACTCTACGGCAGAGAACTATACCAATATCTATTGCCTTCTTTCTACTACTGATGTGCATATGTTAGTGGCATTTGGCTCAATTAAGGCGCCTTAAAAAATTTATTTAATGCATATTAGCCTATGAATTAATGCACATAGAATCGATTCCTATGTATTAGGAAAGTTCTAAAGCGGGTTAGCATTTGTCTTTTTATTAACATGAACCACAAAAAAAAATCCAACAATATCAAGAAAAAAGCCAAATTCTCCAACAAAATGAACCATAAGGGGTTTGGCCTCTGCACTGTCCTGCTTTCTACACTTACAGGAGTAACTTTTTAAAGCTTAGTCCTGTGTACTGCTGACATTCGGCTGCTAAAACACATCTGTAATTTCATGACATGCATAGATGTATTTACGTAGAAAAGGGTCACATCTGAAGAGACCTTTCAAGACTGTGTGAAAGACTGTGTGTAAATGCTTGAAAATCACACACAATTCTACACAAAGGTATATTACTGAACACACCCCTCCCCCAGTGCTTTATGTATTGCAGCTTTATGTATCTCAAAACCTTTACACGCACAACCATCCATGTCACTAAAATGACCAGCAGAAAATTGCAGCTGCCATGTTAGCCATTTGGATATGTACCAATACAGGTCAACAAGCAAGTTGTAGGTGATACCTTTGTATTGGACTAACATATTTTTGCCAAGTTTTCAAGAGCTATATTCTCTTCATCAGGTCTATGAAAGCATAATGCAGTTACATGGGATTTAAACACTGCTTTGATTTGTCATGACATATGCCAACTCCCCAGAACAAAGACAAGTGTGGGATATAGTGACAATTACACAAGCCCTGTCTGATCTTAACTAGCTTGCATCTATCATTACATTACTTTGGAGAAACAAGCCAAAAACCGCCAACTTCATAGACACCCCATAAACTGTTAGAGAGAGAAAAAAGAATTTCAGTCACTCCCTTAATGACCTCACAATTAGAGTCATGAAAGGAAATTTCAGGAACATTTATGAAAGGAAAGCATTTGAAATTAAAATGATCAAATCAACACTAGCAAAAGAGGACTGAATAGAAACACTGGTTTTCTTACCCATTAGCAGATGCAGACTAACTAAGATTCAACAGGACCTATGCAACTGTCATTGTATCCCACACTTTGCTTCTCTCCTCCAAACTGACTACCTGCTCCTCTGATCCCATCCTCACCTGTTAACTAAGCTCCGTCTCTTCCAGTGTCATCCCTTCCATCTGTCATATCCTTAACATATTGCATTCCACTGCAACTGTTCCTGTGACCTTCAAACATGCTGTAATTACGCCCTGTGGTGGGATTCGGCCAATTTGCATGAACCAGTTCCTTCCATGGGCCACATTTGCCAAGCTGGGCTGAAAACGGCATCCTGATGCTGGCCCTGCACTGGCGGGAATCCCCCACCCGCCAGTGGTTTGACGGCATTGGGGAAACCCCTGATGCTATCAAACCACTGGCAGGTGGGGGGATTGGGCCACTGGGCCACCAGGGAGTTGCTGCCCTGCGGTGGCCTCCAGCGGCCTAAGCATGCAGCATCAGCAATGTAAACACATGCCGTGCTGCCACCCGCTCGGTTCTGTCAGTGGCGGAATCAATCCAAACCAGTTCCACTGGTTACATCTCTCCTTAAAAAACCTTCACTAGATCCTATTTGTCCTTCCAGTTATCGACCTCTCTCCTCCTCTTTGCTTCAAAATTACTTGAACGAGCGGTTCACCACCACTGATTTGACTTTCTCTCCTTTCAAGACCTTCTGGACCCATTACAATCTGGCTTTCATTCTCTACATTCCACAGAAACAGCTCTAGCCAAAGTCTCCAGTGACTTGTTTCTCACCAAATACAAAGGCCTCTATTCAATTCTCACCCTTCTTGACCTTTCCTGCTGCCTTTTACACTGTTAATCACCACCTTCTCCTCGATACTCTGTCCGCACTTGGATTTAAGGGCTCTGTTCTATCCTGGTTTTCTTCTTCTCTCTCTAGTGTCTGTTCTGGAGGTTCCTCCTCTACCACCATCCCGCTTTCAGTTGGTGTACCTCAGGGCTCTGTCTTGGGATCTCTCCTTTTCTCTCTCTACACTCAGTCCCTTGGTACACTTATTTCCTTCCATGGTTTTCAGTACCATCTTTATGCTGACGACTCTCAGATCTATCTTTGTGTGCCTAAAATCTCTTCAAGAATCCAGCTCCATATCTCTGCCTGCTTATCCAACATTGCTGCCTGGATGCTTCATCACTGTCTGAAAATGAACATGGCCAAAACTGAGCTCCTTCTCATTCCCCCTAAACCCAACCCCCCCCCCTCCTCCCTTCGCTATTTCTGTGGATAACATTACACTCCTCCCTGTTTTCTCAGTTTGCAATCTTGGGGTCATCTTTGACTTTACTCTCTCCTCTGCACACATCCAACAGATAGCTAAAACCTGTCACTTCTTTCTCTGTAACACTGGCAAAATCCATCCCTTCCTTTCTACACACACTATTAAGACACCATTCTTTAGTCACCTGCTTTCCAGATTATTGCAACCTCCTCCTTGCTAGTCTCCCTCTGAGTCATCTCTCCGCCTTTCAGTCTGTTCAAAACTCGGCTGTGCAGCTAATTTTCTCCCAGCCTTGATATGCTCATATAACCCCTTTTCTCAAGTCACTCCCTCTTCATTTCTGTATCCATTTCAAACTTCTCCTATAAGTGCACTCATTCTGCAGCTCTCACTACCTTTCCTCTCTTATCTCTCCCTACACTTCTCCTTGGGAACTCCGCTCTTCCTGCAAATCCCTTCTATCTGTGCCCTTCTCTTCTACTGCCAGCTGCAGCCTTTGATCCTTCCACCTTGCTGCTCCTTATGCCTGGAACAAACTACTTAAGTCTGTGCGTCAGGCTTAATCTCTGGCCCTTTTCAAATCCAGGCTGAAAACTCACACGTCGAGGCCCCTTTTTGAACCTAATACACTTAGTCTCCTATGTGTTTTCTTACCATTCTCCTAGATATATCCTTGTCTTCAGCGTGTTGTCTGTCTTGAGTAGACGAAGTTCTGATAAGAAGGGATCATCTTTTACATGTGTCTGTACAGCGCTGAGTATGCTTTGTAGTGCTGTACAAACGATGAGTAGTAGTAGTCAGTAGCAGTACATATACTTTGAAAAATAAAATAATAATTTGCTATATCTAAGGACTCATATAAGGTATCATTATAGGAAGGTGTCTAAATTTTTGTAGCAAAAAGGTACCTCAGTAGAAAGCAATGCAATGGCATGCTATTTTAATGCAAATATCCTTGTGATATCTTAAATAATACAGTTTTGCATTCAAAAGCTGCATGTCATATGACCTATTTGGCTTGTTTATGTCTCAATATGGTTACAAGCTCCATTACTGGCCAATGAAAATCTTAGCTCCTTAGATCTTGGAAGCTGAGACCTGGCTGCTATAGAGACAGTGAGCTATGGAAGCCAATGGCAAATCTTTGCAGGATTCTGCCATGAAAAGTCCACTACTTCTACTACTAATCATGTGTATAGTGCTGGAAGGCATACACAGCACTATACACATACAATTAAGAGAGACCGTCCCTGCTCCAATAGCTTACAATCTATTCAGGACAGGCAAACAGAAGAAACAGTGGACTGGGGCAATTCTTTGAGGGCAGTGATTAAAACAGACATGGTTATTAAACAGGCGAATAAGGGGGCCAAGATGCAAAAGCACTCACAAAGAGGTGGGTTTTTAGCCTGAATCTGAATAGGACCTGATGTACTGACTCAGCTAGTCTATTCCAGGCATACAGCATAGCAAGGTGGAATGAGCATTGTCTGGAGATGGTGGTAGAAGAGAAAGGTGCAGTTAAAAGTGACTGACCTGATGAGTGGAGTTCCGGAGGAGAGGTGTAGGGAAAGATAAGAGAGGAGAGAGAAGGGCGTCAGAGCGAATGCACATGTAGGTTAATTGAAGAGATTTGAGCTGTATGCAGAAACTGATAGGGCACTAGTAAAAGTGAACTGAGACGAGGGGTTACATGAGCATAGTAACACTGTCAGAAGGTTAGCCTTGAAGCTGAGTTTTGAACGAATTGATTCAGTGGGAGATCAGTGATGAACAGGTTGCAATAGTCTAAACAGGAGGTGAGAAGAAAGTGGTTAAGGGTCTTGGTGGTGTTTTCAGAAAGGAAGGGACACATTTTGCTGATGGTATAGACAAAGAAACAGGTTTTAGCTAGCTGTTGGATAGAGACAGAGAGAGAAGAATAAAAGATAATCCCAAGGATGCGAGCAGAAGAAGCTGGGAGAAGGATGGTGTTACTGTATCTACAGAAACAGAGAAGGAAGGAAAGAGGGTGAGTTTGGAGGGAAAGATAAGCAGCTCAATTTTGGCACTGTGGTGGGACATCCAGGTAACATCAGACAAGCAGGCTGAGATTTGGGCATGGATTCCTGGAGAGATATTTAGTTCAGAGAGGTCAATTTTAGAGCCATTAGCATAAAGATGGCACCAAAAAACACAGGACGAGATCAGGACACCAAGGGAATGAGTATAGAGAGAAAAGATAAGAACAGAGTTCCAAATTCCAAGTGAGAACAGCGTGACGAGGAGAAGGTGGTGATCAACAGTGTCAAAAGCAGCAGACAGGTCAAAAAGTGTGAGGATCAAGTAGAGATCCTTGGATTTCACCAGGAACAGGTCACTGCAGACTTTGGCAATGATAATTTCTTTAGAATGTAAAGGACAAAAGCTAGATTGCAGTGGATACAGGATGGCGTGAGAGGAAAGAAGACAGTGATGGTAAACCACACATTTGAATAGTTTGGATGCAAAAGGGAGGAGGGAGATGGGCCGATAATTGGAAGGGCAGGTAGGATCCAGTGAAGGCTGTTTGAGGAGTGATGCATCAGGATCAACTGCAATAGAAAACAATAGGTTGAGGACATGACAGACATAAGGGATGACAGCAAGGGAAAAAGAGTTTAGTAGAGTGAGAATGGGATCAGTGCAGAAAGCAGTTAAGCTTGGAGGAGGAGAAAATATATGCAGTCTCCTCCTCAGTGACTTCAGAAAAGGTGGCAGGGGTTGAAGGGATGATTTGAGAATGAAGTGGAAGAAGGGGGATGGAGATGACCTGGTGGAGAACTCACAACTAATCTCATGAACCTTGCATGGAAATCGTCAGCCAAAGTCTAGACAGAAAGTGAAGGAGAGGTCAAAGGCAGAGGTACTTTGAGGAGAGAGACGAGCATGGCAAAGAGACATCGAGAGCCAGAGGCAAGAAAGTCTGTCAGATGGGCATAGTACTCTTGCTTGGTGAGTGCTCTAGCAGACTAGAAGGAGGCTAGCAAGAATATGAAATGTATGAAGTCAGCGCGGGCATGGACTTTAGCCAAAGGCATTCAGCAGAGTAGGCATGGGAGCATCTGTAATGGATTTTGGAGGTCAGATAAAGTTGAGGTACAGTATGCCTCAGAGGACTGGAATGGCACTTCAATGGAGCCATGATCAGCCATCATCCAGAAATGGGTAAAAGGAGGATAAGAAAAACACAATATATAAAAAAACTAGATACGAAATTCAATTGTCCTTATACAATTATGTTACACATTCTATCTGAGTGGAGGATGAATGCAAATGAAATTGTTTATTTGTTCAAAAATACTAAGATTTTAGATCTGTAAGTAACTGGTCACAATTTTATTTCCTAGAGTTACAGCATCAGCAAATCTTTTATTTTTGTTTAAGTAAACTAAGCTTCAATTTCATTTTGGTACAGATACTAGTAGTGTGCTGTGCATCTTACAGAGAAAACAAGAATACAAGCTATTTTTCTACCATTGCTATTATTCCACCCTATATATATCTGCTATTGTTTTTATTCTACATTATCCCATTTGATACAGTCGATGATGCACCTCAAATGCACTAGTTCCTACTGTATTCCAATAGACAATAGAACATCGTTATTGTGACAGTAGTTGTTGGTTCTTTCTTTCTTAGAGAGAAAAAGACTAAACTCCTCTTCTGCTATATAGCAATTAGCCACACTTGGATTCTAGCATCTATTCAGATTTAATAGGCAGTGCAGTACTTACAGTCCTGTCACATCAGCCCCTTGATTAGTTTGGTTAACAAAAGGATAAAGATGGTGGTTGCAATAAGTAGGGAATGGCAATCTATAATAACTGGGAATTTTTTTATTATGGTTTTTTTTTTTTTGCTATATTAAGCAGTATATGATTTTCTGAAAAAAGCAGGTCTTATGTCATAGAAAATAGAATCACTGGAGGGCAATGTTCCCTCTAATTTTCTGTAGGCTGTGTGCGTATAAAATATCAGCTGTGTGCAGCTTTTGAAGGAAGGTTAAATTTTTGTGCGCCACATAACGATTCTCAGAGTTATATACTTTAAAATTTGACTACACGTCAGAATACAGTATGTACACCACATTGATTTTAATCAAATTAAATGAAAATAGATGATTACTAAATGAAGCGGGAAATTTCTAGTAATTACAATCATACCTTTTAAATTTTAAGACGTCTGTGTTGTTTTCTATCAGAATCAGAGCTGTAATTTTTGTGCACTCTGTTGTAAAGTATGTGCGCTCGCTCGGTGAGGTGTGCGCGCGTGTACACGCGCACAGCTTAGAGGAACAGTGCTGGAGGGGGGTTTCAAAACATTTTAACGGATTAGCAAACCTGCTAACTGGTTAAAACACGGTCAGCGCAATATTCAGCATAAATAACCGATTAGTGCTGCTGAACAGAAAATAAGAGAAAATGCCTGGGTTAAAACTGGGGTGGTCTGTGGGCAAAGTGGGGGCGGTCATAGCCACTATCCAGTTAGTGGTGGCATTCAGACGCTGACCGGATGGCTGATACAGTTAAAGTTAGGACAGATGAATGGCTCTCCTAACTTTAACCACCTTGTGCAATCTGGTTAGTGGATCGCTGCTAAATAGAGAGTGGCTGGGCAGCCCAAATATTCAGCAGCAGAAATCAGATATGTTCCATCACTGAATATCTGGTCTTAGTTAAAGCAGCAGCAGCTAGGCATTTTAGTCCCCTAATATGTACAGAACCATTTGTTAAATGTGATAAGTTACAAGCAACGTGCATATACCTCCGGAGGGTAGGCAGGTTGGGAAAACCTGAGCAAGGCTTCCACAGTCGTCCAAATGGCAAATATAATTTAATGTGGACAAGTTATGCACCTAGGTAAGAACAACCCAAACTACAGTTACACGATGCAAGGTTCCACATTAGGAACCACCACCCAGGAAAAGGATTTAGGCATCATCGTAGATAGCGTGTTGTGCAGTGGTGGCCAAGAAGGCAAATAGAATGCTAGGAAGCATAAGGAAAGGAATGGAGAATAAAACTAAGGATACTATAATGCCTCTGTATTGTTTCATGCTGCGACCGCATCTTGAACATTTTGTGCAATTCTGATCGCCGTAGCTTAAAAAGGATATAGCAGAATTAGAAAAGGTACAGAGAAGAGCCACCAAAATGGTAAAGGGGATGGAAGGATATCCCTATGAGAAAAGGCTTAAAAGGTTAGGGCTCTTCAACTTGAAAAAGAGACAGATGAGGGGAGATTTGATATAGGTCTATAAATTCATGAATGGAGTAGAATGGGTAAACATATATCTGTTGTTTATTCAATCAAAAAAGTAGAAAGACTAGGGGGGCACACAATGAAGCTACAATGTAACCCATTTAACACTCAACACATAATCAAACTCTGGAATTCATTACCAGAGGATGTAGTAAAAGCTGTTAGTTTAGCTGGGTTTAAAAAAGGTTTGGACAAGTTCCTGGAGGAAAGGTCCATAAATGATTATTAAAGAGGACCCAGGAAATCCACTGCTTACTCAGGACAAGCATTGTGGAACCTATGTACCTTTTCGGGAACTTAACAGGTACTTGTGACTTTTGTTGGCCACTGTTGGAAACAGGATACTGGGTTTGATGGACCCTTGGTCTGACCTAGTATGGCATATGTTCTTATATTCTTAACATTTGAGTTAAAAAGCAGGAATCTTTCAGGAAAAGCTGTAATATTACCAGGGTGTTTGGTTCTAGCCAGTCTGCTCTTTCTGGTTGTCTTCATTCCTATTTCCTGATTGGCCCAAAATGTATCTGGTCTAAAGCTCTGTGGATGTTTACCTTATGAATCTGACTCTTGCTCTAGAGACATATCTGTGTGTTGCACATGGCTATTTCAAATAAATCTCACACACAGACATACAGTACCTGATTCTGCAGATGGGAGAAATGTTCCAATTCAAGTAAAAAAGATAGCAGGCTAAATGTAGACAATCAATCCCGCTAATTCTTTAAAGGCTTTGATCTAACTAGCTAAGACTGTATTTAGCTAGCTAGATCTCTACAGAATGCAAAGAAAAAAAAACCAAAACACCATCAGCCAACCTGTACATCATTCTTGCAAGCAAAGAGGTCGCATTTTACAACAACTTAATTTAATGCATGAGTCACTAACCTGCAGAAACAATACCACAACTTAATTCATGCAGTAAATTAATATCATCAATTGTTTTCAACCATCATCGCCAAAACCAACCCATCCAGATCACATCCCTCCATAGAAGAAACCCCCATCCCTCCAAAAGACACCCCTGTACCCCCTCATTCACCCTGGAAGAGATCCCATACTTTCTTGAAGACATCCCTCGGACCTACCAGGACTGTCTCTGGTTTCTGGTGTCAGGGAGTCAGGAACTATTCTCCAGTTGTTCCTCCCCTGTAGGCTGCAAGCATCAAAATGACAATGGTTGACCCCTAGCAGTAGTCTTGTGGTACTATCACTAGGGGTCAAGTTGCAAAATAATGCATGCCATCTAAATAAGCAGTTAGGAGGTAACTTTATAAGGAGTCATGTAAAGTTAGGCATCGACGCACCTAAGACACCTACTGTATTTTTAATGATTTATGCACATAGATGAACCTTCACACACATATTTTTATTGGGTGCAATTTTGTAAGTATACAGTATGTGTTAAGCCAATGGCACATACTTTTGGTGTGGGTATGGCTAGGGGTGGAGCTTGGGAGGAATGCAAATATATGTGCCTAAGTTATAAAATGACCATAACTCACGTGCATTCTTTAAAGATCTAGACATGGGTGTTTACATCAGCCACATGGCTGATGGAAGGGCTTGTGCCTAAATTTGATGTGTTTTGACCACTTAGACCCCTATTTAAAAAGCAGAGTACACGCATACTGTACTTTATCAAATAAGAATAAAATATGTGCTTTATAATGAGCATTAACCTAGGAACATGTCACTCTCAGGGAGTTTCTATGCTGCTAGATAAATCTTCTGAAGTACATATATATATTGTTGCAAAATAGTAAATATGTGCAGAATATTAAAGCCTGCCATAACCATGCCCAGGACATATCCCCTTCAATCTGTGCGTGCCATGGGATTACACATGCAAGTAGCTATTTATCTGTGCGTGCTCATTTACATGTGAAAATCAAATCCTTGCGCACAGGTACTGTAAATGGTGCCTAAACCATCTGAAATCCCTTCCTTAGATCCTCAGATTACTGTACTGTTCTAATTTTATTATGACTTATTTCACAAGGGGGTCTGTTTACTAAACAGCGGTAGCAGACTCCGTGCGATATCGGAGCCGCGGCCCCATTGATATCGCACGGAGTCCGCTACCGCCATTTAGTAAACATCCCAAGGTATTGAATGTGCAAATACTAAATATACCCACTAAGGATTCAAGCAAGAAACCTCTGGTGTAATTCTAGTGAAGTATCTTAAACTAGAAAATTAATAAGTCTTTCATCACTAAGTTAAAGTTCTTGATCTTTTCTGACTTCCCTAAATACAACTTATTTCTAAAATACTTTTCTTGGTATTTTGTTTTGTCTTGAGAGTTGCATATTATAAAACTGTGTTCAGCATAAATTGCTTTCCCAAATAAATGACAACACCAGGCTGATTTTAGACATAACCATTTTTATATCTAATTTCTGCTAAGCTGGCACCAAATGTACCCATATTTCAGTTAATATGTACAATTTTTGAAAGAGCTTGTAAATGTAATGCTCCCAGAGAATGGCCTTCATAGAAGCTACAGGTATTGCTTTTGGTTTACCTGCAGCTAATAACGTTCCCATAAATGTACATACTGCAGAATTCATTTCATCATGGCATTCCAAGCTAATCTCCATATGCTTCTCTCATTTAAAGCACTGTTTGGCGTTGCTTTAAGATGCTACTTTATGAAATCCATTTCTCAGTTCAGAGTGTCCATGTCATAATGAGATGCTAATCCCATTTCAGGTTTCCTAATTAGTCTCCCAGTGTGGTCTGTTCTGTTTTGTTCTGCAGAATGGACTCGGTGGGACTTAGGAACTTAATGTGGCTTACAATCAGTAGAAGACTGAAACAAGATTTCATATTCCTTCTCTCTGGCACCAACAATTTCAAAGCCAGACTTTATCCCATCATGCATAGATAATATAGAATTTTCCTGATGAAAGATGATAGATGCAAGGGAGTCCTGAGCAGAGCTCCATCCAAACCACTCTTTCATTGCCTTAGCTGTTTTCCTACTGTACCTGAATGGGTAAATGTCCTCAGAAGAGGCACAGGACACTACCCCCTGACACGGTCTAATGGACAGGTTGATCCATCACAAAGCTGACAGGCTGACTCCACTGCAGACCTCTCCAGGGGAAGGAGAGCTAGAGAGACCACTGGAGGGTGAGACCCTCAGGGCAATCCTGTGGCAGAGACCATGAAGGGAACTGGTGTGGGTGGGGCCATCATTATCAACATCCAAGGTGTTGCAACTGCGGTAAGTGAGTATCCAGCCCCAGATGAACCACAGGCTGATTGTTGGCAGGATATTTCTGGACTGCTTGACAAGGTCCCTCATCAGAGACTTTTGGCAAAACTAAAGAGTCATGGGATAGAAGGCAGTGTACTACTGTGGATCAGGAACTGGTTAAAAGATAGAAAGCAGAGGGTAGAGCTAAATGGCCAATTTTCCCAATGGAGAAATATGAATAGTGGTGTACCCCAGGGATCTGTGCTGGGTCCGCTGCTTTTGACATATTCATAAATGACCTGGAAAGTGGAACAACAAGTATGGTTATCAAATTTGCAGATGACACAAAACTATTTAAAGTTGTTAAATCCCAAGAGGATTGTGGAAAATTGCAAGAGGATCTAGATAAATTGGAAGACTGGGCATCAAAATGGCAGATGAAATTTAATGTGGACAAGTGCAAAGTTATGTACCTAGGGAAGAACAACCCAAACTATGGTTACACGATGCAAGGTTCCACATTAGGAACCACCACCCAGGAAAAAGATTTAGGCGTCATTGTGGATAACATGTTAAAACCCTCGGCCCAGTGTGCAGCGGCGGCCAAGAGAGCAAATAGAATGCTAGGTATGATAAGGAAAGGAATGGAAAATAAAACAAAAGATATTATAATGCCTCTATATCGTTCTATGGTGAGACCGCACCTTGAATATTGTGTGCAATTCTGGTCGCCGTATCTTAAAAAGGATATAGAGTTATTAGAAAAGGTTCAGAGAAGAGCCACCAAAATGGTAAAGGGGATGGAAGGATACTCCTATGAAGAAAGGCTAAAAAGGTTAGGGCTCTTTAACCTGGAAAAGAGACGGCTGAGGGGAGATATGATAGAAGTCTATAAATTAATGAACGGAGTGGAACGGGTAAACGTAGATCGATTGTTTACGTTATCAGAATATAGAAAGACTAGGGGACATGCAATGAAGCTACAAGGTAAACTATTTAAGACTAATAAAAGAAAATATTTTTTCACTCAACGTGTAATCAAACTCTGGAATTTGTTACCAGAGGATGTAGTAAAGGCTGTTAGTGTAGCTGAGTTTAAAATAGGTTTGGACAAGTTCCTGGAGGAAAGGTCCATAAACCATTATTAAGAAGGGACCCAGGATATCAATGCTTGACCCAGTACAAGCATTGTGGAACCTGTGTCTTTTGGGGAAACTGCCAGGTACGTATGACCTAGATTGGCCACTGTTGGAAAAAGGATACTGGGCTTAATGGTCCTTGGTCTGACCCAGTATGGCATATCTTATGTTCTTATGTTATGTTCTAAGCCTCAAACCACAAACTGAACCAGCCTTTTTAAAATACATCAGCCTTTTTAAAATACAAACACAAAATGCATCTTTATCTTAAAGAAAAGCAAATGAGACCAACAAATTAGCCCTAGCTTCCACCTCCTCAGTGGACTGCTCCAGAACTTCAGTCAGATTAACTAAGTCCAGGGAATCTGATGATACATCCATCAGAGAGGAGTCCACCTTCTGTGCAGTATCTTTAACAACCAAGGGAGGGGAGACAATAGATTTTCTGGAAAGGTGGTATACCAGATTCAGGATAGCTAAAAGTCTCTTTCAGGAACCTAGAAAATATGTCTCTAGGGGAAACCAAAGTAACCCATGGAAAATTCAAAATACAGATATTTAATTTCCTATTCTGGTTTTCCAAGTTCTCAGTTTTCTCACTGAACAGTTCTCGTATAGGTAATTAATAGTAGACTGGAAGCCCATCAGTTGCACCTGTTGGTCCTCCAATCTCTTCTCCTCATTTTCCAAACTGGGAGAAAATAGAGCCAAAGTCTGGAGAGCACCAGCACATACTCCAAGGCATTCCATAAAGAATACAGAGTAACCTCTTTGGTCTCGTCAAGGGCAGTAAAGCTGAAAGAATTGGTAAAGAAGAATTCTGGTCCATGCACGACACTCTGCAAGGTACCTGGCTAAACACAGCCAACTCCTGAAGGGGAAGAAACCTTGTCCTGAATGCTGGAATCCATGGTCAGTGCGGCCGCTGAAATAATACCACTTCTGATACTGCCAGTCTCCCTGAGCCCGCACTTTCATCAAACAGGCCAGCCCTGGAAGGTAAGGGAGCAGGAGGAGTGGATGGGACCATGGGCTGAGTGAGAAATCGCTCCCCAAACCGGGGCTCTCCCCAGCCCTGGTTACTGGTATGCCCACAGAAGGCTTCAGCGTTGCAAAGTTGCCAATGGTCCACTGCCCAGTTGCAACCGCCTCGGGTTTAGGGGAAGGCCTCCCTTACCCTTGGTTTTGCATTTTGGCATGAAAAGAAAAGCAGGAAATTTGGAAGAAGGTCAGAGGACCATTAGCCAAGAAGTAAGAAGTAGTACGTTCTACTCAGATGCCATCTTGTATCTCAGAGCCAATCCCTCAATTTTTGTTATTTCGTTATTACATATTTAATTATGCTGTAGGAAATTCTGTTTCTGATTTTGTTATTGTATTTAAAAATGCAAAAATAAAAGTTTAAGAAATAATTCTCCCAATAGCTGAAAACGTTCCCAGATGAAAGACCAGGAGCAGGACCTAAGAAAACATCCACTAACAGGAACAGAAGTGAGGGGTATCTTGGACGATTTTCAGAAGACTGTGTTCATGAGGAACTAGCTCAACTAAAAGTAGACAAAGCGATGGGACCAGATATGGGATACATCTGAGAATACTGAGGAAACTTACAGAATGTTCTAGCAGCTCCACTGACTGACCTTTTCAATGCCTCTTTGGAGTCGGGAGTGGTGTCAGAGGACTGGAGAGAGGCACATGTGGTCCCTTTACACAAAAGCAGAAGTAAGGATGTGGTTGAAAACTACAGGCCAGTTAGTTTAACCTCAGTGGTGAGTAAATTATTGGAAGCACTGCATAAAAAGAAAATAGTGAGGTTTCTGGAGTCCAACAGATTACCGGAACCGAGGCAGCATGGATTCACCATAGGCAGGTCTTGTCAGACAAATCTGATCAATTTCTTTGACTGGGAGTTGGACTGAGGGAGAGCCCTAAATGTGGTGTATTTAGATCTCAGTAAAGCCTTTGATACTGTTCCACACAGGCAACTTATAAACAAACTGAGCACTCTAGGGATGGACCCTTAAGTTACTGCTTGGGTTAGAAATTGGTTGAGTGGGAGGCGATAAAGAGTACAGGTAAATGGAGCTCACTCTGAGGACGAGGTTACCAGTAGCGGGCCACAGGGATCTGTCCTTGGTCCAATTCTTTTTAACATCTTTGGTAGTGATATTGCAGAAGGGTTGTTGGGTAAGGTTTGCCTCTTTGTGGATGATACCAAAATCTGCAATACAGTAGACACCCAGGAAGGTGTAGATAACACGAGGAAGGATATAGGCAAGCTTGAAGAATGGTCTAGAATTTGGCAGCTGACATTTAGGGGCTTGTTTACAAAGCCGCGGTAGTGGTTCGCGATCGCGATCGCAGCCGCGGCCCCATTGAAATCAATGGGGCCGCGGCTCCGATTACGATCACAAACCGCTACCGCGGCTTTGTAAACAAGCCCCTTAATGTTAAAAAATGCAAGGTCATGCATTTGGGCTGCAGCAATCAAAAAGCACGATACAGTATAAGGGATGAAGTACTTCTGTCCACAAAAGAAGAGCGGAACCTGGGCATGATTGTGTCTGATGATCTTAAAGTAGCTAAACAGGTAGAAAAGGTGATGGTGAAAGCTAGAAGGATGCTTGGGTGCATAGGGAGAGGAATGGCCAGCAGAAGAAAGGAGGTGTCAATGCCTCTGTCTAAGTCTTTGTGTGACTTCATTTGGAGTATAGTGTGCAATTCTGGAGACCTCACCTTCAAAAGGATATAAACAAGTTGGAGTCGGTGCAGAGGGTGGCTACTAAAACGGTTAGTGGTCTTCATTATAAAGCATATGAGGACAGACTTAAGGATCTTATTATGTACACCTTAGAGGAAAGGTGGGATAGAGGTGATATGATTGAGACGTTTAAATACCTCCGTGGCATAAATGCACTGGAGAGCCTCTTTCAATTGAAAGCAAGCTCTGCCATGAGGGGACATAGGATGAGGATGAAAGAGGGTAGACTCAGGAGTAATACATGAAAATATTTCTTTATGGAAAGAGGTGGATCCGTGGAATAGTCTCCCAGTGGAGGTAGTAGAGATGAAGACAGCATCTGAATTCAAAGAAGCATGGGACAAACACAGAGGATCTCTAAAGGAAAAAAGGGGACTGTTGTAATGGGTGATATGGAAGGGCAGACTACATAGGCCATGTGGTCTTTTTCTGTCGTCATGTCTCTAAGTGATATTTTCACCGAGGTATGCAATTTTCTTCTTCAGTGTTAACCTTCACATACAGCACCATGGAAAGTCTTATTTCTTTACTGAGGTACAACATGAGACATGTAATTCAGATGTGAACATTTTTGTGTAAGTTTGTCTCTTTTAAAACATTAGCTTCTAATAATCTCACATCCCTTTGTTTCTTCTATTTCAAAATAGGGCAGCATTATAAGGTATCACATTACCACAGCCTCTGTTCTTGAACTAGGATTGCCATTTCATTTGGAACTGGAAGGTAGTATAGGAAGTTTTATAAAGAAATAAATTCCAAATGCTTCAAACAAACATCACTCCAGCATTGACCATATATATTTCTGAGGATACTTTAACTTAATCTTTCATCAAAAACATATTTTCTGTAATTACTGCAGGACCCTGATCCTCTATATTTTATAGTACCCTATGATCTGTCCTGCAATTGATATCTGATATCAGTAGATGTTTTTGAGTTACCAGATTAAAAAAAGATACAGCACATCTGGAAAAGGTACAGAGAATGGCAACATACATGTAAATGGGATGGAATGACTCCCTTATGAAGAAATGCTGAACAGTTTGGGGCTCTCAACTTGAATAAGAGATGACTGAGGGGGGATATAATAGAGATTTATGAAATCATGAATGCTGTGGCATAAGTTAAAAATGGATATTTATTTACCCTTACTAACAGAATGAGGACTAGAGGATATTTCATGAAATTAAGTGGTAGCAATATAAAATGAATTGGAGAAAGTGTTTTTCAGCCAACACCTAATTAAAAACATAGAACCTTCTTGCTGGCCATTGTGGTAGGGTTGTTAGTGAGGCTGGGTTTATAAAAGTTTAGATAGGTTTCTGGAAGAAGCTCCATTAGCAACTATTAACCAGGCAGACCTCTGCTTTGGCACCTACTGGAATGAGCATCAGAGAATAAATCTCCTCATTAAGATCTGCTATTTTGCATGAATTTGTGTGTGACCAGATTTAATAATATTTGTATTATACCAGTTCACATTAATTTTGTATTATTGTTAATATATATTAATGTGCAATTGCATTGACTAACACAACTGGTGGGCTTGCTTGAACAAGGAGGCTATCTAGTAGCTTGTGGTCAAGAGCTTTTATCCCAGAGTCAACAACCTTGTGTGCAAGATGAACCGATGATGAGTATCTTGTGTGTAAGTTTTCTTATTAGTTATTTTATCCATATTTTATGTATTTAGGTATTTATATATTTTTGAAAATTATCAGAGTTTAACCAAATTTGACCACTTACATATGCAAATTGCATCCATGTGCAAATGGTCATTTTAGAAAAGGCTCATTTTAGATGTGGATGCACATGCCACATTGAAATTGCATGGGCCATGTCAGGGTGAGTCAGGGCCGTGGGGTAGGTGGGACAAAAATCACTATAAGGAATGCACGTATCAGCCTAAAATTGCCCATGTCTGAATTTACACTGCTCTCTTTGAAAAGTGCTACTTTTGACCGTATTTTTATAGGAGGGATTAAGCAGGTATCCTCCTTAATGCCCCAATGTTTATTTCCCAATCCAGATTGAAATGAGGTGGAGAGACCTCTATAGTTAACTGAAAACATCTGCATGTCTAGGTTTGCAAAATGGCTCAGATACACATGTACACGGCGACATTTTCAGGTGGACGTTGTGAAATGTCGGCACTTACAGGTTGCTGGTTTTCCTCTGTCTATTTTCCCCATGTGCATATTTGTGAAATGGCTCCTCCCGATGCATGTGGATATTAATGTCACGTGTTCCTGCAGAGCTGTTTCTAACACCCCAGAACTAAGTACGTCCCCACTTTGACATCTCAATTCCTATCTCCACTTACTATCTAATATGTGCCTTTTGTCACCACCAGGTGGGCAGGCTGCCGCCTAGGGTAGCAGATCTGTGTCTGATGGCGATTAAGTAGTTGTGAACAAGAGTGGTTTAAGGTAAAAGGATTTATTTCCCCTCCCGGGGTCAGATTCTTCAGGTAATATAACACAATACTCAAAACAAATAAGCCATACTTTCTGGCAAAACACAAAGGAAATTAGCACAGCTTCTTCTTGCTTCTTAAAGTAAATGGTCAAAGTTAAACATGCAAAACTCAGCGCATAGTTTCTCTATGTGCAAACAGCACTCTTCACTTATAGTGTTTGCTTTACACACTATACAGCCTTTGACTAGCAAAAAGACGTCACCTTATCAGAGAAAATCAATGTGCAGTCCATTGGGTCACCATCAAATGAACATTCACTGAGTGTATCAATGACCATAGGCTCTTGCATGCATTCAGTATTATCTGGGTTCTCCTTGTCACAATATCTCTGCAAGTTCCCCTGTAACGTGCCGTCACAGTGTCTCTCTGCCCAACTCCCTTTAGGGCTGGAATAACAGCTACCGTATTCCTCGGTGTCTGGGAGAGAGGGAAGCCACCATTCAGGGTTTTTAGAGTCCACCTTCTTGTAGGAGGTCCTACCCTTATAAGGCTTATTGGCTCTAGCTTCAGGCTTTGATAGACAATATTCTTCTCCCCTATTGGCACCAAGTTTAAACCTTCGGGGTTTTCTCTGAGGCTTAGGAACTTCTAATATATCTTCCTCAGACATGCACACATCTTCAGGGAAATACCTTTCTCTCTCTGGAGGTGTTAACTGCTCTCTCTTCAGCTCTGTGCACAAATCCCTCGGCTGGGTGTTACAGCCCTGCCCCCACCTAGGATTTCCCACACGAGGCTTCTCAGCGTTAATCCTATAGGTATTTCTTTTATCAGCAAACTTTAGCTTTCTACCAGAATCATTCTCCAGGCTACAGCTCTCAAATACATACTGTTTGTCTTTAGGCTTCCAATCACTCCAGTTGGAACGTTGCCTCTGAGCTCCAAATGGCTTGCTATCAGCAGAACACTTACAGCTGTTCTCTGACCTCACTAGCTTCTTTCTCCTGCAGTACTCTGGGTAGTTTCTGTGGTGAACTCTTCCTAGTTCTGGTTCTGACTCACGTCCTGGGTCAGAGTCTGAAACTCCTCCTTCTTCCTCTAGATCAGCTGGTTCAGCTAGTTCTAACAGTTCACCTCGTCCAGCCAGTTCCTGCTCTGTATTTCCTGCGTGACTCTTATAATGGCTATTAGCTCTTCCCCTATCCAGGTGCAAGCTATTAGAAACTGGGGAATGTTTTTCAGCTCGGCGTGTTTGCAAACCCCATGGCTGGGTTTGTTTTTGTCGCCCCTGACAACTGCTGCTCACATGTCCTGCCTGCCTGTCAGCTTCAAGACTAGAATTCAGTGAATGCTGTGTTTTTAAGGTAGGAAATGGAACTTCCTCATCACACTTTATACCAATAAATAAAAAAGAAGAAACTACTGCAATGCAAGAAATGAAAACAAATCAGGTCAATGTTTTTAAACTCCACCTCGTATAAAAGTAAATCTAAAGCCACGGTTTCAGAAAAGAAATCTAATAAAGGCAATAAAAATATCACAGCAATTTAAATTTCCCTTGCATGTTCAGAAAGCAAAGCAGTACTCACAGGCAGACCATGGGCTATTTTTCAAGACAGAAATTTAGTACACTCAGCAGGTTAATAGAAGATATTTTTAACACTGCTACATTTAACCACACATTTGCATGGAAAGTTTTGCCAGAACAAGGTTCCAAGCTGTAGAACCTCTGGCTACCACAAGAGGAATCCTTCCTATTTTGAGTGGCCTGCGTTGCAATGGGGAGCATTCTACTCTTGTGGCATCTTTAATGGGAAAAGGATCTGAGGCAACAGTCTGCATCCAAGAGCTTCCTGAGAGCATTTATCCCAGAGTGGGAGGCTATTTAGTATGCACAAATTTCCCAGCTTAATTTACATGCATAGTTATGAACTTTAGAAAACATGCATATAAACAAAAACCCTTTGTATTTGAAACACATCCAGGGAATGTTGCACCTAGAAAGAACTACCTTCTCCTTCCTACTTTTCCTTAAAAATAGTAGGTAGTAAACTTTTAAAAGCAGAGGCACTGCATTTTCTAGAATTACACAGGTACACTACCAAAAAACTGCCTCCAGTTTTGCAACTGATTCCTATAGATTTTGGGGTGCTGAATCCAGGAAAAATAGCCAAAATGTTCCATCACGTCACGTTTTCTTGCAAAATTAGATTTCTTACCCATATAAGGAATGTTCACATAATTTCTTTTTAGCCAACTGCAGTTTATTTTCTTGGCCCAAAATAGAGGTTGTAATGGTTAACTAACTAGAAACACTCCCTCATGATATTTTAGAGTGTTTTGTATTCATTTTATACATTAACAGGACAATTGGGAGGCGGGGGGCTAAATCCAGTACTCGCGCTGGCGCATGTTCTTTCCTGTTCTCCTCGCCTCGTTCGCTCGCTCAAACACGGTGGTTGCGACATGAACGTTCCTGTCAAATTTCAGTTTCTTGCAAGTTCATAAGAACATAAGACATGCCATACTGGGTCAGACCGAGGTCCATCAAGCCCAGTATCCTGTTTCCAACAGTGGCCAATCTAGGTCCTACGTACCTAGCAATATCCCCAAAGACACAGGTTCCATAATGCTTGTACTGGGTCAAGCATTGATATCCTGGGTCCCCTTTTAATAGTGGTTTATGGACCTTTCCTCCAGGAACTTGTCCAAACCTTTTTTAAACCCAGCTATACTAACAGCCCTTACTACATCCTCCGGTAACAGATTCCAGAGTTTGATTACACGTTGAGTGAAAAATATTTTCTCTTATTTGTCTTAAATAGTTTACCCTGTAGCTTCATTACATGTCCCCTAGTCTTTCTATATTCTGATAGCGTAAACAATTGATCCACGTTTATCCGTTCCACTCCATTCATTAATTTATAGACCTCTATCATATCTCCCCCTCAGCCGTCTCTTTTCCAGGCTAAAGAGCCCTAACCTTTTTAGCCTCTCTTCATAGGAGTAGCCTTCCATCCCCTTCACCAATTTGGTGGCTCTTCTCTGTACTTTTTCTAATAACGCTATGTCCTTTTTAAGATACGGTGACCAGAATTGCACACAATATTCAAGGTGCGGTCGTACCATGGAGCGATACAGAGGCATTATAATATCCTTTGTTTTATTCTCCATCCCTTTCTTTATGATACCTAGCATTCTATTTGCTTTCTTGACCGCCGCTGCACACTGGGCGGAGGGTTTTAACATGTTATCCACGATGACTCCTAAGTCCTTTTCCTGGGTGGTGGTTTCTAATGTGGAGCCTTGCATCGTGTAACTATAGTGTGGGTTGTTCTTTCCTAGGTGCATAACTTTGCATTTGTCCATATTAAATTTTATCTGCCATTTGGATGCCCAGTCTTCCAATTTATCCAGATCCTCCTGCAGTTTTCCACAATCCTCTTGGGTTTTAACAACTTTAAACAGTTTTGTGTCATCTGCAAATTTGATAACCTCACTAGTTATTCCCTTTTCCAGGTCATTTATGAATATGTCAAAAAGCAGCGGACCCAGTACAGATCCCTGGGGTACTCCACTATTCACTTTTTTCCATTGGGAATATTGGCCATTTAGCCCTACCCTCTGCTTTCTATCTTTTAACCAGTTCCCGATCCACAATAGTACACTGCCTCCTATCCCATGACTTTTTAGCTTTGCCAAAAGTCTCTGATGGGGGACCTTGTCAAAAGCTTTCTGGAAGTCCAGATACACTATATCAACCGACTCACCTTTGTCTACCTGTTTATGCACACCTTCAAAGAAACATATCAGATTAGTAAGACAAGATCTTCCTTGTCTGAAGCCATGTTGGCTGTCTCCCATTAGGCCATGACTATCTACATGTTGTGTAATTTTGTTCTTTATGATGGTTTCTACCATTTTCCCTGGTACTGACATCAGGCTCACCGGTCTGTAATTTCCCGGGTCACCCCTGGAACCTTTTTTAAAAATTGGTGTTACGTTGGCGACCCTCCAATCTTCAGGTATTACAGATGATTTTAATGAAAGTTCACAGATTACCAATAGCAGGTCTGCAATCTCATATTTCAGTTCTTTCAACACTCTGGGATGTATACCATCCGGTCCAGGTGATTTGCTACTATTCAGTTTATCAAATAGTTGTAATATATCTTCCCGGTGTAGTGATATTTCTCTCAATTCCTCTGCAGTATCTCCTTTAAATACCACTTCAGTCATGGGTAACATCCCTACATCTTCCTCAGTAAAGACCGAAGCAAAGAATTCATTCAGTCTCTCTGCTATAGCCTTGTCTCCTCTTACTGCCCCTTTTACCCCTCTATCATCTAACGGTCCAATTGACTCTCTCACAGGCCTTTTGCTACGAATGTACTTGAAAAAGTCTTTATTTTGTGTTTTTGCTTCCGTAGCAAGTTTCTTCTCAAATTCCCGCTTTGCCTGCCTTATCAATGCTTTGCATTTAACTTGCCAGTGCTTGTGTTGTTTCCAGTTTTCATCATTTGGCTCTTTTTTCCATTTCCTGAAGGTTGCTTTTTTGGCAGCAACAGCCTCTCTGACCTCACCTTTAAACCATGCTGGTAGTTTTTTGGACTTTCTTCCACTCTTCTTAATGCGTGGAATACAGCTGGTCTGGGCTTCGAGGATAGTATTTTTAAATAACACCCAAGCTTGCTGTAAGTCTTTAACCTTTGGAACTGCTCCTTTTAGTTTTTTCCTAACTATATTCCTCATTCTATCATAGTCTCCCTTTTGAAAGTTAAAAGGTAATACTGTGGATTCCTTTACTATCTGTCCTCCACTAATTCATTATTACCTTTTGTTTGCTCAGTCGTAATCCAGCTTTATTCCGAAGTGGTTCACTACAGTTGTAGTTTGCAGTGCTGTGTATTTGTGATAGCTCACAGAGCCAGAGGTTGCGTCAACTCTCCGGACAGTTTTTGTTTTATTTGTGGGGAATATACCGTGAAAAAGCGGCAGAGGAACATTTCTGCATTTATTAAAAAAGTATATTTCGCCTATTTCGGTTTGAAGTTAGGCGATCAAGACAAACCGTGGGCTCCTCACAAAGTGTGCAAGACATGTGAGGAAGATCTACGCTTATGGATGAAAGGTAAAAAACAAGCATTTCGTTTCGGAATACCTATGATGTGGCGTGAACAAACAGACCACAGCAGTGACTGCTATTTTTGCTCTTGCATTGTGAAGGGATACAACTTAAAAAATAAGAACGTAATAAGTTACCCCAACCTTCCCTCAGCAATTAGGCCTATGCCTCATAGCAACGAAGTACCTGTGCCTGAACCACCAAAATCTTTGGATCATATTTGTGTGGATGGTTCTAATCATGATGAGACTCATCAGATGGCTTTTCCCGATGAGTCCAGTACTTCCGAGTTTGAAACTGAACCAGATCCGAAACCTGAACTTTTCTCTCAAGCTGAATTGAATGATTTAGTCCGGGATTTAGGACTCCCAAAAGATGCTGCCCAACTGCTAGGTTCTCGGCTTAAACAGAAAAATCTATTGTCACCAGGAACAACTTTTTATTGGTACCGCAACCGCGAGACACAATTTTTGAAGTATTTCAGCAAAGAGGAAGATTTGGTATTTTGCAACGATATATACGGAGTGATGGAAAAGTTTAAACTCAAGTATGATCCTGCTGAATGGCGGCTGTTCATTGATTCGTCCTATTGCTCACTCTGTTATTCTCCAAGAAAAATACGAGAATTTGGCCCTGATTCTTCAGAAGATTTGTTATGATGAGCATAAGTGGATGATTTGTGGAGACTTTAAAATTCTATCCATGCTATTAGGGCAGCAATCCGGTTTCACCAAATATCCCTGCTTCCTTTGCTTGTGGGATAGCCGGGCCCGCGACCTTCACTGGGGGAAAAAAGACTGGCCAATTCGGGAGTATTTGAGACCCGGTGAGAAAAATGTTCTTCATGAGAGCTTGGTACATCGTGATAAAATTCTATTACCACCTCTCCACATTAAGTTGGGTCTCATTAAGCAATTCATCAAGTCCCTTCCAAAAGATGGTGAGTGCTTTCGGTACCTTTGCTCAAAGTTCCCCCGACTTTCTGAAGCAAAGCTAAAGGAAGGAGTGTTTGTAGGCCCTGATATAAGGAAACTCATTTCAGATGGAGCATTCGCTGAAACGATGTCTGAGAAGGAAAAAGAAGCCTGGGATTCCTTCAAGGATGTTATTCTCAAATTCTTGGGGAACAGGCGGGATGAGAACTATAAGGATATTGTTGCCAGGATGCTCAATGCCTTCAAAGAACAAGGCTGTAACATGAGCCTGAAAGTCCATTTCTTGCACTCCCATGTGAACTACTTTCCCGAAAACCTGGGGGCATACAGTGAAGAACAAGGTGAAAGGTTTCACCAGGACATCAAGGACGCAGAGAGAAGGTACCAAGGAAGATGGAACACCATTATGATGGCTGATTTCTGCTGGTTGCTGCTGCGGGAAACCCCAGATGAAAAATACGCCAAGCAGCGCACCAAGAGAAGCATTCGGGGGAAGAAGAAACGGGCCCACCAGGAGATTGATTGACCCAAGAATGACTTTAAAATCTAAACTGTGTTGACAAATATCGTGTTTTTACTAAACTTTGAAATAAAAATTTGCTAGTTATTACCACAGTGTCGGATCTCATTTATTAGAATTTTATTTTCACACCATCGGGTGTTTGCCTTCATGTATTGCAATGGTGCGGTTTGCGTTTTCTATTCTTACATACATACCTGTACAACATTTTTTGCACATTTCTTTGCTTTGCTTTGTGTCTAACCTCGCTCTTATATGCTCAATGTTTGTGCACATGTATGTGGCTGTTTTAAGTGCAGACAATTTTGCTACCATCACAGTGTGTTTTGTTGACATTACTCTATTCTTATGTGCTGCCTTGTTACAATTTTCTTTATTCTTATTTGAATAACTACTAAACAATTAGTATAAAGAATTCATCCAAGAAACTTTTATCTCGATCGCACTCAATCTGAAACGTTCACCTCAAACTGCTAACCCAATGTAGCAAAAAATCTGTACGTGATGGAGCAAATTGGTTACCAGATTTGGATTCAGCGCACCAAAAAACGTAAAAATCAATCGAAACATTAGAGGCAGTTTAAAAAAAAATTTTTTTAGTGTACCTGTGATTATTAACACTTCATGAACACATTTTTGAACAATTCTGTTGGGGACGCAAACTTTAATTTAAGAAAATTGATTATTTAAAGATTCCTTGGATGTACATATTTCCAAGAGTCAAATGTAGTTTGAAGAAGCAAATTCAACTTAAATAAAGAGCTATCACTCTTGAAGATTTCCACCTTTCTGTTTACTGCCTCAGAGTATTACTTAACATTCTCAATTTTTAAGTTCCTGTATCTATTCATTGGGTGTGGTTATTTCAAACTGCTTGGAAGGCTGGTTGAACTTGCTTGTCGATACCACCATAACCTCCAGATTAATAGTTGTGGGTTTGATCCAGTCTAACGCAGCAGATGGCTTCTGTGCCAGCACAGATGAAGAAACAGATCTACCCCATAAGAAGGTCCTGTCAAAACAGGTAAATTCACATTAGGATTCTCTAAGATATGTTTACTAAAGTTCAATAACCATTCGCAGAGGGTGTGATGTATGCTAAGGGCTCCACGCTAAGAGCGCAGAGTCTTGTGCTAAAATGCATGCTAACTGGTTAGCGCATGATTGGGTGGGGACCGGGCAGGTTAGGAACCTAATATAGGCATTGATGTCATGCCGTGGTTAGTATAGGCATTTTGTGTGCAAGTGAACTGCACTTGCTGCGGTTAGCATGAATGCACCTAAGGAGTACCTCAATGGGTAGCTTTAAGAGCTGCGTGTTAGCATTGTGCTATAATCAGGAGGTAGATGCACATGTCCCCAAACATTAGCATAGACTTCTGCAATAATTCGGCGGTACAATCATGTGCTACTGGCATGCACCTTAGTAAACGTGTCCTCCTGTGTCTGAAAAACCTTGCCATGCCCCTGTTGGAATGCCCACCACTTCCCATGGCTCCGAGTCTTATTTCTTCCAAAAGCTCTGCCACTATTAACGGAAGCAAGTATCCGGTAGTCACATCATCCATTGCTGATGGCACTGATACCCATGTGTTCCACATTCCTCCAGATGTCATCCACAGATGAACACCCTGCTCAAGACTGAATGTTAAATCTAGGTCCGAGGATGAAAACCAAAATCCTCTCTCTCTCTGCTATCCCCAAAATGTACCCAAGCTCACCAGAGAGCTATATAGAGCTGACCACAGAGACATCCAGCAGATAGACTGAAAAGAGGTGAGACAGCTCAATCAGGAGAGTATGAAGCCTGCCCTTGCTCATCCCCATTAAGATGAAATATAAATAATAAAAAAAAAAGACACCAGTCATCTGCTAAACACAGACTTCTACCGTCATGGATCCATTGTATATTTATCCATTTCATTTTACACTACCTTGGACTTCTGGAAAGAGCAGGTAATTCAATTTGAATAAATATCTCATCAGTTCTAAAGGACTGCTCAAAGTGGCTTAGAACAAATGCATTCATTAAACGCAACATGCAACCTATTCGAAATTCAGTACAAATACATTTTAATCCCTTGTCTGTTTCCTCCTCTCCCCCCTTCATTAAGGGGAGAGGCACTGAATATAATATTTGTATAGGCTTGGGTACCTAGGCTAGATTTCCTTGTGTGCTCATAATAAAGCTGCAGACTTATATATTTTCACTCTATCAACTAATGTCCTTTATTGATTGTATAATTGTGATAGGGGACAAGGGCAAGCCTAGGGTGGCCCAGCTGTCTAATGTTAAGCCCCTTACATGCAGAATTTTCTAAAGCATTCACGTCATCTGCTTTCCAACTTGCACTTATTAAAGCTAGGAAAAATACCTCCCCCCATCCCCTTTTTGAGGCCACAGCTAAAAAACACACATTTTTAGACAACCTCTCTATATGATCAATGGCAAGATTTTTCCTTACTCAAGATAGCATTTTATTGTTTTCCCCTTTTGTATGCCAACGTTTTGGGTGGAAGAGTGTATAGGATCCTTACTTAGTTCTCTCCAGCACCCACCTTTCCCATCCAACCATAATGTTCTGTGGAGTGGAGGAGTGGCCTAGTGATTCTGGGACTAGAAGGACCACGGTTCATAAGTCACTAGATCTAGAGCCTTTGCCTTCTTTGCACCATCCTGCTGGAACGCTCTACCAGCGACTATCAGAACCATCAGTGATCTCTCCCAATTCAAGAAGGCACTGAAACATCACCTTTTTCTCCTTCACTATGATGTTTCAGTCTCCCCCTCACACCCACCTACTTTCACACCTCAAGGGAGCACCTCAAGCCCATGCATCTCACATTCTTAGACTGAACACTCGCAATCACACTTTTACCCTCCACCCACCATGAGAAGCTTATGCAGTTTCATATAAACCAATATATAGCTGCATAAAGTGGCTTGTATATTTATCATGTTTTCCCTGTTAAGGAACCTGTTTAATGTATACCCAAGTTATTATACCTGTTCACTGTAAGCACAAATCACTAAACTGAGATGTGTAGTTTAATGTTCATTGTAAACCGCACTGGTGTCAAATAGCGCGGTACAAAAGAGACTGTAAATAAATAAATAAATAAAATAAATATCCCAATGGTACTCCTTGTGACCTTGAGCAAGTTACTTAAGCGCATCTGCCTCAGGTACAAACTTAGATTGTAAGCCCTCTGGGGACAGGGAAATACCTACAGTACCTGAATGTAACTCACCTTGATCTATTACTGGAAAGGCGTGAGCTAAATACTACTAAATAAAAACATAAATAAAGTTGTATTTTTAGAACACAAATTGGGAATAGATTTGAATCTTGTAAAACTCGTCATAAATTCATGGGTGAGCAGCTTCCTCACTTCTTAAGCCTTTGCAAGTTAGAAAATTCTGAAACCCAATAAAAACCTCAGCTATTTATGTTCAATTTATCAATTGTTAGACACAGAGGAACTGACAGATCTTTTCTGGAGAGAAATGTCCATTCAGAGGTCAATGCAAAGACCTTATGCTAGAGCCATGAGCTAATAGTTCAGTGCATTGTTTTACCTAACACAAGCATAATGCAGAAGCTTTGTTCTCCAATGCTGTCAGCAACAAGTATGCAAATAAACTGTGTACTAAAAGTCTATGCTAAACAAAGGGGTATGTTTACTAAACTGCGGTAACATAGCAGCGGCTAGTTAAGGCGCGTTATGTAACGTTAAGGCGCCTTAACGTTCCCGGCCGCGGTAAGTCCAGAAAAGGGTGGAGAGAGGGTGGAGAGAAATGGTCAATGGGTGGGGAGTGGGTAGGGAGAGGCCCCTTTCACCCTAGCGCGGAGAAATTAAGGGCTGAATCCTAACACAACTGAAAACCTGGCGTTAGCACACATTTGCAAGAGAGAGAAACCAGCTCTGTGTCAGCAATGTAGAGCATAGCCAGGGAGCCCCAGAAAAGTGATAGTAGTGATACATTTGCAACAACAGCATAGTGCCCTGGTATGAAAGGCCACTATGGTGATGGCGCAAATGGGGCATGGGGGCTGCAGGCGGGACATGCAGTGGGGGCTACTGGGGCACAGGGTGGACTAGGCGGTTGCCGAGGTGGCACATAGGAGCACAAAAAATGGAAACCAGCAAGACAGCAACTGACCAGGGTCAGACATTCCCATGAGTCTGTGGCCCACAGTATCCCATCCAGGAGACATTACCCAGCAGGTACCCCAAGGGGCGCATAACATCGACAGATGGTGCCTGGGGAAGCGTGGACATCTATGTAGGCACCCCTACCGCAGAACCCACACCTTAGGCAGCCACCTACCTGCTCCCTGGATGGCCTGGGATGGCGCACCACCAGCACCGACAGCATATGGCATGGCGGCATGGCAGAGGGGGTGGGTGATTGTGCTGGAGGGAGCAGTGGCACCCACCTGCAGTAGACCTAGGCCATGCCCTGTACCAGAATGTGGTGTGCAGGGCAACAGAAGAGGTCTGGCCGAGGAACATAAAGATAACCCCAGGGACCACTATGTTGCTGTGGCAACAGTGTGGTGCAGTACACACAGCCAGCATGTCCAAGAGCAGAAGGTCAGAGGTTCAGGTCCCATCTGTGGATCCTGCAGAGCATCTCCCCATAGTTTCAGCCCACAATGCAGCCACAACAACAACATGGGCAAACCCCAAAGCACTGTTGCACAGGGGTATGGACACCCACTCACAAGGGCTCCATTATCCACAGCTTCATGGAGTATCAGGCTGTTGGCCCCAGCACAGAGCTGCAGTTAACACCAGAGCACTGCTACTACCCCCTGCACAGATTAGCAATGTCGGCACTGTGATCAGGACCAGTGCAGCGAGTAGGGCTGTCAACCACCTCCATCTCTGCACAATGCTGAGATAGGTGTGGGAGTATGCATATGTCTATCCATTGTTTTGTGTCTGCCAACACCTCACTGAGCCCACATTGCTCATACTGCTTCCAGCATTAGCCTGCAAATGTGCATAATGAGGAGCAAGGTATTGTGGGTATGGCACAGACACGGCGGATTGGCCAGGATGCATCTGCACAGGGTGGAGGGCAAATGGCTGGGACACTGTAGTGCTCAACCACCACCTGCATGGACAGGGTGGTCACAGCATGTCACACTGGGGGTCACTCTCACTCTGACCGAGCAGTGACCATGGCATGTCTATGTTCCCACATAGTGCCACACATTATTTGTTTCCAGTGATACCTGTATGTTCCTGGTTTTGGGGCCCAAGCACAGAGATACCTGCTTGGTGTCTGTGCTGTGTATCCCAACTCTGAGTGCACGGGGCTCCCCTGTGAGCATGCACTATGGACTGGTGTGATGTAGAGACCCCTATGGAGCCCATGGAAATAGAGAGAAAGGAAGATTCCACCTTTAAAACTGACAGGCAGCTAGAACACATGGCTCACTGTTTACAAAGAAAAGGTAAACAGAGAAAGTCAGGAGCTGAACTGACACGCCAAAGCTCTGACACAGCAGCAAGCTTAGAGCTTGATCAATCACACCTGTTCAGGTTGAGGGCAGAGCCAAGCCCAGGGGAACAGAATTATAAAACCTCGTCATTATCGCCCAGGAGCAGATGGAGATTTAGATTTGGAATTAAGGCAGGAGGAGGAGAAGCAGGCTCAAGTACAGGCTGGAGTGGTAATTGCAGTTCGGACAGCAGTTGGAGCCGTGGAAGCAGAGAAAGAGGAGTCCTGGACAGCAAAGACAGGAGAGAGGAGAGAACTCCTGTAAGACGTGCTGGGAGAGGCTCAGAAGCTCCAGAGAGTTGGATACCGGGTAAAGAAATTACCTACAGGTCTGGGAGAAAAGCCAGCAGACTAGGAGGAGGGAAGGCATGCCCTGTGACCAGGAATTGGCTGGAACGGAGAGAGCAGGGAACCCTTCAGTCAGAAGGAAGCCTTCACAGTTTGCACAGGTGGGAGCCCAGCACAAAAGCATTTCCTTATAGCTGCCAAGGATTAGAGGAGAGCCAAAGAAGAAACTCCAGGGCAACAGGTACTGTTTTGAGGTGTGTAAAGGGAAAACACCTGAGCTTATAGAGGGAAGTTATCTGAAATCCCACAGTAACAGTTTGCAGATAAACGCTGTTAGTCCCGAAGCAGAAGATATGCAAATAGACTCTAATGTTGATGACGTAGCAGATATGCAGAAGGATTGCACGCTTTGTTTGGCTGATAACATTGAGTCACTGTGAGACACAGCAAAGAAAAAGGAACTGTTTTTCTTTGCTACGAGAAGCTGTTTGTTTTCCTTTGTGTACTTGCAACGAGCACTGCATGTGTTGGAACCAGAGAGTGAAGAAGCAATTACCTTAGTTACTGTATATAATCCTCATGCTAAACTCCTGGAAACCGTCCTATTTTTGTTCTGCACCAAAGTTCTATTTGTAAGGGGAATAAATCCTTGTCATGTTGCCTTAAACACTCGGACTACAATTACTTCTTTATTCAGAGAGCTTAAAAAGGGACTACAATTCCCAAGAGGCTTTGCAAGAGCCACAGTTGTAGTCTCACTTTCTGCATAGAGAAATTATCATGGCAGACCAACCCTTTGCTCCCTAGGCGGAGGGCTGGCCATGTGGTGACACTGGTTAGTGGGCTGTATGCAGTTTGCCTGTGCATGGTGGGAGCACCTTGTAGGATGCTGCAGGTGCAGTCTGACTGTGCTGTCTGTTGATGAATGGCAGACTGTGGCATGGGGCAGTTGAGCCTTCCCCTGCCTACCCCAAGCATCACTGCTAGTCTGCAATTGTCACAGGTATGGCACTGGCCCAGCAGCCCTGGAGGACTGTCATCCACCAGCAGGACTGTGGTTGCTGGTACTACAGCCATTCTGCAGGCTGCAGGCACCTCTCCCACCACACCCTCATCTACAAAAGGGGTGATTGAGGCCCCTTGGGGTATATAGTGCATACCATGTAGACCCATAGTGGTAGTGCTACATAGCCCTCATACAAGTCTAGACCCCCCACTGCCCTGATAACAGGTACATGACAGCCAGACCTTAACACCGGGTACACACTAATCTAGGTGGTGTCCGGTCCCACAGGGCCACATGTGACTGCAGAACACAGCTGGAACAGATGCACCTTTGGTTGCACTGCTGGGAACACCTGTCACACACTGGCAGTGCTGGGGATGTGCAGTAGGACCTATCTCTAGCACCACATGTACTGTGGACCTAGTGCTGGGCGCCCATCCTATCCCTCAGGGTGAACACGAAACCTGCACAATGGCATGGTCCGTAGCTACTCTATGCCAGTATCATGCACTGTCAGTCCATCTTACCATGCTGCAGTACCAGAGAGGTGCAGACCCCATTTGGTGGTCAGCTGTTTGGGTGCTGGTGGGGTTACCCTATCCTGGCACACAGAGCAGACGGTTTGTGCAGTGACCTGCAATCCTTCTGTACCCAGCCATTGCTGTGCAATAGGCCATAGAGGTATAGCCTACTGGTTAGTACACTGACGTTCTAGGTGGAGGTCATGGGTTCAATTCCTTTCCTTGTTGTTCCCTCCTGCCCAAGGCAGATATTTTGTTTGCCTGTGACAGTCATATCTTTGCAGATCCGTGCTGCCAGCCCATAGTAACCTCACCAGTTGCCAGCAATCTGTATAAGGCATTTTACAAGGCTCCTAATTAGGCACAGTACAAGGCACGTTATAAGGCACCTTATTAGGCACAGTACAAGGCACGTTAAGGCACATGCCTTGTACTGTGCCTAATAAGGTGCCTTATAACGCGCGTTACCTGATGGCTTGCCATAATGATGCCCCGCCCATGCCTTTATATGGGCATCTGTACCTTTACAGCGGAACCTAACACGAATGACATTACCACAGTTTAGTAAACACACCCCAAAGAGAGTTTGCCAGACACATGTGTACACGGGTCTGCTCAAGTAGCGGCTATATCTTGAACACAAAAACATTTGTGTCATTTGTGTGCATGTGCTGGAATGCTATTTCTCACAACCGCTGATGGTATTCTGCACAGTATAGTTCTGATGTGTATGCGTGAAATAGAGTTCCAGCACATGCACATAACCCTGTCCCACCACACCTTCTCATCCCTCATGCAATTGTTTGTTTGTTTTTTTAACATTAATGTTGTAAGGAACAAACTAGATAAGAAAAGCTTGTAAGCCAGTGAGAACCGTCACACGGACTTCAACTTGTTCCTCAGCGTGAAGTCAGGCTAAATACAGTTGTGGTCAACATTATTGGCATCCTTGAATTTTAGGTAGGTTGTGTACAATATCTTGAGAAATAATTGGAAGTATTTAAACTGTTTGTCATCATATTTTGACAGTATGTTCAAAGGTATACAACAACAACAAAAAAAAAGATGTCTGTGCAACTTAGATGTAATGTTGTTGTTGTTAAGTGCCGTCAAGTATGAGTCGACTCATGGCGACCTGCTGGATAGTTGTCCTAAATTGTGTTCGGTCTTCAGTCAGGCAGCTTATTGTTGACAGACTGGAACCTGTAGCTGCTGTTATTGTATCAATCCATCTCATTGCTGGCCTTCCTCTTTTGTGTTGACCTTCTATCTTGCCAAGAATGATGTCTTTCTCTAATGATCTCATAAGAACATAAGATATGCCATACTGGGTCAGACCAAGGTCCATCAAGCCCAGTATTCTGTTTCCAACAGTGGCCAATTTAGGTCATATGTACCTAGCAGTTTCCCCAAGGGACACAGGTTCCACAATGCTTGTATTGGTTCAAGCATTGATATCCTGGGTCCCTTCTTAATAATGGCTTATGGACCTTTCCTCCAGGAACTTGTCCAAACCTTTTTTAAACCTAGCTACACTAACAGCCTTTACTACATCCTCCGGTAACAAATTCCAGAGTTTGATTACACGTTGAGTGAAAAAATATTTTCTTTTATTAGTCTTAAATAGTTTACCCTGTAGCTTCATTGCATGTCCCCTAGTCTTTCTATATTCTGATAAGGTAAACAATCGATCTACGTTTACCCGTTCCACTCTGCTCATTAATTTATAGACTTCTATCATATCTCCCCTCAGCCGTCTCTTTTCCAGGTTAAAGAGCCCTAACCTTTTTAGCCTTTCTTCACAGGAGTATCCTTCCATCCCCTTTACCATTTTGGTGGCTCTTCTCTGAACCTTTTCTAATAACTCTATATCCTTTTTAAGATACGGCGACCAGAATTGCACACAATATTCAAGGTGCGGTCTCACCATGGAACGATATAGAGGCATTATAATATCCTTTGTTTTATTTTCCATTCCTTTCCTTATCATACCTAGCATTCTATTTGCTCTCTTGGCCGCCGCTGCACACAGGGCCGAGGGTTTTAACATGGTATCCACAATGACGCCTAAATCTTTTTCCTGGGTGGTGGTTCCTAATGTGGAACCTTGCATCGTGTAACCATAGTTTGGGTTGTTCTTCCCTAGGTGCATAACCTTGCACTTGTCCACATTAAATTTCATCTGCCATTTTGATGCCCAGTCTTCCAATTTATCAAGATCCTCTTGCAATTTTCCACAATCCTCTTGGGTTTTAACAACTTTAAATAGTTTTGTGTCATTTGCAAATTTGATAACCTCACTCGTTATTCCACTTTCCAGGTCATTTATGAATATGTCAAAAAGCAGCGGACCCAGCACAGATCCCTGGGGTACACCACTATTCACCTTTCTCCATTGGGAAAATTGGCCATTTAGCCCTACCCTCTGCTTTCTATCTTTTAACCAGTTCCTGATCCACAATAGTACACTGCCTCCTATCCCATGACTCTTTAGTTTTGCCAAAAATCTCTCATGAGGGACCTTGTCAAAGGCTTTCTGAAAGTCCAGATACACAATATCAACCGACTCACCTTTGTCCACCTGATTATTCACTCCTTCAAAAAAACATAACAGATTAGTAAGACAAGATCTTCCTTGTCTAAAGCCATGTTGGCTGTCTCTCATTAGTTCATGACTATCTACATGCTGAGTAATTTTATTCTTTATGATGGTTTCTATCATTTTTCCCGGTATTGACGTCAGGCTCACCGGTCTGTAGTTTCCCGGATCACCCCTGGAACCCTTTTTAAAAATTGGTGTTACATTGGCGATCCTCCAATCTTCAGGTATTAGAGATGATTTTAATGATAGTTCACAGATTACTAATAGCAGGTCTGCAATCTCATATTTCAGTTCTTTCAATACCCTTGGATGTATACCATCCGGCCCAGGTGATTTGCTACTCTTCAGCTTATCTCTCTCTCTTCACATGATGTGTCCAAAGTATGAAAGTCGAAGTCTTGTCATCTGAGCTTCTAAAGAAAGCTTAGGTTTGATCTTCTCTAGTACCGACTGGTTTGTTCTTCGGGCAGTCCATGGTATACACAGTATTCGCTGCCAGCAACATAATTCAAAGGCATCAATTTTCTTCCTGTCTATCTTTTTCACTGTCCAGCTTTCACATCCATATGATGCTATTGAAAATAGCATGGCTTGAACAAGTCAAATCTTTGTATGGAGAGAGACAACTCTGCTCTTGAGAATCTTGTCTAGCCATTCCGCCAAGAGCAATGCGTCGTCTGATTTCTTGACTGCTTGTTGTTTCTTTATTGATAGTTGATCCAAATAGGTTATAGTTGTTCCCGATTTCAATTTTTTCTCCTTCAACAATAAACCTGTTGATTATGCCAGTTGTCATCATCTTTGTCTTCTTTACATTAAGGTGCAGGCCCATTTTGAGACTATGTTCTTTGATCGTGAGAAGTAAATGCTTCAGATCATCTTCACTTTCAGCCAGTAATGTATCATCATCAGCATAGCGAAGGTTGTTGATGAGTCTTCCACCAGTCTTCACACCTCATACAATCCTGCATCTCTGATGATTTGTTCTGCATATAAATTAAACAGGTAGGGGGAAAGTATGCAGCCTTATCTTACACCTTTGCTTATTTTAAACCATTCTGTTTCTCCTTGTTCCGTTTGAACTGTTGCTTCTTGATCGATGTACAGATTGTGCAAGAGAACAATCAGGTGTTCTGGTATACCCATGCTTCTTAATGTGGCCCAGAGTTTCTCATGGTTTACACAGTCAAAAGCCTTGCTATAGTCGATAAATCACAAATAGATATCCTTTTGGTATTCTTTAGTCTTTTCAAGGATCCATCTCACATCCACAATGATGTCTCTCGTTTCTCGCCCTTTCCTGAACCCTGCTTGCACTTCAGGTAGTTCTTGTTCCAGGTATGGTTGTAGTCTCTTTTGAATAATCTTCAGTAGAATCTTAATGGCATGTGGGATCAGAGCGATTGTGTGATAATTTCCACAGTCATTTGGATCACCTTTCTTTAGTATTGGTATAAACACAGATCTTTTCCAGTCAGTTGGCCATGATGTTGTCTTACAAATTTCTTGGCAGAGCCTTGTAAGTATGGTAACAGCTGCATCAGATTGCTGCAATACCTCTATAGGAATGCTATCAATGCCTGGTGCTTTGTTCTTTGATAAGGCTTTCAATGCTGCTTCAACTTCTTCTTTCATCACCAATGGTTCTAGATCATAAGGTACAGGATGAAATGGCTGTTGGTCCACTTGATCTTTATCATATAAAAACTCTGTATATTCTTTCCACCTTTTCTTGATCTTCTCAGCATCATTCAACATAGGACCTTGAGCATCTTGTAACATTCCAATTCAAGGCTGGAATTTTTTCTTTAACTCTCGTAGTTTAGGAAAGCCAATCTTGTTCTTCCTCTAAAAGTTTCTGCTTCTATTTCCTTGCATGCGTCATTGTAGTACTTTTCCTTGTCCTGTGTTGCTGCACGTTGGAAATCTATGTTGAGTTCTGTGATTGTCTTTCTTTCTCCTCTGACTTTAGCTTCTCTGCATTTCTGGGCAATTTTCAGAGTTTCTTCTGTCATCCATTTTGGCCGTTTTTGCTTTTTCATCTTTTGTAGAGACTTCTCGCTTTCTTCCAATATAACCTTCTTGATGTCATTCCATAACTCCTCTGGAGCTCTGTCATTTGTATCTAAAGCAGTAAATCAATTTTGCAGGCAGTCTTTAAATTCCAGTGGTATATTCTCAAGGTCATATTTTGCTACATTCATGAGTGGCTTGCTCTTTTTCAACTTTAGCTTGAGTTTGCATACTAGAAGTTGATGATCTGTTCCACAGTCAGCTCCAGGTTTTATCTTTGTTGATGTTATAGAGCTTTTCCATCGTTGACTTCCACAGATGTAGTCAATTTGATTTTTATACAATCCATTGGGTGAAGTCCATGTGTACAGTCACCACTTGTGTTGCTGGAAGAAGGTGCTTGAGATGAATAGATCGTTGGTCTTGTAGAATTCTATCAGTCTTTCTCCAGCTTCATTTCTGTTGCCAAGTCCATATTTTCCAACCACTTTGCCTTCTTCTTTGTTGACAACATTTGCGGTCCAGTCACCCATGACTATCAGGATATACTGTTTGCATGTTCTGTCAATTTCAGCTTGAACTTGTTCATAGAACTCTTCAATTTCATTCTCTTCTGCAGCTGTTGTTGGGGCATATACTTGAATTATAGTTGTGTTGATAGGCATTCCTCATAGACGAACAGAGATTGAGCATTCACTGACTGCATTGTATTTCATTACAGTTCTTGTAAGTTTCTTCTTTATTATAAATGCAACACCATTTCTTCTTTGTCTTTCATTTCCAGCATAGTAGACCTTGTGATCATGTAATGCAAAGTGCCCAATGCCAGTCCATTTCAGTTCGATGACACTCAACAGATCAAGTTGTGCACATTCCATTTCATTCTTGACCACCTCCAACTTCCCTTGGTTCATGCTACATATGTTCCAAGTTCCAATGTTTAAGACATCTTTACAGCTTCTGACTCTCATTTCATGCACAGCTACATCAGCAGTCAGACATCCCGAGGGCTTTGATCCAACCACATCATAAATGCTGGCTTTACTCTGAGAAGTCTTCAGCTCTTCCCCAGCAGCTAGTCGAGTGCCTTCCGACCTGGGGGTCTCATCTTCCAGCACTATAGTGTGATTTGTTTTGTTATGACTATCCATTGGGCTTTCATGGCAAGATACAGAAGTAGATTGCCGGGCCTTTCCTCCACGCAGTTTAAGTTTAGTGTTGTTGCCGTTGTCACAGAAATGTGATCCTCCGCTGCCAACACTGTCCCATTCTGCTGCTGCCCAGATGGGTGGTTTGTCTTGGTCTGGCACCTCAGCTGAGACCTGTCCATCTTGAGAGACCCTGCCGGTAGTTAAACTACCGATAGCTTAGCTCTCAGCATCACTGATGCACACAAGCCCTCACAGCATGACCATCTGCAAACGAAGTGAGGGTAGATGTAATAATGTCTGAGAAAAAAACAAAATGTGACCTGGACAAGATTAATGGCTCTGTTTCACTAATATTTGGTTGCACAACCCTTAGCAGTGATGACTGCCTCCAATTGTTTCTTATAGCCATCTATAGGTTTCGTACATCTGTCTGCTGGTAATTTCTCCCACTCTTCATTTGCGATTTGTCCCAAGAGCATTGTGGAAAATTGCAAGAGGATCTTGATAAATTGGAAGATGAAATTTAATGTGGACTAGTGTAAAGTTATGCACCTAGGAAAGAACAACCCAAACTACGGTTACACGATGCAAGGTTCCATATTGGGGACAACCACCCAGGAAAAAGATTTAGGTGTCATTGTGGATAACATGTTAAAACCCTCTGCCCGGTGTGCAGTGGTGGCCAAGAGAGCAAATAGAATTCTAGGTATCATAAGGAAAGGAATGGAAAATAAAACAAAGGATATTATAATGCCTCTGTATCGTTCCATGGTGAGACCACACCTTGAATATTGTGTGCAATTCTGGTCCTTTTTTGTTTGGTACACAGTGTGTGGTGCGGGTTGAAACCATCACTCCAGATTGCTCCAGGTCAGACTTAAGTTCTTGGGTTTGTATGTGGTGTGTTTTTACAACAGTTCGCACTAACCTTCGAAGACTTCTTAGATTCATTTTCCTCTTCTCACCATGTCCTGGGAGGTTCTGGACAGTTCCATGAACAGAAAACTTAGAAACATAGAAACATAGAAAAATGACGACAGAAAAAGACCACATGGACTATCTAGTTTGTCCTTCCATATCAACAACTACAACAGTCCCCTTTTTTTCATTAGAGATCCTCTGTGTTTGTCCCATGCTTTTTTGAAATCAGATACCGTCCTCAACTTTACCATCTCCATTGGGAGACTATTCCACGGATCCACCACTCTTTCCATAAAGAAATATTTCCGCATATCACGCCTGAATCTATCCCCTTTCTCCCTCATCCCATGTCCCCTTGTAGCAGAACTTGCTTTCAATCGAAAGAGGCTCTCCCCCTTGCACTTATGCCATGGAGGTATTTAAATGTCTCAATCATATCAACTCTACTTCTTAATAACATTGCAAGCTGTAGACACAGGAATTGCAAGGTCTTCGGGGATGGCCTTGTACCCCTTTGAAGTTTGGTGAAGACTTTTCTGATGGTCTCAGGTAAGCTCTCTTGTCTTCACCATTGTGAAAATGGAAGAGGGAGTGAATGTGACCATTTTAAAAATTAGAGCCATCATTCATTGGTTGATTCAAGTCATATGAGTACTGACAATTGATCACAGGTGTGTCTAATTTTACTGCAATGGGAATGTGGTTCTTCTGTTCAAATGGATTTGAATAGTTAATAAGGGTACCAATAATCATGTCCTGGCAGTGTCCCAGTTTTGTATACTATTTCCTTTTTTAATTGGTCTTGTTTTATTGAATTCTTTTGTGTGTCAAATATGTGTGCATATATAGTCCAAAGCCATTTTACTGACCAGAATTTTTTAGGAGATATTGTACAATAAGGGGTTGAATTGCAAGGATGCCAATAATGTTGACCACAACTGCATGTACTCTGTACAACAGCAAGTTGCTGTGATTGCACTGATATGATACAGTACTGCAGGCCACAATTCCTCCAGGCCACCTGTGTGTATTATAGGAAATGCATGATTAACCTGCAGAGAGTAAAGATTGTAATTTTACACATTTTTGTTCATTTTCCTTTTAGGATCACAACCAGCAATTATCTATTTGCATAATTCAATTGCTTAAAAAAAAACACCTGCCTGGCATAGCAATCACTTGCCCCCTTGAAGATGAAACATTGTGTGCGAACCTCTTCCAATCTCCACTGATTAACAGCAGCATATTCCAAATTTATAGGGTCTATTACAAGCCATCCGAAGAGCAGCCGCTGTGCCAAGTCTCCTTCCTTCTCTCTCCGGGGGATTCCCTTCTCAGATGCTCTTTTCACATCCGGAAAACACCACTTTAAGTCTTTTGCATGGATAGCAGATAATTACCATATGGTTAGAAACATGCTTGCTTCCTCCAGCTTCTCAATGTAAACTTCCTTCATTATGACAGCTAAGGAGTATCAAGGGAAGCAAAGGCTATACCTCTGCCCCCTATGGATTTAATGGTTTTAAAGGTCAGTGTCTACTGTAACAAAGCTTGAGGGACAAGTAAGCATCTTTAGAAGAAAGTAATTTTATAGAGCAGTTGGAATGAGTGGACCAAAACTCCTGATAGACATACAATTGTGACTATTTTATTTATTTATTCAATATTTATCTTGTCCTTTCAAATTGCTTCAGTTACAAATTACATACTGTACATAATAAAAAGTAACATAACGCAGACTGACAATACCTCATCATAACACATCATCAACTCTTCATAAAAATGATAGTACAGGGCATTACTTAATTTACAAGATCTTACAATGTCCATCATATCTGAGGAAAAAGGTATGTTTTTATCGTCTTCCAAAAACATAACAGATTGTCCATAGAACAGTAAATGTTTTGGTATTCCATTCCATAGTTAGTGGCAAAGAACATGAATAAGCATTACGACGTGCACATTCAAGATGAAAATGTTTGTAAGAGGGAATCATCGGAGACCTCAGAGAACCTTTGGAAAGAACTGAAATCTGCCATTGGTAAAAGGAATCTTGCAGACATTAAGAACATAAGAACATAAGATATGCCATACTGGGTCAGACCAAGGTCCATCAAGCCCAGTATCCTGTTTCCAACAGTGGCCAATCTAGGTCATAAGTACCTATCAGATTCCCCAAAATACACAGGTTCCACAATGCTTGTATTGGATCAAGCAGTGATATCCCGGGTCCCTTTTAATAATGGTTTATGGACCTTTCCTCCAGGAACTTGCCAGGATAGGGTAACCCCACCAGCACCCAAACAGCTGACCATCCAAATGGCAGATGAAATTTAATGTGGACTAGTGTAAAGTTATGCACCTAGGAAAGAACAACCCAAACTACGGTTACACGATGCAAGGTTCCATATTGGGGACAACCACCCAGGAAAAAGATTTAGGTGTCATTGTGGATAGCATGTTAAAACCCTCGGCCCAGTGTGCAGTGGTGGCCAAGAGAGCAAATAGAATTCTAGGTATCATAAGGAAAGGAATGGAAAATAAAACAAAGGATATTATAATGCCTCTGTATCGTTCCATGGTGAGAGCGCACCTTGAATATTGTGTGCAATTCTGGTCACCGTATCTTAAAAAGTGGAGGAGGAGGAGGAGGGCTGTTGCCGCCCACCATTGCCTGCTGCCCTAGGCAACCACCTAGTTTACCTAATGGATGGCCGGCCCTGTCAACAGTCCAACTTAAATAGACAGAATGGCTGAAAATATGGCAGCCACCTCACTGACCTCTCTGGCTTAACTACCAGTTATTTTTAAAAAATCTGAAATTTAGGCTATTACTTTAAGGGAAGCATATCATTTATTTATTTTACTTATTTAAAAGATTTGGTATTCTGCCATTCGAAGCACCATCATGGCGGTTTACAATGTACAAAAGGCAAAGCCAAGTACAGAAACAAACAAACCAACTGGGATAGGATGTGGGGAAGCATAGCACAACAATATTTTTTTAGACTAATTGATGGCGGAGAGACATAAGGAAGGGTATCATTCATTCAGTACGTTCAAAACTGCAAAACCTACTCTATTTCAATGAATCAGAAGATTCCTGGACGAGCCAGGTTTTTCACCCTTCTTAAACCTTTTAAAATCTTTGAAGAGCATATGGGAGAGAGTTCCACAACTAAGGTTCCTGGTAGCTGAACGCTATTTTCTGGACTAATTTATGATCATCATTCCAGGCTGTAATTTTTTGCAGGCTGGACTGTAATGTGTCTTGAAAGTGCGAGTCCCAGCAATCAGAAGTTGTTAACATCTGAATATCGTCAGCATAAATAAAGCAACTTAGCCCTAGACCCTGAATCAAATTAGCCAGGGTGGCAAGAAAAATGTTAAACAGTGTAGGGGCTAAGACTGAGCCCTGTGAAACCCCATAGGATAGTTGGCAAACTGATGAAGAATGATTATGGTGACATGAAAAATTCTATCTGATAAATAGGAGCGAAACCAGTTCAGCACTACACCTGAAAAACTGACCAGCTGTAACCTATGGAGAAGACGACTATGGTCCACAACATCAAAAGCAGCAGACAAATCAAGTTGTATCAGCAGCACGTCGCGAAAGTTGTCCCGTTGCATGATGATTTCATTTAAAAGAGCCAGAAGTGCTGACTGTACTATGTCCAACTCTAAAACCAGATTGTCTTGGATGAAGGGAGTTATTGGAGATTAGAAAGGATGTGATTTGTTTAGATACTGCCTTCTCTAGCAGCTTTGCACTAAATGCAAATGAGATGGGGTGATCATTTTCTGAAAGGGAAAGGTCCAAACACAGTTGTTTTAACAATAAATGAATTACAAAATGCTCCCAGTCTTTAGGAACACAACCTGAAGCAAGACTATCATCAAAAAAATACAAGAAAAGAGAGGCCAGGTTAATTGCAGATCTTTGTAGTATTAGTTGTACCCTACGGTAGATGGAAAACTGAGAGGTCCATAAATGCTCTACGTGCACAGGTGTCCTATGAGAGGATATAGTTAAGCTCCTACTCAGGAAAGCTAATTGTCATTTTTCATACATTCAGTTATTACTAGTTATGCCTTGTCTTGATTATCTATGCTGAATGTTTTAGAGGCTAGTTAAAGCCAAGCTAGAAAAACATACTGTATTCAGTGCTTGATCCTTAAAAACTGTACCCTTCTCTGACCCAATTAATTACATTGTCACTCACTAAGTCCTTTCTTTCTGTATTGTCAGGAGAATTGGAGCAATACTTTTAGCCTCTTACAAGTACTGCATTATGGTGCATATTGGCAAGGGCAAGCCTGGCACTCTCTTCAAAAATGGTTCTAATTTACTTTCCCAAAGCAGATTTTATAGAATACATTTCAAAAGGTCTGTGCCTAATAAAATGAGATGGTAATCAGTCAAATAAGAGGATGAGTGGCAATTATTTTTATCTTTTTGTTCATATTATCCTTTGCTCAAATACCAAACAGCATGATTGCAGTGCATTTGACATATTCACTGAAAGGTGTAAAAGTTTCAGAAACAGAATGTTAAGGACTTGCAGGAATAGCTACTGCTTGCACTACAGGTTTTGCATGCATCAACATGGCTAAAGCATGTTATTTTACTGCAAGACCCAATTTTATGCAATGGGACCAGTTACTAATAATGGGGCCTGTTTCCTAAAGTGGTTATCACATACTAAATCTGGGACTAAGTGGTTAACACAGGACGGCAGTAACAGTTACTGCCCTAAAAATGCAGCCACGGTAAAAATTCCATGCTAACTGCTTAATGCAGGATAAGGTGGGGACTGAGCAGGTTTAGGGCGGAGAGTGGGTGTTGACTGCACATGGCGTAGGTATACTTGGCACATGGAAATTGTGTGTATTGCAGTTACCAGGTTACATTAAGGGCACCCATGTTGTGTGACTGACAGTTTAGCATGTTAAGGTCCTCCGAACCATGCTAACTGCATGGGGACATGTAGGGAGAGCCTCCAAAAGTTAGTGTAGGTATGCCATGCTTATTGCATGACTCCACTGGGTGAGGGTACCTGCGGGTATCCACCACCTGCTCCACTGACCCTATCCCCACCCACCTCCTACACCCCATCTCCCCAACCGTTGTCCCCCCCCCCATCTCTGACATTCTAAACCTTTCACTAACCACTGCAACTGTCCCTGTAGACTTCAAACATGCCATTATTACACCTCTCCTCAAGAAACACTCTCTTGATCCCACCTGTTCTTCTAACTATCGACCCATCTCCCTCCTTCCCTTCGTATCTAAACTACTTGTTCCTGGCTAAATATAAGGGCCTATACTCAGTCCTCATCCTTCTCGACCTCTCCGCTGCCTTAGATACTGTTGACCACAATCTTCTACTCACCACCCTCTCCTCGCTTGGTTTCAGGGGCTCCATACCATCCTGGTTCTCCTCCTACCTCTCCCATCGCTCCTTTAGTGTATCCTCTGGTGGATCCTCCTCCTCTCCCACCCCGCTCCATGTTGGTGTACCCCAAGGATCCGTCTTCGGCCCCCCTCCTATTCTCGCTCTATACCCAATCCTTTGGCGCACTTATCTCCTCCCATGGCTTTCAGTACCATCTCTTTGCCGACGACTCCCAAATCTATCTCTCTACACCTGATATCTCTCCGTCAATCCAGACCAGGATCTCTGCCTGCCTTTCTGACATCGCTGCCTGGATGTCTCATCGCCGCTTGAAGCTGAACATGGCCAAGACTGAACTCCTTGTCTTTTCCACCCAACTCCCCCTCCCCCTCCTCTTCCCTCCTTCTGTCTCCGTGGATGGTTCACAATCCTTCCTGTTCCCTCGGCCCGCAAACTGGGAGTTATCTTTGACTCCTCTCTCTCCTTCTCCACGCATATCCAGCACGTAGCTAAGACCTGCCGCTTCTTTCTCTACAATATTAGCAAGATCCGCCCCTTCCTTTCTGAACACACTACCAAAACCCTCATCCACTCCTTAATCTTGCACCTCGACTACTGCAACCTACTCCTTGCTGGTCTTCCCACTAGCCATCTCCTTCCCCTTCAATCTATACAAAATCATGCTGCTCGACTAATCTTCCGACAACCTCGCCATGCCCACATTACTCCTCTTCTCAAGTCGCTTCACTGGCTCCCTGTCCAATTCCGCATTCAGTTCAAACTTCTCCTGCTGACCTATAAATGATTCACTCTGTGGCCCCCAATATCTCTCATCTCAAATCTCTCCTTACACCCCCTCTCGGGAACTTCGCTCTGCTAACAAATTACTCCTATCTAGGCCTTTCACTTGCACCGCTAACTCCCGACCGCTCTTTTCACCTTGCTGCACCTTACGCCTGGAACGGCTTACCTGTGTCTGTGCGCCTGGCACCCTCCCTGGCCCTCTTCAAATCCAGATTGAAAACCCACCTCTTCACTGTTGCTTTCAGATCCTGACTTCTTTCTCTTATCTCAACCTGACTCTCATCAATTTTCTTGACCGAATTGTAAAAAGACTACTTTGCACTGAATTGACTATTGCTCTGTATTGTCTCAACTAGATTGTAAGCTCTGACGAGTATGACTTTGACGAGCAGGGACTGTCTCTTTTATGTACACCTGTACAGCGCTGCGTGCGTGGTGCTATATAAGTGCTACAATAGTAGTAATAGTAGTAGTAGCATTCTTTGCGAAGGTTGCTGGTTGGGGTAACCCTTTGCAGGGTTTTTGGTGTGGCAGCTGTTACTGTGGTGGGAGTGAGTCTCCCTAATGCCGTGTGACTTCTAGCCGCCAGTTATGCATGACCTATTGATCAGGTTGTGGGAGGGGCTTCCAACAGTGGTCGTTTTGGGTTTTGAAGTAACCCCAAGAAGTTTTTTGCTTGCCATTTCTTGGGGCCTTCAGGATTAGTGAACTTGTGGCAGACTCTGCACAATTTACCTCTTGCGCTAGTATGCTACTTGAGTATATTTGAGTATGGGGTACCAAATTGAAGATTTTAATTCTGAAGTCAAAGACGGATCAGTTGGGGAAAAGGGCATGGGTGGTGCTGAACAGGACTGAGGGTTCCGTTACATGTCCTGTAAAGAACCTTTATAGCTACATTTCAGTGAGGCTGGCGATTGGGGGGTTACTTATCCACACTAATGCTCTGCCTTTGACTTATTTCTAGTTTACTGCTGTGATGATGAAGACCTTGAGACACTTTGGATGTGATGTTCGTCGCTTTGCATCCCATTCCTTCCGTATCAGCACAGCAACTAGAGCCAAAGCAATGGGTCTGCTGGATCAAGTGATAGAGTGGATTGGCAGATAGCAGTCTGGGACAATTGCCCGGTTTTATCCAGTGGTAGTGGTGAAGATGGTATTTTGGGCTATCTATTAACAGTGTTCTCTCTCTGCAGATATCTTTTGGTGTGTGCAGCAATGGTGGTTGGTGGGCCATTCTTTCATATTTTGGGCCAGATAGCAAGCAGTGTCATGGTCCTGTGGTCCTCACTTGGGCTTGGCTCTGGCAGGGGTTTCTTTGGTGTGGCTTAGTGAGTGGGACATGCACTGGTGCCAGTTCTTGCCCCTCCTGTGTGCAAAGACATCCAGCTGGGATCATTATCTATTTAGGTGAAATAATTTATCCTCCTGGACTTGCAAGCAGTTGATAAAGGCGGCCAAAAGAGACTTTGAAACACTGATCTTGTTGTTTCCAGGAGTTGTGCTTTGTTGGTCGGACATCATTCTGAGGCCTTCTTGCATGGATCAGAGAAGATAGTTGAGGGGTTGATAAAGATTAATCACCAGATTGGGCAGTGGGTATTGGAGAGAAGGGGTTCTCAGTTTACGCACACTTTGGGTTGAGTTGGAGTTTTCCAGCCTTATGGCTCGGTCAGGGTTCATTTGTCTCCAGTAGGGCAGGAATTACACCTTAATCACTAGCAGGCAGCCTGGGAATCCATGGTCCGTGGTGTTCACTTCTTGTCGCAGTTTTAATTTGGGGGGGGGGGGGGGTAGTGCAAGGTCAGTGATGTTACCAGAGTCAGTCTGGTACACATAGTTCTATTCTATTGGTATGTTTGGGCTTTGTGCCACCTTAACCGGGATGGAACCAGGCTGCTGGCATTAACTTTTAAAAAGGAGATAGAGCAGCTTTTAAACTAGATAATAGGGGAAAGCCGACAGTCGCCCAAGAGCAGATGGTTCGGAAGAATGTATCCTTGAAGGATACTACCAAAAGCAGAGAGGTTCCAAAAAAGAGTAAAGTAGCCCAAATGCCCTCGAGTATGGAGCAGACAGAGCTTAAAGATCCCAAATTACCCATGTCTACCAATAGCCAGATTAAGATGAATAAAATACAGTCTCTAAAATGCTTGTATGCAAATGCTAGAAGTCTAAAAAATAAGATGGGAGAGTTAGAATATATAGCACTAAATGAGAGGTTAGATGTGATTGGAATATCAGAGACACGGTGGAAGGAGGACAACCAGTGGGACACTGTGATACCTGGGTACAAATTATATCGTAATGACAGAGCTGATCAAATTGGTGGAGGGGTTGCGCTCTATGTTAGAGAGGGCATTGAGTCAGAAAGGATTAAAGTTTTGCAGGAAACAAAATTTGCTGTAGAATCTCTATGGATTGAAATTCCATGTAAAAAGGAGAAGGCGATGGCGGTGGGGGTGTACTATCGACCGCCTGGCCAGAATGAACAAATGGATGATGAAATGCTCAAAGAAACCAAGGAAGCTAACAAAAGTTACAGCGCGGTAAAAATAATGGGCGTTTTCAATCACCCTGGTATCGACTGGGTCAGTATCACGTCAGTACATGCTAGGGAGATAAAGTTCCTAGATGACATAAATGACTGCTTCTTGGAGCAGCTGGTTCATGAACTGAGCAGAGGGGAATCCATATTAGACCTAGTCCTTAGTGGAACACCAGATCTAGTGCAAGAGATAAGGGTGTTGGGGCCACTTGGCAATAGTGATCATAGCATGATCGCCTTTGATTTAATTAGTGGAGGAGGGATAGTAAGGAAATCCACAGTACTACCTTTTAACTTTCGAAAGCGAGACTATGATAAAATGAGGAAAATAGTTAAGAAAAAACTAAAAGGAGCAGTTGCAAAGGTTAAAGATTTACATCAAGCTTGGGTGTTGTTGAAAAATACTATCTTGGAAGCCCAGACCAGCTGTATTCCACGCTTTAACAAAAGTGGAAGGAAGTCCAAAAAACTGCCAGCATGGTTTAAAGGTGAGGTCATAGAGGCTGTTGTTGCCAAGAAAGCATCTTTCAGGAAATGGGAAAAAGAGCCAAACGATGAAATCTGGAAACAGCACAAGCACTGGCAGGTCAAATGCAAGGCATTGATAAAGAAGGCAAAGAGAGAATTTGAGAAGAAGCTTGCTGTGGAAGCAAAAACGCGAAATAAAGATTTTTTCAAGTACATTCCTAGCAAAAAACCTGTGAGAGAGTCAGTTGGACCATTAGATGATAGAGGAGTTAAAGGGGCACTAAGAGGGGCACTAAGAGGCGACAAGTACTCATCTTAGCAGTTACACTTTTATCATAACCATAATCGGTGTCAGTAGTAGTCAGACTGTTGTCAGCACCCTCTCTAAATACTATATACTGTATACTGTACCATATACTGTACCATATACTGTACCATATACTGTACCATATACTATATACTGTACCATTTCACCGCATATTATACTCTGTATTATTATATCACTGTATATACTGTACATACTACTGCATATTATATACTGATATATCACTGATATATCACTGATATATTGAACCACACCTTAACACAGCCTTTCTATACTGCATTTAGTAAGTTTACATTTACTATAGTTTATGCTATAAACTCCCTCCCAATAATATAAGAATCTCACACACTTTATGCTATAAACTCCCTCCCAATAATATAAGAATCTCACACACTTCCCTAACTAAGAAACTAGAATGGCTCTCCACCTCATCACCTTTCTCAGTTTTTTCCTCCTCACAGACTGGCTAGGGACCTCCCTTGCCTACTCTCCCCCCACCAATTATATACCGATCCTTAAGAATCACGGAAAACAATGGTCTAACAACCCTTATCATCAGCCAGATAAGGAAGCTCGTATACGACACTCTCACCTCATCCATATAGCAATACACCAAAGCAACAACACTAAACAACACCACCCCCAACTCCCACAAAACCTAAGATGTGCTCTCATAAATGCACGCTCAATTCGAAAAAAATGGCCTGTAATCCTAGACATAATTACCCTTCACAATCTGGATGCACTCATGATCACCGAAACCTGGCTATCTAAAGAAGACAATGTCCTCATAAACCAACTCACTCCACCTAACTTCTCTATACACACAACCCATAGAGAAAACAGGAAGGGAGGAGGAGCACTAATACTCACCAAGTCTGAACTCCTTTTTAACATGACCAGCTCCCTTAGTACAAGCAACCTAGATATAATCACCATAATGAACAAACAATGCTCCATCAACCTAGTTTATAGAGCCCCCTCAAGTTCGCCGGATGAACTTTCCACTATATTAGACCTAGCTGCCAATACCAGCAACCCCCACCCCACTAACTGGATAATGGGAGACCTCAACCTCCCTTCACTGCAGCAAAACCAGTCATCCTCACTCCTCAACGCCATCAAAGACCTTGGATATCAACAGCTTATCACAGAGCCCACACACACTAAAGGAAACGTTCTTGATATGGTCTTCGCTCCCCAAGCTGTCTCCGAGCAGAACTGCAAAATTGTAAAGTCGATCACCAATGTACCATGGTCAGACCATAAGCTTATAATCTTACAAATCCCTCTGAGCAACAATCATCTTCGTAGCAACAGAAATCCAGTCAACACATATAGAACAACAAGAGGTTTCCGACCTTTCAATAGAGAACTCATACTATCAAGTACCCAGTCACTCCTAAACAACACAGTACCTAACCTTAATGAGTCTGTTACCGCCTGGTTCAACAACCTCAATACCATTGCTCTACTACCTCCCAAAAAGAACATAACACCAAAAAAAAGAACCCCTGCGCCATGGTTTTCCCCTGAACTACAGTCCTCACTTTCCCATCTACGAAGACTGGAAAAACGCTGGCGCCGCTCACTCTCCAGCGATGATCACGCAGCCTACAATCAACACCTTACATCCCACCGCAATGCAATCACAACCACAAGGAAACAATACCACAATGATATGCTCAAAAGATCTTTGAACAAACCGCGGGACCTTTTCAACCTGGTCAAATCACTAGCAAAAGAACCATCCTCTGAACAAAAAGAAGATATCCACCCACAGGAATTTGCTGATTACTTACAATCGAAACTTCTACAAACAGATGAACTCTCCAAAACCACCGCATATGAAACAACTTGCATAACACCCCTAACTTCACTCACTACACCCTCAGTTAAACACATTGAAGACACAATCGCCTCACTCAACACATCGACTGCACAAACCGACCCATGCCCTGCCTTTTGGATAAAGGATCTCCGAAGCTCATTTAGCCCTTTCATTGCTAGACTAATTAACCGCTCTTTTACAACTGGCTCTTTCCCATCTGCTTTAAAGCTCACATCCATTAGACCTCTACTAAAAAACGCAAAACTAGACCCTAAACGGCCTGATTCTTACAGACCAATAGCCAGCATCCCCCTACTGGCAAAGATCTTTGAGAAAGAAGCACAAAGACAAATCCAAGACCATATAGATTCTGCAGCCCCCCTGGACCATGCACAACACGGTTTCAGAGAGTTCCATGGTGTTGAGACTCTACTTACCACTCTTTTCAACGATGTTCTCACCACCATAGACAACTTACAGCAAGGCGTTGTACTAATCTTCCTGGATATAGCAGCAGCGTTCGATTCAGTAAACCATGAGATCCTCCTAGGCCGTCTGATGGAAAAAGGCATCTGCAACTTAGCGCTCGAATGGTGCAAATCATATCTCGACACCAGAATGCAATTTGTAAAATCCGCAACAGGAGAATCTAAACTCTTCCAACAGAAACAAGGAGTCCCACAAGGGTCCTCTCTCTCCTCTCTCATGTTCAATATCTACATGCAGCCGATCTGCAACATCATCAGATCCTTCAATGTGAAATGTATGATTTATGCTGACGATATCCTTCTCTACATGCCATTTTCCACAAAGCAAATGGACTTAATTCCCATAACGAATTGTTTCAATGCAGTCTCTGATTGGCTCCTATCACAGAACCTCCGCATTCAACACAAAAAAACCGAGGTGCTCTTCATCTCCAGAGACCCCAACTTCACCCCACCATCATATATAAACGTCAAGGGTGCTGAACTATACACCAAGGAAACAATAAAATACCTCGGTGTCACCATTGACCATCGGCTCAACATGATACCACACATAAATAATATCGTAAAAGCTGTGTACTACAAGATACGCACGCTCAAGCACCTACGTCCCCTACTTGACCCAGAAGACTTCAGAACCATTTACCAAGCATTAATCTTACCACATTTTGACTTCGCCAACTCAATTCTTCAAGGGCTCCCACAATCCACCCTGAGCCCATTACAGCTCGCCATGAATACGGCTGCAAGGATTCTCCAAGGAGTTTCCAGAAGTGAGCATATCACTCCTATCCTCAAACAGCTTCATTGGCTCCCCATACACGGTAGGCTAATGTTTAAAACCCTGATTCTTACATTTAAGGCCATCAAGGGTATATCCTCAAACTCACTTTCCGAGCTCATCAAATTAGTTCCATCAAACAGAATTAGAAGACAGGCAGCACTAAACTCCTTAGTAGTTCCAAAGGACATAATAACCTGCAATCTATCTACAGCGAACAGAGCTTTCGTGTTTTGCGCACCAAAATGCTGGAACTCCCTCCCCTCAGACATTCGTACCATAACTGACCTGGCCCAATTCAGAAAGGCCATTAAATTCATCCTATTCACCAAATACTACCCCACATAAAATTTCAGCTTAACAGTCCCACATCTACCCTGCCAATTTTTTTCCTTTTCCCGCGTCCTCTATATTCTCGCACAACAACCATGCCAAATCATGTACATAGTTTGATTATGTTATCTAATAACAGATTACGTATTCCATGTATATAGTTCTATATATATATGTTATCTAGTTAACATACTACATATTCCATGTATATAACTCTCCCAGTTTAATCCAAGTTGTTACCCCTGTTTTATGTAACACTGAACAGCCTGTTGTTCCGGTGCTAGTTGTTGTTCCATGTGAACCGCGCTGATCCCAAAAAGTGCGGTATATAAGAAACTGAAATAAATAAATAAATAAATAAATAAGGCGATAGCGGAGAGACTGAATGAATTCTTTGCTTTGGTCTTTACTGAGGAAGATGTAGGGATGTTACCCATGACAGAAGTGATATTTAAAGGTGCGGAAGAATTGAAGGAAATATCGATACATCGGGAAGATGTATTACAACTATTAGATAAAATGAAGAGTAGCAAATCACCTGGGCCGGATGTTATACATCCAAGGATGTTGAAAGAACTGAAATATGAGATTGCAGACCTGCTATTAGTAATCTGTGAACTATCACTAAAATCATCTCTAATACCTGAAGATTGGCGGATCGCCAATGTAACACCAATTTTTAAAAAGGGTTCGATGGGTGATCCGGGAAACTACAGACCGGTGAGCCTCACGTCAGTACCGGGAAAAATGGAAGAAACCATCATAAAGAATAAAATTACTCAGCATGTAGATAGTCATGGCCTAATGGGAGACAGCCAACATGGCTTTAGACAAGGAAGATCTTGTCTTACTAATCTGTTATGTTTTTTTGAAAGTGTGAATAAACAGGTGGACAAAGGTGAGTCGGTTGATATAGTGTATCTGGACTTTCAGAAAGCCTTTGACAAGGTCCCTCATCAGAGACTTTTGGCAAAACTAAAGAGTCATGGGATAGGAGGCAGTGTACTACTGTGGATCAGGAACTGGTTAAAAGACAGAAAGCAGAGGGTTGGGCTAAATGGCCAATTTTCCCAATGGAGAAAGGTGAATAGTGGTGTACCCCAGGGATCTGTGCTGGGTCCTCTGCTTTTTGACATATTCATAAATGACCTGGAAAGTGGAATAACGAGTGAGGTTATCAAATTTGCAGATGACACAAAACTATTTAAAGTTGTTAAAACCCAAGAGGATTGTGGAAAATTGCAAGAGGATCTAGATAAATTGGAAGACTGGGCATCAAAATGGCAGATGAAATTTAATGTGGACAAGTGCAAAGTTATGCACCTAGGGAAGAACGACCCAAACAATGGTTACACGATGCAAGGTTCCACATTAGGAACCACCACCCAGGAAAATGATTTAGGCGTCATTGTGGATAACATGTTAAAACCCTCGTCACAGTGTGCAGCGGCAGCCTAGAGAGCAAACAGAATGCTAGGTATCATAAGGAAAGGAATGGAAAAAAAAAAAAGATATTATAATGCCTCTATACCGTTCCATGGTGAGAACGCACCTTGAATATTGTGTGCAATTCTGGTCGCCGTATCTTTAAAAGGATATAGCGTTATTAGAAAAGGTTCAGAGAAGAGCTACCAAAATGGTAAAGGGGATAGAAGGATACTCCTATGAAGAAAGGCTAAAAAGGTTAGGGCTCTTTAACCTGGAAAAGAGACGGCTGAGGGGAGATATGATAGAAGTCTATAAATTAATGAACGGAGTGGAACGGGTAAACATAGATCGACTGTTTATGTTATCAGAATATAGAAAGACTAGGGGACATGCAATGAAGCTACAGGGTAAACTATTTAAGACTAATAAAAGAAAATATTTTTTCACTCAACGTGTAATCAAACTCTGGAATTTGTTACCGGAGGATGTAGTAAAGGCTGTTAGTGTAGCTGGGTTTAAAAAAGGTTTGGACAAGTTCCTGGAGGAAAGGTCCATAAACCATTATTAAGAAGGGACCCAGGATATCAATGCTTGACCTAGTACAAACATTGCAGAACCTGTGTCTTTTGGGGAAACTGCTAGGTACGTATGACCTAGATTGGCCACTGTTGGAAACAAGATACTGGGCTTGATGGACCTTGGTCTGACCCAGTATGGCATATCTTATGTTATGTTCTTATGGGCTGGGGTCAGGGATCTCAGCTCAGAAGGTGGAGGTGCAGGTGAATGTCCATCTCAAGGGTTCTCACCTTGGGGTGCTAGCCTCTACTAGTAATATGGCAAGGCTGGCGGCCAGGGCTGGACTGCTGCTGGGTCTGCAGCAGGGGGAGTGATATAGGGTCACCTTGCTAGTAATATGGTTGGTGGTAAACCTTATCCGGTGATTGTGTGTGTGTATGGGGGGGGGTGCTCATTTCTAAAGTGATAAACATCTAGTGCATTTGGTTTGGGTTGTTAGCATTCTGTTATTGAATTCAAATAAAGTTGCGACCAGTTATTGGCCAAAATGTTGTGTTGAGTCATTGAGGGGCAGCTGGGGGTGGGGGATAGGGAAGGGGTGAAGGTAGGCCCCAAGTGCAGACTACCCTGTTAATGAATGAGTCTGCTGGGCAAGGGTCCCTGCAGGCATCAATTAACTGGGTGCCCAGTTTTGGGGCCCACAGACACTTTGCGGAATTATTTGGGGCATCATGAGTGCTAGGGCAGGATAGACCTGTAGGCTGAGGAATAAGGGAGGCAGTTAGGGAGGAAAGGGGGTGAGGTTAGTTGGGTCGACAGTTAGACGGCTAGGGAGGAGGGGGCTTAAGAAGTAGACAAGGAAACTGATTTGAAACCCCTTCTAATCTCTTCCCTGTGAGAAGGGTTTTCATTGGGTCTACTGAAGTGATGTGGGGCTGGGTGGGTGGGGGGACAGGAGGGCTTACAGCAGATAATTACCTGCAGGGGCCAGCTCGTCTCTCTTTTTTCCTTGGCTCCATGGTGTGGGTGTGAGTGAGGAAAGTTCTTTTCCCGCCTTCCCACACTGGCTGAGGAGATTGTTGAGGGGGTTGGGTCCATCTAATTGTTGCAGATGGGGAGGGGGCGGTTACCCAAACCAATCTGGTACACATGGGTCTCTTTGGGCTTTATTCTGCTGAGCTGGGGTCAGATCATCTCAGGTCATAAGGTGAAGGTGCAGGTGAATGTCTGTCTCAAGACCATCACTTTGGGGTGCTATCCTCTTAGTACTATGGCGAGACTGGCGGCGGGGGCTGGACTGCTGCTGGTACTGCAGCGAGGGGAGGAATACGGTGTCACCTTGCTAGTAATGTGGCTAGTGGTAAACCTTATCCAGTGATTGCGTGTAGGAGAGTCATCATTAAAGTGATAACATCTAGTGCATTTGGCTCGGGTTGTTAGCATTCTGTTATTGAATTCAAATTAAGCTGCAACCCATTGTTTGCCAAAATATTATGTTCTTGAGTCTTTGAGGGGCAGTTGCAGATGGAGAGGTGAGGAAGGAGTGGGGCGTGGTCCCAGGTATGGGCTACTCTGTTACTTTTGTCATAAAGTGCACTTACATGTTTATCTCAAAGCTGGCCAAATGTTTTAAAAAATTTCACCAGCTTTTCTTGTGCTATGATTTGATTTGCATTTAACTCCTACCTTTCTAGTAGTAGTAGTTCAAGTTGAGTTACATTCAGGTGCTTTAAGTATTTTATTTTTTTTATTTTATTTAACATTTCTTATATACCGCGCTATTTGTCATCAGCGCGGTTTACATCAAAACAATAGAACACTTGACCAGATACATTGGCCGTCGTTTACATAAAACGGGGAGTTAGCATGGAGGAGAACTTGGGGAACTATTTACATTCAAGTTTATAGCAAACTTAGGAAACTATGTACAAATCGGTTGTATTACATATTAGGTATGATTACAGTGTTGTTTTACGTCATGTAGCGGCTGTATGATATAGTGGGGGTGTGTGGGAGGTAATGGGGTATCAGGATGGGTATAATGTAAGAGAAAAAGGTGGTGTTTGAGGGCTTTTCTAAATTGAATAAGGTCTCTAATAGCTCTAATGTGTGGGGGGAGTTTGTTCCAGCATACGGGGGCATAGTTCCTGAAAGCTCTATTGGTGGTGATCTGGTTGAGTTTTGTGGATTCAATTGGTATAAGTAGCATGTTGGCAGCCTGGGATCTCCTGGATCTGTTGTCTGGAGAATGCGTTATGAGGTCGGAAATGGATGGGGGAGCTATCATGTTGAAGGCCTTGAAGGTAATGAGGAGGGTTTTGTACAGGATTCTACTGCTTATGGGAAGCCAGTGTAGTTCCTTTAGAATGGGGGAGATGTGGTCGACCCTTGAGGTTCCGTAGAGCACACGGGCTGCCGCATTCATGGCTAGCTGTAATGGTTTGAGGGAGCTCTTTGGAAGGCCATGTAGAACTATGTTGGCATAGTCGAAGTGCGGTGTGACTAGTGCCTGGAAGATGGTGCGGAAATCCGCGGATTCCATCATGGGCCTAAGCTGCCGTAGGGTTTTTATCTTGAAATAGATGGTCTTGACAGTGCGTTTGATATGTTCCTTGAAGTTGAGTTGTTGATCAAGAATTACCCCGAGATATCGTATGTTGGATTTGATTGGAAGTTCCGCGTCTCTGACTTTGAGTGTTGGTGGCGGAGAGCAGGCTTTATTCCTTGTGATCATTAGTACTTCCGTTTTCTTGAAGTTTATCCGGAGGTTCTGAGTGAGTAGCCAGTCAGTTATTGTGTTGAAGCAGTCAACTAGCACTGTATATTTTCATGTCTTCAGAGTGCTTTCAATCTAAGGGGCTCAGCTAACATGCAGTTGGGTACCCTAACGTACAGCTCAGTTTTTTTGTTTTGTATATTTATTAGTTTAGTAGTATTTAGCTCATGCCTTCCCAGTAGCAGTTCAAGGCAAATTACAGGTATTTCTCTATACTTAGAGGGCTTACAATCTAAGAGGCTGATGCAGAAAGACCAATGCACTCTTTGGTCACAGATAATGCAACTTAAAAGCACAAGTTCCGACAGGCCAAATGCAGAAAAGAGACTGACGTGCATGTAAACAGCAAAGGAAAAGCAAGCGTACCCAGTAACACCAAGCATATTTAAATTATAGGCAAATGAACTGTGTGCATACTAATATTGTCTGAGCCCTTTGCAGAGAAACATGTAGAGGATCATGTAACCAGCCGAGGCAATGATATCTCTAAGTCTGAGGTGGCTAAAACGTCTTGCGCACGCCCCTAACAGTATTTTGATGGTATTGGGGGCTTTCCCTGATGCCTGGATGATCTGAGGGGAAGTGCCCCCAACACCAATCCCTGACAGAAACCATATTCCTGATGGCCCAGAAGCCCTGATCCCCATGCTCAATTAAAAAGAACCCCGACAGCCCCAAAACCATATCCCTGATGATCCAGCAGCCCACAAACCCCTACCTGGTATCTTTATGATAGTGCCTGGCCCTGCGCGGTGCATTCTAGGTGCATTTTCTACCTTATATGGCAGTATGACTCTGCCCGGTGCATCCCAGGATACACCGTGTGGGGCCAGGTGCTGCCACTTTTTAATATGGCAGTTCAGGGGCAGGAGCGCCTAGGCAACGCTCCCGCACCATTGTAAAGGTACTGGGTGGAGGGTGGGTGGATTTGAGGCTGCTGGGCCACCACGGTTATTTTTAATTGGGTGGGTGAGTGGGGGGTTGGGGCTGCTGAGCCATTAGGAATTTGGTTTGTTGGAGGGTGGGGAAGTGTTGGGGGCACTGGCCCCCAAACAGTATTTTGATGGCATCGGGGGCTTTCCCCAATGCCTGGATCACCCGAGGGGAAGTGTCAAACTTCCCCTCAGATGACCGTGTTTCTCTGGGAGAGCATGTCAAACTTGTGTCAACTTCTGTGCGCATGTGTTTGGCTTGCTCTCCCAGTTTAATGCCGACATTTGTGCATGGCTCTTTTGCATATGCACCCCTTTCTGCATGCTGGCGCTGAAGTCGCGTGCCATTGGTGTGCTGCATAGAGGCATACATAGTTAATAGTGCATGACTTCAGAGCCGGCTTTCTGCATCGGCCTGTAAGTTTGTACCTGAGGCAATGGAGGGTTAAGTGACTTGTCAAGGCCACCAGGAATGCCACTGGGAGGCAAACCCTGGTCTCTCTGGTCACAGGCCACTGTTGCACTGTTGTAACCAGAATTAGTTGCACCTGCACTAACTGTAACATTGTCAGCACATGATATGTGTCCCCTGTGCTAACAGTAATGTGCTGTGTACCCACTCTCCATCCCTAACTTGTCCGTTCACCACCTCAACATGTGAATGGCAGTTAGTGTTTGAAAATGTGCATTAATTGCTTAGGGCACTCTAATAAAACTGTCCTTAAGTTTGTCCCTGAGGCAATGGAAGATAAAGCAACCTGTCCAAGGCCACATTGAACATCAGCAGGATTTGAAGTCTGGCCTCCTTGGTTCCAAGCCTGCTGCTGTAACCACAAGGCTCCTCCTCCACTCTACTGTGAGCATGTGCACAGATGCCATCGTAAAACATTACACAATATACGAGTAGCTACGAATGATATCTTTTATGATAGATGATCACTTTATTAGTATACACCAGTCATGCATTAAACAGTTGAGATCCTGGGTCTGTAAAAAGGGTGCATCAACATGTTTATACTGAAGCAGAGAATCTTCTTCGTTTAACAGAAGTTCTGCTCTAAATAGAAAAATCAAGATCTCACTGAGCTTCAAGGTAAGATATAAAAAAAGTACAGTTTAGTGAGACTACTCACTGGATCATCAAAAATATGAATGTTAATTATCCCTCATGGAGAATATTAAGAAAGTTCTATTTTTCTATATCTTTATCAAAGTGATTCATTAACGGTCTAGACATAAGTTTAACTGGATCCTGAAAGTGAAGAATTTATTTATTTAATATTTCTTATATACTGCCTTTCATGATATCAAGGTGGTTTACATTGAACAAACTGAAATTACATTGAACAGGGCATTATAACTTGGAGATAGCACAGTTACTTACCTGTAACAGGTGATCTCTGGGAACAGCAGGAATAAGTCTTCACATATGGGTACGTCGGTACCGACGGAGTCTGCGCGGGAATACTTCCCAGCGTCCAATCAAAAAGCTTTTGGAAGCATCCCACCACGCCTGCATGCTGCCTTCCCGCCTTTCCCAACTGCCTCTCCTCAGTTACGTTTTAAAGCTGAGACAAAGAGAGAGAGAGAGAAGTGAAAGATAGAGATAGAAAATACAACTCCTAGGGGAGGTGGGTGGGTTGTGAAGACTTATTCCTGCTGTTCCCAGAGATCACCTGTTACAGGTAAGTAACTGTGCTATCTCCAGGAACAAGCAGGAATGAGTCTTCACATATGGGGACTCCCAAGCTAAGATGCCTGGAGTCCCAGCATGTTATAGATTGAAACATGCTACACCTCATATCGCCAGGCATCCTCAGGATGGAGGGTAGGAGTTGAAACAGAAAGGTGCTGTAAAAGACAGCTAACCTAGCAAAGTTGAGGGGTCTTGAAAATGAAATATTGCAGTATGGACCTCCCCTAACAGGATTGCAGAAAAGTAAGGAGGTTCATGGGATCTACTGGGGATCCAGTAGAGGAACCTCAAGGAGGACCTCACTGTGAAGTGGAGGTAATAAACCTGTTGGAAAAAAACAGTGGAGGTCAGAATCCTGAAAGGTGAGAGGTAACCCCAGAGATCAACTGGGGTAGAACAAAAACGGTAGGCTTTCGGCGGAAGGCTTTATGGAAAAAGCCCAAACTCTTTTGGCTGCAGAGTGGCTCACTCTTAGGAGCAAAAAGAGGAAAGGCTGACCAATTTGGACAAACCGGCCTAGTCCTTGTGGGAAGAAGGGGTATGAAAAAACCTTGTATCCCAAAAAGAAAGGACAGGTGTCTGAGGCGTTAGAGCCTCAGAGTAACTGAAGATCCGCAATGTCTTTCCTAACTGGTGGTAGCTAAGAAAGATACTGGAACATGAAGAGCTTCAGGGGTACCTAAACCTTAAGGTTATGGTAGAAAAGTTGTTAACTACCATGGGAGTGGTTGTGTGTGTAGCACCCCAACATGCTGGAACAGCATGGGTATGGGTAGAGCCCAACTGTCAGAATTATATAGAGACATATATATCTATATGAGCATAGACAGTCAGATAGATAAGTATGTAAATACATATCTACCTATAATAAATATCTCGACAGATACACATATATATACGTATATATATATATATTGTGGCACTGCAGACCCTCTGCAGGCAGAAGAAAATGTTTTAAACTCAGAAAAAAGAGGCAGACACCGGCTGCAGCATCATGAGGAGCCATATAGGGGGAGCAAGAGGGACCTCTGGAGGACTGAGGAACCACGCCCTAGAGCCAATGATGCAATACCGGCCTGCACCCAATCCAGAAAGGGAAGGATTCCTTTTAAAAGCCCAGATGACTGGAGAAAGTCAGACTGGCAGGGAGTTGTGCAAGGAGTTCCAGTTCCAGATTCGCATGGAGATCCAGATCCAGGAAGGAAGCTAACTTTGGAAGGAGAAAGGAGAGCTTTCCTGGAAGGAGAGGAGGACCCAGGAATAGGAGTCCTGACAGATGGAACCGGCCTAGCAGACTCAGCAGAGCCAGGTGAAGAAACTTGCTTTAGATATCTCAAAAGGGGAGAGGACACACTTTCCAGGAGGGAAAGATACCGTGTGGAAGCTAACCCTGGAAGGAGAAGGAATGTACCAGAGAGTCCAAGGCCTGAGTTTGGCAAGGGCCAGCAAGTGTTGAAAGGCGCAACAGGGAGTAACCAGGAAAGAGGTGAAAGAGGAATATTGAAAGGCAACTTTCAAGGCCCTGGGAGAAAGAAGCTGTGGTGCAAGTGCGGCTTAACCCCAGCAGAAGGCCGACCTGAGAACCGGAGGCCTACCTGGGTGCCAGGGAAGCCAAGCCCCAGCAGGAACAGGCCTCAGCCCTCACCTCACTGTGATAACCTTAGAAGAAAAGGTAATTACTATTTTACTGACTATGATTTTACGAATGCTGTGACGCAGAAGGAGCAAGGTACTGGAGAATGCTGTTCTTCTAGATGCATTCATGCTACAAAATACAAACCTGTACCAAACAGGAGACTTTCTAGAGAAGGAACAGTGTGCAGGAGAGACTGTCCACATTCTAAAAGTGTACAAAGCAAAGGCTTACTTTTAGATGCTGAACATTGGGGCATCATACAAGCATTATACAAAAAGCCTGAAGGCGAGCCCCTAGACCAGTGATGGCTAACCTTTTTGAGCCCGAGTGCCCAAACTGCCGCACAAAACCAAAGAATTTCCTCAAAGTGCCAGCACGTCATTTGCATAAGTGGTCTTATTTGCATAAATATCTGCATAATGTTACCATACACTAACTTTTAGTAAACATGTCTCTTAATGAGTGTATGGATAAAGAAAGACTAAAAGATTTCTACATTACTATAATCCAGTGCCAACCGCCAGGCACATTAGGAACTACTACAAACGCTGCCCATTTAGAACCCATAGCAAACCCGCCGTATCCTGACAGCATTACCAGGACTCACAAAGCACCATACCCTACCTATCAAAAGGCAACACTGCAAATATTAAACCAATACATTTCAGTGAATACTGGGGAAAGAGAACAAGTGGCAACGTCAAATAGGAATTTCCTCTTGTACCAAACAAAGCGCAGATGTTAATGATGCACATTTCCCAGAGCTGACATATTCCAGTTAATAAATTCAAAATAAAGAGATATCGTTCTACCTTTTGTGCATTTTTTTTCAGTTGCAATTGGTCCAGCCATTTTCTTCTGGTTTCTTCATGTTTCCTGCTAACTCTCCATCGTCTGCTGTCCATTTGTCCTTTCTTCTCTCTTCTAGTTTTTTTTCCATTCTCTCTCTCTCTACATCTGCTTTAACATACTAATCTTTCTCCTTTTGCTCTTTCCTCATTCCTATTTCATCCACACAAATTTTACCCCTCCATCCTCAATCCCCAATTACTCTCCCAATACCTGGCCAATTGTAGATTTTTCATCCCTCCTACACAAAATATTTTTCCCCTCTCCATTTTACTCTCCCAGCCCCATCCCATTCTAATCCTCCCCCAACATCAGCTCCCTTCTAGTTCCAGTCTCACCCAGCATCCATTCCCTTCTTCAAGCCCCCCACTGCCCCTCAGCCCATTTCCATTCCAAGCCCCGTCCCCATCAGCTATTTGCAGTTCAAGCCCCCCACTTCCCCTCAGCCCATTTCCATTCCAAGCCCCATCCCCAACAGCTATTTGCAGTTCAAGCCCCCTTCCACTCAGCCCATTTCCAGTCCTAGCAACCCCCCCAACCCATTACCAGTCCTAGCCCCCCATAGACCACTCCCAGTCCTAATCCCATCAGCCCACTCCCAGTCCTAATCCCCCATCACTCAATTTTTAGTTTAAGCCCCCCCAGCGCCTATCACCACTCCTAACCCCCCCAGCGCCCATCACCACTCCTACCCCCCCCAGCCCAGCACCCATCACCACTCCTAACCCCCCCAGCCAGCCCAGTGCCCATCACCACTCCTAACCCCCCCCCAGCCAGCCCAGTGTCCATCACCACTCCTAACCCCCCCAGCCCAGTGCCCATCACCACTCCTACCCCCCCCCCACCCCCGCCCCTCACTACTCCTAACACCCCCCAGCCCAGCCCAGCCCATCACTACTCCTAACCCCCCCAGCCCAGCGCCCATCACCACTCCTAACCCCACCGCCAGCCCAGTGACCATCACCACTACTAACCCCCCCCAGCCATCCCAGTGTCCATCACCACTCCTAACCCCCCCAGCCCAGTGCCCATCACCACTCCTAACCCCCCCACCCCAGCCCATCACTACTCCTAACACCCCCCAGCCCAGCCCAGCCCAGCCCATCACTACTCCTAACCCCGCCCCCAGCCCAGCCCAGCCAATCACCACTCCTAACCCCCCCCAGCCCAGCCCAGCCCATCACCACTCCTAACCCCCCCCAGCCCAGCCCAGCCCATCACCACTCCTAACCCCCCCTCCAGCCCATCACCACTCCTAACCCCCCCAGCCCAGCCCATCACCACTCCTAACCCCCCCCAGCCCAGCCCAGCCCAGCCCATCACCACTCCTAACCCCCCCCCCAGCCCAGCCCAGCCCAGCCCATCACCACTCCTAACCCCCACCCCCAGCCCAGCCCAGCCCAGCCCTGGGAAAATTAATAAAAAAAACAACCCTGTCTGCTGCCGTTGTCGGGGCCGCCGCGGCAGAATCGAGCGTGCCGCGGGGCCCCCCTGTACCCACCCGGCAGAGCCTGTCCTCCCCGTAGCAGCTCTCTCTTTGGAGCTGCCGTCAGACGCGCCGGCTTGCAGAGCGCGAGGGAAGAGTTCCCTCGCTGCTCTGTTAAGCCCGCGGGGGCTGATGGGAAGTTCCCATCAGCCCCCGCGGGCTTAACAGAGTCGCGAAAGGGAAACTCTTCCCTTCGCGCTCTGCAAGCCGGCGCGTCTGACTGTAGCTCCAAAGGGAGAGCTGCTACGGGGAGGGCAGGATCTGCCGGGTACAGGGGGGCCCCGCGGCACGCTCGATTCTGCCGCGGCGGCCCCGACAACGGCAGCAGACAGGGTTGTTTTTTTTTTTTTCGATTGCGGACCTTCCCGCGTGCCAGCTGCAAGGCCTTCGCATGCCACAGCTGGCACGCGTGCCACAGCTGGCACGCGTGCCATAGGTTCGCCATCGCTGCCCTAGACATTCCAGACTGCGAGCCAATGCAGGTGGAATTCCCGGATGATCTCTCGGACCTCCCGATGGATTGTAGCTATTGCCTGGCCGAAAGAATTGAGCCCTGAGCGGAGGAATAGCTGTGGTCTGGCGTAAAAGTTTGATTCTGTATTCCGTTTGGTATTGCTGTGAAGTTAACAGGTTTTCTTCAGTTCATGTTTTCTTTTAACCTGGAGCAAGGACATTCTTTTGTGTTGATGTAATCTGTGCTATTCGAACCTATTTGCAACACGGGAAATAAAAGCCTTAATTTTTCCCTACCCTCGGACTGTGATATTCTTGGGAGCTTTTAGTTACACAGAAGGCTACCAGGACTATAAAAACCTGGGCCCTGTAATTGAGCTAAACTCCTCCACAAACAAACTTTGCATGTCCACCCCCTTTCTGCTGTGACCCGCCATTGCCACCAGGGGGGCGGTGTGACAATATATATATATATATATATATAGACATATAAGAATATGTCACACCCAACAGACTAAGAAGAACCACGGAACTAAATATGCTAATAGTACCAAAGGAAACTTTAAGATACAACTCTACAACAGTAAGCTGAGCCTTCAGTTTATGTGCTCCAAAAATTTGGAACACCCTTCCAGCACACATTAGAGCCATCTCTGATCTCATCCAGTTCAAGAAGGCCCTGAAACATCACCTTTTCCTCAAATACTTCCCAGAGGACAAAGAAATACAGTTACACCCAAATAGCAATAATTACCCTCCGACTACATACTATTTTACCAGATTAACAGTACATTTTTCAGACAATATGACACTTGTAAGTAAATAGTTGCTCTTGTTGTTGTTTTGTTGTAAATAATTGACCCAGTTATCCAAGTTAATGTTCCTGTTATATGTAATAACCAGATAAATGTAACTTGTCTGAAGTTTTCTTGTTCCATGTAAACCGCGCTGATAATGAATAGTGCGGTATATAAAAAATGTTAATAAATAATAATAAATAAATAAATAAATATATCTATAGCGAGATATAGAAGGGCATAACATATACACACACAAATGACAGACATATATATTTATAGAGATGTATACAGATATATATATAGATAGGACTATATAGGCCTATATATATAGGTGTCTGCAATTAAGCAGACAGAGATATGCCTATAGAAAGTATATTCACATAGGAGATGTGAAGAGGAAAGATTCATCTAATAACAAGAAGGTGGAACCTACTTGAGAAGATATATAGAGAATCTATTCCCCCTGGTTATGATGGAGGGAGTCAGGGAAAAAATCTCCCTGACAAGGAACAGACTAGATTGCTGCAAGAATGCTAGCCAGTGAAATAACCAGGATGGTTACGTGAAAAGCAGAGAATAATATCAGTCTGCAGGCAGCAAGTCCCGAGTCCTCCAGAACTCTAGCATGGTAAATGGACAGAAGACGCATAGGAATGAGATACCATGTTGACCTACTTGAGGGGCAAAAATGGTATCATGCGTTCTTTAGCTAAATATGCGCTGTCCATGAAGGATTAGGATACCATGAGGACGAGCTGCAAGGAAAAAAAGAGCATATTCCCGGTGGGAAACCTGAGGACCAAACCAGGGAATTGATCAACTCTAAGTTTTCACGTAAGAGAAGGCCCATGTCCTTTGTTTTAAAAAGGAGATAGAAGGGTAGGAAGAACCCTTCCAGTCATGAGGGGCATGACTGAGGGAGCCTTTTCCAACCATCTAGGACAGCTGTTTGAGAAAATCCTAATGCTCTCTAGCAAGGGCCCATGGTGGAAAGCTTCTCTGTAGAATTGCAGAGAGCATAATGCAGGAGAATTAGGAGATAGAACTGGCTGCTGGAAAAGCCAGTACCTACGTCAACTATGCTGACAAACCCAAGGGAATTGGAGATGGCAAGAATAGAAGACAATCCGAGAAGCCTGTAGTGATAAGATTTCACAAGAAAGATGAATCCACTGTCTTGGAGTCACTACTAAGACCAGAAAGAATGTAGTGGAGGACAACTCTGGATGCTTGTGGAGAAGAACCAGTGGTCCAATCACCAGGGCTCCTGCATGGGCAGCTGCTAGTAAGACAGCAGAAAGAGTCTTTCTGTTTAAAAACAGAAAGAACAGACAGAACAGGAGTAAGGAAACTCTGGACCTGTCTGATAAGCTGCCCCAAAGCAAAAATGAAGAAGGGAGTTAACTCAGAGAGGAAAACTCCACACTGGAATAGTGACAAAACTAGAGGGGCTGAAGAAGAAGCCCTCCAGTGTAATAGTACCACTCTTACAGAGGAAATGCTTGGTAAGAGGGTAGAGAAGATGGAGCTGAATGGAGACTTACAATGTGGTAAGTCTGTAGAAAGGAAAAATTCATGCTGGTACAGAAAACTATCGTTTGATAGTTGTTAAACCTCTTTCCCTAGCAGGAAGAAGAGGAGAAACCTGTGACCTATAGGCATGAACATCCTAAGAACTCGTATAACAGAGAAAATGGATGTCTTGTGAAAAGAGATCCATGTCTAGAGTTTAGAATGAAAGCAGTGGAAGGCTTCTATTGAGAAGAAGCCAACTGCAGATTCTAAACCCCAAGAGGCACAAAAAAATATGATGATGATTAATCAGAAACCCTGCGGTTGCTGGGTTTGCTGAGCCTGGTGAAAGTTTGGATTCTTCAGACCAGGTGCAATGTTTCCCCTGTTTGGGAACATCTGTATGATGGGCAGAAGATGAATAAAACCTTCTCCCCCTAGGGGAAGAAAGTTTGGTAGGACATTTCCTACCTACTGGGAAAGAAGAAGGCGTAGAACAGCCCTTAGAAACAGATAAGTCAGTGGACCACTGAGTAACCTGATGTAAAGACTCCTTATTGAAGAGATTTTCTCCAGTGCAAGGAGTATTACCCAGTCTTTGTTGTGCCCATTTGTCTAAGTCTGAAGCTTGGAGCCAGGCTCTACGTCATGCCCCTATAGCTATAGCAGAAGTCCTGCTAACAGACTCAAATGAGTCTAGGGAAGCACGAGTAAGGAACCAAGAGATATTTTGAATATGACTAAGCAGTGAGGAATAGTCTGCACTCTTGGGCTCTGAAAGAAAAGGAGTCAAAAGATGTAATTTCTTTGTGACCTCCTCAAGAGATAGACTCATATTAAAAATATATGAGAGAATTCTTGCTGAAAGCATGGATGTCTGGAAGGTTTGACGTCCAAAGGTATCTAGTGTCTTAGACTCACGATCTGGCGGATAAGAAGAGTGCTTTTTCTTACTCTTCACCCGCCTCATTGCTGATTCCACTACAATGGAATGATGAGAAAGTTGAGTCTTTTGAAACCCTGGAGAGGGGGGCACCTGATATAGGAGATCAGTTGCTCTGGAAGGTGGGGGTATCCTTAAAGGTGCTTCCCACATTCCTAGAAGAAGATCCTGCAAGGAATGATGCAAAGGAAGCATTATGTTCTCCTTTGCTTCGGTAGAAACAGAGCCTTGTGTAGGATCATGTCCAGGGATAGGAATGGCAAGTGATCTTGCCATATCCAGGAGGAAACTCTGAAAAGAAGGATCTCCAAAGAGAACCTCCCTTGGACAGGTTAGATATGAAGAACTAGCCTGGGCACCGAAGGATCTATTTGAGAATATAGGAATATAAGATCCTGCACGGTGCAGTATGGGATCCTTAATGGATGGACGCTGGTACTGGAGGTCAAGACCAGCGACAGTAAGTACGACATCGTCCATGCCAGGTATCGACTCCAAACTTGGTATAGAAGGGAGCGATCCTATTGAAAGAAGCATGGAAGGAGCTGACCACGATGCTACTGTAGATACCGGTACCGATACCGATACCAGTACCACTGTCGGAACCGAACCCGACACCGACATCAGAGCAGTAATCGGCGACAGCCCAATCGGTACCGAGGTAACCGAAAGTCTTCAGCAGTCACCCTCGGTACCGAGTGTCCGGTACCGATAGGTGTCGGTACCAAGACGTGTCGGTACCCAGTCTTCCAGACTAGAGATAGATTCCAGACTCAGCATCGAAGGAAGCGAGTTATCGATGCACGTCTGGAGGGTACCGACGTCGGTGGTAGTATCGGTGCCAGTACCGATACTGGAAAGTCAGTCTGGAACGTATCCACCAGTCCCGTAGGTACCGAGGATGCCAGACGATGATCCCTGGTGAGGAGTGTTTCGTCCAACACCAGTGCCAATGCCGGGGTATCGGTACCGCGAGAAGCGGATGCCACCACCGGGCATGGCTCAGGTATGTTCCGTGAGGGGTGAGCCCCAGGAACAACCTGAAACCCCACATAGGCTTTGGAGGCCGAAGACTCCCGCCAGGGTTTTGAAGCCAATGGGCCCTCGAGGGCAAGGCCGGAGCTGTCTACATGCTGTGCATGAGACCTACCACTCGAGGGTTGGCTAGTCTTAACAGACTGTTTGTGGGTTACCTGATCCTGTGTAGAAGAAGAAATGGTCAGTGCCCTGAAGTTGGAAGGGAACCTCATATCGAGGGAAACTCGATGTTGAAAACCTCTTCTCACAATACTGTTGCCCGAGGGCTCCGGAGGAAAAAGGTCAGGACCCAAACAGGTTAGACACCAATTTTGGGAGTCTAAAAATAAAGTTATACCGCCACAGTTTGAACATTTCTTGGAGAAAGTGGCTGGCAGTTCCATGAAGGACATGGAGAAGCCTAGAAGGCCTGAAAAACTGTAAGACACTCAGAAGAAAAAATATTCCCTTAAAAGGAAAAATTTTTACAAGGGAAGAAATAAGAAACACCAGCGGTACCGGTGGCGTCAGGGAAGACAGCCGCGACCACAAGAAAACTAAAGAATTAAAAGAAATATTTTCTACGGTAACAGGAGGACGTTCTGCCGGCTCCGTGGAAAAACGAAAACTGAGGAGAGTCAGTTGGGAAAGGCGGGAAGGCAGCACGCAGGCATGGTGGGATGCTTCCAAAAGCTTTTTGATTGGACGCTGGAAAGTGTTCCCGCGCAGACTCCGTCGGTACCGACGTACCCATATGTGAAGACTCATTCCTGCTTATTCCTGGAGATAACTATTTTACAGGGAAAATGGGCAATGGAGGGTTAAGTGGCTTGACCAAAACCACAAGGGGCACCTGTGGGACTAGAAACACCAGTCCTTCTGGCCCAAGGTTGCTGTCCTCTAGTGGGATTTGAACCCTGACCTTTTGGCCTGAGGTAACTTGCCCCAACGACTAGGCCACTCTTCCCTGAGCATATCATGGAGCATTCTTCACACCCTGCAATAGCCTCCATTATACCTATGCATGAGCCTCCCTTATCTCTTCTCAAATATTCTCAGTTACTCTGGTAACAATGGTCCTGTAGTGGTGGAACATTCTGAATAGCCTGGCTCCTCTCTCACATGCATTTATCTTGTGAATGTAATATTGCTTATTCCCTAGCTAATCCTATGAAGTGTTGCTTACATAGCATTCCAGTTAATTGTCTATATTTGACCAACAGAAATATCCCTCCTCTAATCACTCTACAGCTTCACAACATCCAAAAATCTGGTTTCTTACAATCTTCCTATATTTCCCCATCACAATCCTAGATGTTTAGAAAAAGTAAAACCATAACACACAAAGAACTATTGTTACTAAGCTGTTGTAAATTTTACAATTTTGTCACAACCAAATTTACTGCACGAGTCATGCAGTAAATTGAATTTTGTATAGATAGAGATTATGGCTGATGGGGTGCATGGTTAGGTGGGAGGATGGAGAAAAGCTGAGGCTGCTCTGGTACATAGGTGGTGAAGGGATGGCGAGAGGATCAGTGTGCTAGGATGCGTGAGTGGGTAGCAGCGATGGGCAAGACTGCTGGGTGCATGGTTAGGGAGAATGATGAGAGGTGAGACTGAGACTGCTGGGGTATGTGGGTGGGTAGATGGTGAGGCTGGGGCATATGGGTTGGTAGATGGTGAGGCTGGGGCTGCTGGGGTATGTGGGTGGGTAGATGGTGAGGCTGGGGCTGCTAGGGTATGTGGGTGGGTAGATGGTGAGGCTGGGGCTGCTGGCGCATGTGGGTTGGTAGATGGTGAGGCTGGGGCTGCTGGCGCATGTGGGTTGGTAGATGGTGAGGCTGGGGCTGCTGGGGTATGTGGGTGGGTAGATGGCGAGGCTGGGGCTGCCGGAGTGTGTGGGTCACTGGGTGCGTGAGGGGGATGGCAAAAAGCCGAGGCTTGTAGGGGGCATGAATGATGGGGTAATGGTGAGAAGCTGAGTCTTTTGAGATGATGGTGAAAGTCTGAGGCTGGTGTGGGGATGGCAAAAGGCTAGGGCAGCTGAGGTCCTTGGGTGGGTAGGGGTCAGAGCTGGCTTAAGAGGTGAGCCAGTTAAGCACAAGCTCGTGGTGCACAAGACATAAGGGCACAGGAAGCCTGCCTCACTGGCTTGCCCCATTACTTACAGCCAGTGGCCTCCTCTTCCTGCCCCCACTGCTGCTACTGCCACTGTTGCATTGAAGCTTAGCATAGCAGTGGGAGCATTTTATCGGTGTATAAAAAATGTTAAATAAATAAATAAACTTAACAGATCATGCTGGTGCAGTCACCCTATTAACTGTATATTCAGTATCACTGCCTATATGGATACAGGCACTGAATATTTATTTTTATTTATTATTAGCAATTATATACCGCCTTTTCCAGAGATCAAATGTGGTTTACAGTAAACAAAAATGAGATCAATTACATGGAACAGTTCCAGTAACTATAAACAATAAACTTGGGACTGGACATGGTTTATGGTTTAGGCACTTGATATACCGCCCTTTACTATGTGTATCAGAGTGGTTTACATATATATGTTAACAGGCACTTTTTATTCCCTCGTCCCCAAAGGGCTCAGAATCTAAGAGTACAAGAGGCAATAGAAAGCTAAGTGGCTTGCCCAAGGCCACAAGGAGTGACCATGGGAACAGAGACCCCAGTCCCTCCGGTCTGAGGTTACTTGTCCCTATGTGGGAATGTAGTCCCATTGTGAGCTGTTTACAATGAGTGAATGTTTGTGCCTTCAATATTGGGGTGTAGAGCGTATTTTGTTTTCATATACTTATTTACATAGCAATGCTGGCATTTAGCTTAAGCCTGTCACTGTGCCGGCTGAAAATATACCCTTACTTGCACAACTCATACTCAGTGTGCTACAACCCCTTGAGCCGGCCTAATAGGGGTGGTGGTGAGAAACAGAGGCAGAGGTTATCGGGTGGGTGGGGGGATGGCGAGAAGTTGAGGCTGCTGGGGTGGGAGGATTGCCAGAGAATGAGGCTGAGGTTGCTACAAAGCAACCTTATGGGTGGGTGGCACTGAAATCTCTCTCTTCCTTTCTGAACATATTACCAAAATGCTTTTCCACTCCCTTCTATTAGAAAATACGGTTTTGAGACATACGCAGCGCTGCACAGACAGTCCCTGCTCATCAGAGCTTACAATCTAGTCAAGACAGACAATACAGTAGCTGTAGACATGGGATACATCTAGGGGGAATGGTAAGGAAACACAAGGGAGACCAGGTGAATCAGGATCCGAAAGCAGCAGTGAGGAGGTGAGTTTTCAGCCTGGAATTGAAAAGGGTCAGAGAAGGCGCCTGACGTACAGACTCAGGTAGTTTGTTCCAGACATAAAGAGCAACAAGGTTAAAAGGAGCAAAATCTGGAGTTATCAATAGAAGAGAAGAGCACAGATAAAAGTGATTTGCCGAAGAGAGGAATGCCCGAGGAGGGGTGTAGGGAGAGATAAGAGAGGAAAGGTAGTGAGGAGCTGCAGAGTGAATGCACTTACAAATCAGCAGGAGAAGACTGAACTGGATGCAGAAATAGATTGGGAGCCAATGAATGACTTGAGAAGAGGGGTAATATGAGCATGATGAGGCTGATGGAAGATTAGCTGTGCAGTGGGATGTTGAAAGGGAGAGAGATGATTCAGAGGGAGACCAGCAAAGAGTAGGTTACAATAGTCTAGATGGGAGGTGACTAAGGAGTGGATAAGTGTCTTAGGAGTGTATTCAGAAAGGAATGGGTGAATTTTGTTGATGTTATAGAGAAAGAAACAATATTTGCAAAAAGCTTCTTCTTTATTTGTATTTTTCTTTTTCTTCAGTGCTTTCAAAACATATATAGACAAACCCGGTTTTTCTTCTCTAGTAGTTTAGATCAAACATAAATTTTTTATATATCTGAAGGAAGACTCCCCGAGTAGTCTAGTTCAATACAAAAATGTGTTTTAAAACAAGAGTCTCGACGCTCAGCTTCGGCGCCTTAATGGCGTTTCAGACATTTTCTTCAGGAGACCTATAAATACACAAAATTACAATATACTATTACCCTACTATCTACTGAATCTAAAAGCAATCATTCTATTAATATATTTCTCGAAAATTATAAGCTACTTACAAGTGATCATGCTGCCCACGTTCTCTCTCTTTCTTACTATTTTGTAAAAACGCCGCGCATGCGTGATGGTAAATCTCTTGACTATTTAAACCCCTCTAAATTACGTCACGCGTTTCTCATTCATACCGTTGTAGATGGTAACTTCAAACTTATTTACAATTAGGCTATGGATTTATATTATCGATGACCATCTCTCATCCATGGTCTTAATCTGAACTTGTTGATCTTAATATTAGATCTGTTTTTCATCCTTTTAAACTGTACTGTTTATCATACTCTCATACACTATCTATCCTTACCCAGTTAAAACGGGACTCCATTTTCCCATTCGGGATATTTTGTTACTACTTATCCTATCAGGGCACTGCACTGTTTTATCATATATAGTGCTAGATCTGTTTACCAGGGTGGCATGTACTGTTCTAATGCCCACAGAGATTGTAAATTTTCAAAATGGTCTATAGACAAGATGTCCACTCTAGTGATACATTTAAACCCTTTGGAACGACAGTCTGTAGCTTAAATATCCACCATTGTTCTCGCTGTAACAAAGTTTCATCTAATGTTTTTCCTCCCTTCGGGGCCTGGATTTGCTCTATCGCAAAGCTACGGAGCTGATCAAAAGTGTGGCCTTGGGAAAGGCAATGTGTAACTATTGGAGCCTCAAGCCGATGGCATTTTAATCTGCTTCTATGTTCCCGTAACCTAACTCGCAAAGAACGAATTGTTTTACCAACATAATATAATCCACATGGGCATATTAAAGTGTAAATTACTGCCTCTGAGTCGCATGTCGTTTGTGTTCTCAAATGGAATGTTTGGCCCTGATGGTTGAAATGTGTCTGTTCGACCATAATTGTGCACATGTCACAAACACCGCAACTTCTATGCCCTCCTGTTGTTATCTGTTTATTTAACGGGGGGAGTACCGCGGGACTTAAATATTCCTTGAGATTGCGTCCTCGTTGCCATACACATCTTATGGATTTCTTTTCTAAACCAGGGACTGTTGTTAAGACATTTTTATGTTTGTTAATCAGTTTTTGTATATTAGAACTTAATGGAGTATAGGCTGTTATAAAATTGATGTTATCACTATCTACTTTCTTTTGTCGTGTACTATGGGTCTTTTGTCGTGTACTATGTGTCCGGTTTCTCAAAAGAAAAGACACCATTTTCATTAACAGATGATACCGTGGATATGCAGCTACAAACCACCTGGGAATCGTTAACAGCTCTTTACAAACGACAAGTTAGAATGAGCTTGCATAGGTCCTCCCTTGTGGAGTACATCAATAGACAGCAAATACCGAGAGGTCTTCGGATCTACAAAGAACCTCGTATGTCAGAAATGACGGTAGATTTCATAGAAAAATGGAATATGATACTGAATAAGTGTGCACTCGATTTAATGGTGCTTATGGTGGACACATTAAAACCCGAGATAGAGAATTTAACTCTAACCATAAAATTAACACAAGATGAATTGAAAAACAGTGAGACTGAAGAGGGCTTTAAATCCCGTATGGAAGAAGTTCACAGACAAGAACAGGCGGTACGTCAAGAGACAATGACTAAAAAGTTTAAAAAATTTAAACGTGATGCTTCAGACTACTCCATAGGTTTTGTGTATCCGTGGATGGACACTAAGAGAAAAGCAAAGAGGAATAAAAAACAAGTCCGGTTTGATGAATCTATAGAAGACAGCTCTAACAGCGATTCGAGTGCATCTAACAAAGAGGATTTTCGACAGAAGGGGCGGGAAGACGTCAAAAAGAAGACCAATATCGAAAAAAAGAAAACAAGAAGTGCTACAACCACACAGAAACTTTAAGATTGGATTTGGCACAAACAACATTGGTAGAGAATATCTCTGGGAAAGATTTGTCTCCCGAAGCTTTACAGCTTCTTAATAGAGGACTGTCGTTTGTCCCATGTATAGTATACGATCCTTTCCAATGTAGAGTTGATTTAGAACGACTGATGAGAAAATTACATATAAAACAATTCTTCTCATCAGAAGTAAGTATAGATGTTCCAATGAATAGCAATCAGTCGGAGCCTCCTGATTTAATTGAAGGTGAGCCTGATATGAGACAAGTCATAAATGAGGAGGGGAATCTACATCAAGGGGTAACTAGAGTTCCATTACGTTTTAAGTCAAAGTGGATACCTCCGACGCCCCCTCACCCTGCATTAATGATTTTTAAACAACTTGTGTTACAAGAACTCAGCCAGTTAGAGCAGACTGTTAACTTTAAAGGACAGGCACTTCCAACAGTGGAGAGAACGGCTCTCTGTGAGTTAAGGAACAGACGAGATTTAGTAGTGAAAAGGGCAGACAAAGGAGGGGCAGTAGTAGTTTTAAACCGAGACAATTACATAGAAGAGGCAACAGCACAACTACACATATGCACCACATATAAGGAGTTATCTATGAATCCTACTCCACAACTACAGTTGGAAATTAAACGCATTACCCAACATGCGTTACAACAAAAATTAATTTCCCAGAAAGAATTTAAATATTTGAACGTTTTATCTCCCACAATAGCTAAATTCTATACTGTTCCAAAAATACACAAAAATAGAACAGCTCCCCCAGGCAGACCGATAGTATCCACTAAAGGCAGTGTCTTGGAACCCTTATCAACCTACTTGGATACTTTTTTACGTCCTTTACTCCCCCGGATCCATTCTTATCTGAAGGATACCACACACTTTTTAAATGTTCTGGAGGAGTTATCGGATTGGGCAGATCAGGAAGACACTTGGCTCGTTACACTAGACGTCTCTTCGCTGTATACCAGTATACCACAAGTAGCTGCAGTTAGTATTATCCGGAAAACGCTAAATTCCCGGGGAGACCTATCAGCCATGCACATTGACTTCCTGTTGGAAATAGCTGAATTGGCTATTTATCAGAATTATTTTATATTTGAGGGAGTAATATACCAGCAGATAGCGGGGGTAGCCATGGGGGCGACTTGCGCCCCCTCAGTGGCAAATTTTTATATGGAGAACTTTGAAACGAGTCACTTAAGTCAGTCCCCCTTCACGTCTAACGTCATAACTTGGCGAAGATATATAGATGACGTTTTTCTAATATGGAAAGGGAAGTTGGATTCCCTTGAACAGTTTATAACATGGCTGAACAATCGGGATGACAACATCACATTTACATCTACATTTCATCAATATACAATAACCTATCTCGATGTCCTAATGACTAGAGGGGCTCACTGTTGGAATACATCAGTGTTTAAGAAAAGCACAGATAGGAACACGTTCTTGGAGTTTTCCAGTAAACATCCCCATAAGTTGAAACAATCGTTACCGTTCTCGCAGTTTTTGCGTTATCGACGAAACTGTTCAGATACACAAGATTATAAAAGACAGGCCAGAAAATTAAAAAAAGACTTTATAAGTAGAGGATACCCGACGATAGTAATACAGAAGGCATACTATAGAGCCCTCTATAACCATAGAGCTGTTCTGTTACAACAGACCCATAGTACACGACAAAAGAAAGTAGATAGTGATAACATCAATTTTATAACAGCCTATACTCCATTAAGTTCTAATATACAAAAACTGATTAACAAACATAAAAATGTCTTAACAACAGTCCCTGGTTTAGAAAAGAAATCCATAAGATGTGTATGGCAACGAGGACGCAATCTCAAGGAATATTTAAGTCCCGCGGTACTCCCCCCGTTAAATAAACAGATAACAACAGGAGGGCATAGAAGTTGCGGTGTTTGTGACATGTGCACAATTATGGTCGAACAGACACATTTCAACCATCAGGGCCAAACATTCCATTTGAGAACACAAACGACATGCGACTCAGAGGCAGTAATTTACACTTTAATATGCCCATGTGGATTATATTATGTTGGTAAAACAATTCGTTCTTTGCGAGTTAGGTTACGGGAACATAGAAGCAGATTAAAATGCCATCGGCTTGAGGCTCCAATAGTTACACATTGCCTTTCCCAAGGCCACACTTTTGATCAGCTCCGTAGCTTTGCGATAGAGCAAATCCAGGCCCCGAAGGGAGGAAAAACATTAGATGAAACTTTGTTACAGCGAGAACAATGGTGGATATTTAAGCTACAGACTGTCGTTCCAAAGGGTTTAAATGTATCACTAGAGTGGACATCTTGTCTATAGACCATTTTGAAAATTTACAATCTCTGTGGGCATTAGAACAGTACATGCCACCCTGGTAAACAGATCTAGCACTATATATGATAAAACAGTGCAGTGCCCTGATAGGATAAGTAGTAACAAAATATCCCGAATGGGAAAATGGAGTCCCGTTTTAACTGGGTAAGGATAGATAGTGTATGAGAGTATGATAAACAGTACAGTTTAAAAGGATGAAAAACAGATCTAATATTAAGATCAACAAGTTCAGATTAAGACCATGGATGAGAGATGGTCATCGATAATATAAATCCATAGCCTAATTGTAAATAAGTTTGAAGTTACCATCTACAACGGTATGAATGAGAAACGCGTGACGTAATTTAGAGGGGTTTAAATAGTCAAGAGATTTACCATCACGCATGCGCGGCGTTTTTCCAAAATAGTAAGAAAGAGAGAGAACGTGGGCAGCATGATCACTTGTAAGTAGCTTATAATTTTCGAGAAATATATTAATAGAATGATTGCTTTTAGATTCAGTAGATAGTAGGGTAATAGTATATTGTAATTTTGTGTATTTATAGGTCTCCTGAAGAAAATGTCTGAAACGCCATTAAGGCGCCGAAGCTGAGCGTCGAGACTCTTGTTTTAAAACACATTTTTGTATTGAACTAGACTACTCGGGGAGTCTTCCTTCAGATATATATAAAAAAATTTATGTTTGATCTAAACTACTAGAGAAGAAAAACCGGGTTTGTCTATATATGTTTTGAAAGCACTGAAGAAAAAGAAAAATACAAATAAAGAAGAAGCTTTTTGCAAATATTGATTCTCTGAACGTATACATTTTATACATATCGCAATTTTACGTTCACTAAGATAGACCACAACTAGAAACATAGAGAAAGAAACGGCAGGTTTTAGCTATCAGTTGGATGTGTGTGCCACCAGAGCAGAAGTTTGCTCCTTTCTCTATCCCATGAATTTGTGGGAATTTGAGCCAGAAAGTGCAGGAACTTGTGCTGGTCTCAAGGTTTCTAATCTTGCAAGACCAATGTGAAAGTTCATCCAGAACTATGTAGTGCAGAGAGGACGACGCTCCTAGTAAGGCAATAACCGCATACAGCAAGGTGAGGATCACGGTCAACTGGACTAAGAGGGGAAGAATTGACTGGCTTGTGGGAGCTGGGACTTGGGGTTCACCTGCTCGTTCGATAGTATGGGCTGGCTGGAGGAGGTAGCTTATGGGCTTGTTGTATGTTGAGGGCTGGCTGTAGGGGTGGTTGACTGTCATGTTGGTGGAGGGGGCAATTTAAGGGAGAGGGGGAGAAATCGTAAAAAGGCAAGAAAATGGGTGAGGGGGAGCAAGCGAGACTGGGTAGGAAGAGGAGCTGCATGTGGATGTAACCTGCAGAAGTGCCTTAAGGGCTTGATTTATAATGCTTTCTGTTCTCTTATACAGCAAGCAGCCTTACTAAACCAGGTTCTAAAGAAGCTGTGGAAGACCTCATTTATTTGATATTTATTCAGTCCTTTCAAATTGCTCAGGGCAGGTTACAAATTACTTTTTTTTTTTTAGTGCTATCAAGTCAGTGCTGACTCCTAGTGACCCAGCTGCTTCTGGGTTTTCTTGGCAATGTATCACCAGAAGTAGATTGCCAGGCTTTTTCTTCCAAGGCAAATGGAGGGTGAAGTGACTTTCCCAAGGTCACGAGGAGTACTAGTGAGACTTGAACCCTTGATATTCTGGGTATTAGGCAGGTGCTCTAACCACTATGCTACTCCTCCACAAATTACATGCATAATAATAAAACATAACAAACACAGACTGGCAATACCTCATTATGATAGTACAGGACATTACTTAATTTACAAGATCTTACAATGACCATCATATCTCAGGAAAAGGTATGTTTTTATCGTCTTCAAAAACATAACAGATTGTCCATAGAATAGTAAACGTTTTGGTATTCCATTCCATAGTTAGTGGCAAAGAACATGAATAAGCATTACGACGTGCACATTCAAGATGAAAATGTTTGTAAGAGGGAATCACTAACAAACAATCTGATTGAGACCTCAGAGTATGGGATGGGATATACTTCAGCAATTTATTTACAGCATAGGCTCCCCTCCCGCTTTTGCTTCTCAACATAGGTGAGACAACTGGCAGAAGAGGAGGGGGGGGGTCTCAGGTGCTGACTCCTACGTTTTTGGGCTGGCTCCTAAATCCAAAGGAAATTTTTCAAGGCTTGGCTTAACGTGCTTTAAATGAATTTTGCATTCATTAAGTCATGTTAAACTAAATGCACACTAACAACTGCACCCAATGCCTTCCAATTATGTTCCTATCTGCATCCTGTATTTGGCATCCTTCCTAATAGCTGTGTCTTTCCATGACAGGATAGTACGATTCTAGCCACAAGCTTGTCCCTTCCACCTATCATGAAACCATCAGTTCCTCCGAATTACTGTCATCTCCTCATAATTCTGCAGTCCTCTTCTATTCAGGCCAACAAGGCTACTGATGGTGAACATAGAAGCTTATTTGTCATATATAGAGAATCCACAGCATTTATGACAGAATGGTGGAAATGCTACCTTAATTCATCCCAATTTCATAAGCATCCTGAACCACCTCAGCACAAGCATCCTACATATTGGCTGATACATACCTCCTGCTGTCAGTGCTCCGAACAAGTATGCTGCTCAGTACTCAGACAGAAAACTACGGTATGCCACATACAGATAACCAGATAGCTTTTATTTAGCTAGACATCTTTCCACTGAACAACATACAGGACAGCTTCCAACAATGTAAAATAAATTGTAATTGTGAAAACACGAACTGGAGAAAAGATACTTGGACGGTGTGTTGAGAAATTTAATTCAGGCAGTAAGATCAGTCAAGATCTTGGGAGTCATTGTGAACTATACCTTAAAATGATCAACTCAGTGTAGAGCAAAAATGTTAGAATATTTGGTGAGAAACTACATCTCAAAAAAGAAAAGGTGAAGGGAATGGCAAGAAAACTATGATAAAGGTGGTAGCATAGTTCATTAAGACTCTAGCTTGGAGAAGAGATATCAGAGGGGATACAATAAAATCATAAACTTTCAAATAGTGTTGAAGTGGATACAAATTGGATGTCTCTACAACTTTTTTCTGAAACATTTTTCAGATTTCATTCCAGTGGATGGGTAAAATAAAGGGGAATAGTGCTACATAGGATGGCTTTTATGACTGTCCACTGGAGGAAATTAAAAAATAAATGTTTCATTTGATAGGATATAAAGAGAAATAAGGATAGCAAAATCAAAGGCAGAAGAGAAGCTGGCTAAAGATCTGAAGCATGGAAGACAAAACTTTTTTCAGGTATATTTGGGAGAAGAGGAAGATCAGAAGTGGAATAGCAAGGCTCAAATGTGCCGAAAATGGATTAGTGGAAAGTGACATTGAAAAAGCAAAAATGCTAAACAAGTGCTTCTGTTCTGTTTTTACTAAAGAAAATCCTGGAGAAGGACCACCTGTGATTGACAAATATACAAATGGGAATGGAGTAGAAACTACACCATACCTCAAAAATACATTTAAAAAAGTGCCACTAAAACAACTATTCAAAATAAACAGAGGGACTTATACAAATTGTTCTCTATATACTGGAACATCTAAAACACTCTCAAAATACACATCATAAAGTATTACTAACAACTTTCTAACAAACAAATTTTTCTTATCTTGACAAGCAGTTTTCAGTTCTTAACAATTTTTAACCATATTTAGTTAACCATATTTATTGGCAGGCGGGAACTCAAACCATGGATTTTACTGATACAACACTCTGTAACCAAACAACCTGATCACCTTAATCATTGTTCCCACAGCCCTAAAAAACTGACCAACATTAACAAAATTCACAATGCAATAAATAGAATCAAACACCATACATTCTTAAAAACCATTAGGCAATTAAGTGCTAAACATTCAAAGGACTTCAATAAAGATATAGATAGGGGAATACAAAGGCCAAAACTCCGACTCTACCATATAGTACACATATTCCAATCTGCAGTTTCACTCCAACAGTTTTTCCAACAGCTTCACCATTGCTGTTACAGCTTTACCACTGCTGTCCCTGCTGCTTACTACTGCTATTCAGATGTCACTGACCATGGCCATTGGTTTCGCCGCTACTGTGGCTTCTTCAAAGGTAATTCAAAACACTCCACAAACAAAGCAATATGGACCCCACTTAGTCCCTGCACAAATGATGGTATCACTTGCGACAACATATGCCACTGCAAAACAACCACAAAATCAAAGCCATGAAAACTTACAACACTACTACCAACATCAAAAAAACATTAAACAGACATTTAACTTTTTTTTTTAACAAAACGTCGAAACCACAGCTGACGCCTTTCAGTCAGTATAGATACTACACCATTCAGAGAAGATGATGTGTTTGAACAGCTTGCAAAACTGAAAGTGGTCAAGGCCTTGCAGGGCCTATAAAGGATGAGAGGTTCTTGCAGGGCCTATAAAGGATGTTTTTAATAGATCCTTGGAGCCTGGAGAGGTTCCACAGACTGGAGAAGAGCTGATGTGGTACCTCTTCACAAAAATGGCAATAGGGAAAAAGTCACAAACTACATTGATGATGGGAAAAGTAATGGAGATGCTCTTGAAAGAGAGAATAGTGGACTCTCTCAAAACGAATAAGGTTGCATGATCCGAGGCAAAATGGTTTTACCAAAGGACGATCTTGCCAAACAAATCTGATTGAGTTCTTTGACTGGGTGACTAGAAAATTAGACCAAATGCATGCGATGAATGTGATCTACCTAGATTTCAGCAAAGCCTTTGATACTGTTCCTCACAGGAGACTTATCAATAAACTGAACAGTCTGCGGATGGGCTCCATGCAGGTGAACTGGATCAGAAATTGGTTGACCGACAGACGACAGAAGGTGATGGTAAACGGAATTCACTCAGATGAAAGGAAGGTGATTAGTGGCATGCCCCAGGGATCAGTCCTTGGACCGGTACTGTTCAATGTATTTGTGAGTGATATTGCTGAAGGACTGAATAGAAAAGTCTCTTTTTGCAGATGACACGAAAATATGCAGCAGAGTGGACTCCCCTAAGGGATTAGATACCATGAGGAAAGATCTACAAAAACTGGAAGAATGCTCTAATGCTTGGCAGTTAAGATTTATTGTGAAGAAGCACAGCGTCGTGCACTTGGGATGTAAGAAATTCAAGGGAATTGTATGCGATGGGGACAAGAAGTTGGTGTGCAAGGGCCAGGAGAAGGACTTCAGAGTGATTGTTTCCAAGAATCTCAAGGTGGTGAAAGAGTGTGACAAGGTGGTGGCCAAAGCCAGAAGGATGCTGGGTTGCATACAAAGAGGAATTACCAGCAGAAAGGAGGGAGGTATTAATGCCACTGTACAAGTCACTGGTGAAGCCTCACTTGGAATATTATGTTCAGTTTTGGATACCATATCTCGTAAAGGATATAAAAAGACTAGAAATGGTTCAGAGGAAGGTGACCAAAATGATTTGGAGCCTGCACTAGAAGATGTATGAGAAGAGACTTGAAGACCTAAATATCTATATGCTAGAGGAGAGGAGGGACAGGGGAGATATGATTCAGACCTTTGAATACTAAGAGTATTATGAACAAACAAAACTTTTTCAAAGACAGGGAAGCTGTAAAAGTAGAAGGCATAACATGAAATTGCAAAGGGGTAAACTGAAAGGCAAAGTCAGGAAATACATTTTCACTGATGCCTGGAAAGCCCTGCCAGTGGAAGTGATGGGCAAATACAGTGACAGAATTTAAAATGGCATGGGACAGACACAGTGGACCCCTTTATAGCAACAGGATAAAATCAAAATAAACATAACTATCTCTTATAACCCAGCAAATAGGGTGACCTGCACAGAGCAGTGGGTACACCCCTAAACAAAGGCATGGGGAGGGGTGACCTGCACAGAGCGGCAGGTGCACCTACTCTTGCCACCTTGCTGGTTAGGCTAGATGGACCATGCTGGTCTTTATATGCCGTCATATACATACCGATCAATCAAGGCAATGATTTTAAAATGTAAATAAGTTATGCTTTCGAGCTTGTCCAGCATGACACCCCTACCTAACCCATGAGTTCTATGTAAAACTGTTGAGTTCTACTGTAAACCGTTTTGATTTTATGATAAAGCGGTATAAAAAATGTGTTAAATAAATAAATATAATATGGGGGTCATTCCAAACTCCGTTTAGTGGAACTGGACATGCGAGGATTCTGAGGTCAGCCCTGTATGTCCAGTGTCAGCCACGGAGACAGGGGACTTATTATACCTTGAAGGTGGAATAAATCCTCCTGGATGTCGAAGGACCGCAGCGCCAGGCAGAGACAGAAGGTGAGGGGATGCAGGGGGTTCCCTGCAGCCCGACCCTGGCCATGAGAGGCCAGATCAGGGGTCAGACTGTAGGGAAAGGACGTGTCACTGTGGGCAGGGATCACAGCTCCTGAACTGAGCAGTGGTGCCAATGGCAATGGGCTGCTATGGCTCTGTGGTTCCATTGAGGAGCCTGGCTGAATTAGCCGAGTATGTGAGCTGGGCATGCGGCTGATCAGAATCGGGGCCCAGCGTACACATTCAGGCCGTTGACCCAATTCTGATCCCACAGGCACGTCTAGTCCCCACGGGATCAGATTCGGGTCTACCTCTGTACGCCGTGATTCTGATCCGCCATACAGGGGCTGGACGGCCAGTACCGAATTGGCCTCTATGTTACTATGAAAGCTAGGATGGAAAAATGGAGGCTACCTAGACTGACTACTCTCTGATGTTTGCACACTCTTCGACTCCAGGAGCTGACACAGATGTGCAGTGTAAAATCTTCCATTTTGTTTCATTTGTTATATTGTTTCAGCCTTTTCTTGTTTGTTTTCTTGTAAAATGTTTTGTTTCAGGTTATTTAATAGCATGCACAATTGATGATACAACAAAAACATTGATGTATCATCTCATTTTTAAAACATGAAATTACAAAGGAATATTTCTGACATTTCTTGTGCCTTTTCAAACGAAGGCACATCCCTGGGACGTAAAGCTGCTGGGGGATGGAGGGATGTCTACCTCATCATGAGTGTGCCTGTGGAGAAGCCTTTGATGAATAAGACCCTCAGCATTTGATGACCACAAATGTAATGTTTTTCAAATGTTATCAAGTTTAAGATATTCGATTTTACAGCTTTTGAAAGATCCTCCTACTTAATTACCATTATTAAATCGCAACAATTCTCATTCTTCCATATATGAACACAAAATTAACAAATAGATTCAGGGAAGGAGAAGCAGACATGCAGGCATAATAAAAAGAGACACACCTTGATTCCAAAAAGATATATAATAGCTTTGGATGCAAAAAGAAGAACTAGGAGAAAGACTAAGACTGTAATAAAGCCAAAATAAGAATCTAGCTACTACTATGCTATAAATTTTAAACTAATATCCCAAAACCTGTCAGCTATTTCTTTCTTTATCAGTCATTAGCATGGTTTTTGTTCAGAAAATAGTAACTGGAAAGTGACAGCTCTCTTTTCTATTGCAACTAGGAGGCAAATTGAACAGAACGTTGACACTGCTTTCCCAACAGAGAATGACACCATGTAGCTTAACCCAAATGAATCATGATGTACGCTATTATGCGCTGTACTGCCTGTTTCAGATCCCTGATGGATGTGTTTTACTCAGAGGCATCTGGCTGGGATTCTAACTTGAGAGATGACGTGTCTGGGGCTGGTTTGTTAAGGTCCACCTAATGTCCCCATCCACATCCAGCTGTGTTAAGTAGCATCTTCCCCAGGTGATTTGCATAATCAAGGCTCTTGCTTCATGTTTCCGTGGTAACTCGAGGATCTCCTGCGCTTATGCAGAGCTCACATGGCGCTAACACTGGCTTGGCGTGTACATTCATTAGTCCTCTACATACTGGTAAAGAGGCCAGAAGGATGCTTAATGGTAAACACTGCCCCCGATAGCAGTTCATATTTAATGACCTGGTTCTGTTAAACTCAGTCTCATCTCTTTTAAGGCTAATACAGTACCAAATTAAGGACTTTCTATGAAGCCTAAATTGTAATAGATTTTAAAATATGATTAAGAAAAACAACGTTTATAATTAGCCATAAAAATTACAATCTAGTTGTAGAAATAATTGAATAATCTAATCAGACTCCATAATTTAATCAGTCTCCCACTTCAGTACAGCACATCCTTCATTTCAACTGTGTAAAGACAGATTACAGGTATTAGGCCTTGTTTCAGCCCAGCATGATATTTATGGGGCAGGTTTCAAATGAATTTCCAGAGTTACAAGGTTATTTACCCATACAGGAATCCTGTTTGGAAATTGCCCTCTGTCTTACTGCAGGGAAGAGGGGTGGGATTGGGGTCAGCAACCACATGCTTTGCACATGAAGTAAAAGTATCCCCACAGTATTGGCAGCTGCACAGTATCCAAAGGATAACCTGACAGCCACTCAAAATCATTCTCTGGGTATAGGGTCAGATAACCTATGGTTGCTTTTCAGCCTATTCATGCCTCAAGTCTGTAGACGTCTCTGACATTTCTGAGATCAAATGGGGACATTTAAGTCCATTATTCCTCCCTAGACATTCCTCTGCCACACTCATTTGCCTACTTGGACATCCCTGCACCAGAGACTTCTGTGAACGTAATTTGTGGAATGCCTACGGAGATGTTTCTGTGATTTCAACGTCCATGTGCATGTTTCCTGACGTCAAAATCATGACCAAACCTTTTAAAATGACCCTCAAAGTCTCTAGTGATCTCTTCCTGGCCAAATTCAAGGGGCCCCTATTCGATCGTCATTCTTCTTGACCTATCTGCTGTTGATCAACAACTTCTCCCTGACACCCTGTTCTCTCTTGGATTTAGCACTCTGTTATGTCTTAGTTAGCATATGTTCTGTCGGATCTTCCGCCACTGCTATCCCGCTTTCAGTTGGTGTACATCAGAGCTTTCTCTTGAAATCTTTTCTCTCATCTCTCTAGACTCATTCCCTTGGTGCACTGATCTTCCCCCATAGGCTCAAGTACCATCTTTATGCTGATGACTCTCATATTTACATCTCTACATCAGAAATCTCTCCTGGAATCCAGGCCCAAGTCTCAGCTTGCTTCTCTGATATTGCTGCCTGGATATCCCTCTGCCATCTGAAGCTGAATATGGCCAAGACAGAACATCTTATCTTTATCCCTAAGCCAGGGCTGGCCCGTCCACTAGGTGAACCTAGGCGGTCATCTAGGGCAGCAGACCTCCATGGGTGGCACGGCACACAAGGCCTGCCGCCCCATCATGCTGAGGTGAGCTGCGCTGCTGCCAATTCCGACAGGGAAGTTGGGGCATCCCAATAGAGAGGTTCCAATAAAGGTAAAAGTAACCCAGGTGCCTTTTAAGTTAAAATCAGACAGAGTTGAAAGATTCCAAATTAACCCTGTCATCAAATAGCCAGACTGTCAATATTAGCAAAAAACAAACTTTGACATGCCTGTATGTAAATTCTAGAACTCTAAACAATAAGATAGGAGAGCCAGAATATATAACAATGAATGAAAGATTAGATATAATTGGCATTTCAGAGACCTGGTGGGAGGAGGATAGCCAGTGGAACATTGTGATACCAGGCTACAAATTATGTCACAATGATAGGGTAAATCACACTGGTGGAAGGGTGGCTCTATATGTTAAAGAGGGCATTGAGTAAAACAGGATAAAGGTTTTGCAGGAAACAAAATAAACTGTAGAATATGGATAGAAATTCTATGTAAAAAGGGGGAGGGAATGGCAGTGGGGGTGTACTACCGTCCACCTGGACAGAATGAACAGACAGATTATGGAATGCTAACAGAAATTAGGGAAGCTAGCAAAGTTTACAACACAGTATTAATGGAAGTTTTGAATCACCCCAGTATTGATTGGGTCAATGTCACATCAGGACATGCTAGGGAGATAAAATTGCTAGATGAAGTAAATGATTGCTTCATGGAGTAGCTAGTTCAGGAACAGAAATGCAAGGAGGGGGGCACTATTTTAAACCTAGTTCTCAGTGGAACACAGGATCTAGTGTGGAAGGTAACTGTTTTGGGGTTGCTTGGCAATAGCGATCATAACATGATATTTGATTTAATAAATGGAGGGAGGATAGCAAGGACAATGACTGCACTAGCATTTAGCTTTCAAAAAGGAGACTACAATAAAATGAGGAAAATTGTTAAGAAAAATGTAAAAATTGCAACTGCAAAGGTTAAGAGTTTACTATCTTGGAAGCCCAGACCAGATGTATTCCATGCTTTATAAAAGGTGGAAGGAAGGTCAAACGACAGCCAGCATGGCTTAAAGGTGAGGTCAAAGAGGCTGTTATATATAAGAGAGAATCCTTCAGAAAATGGAAAAAAAGAGAAAATGACAAAAAACAGGAAAAAGCATAAGTACTGAGGAAACAGGGAGGATGAGGGTGTTATCCACAATAACAGAAAAAGAGGAAGGGTGAGGTAGGGCTTGCCCAAGGGTTTCTGCTGCCCTAGGCAGAAGCCCTGGTGCACCCCCCTTTCCTCATGCTGAGCTGTGCTGCTGCTGATTTTGGCAGCGGGGTCAGGGGTGGCTAGATGGCAGCAGCAAGCCATGTGCTTCAGCACACATGGCCTGCTGCTTCTGACCCTAACAAATCCAAAACCCTCTTTCTTGCACTATCATTTCATTCAAGCATTGAGAGTCCAGAGCTCTGCCTGCCTCTTGGGTCCTGTGCATGGAATGGAAAGCATTTCTGAGAATGCTACCCTAGAATTTCTACTTTCTTCCTAAAAGCTTAAATTTGGCTTCCAAAACCTCCCTCCAACATTTTACTATGTCATTGGTACCAACATGTATCAAGACATCCCTGCACCAGAGACTTCTGTGAATGCAATTTGTGGAATGCCTACGGAGATGTTTCTGTGATTTCAACGTCCATGTGCATGTTTCCTGACGTCAAAATCATGACCAAACCTTTTAAAATGACCCTCAAAGTCTCTAGTGATCTCTTCCTGGCCAAATTCAAGGGGCCCCTATTCGATCGTCATTCTTCTTGACCTATCTGCTGTTGATCAACACCTTCTCCTTGACACCCTGTTCAAGCTCACATCCATTAGACCTCTACTAAAAAATGCAAAACTTGACCCTAAACGGCCCGATTCCTACAGGCCAATAGCCAGCATCCCCCTTCTAGCAAAGATCTTTGAGAAAGTAACACAAAGGCAAATCCAAGACCATATAGATTCCGCAGCCCCCCTGGACCATTCTCAACACGGCTTCAGAGAATTCCATGGTGTTGAGACACTGCTTACTACTCTATTCAACGACGTTCTCACCACCATAGACAACCTACAGCAAGGCGTTGTACTAATCTTCTTGGATATAGCAGCAGCGTTCGATTCAGTAAACCATGAGATTCTCCTAGGTCGACTGAAAGAAAAAGGCATCTGCAACTCAGCACTCGAATGGTGCAAATCATACCTCGACACCAGAATGCAATATGTAAAATCCGCAACAGGAGAATCCAAACTCTTCCATCAAAAACAAGGCGTTCCGCAAGGGTCCTCTCTCTCTTCCCTCATGTTCAACATCTATATGCAGCCGATCTGCAATATCATCAGATCCTTCAATGTGAAATGCATGGTATATGCAGATGATATCCTTCTCTACATGCCATTTTCCACAAAGCAAATGGATTTATTGCCTATAACGAATTGCTTCAATGCAGTCTCTGAATGGCTCCTGTCACAGAACCTCCGCATTCAGCACAAAAAAACTGAGGTTCTCTTTATCTCCAGAGACCCCAACTTCACCCCACCATCACATATAAACGTCAAGGGAGCCGAACTATACACCAAGGAAGCAATAAAATACCTCGGAGTAACACTTGACCATCGGCTCAACATGATACCACACATAAATAATATCGTAAAAGCGGTGTACTTCAAGATACGCACACTCAAGCACCTACGTTCCCTACTTGACCCAGAGGACTTCAGAACCATTTATCAAGCATTAATATTACCACATTTTGACTTCGCCAACTCAATTCTTCAAGGACTCCCACAATCCACCCTGGGTCCATTACAGCTCGCCATGAATACTGCTGCAAGGATTCTTCAAGGAGCTTCCAAGAGTGAACATATCACACCTATCCTCAAACAGCTCCATTGGCTCCCCATACACGGAAAGCTGATGTTCAAAACCCTGATTCTTACATTCAAGGCCATTAAGGGTATATCTTCCAACTCACTTTCTGAGCTCATCCAATTTGTACCACCAAACAGAATTAGAAGACAGGCAGCACTAAACTCCTTAGCATTACCAAAAGCCATAATAACATGCAATCTATCAACAGCGAACAGAGCTTTCTTGTTTTGCGCACCAAAATGCTGGAACTCCCTCCCCTCTGACATCCGTACCATAACCGACTTAGCCCAGTTCAGAAAGGCCCTTAAATTCATCCTATTCACCAAATACTACCCCATATGAAGTTAACATAATAGTCCCACCACATATCCAACTACTTTTTCTTTCTTTCTTTCTTTTCATTCTCGCCCCCAACACCCATGCTAAGTCATGTACATAGTTCGAGTATGTTATCTAGTTAACAGATTGCATATTCCATGTAAATAGTTCTCCCACGTTGCTCCAAGTTGATACTCCTGTTATATGTAATACCGAACAGCCTGCTGTTCTGTTTTGTTTATGTTCTCTGTGAACCGCGCTGATCTCAAAGAGTGCGGTATATAAGAAATTAAAATAAATAAATAAATAAATAAGACAGCAGGATCCTCCCCAGCACTATCTAAATCTTGTCTAGGTGGTGGATGAGGTCTGCTACCTTTGCGCCAAGCAGACATGTTACCAGGCAATCCTCACATCCATCAGCCTCCCAGCTATTTACATGCCTAATGATCGAATTGCCAACTACAATGACTGTCCTACCCTTTCCCTCATGGGCACATGGCCCTAGAGAGACATCCTCGGGAACTCCACTCATCCGACAAATCATTCTTATCTATGTCTTTTTCTTCTACTGTAAATTCCAGACTCCATTTGTTCTACCTTGCTGCACCATATGCCTGGAATAGACTACCTTCAACTGTTCATCAGGCTACATCTCTGATCCTATTGAAATCCAGACTCTAAACCCACCTCTTCAAGGCTGCTTTTGGATCCTGACTCCCTTATTCTCCTGTTTAACACTCTTTTGTGTTTTATCAGACCTCTTAAACTACCCTAACCCTACTGTTCGATCTGCTTGTCTGTCTTAACTAGATTGTAAGCTCTGTTGAGTAAGAACTGTCTCTTATGTGTTTGTGTACAGCACTGCATATTTTATTTTTATTTATTTATTTACTTCTCTTATATACCGCGCTATTAAAATCAGTGCGGTTTACAATTGAACAAAAAACATACTGCAATGTCACACGACAATTGCGTTTTTACATTAAACATGGACGAGAACCTGGAGGTAACAGGGGTAACTAATTACAGAGTAATTATTCATGGAGTATGGTGAGAAATTATACATATAGTATGGTGAGAAATTATACATATAGTATAGCTTGGTTTCAACATTTTTATAAGAGGTTTAATCAATAAGATGTGTGATCAGTACCAATAATAAATAAGAGAGGGGATATGGTGGTAGAGCTAGTCATTTTCTTTATGGTGTTGGATTTTGGGTGGGGTGGAGTAGGGTGTAGGATGTGAGGATGGGTGGTTGTTTCTGGGATTGGATTCTGGGTAATGGATGAGGAAAAGGTGTTTGAGGGCTTTTCTAAATGACAATAGGTCTGGGGTGGAACGGAGCTCAGTGGGGAGGGCATTCCAGGTCATGGGTGCAAATAGGGAGAAGGCTCTATTGGCAGTAGCCTTTTTGCACTTAGTTAGAATGTTGGGGATCTCTAGAGTGTTTGCTTGATTAGATCTCCTGATCCTGTTGAACGGCCGTCTTTGAATGAGTTTGCTGATGGGTGAGGTGATCTGGTTCCTTAGGGCTTTGAATGTTAGTACTAGGGACTTGTACTGGATTCTAGCCTGAAGTGGAAGCCAGTGGAGATCCATCATGACTGGGGTTATATGTTTAGCTCTTGATGTACCTGCAAGTACCCTTGCTGCAGCATTCATTGCAAGGCGAAGAGGTCCTAGTGTTGACTGAGGGAGGCCATGAAGGATAATATTTGCAAAGTCTAGATGTGGGAGCACCAAGGCTTGGAAGATAGTTCGGTAGTCATTAAAGTCCAATAGGGAGCGCAGGTGATGTCGTATCCGTACCTTATGGTAAATTGCTTTCGTAAACATGTCGAGTCGTTGGTCAAGCGTGATGCCGAGATAGCGGATAGTTGATTTTGCTATCAACTCAATATTGTTTACTTTTAATGTGGGGGGTGGGGAGAACATCTGGTTCTTGGTGAGGAATAAGACATCTGTTTTACTATGGTTGATCCTTAAATTTTGTGTTGTAAGCCATTGTGATACAGCTTCGAAGCAGCTTGATATAGGTGAAAAGTCAGGTTGATCAATCAGGAATGGTGAGTAGATTAGGACGTCGTCTGCTTAGACTAGGCACTGGATGTTGAAGGAGCGGATTAGGGTACAAATTGGTTGCATATATATGTTGAACATTAATGCAGATAGGGATGAACCCTGAGGTACACCTTGATTGAGAGGGAATGGGTCAGAAGTCATGGGACCTGTTCTGACTTGTTGCCATCTGTTAGATAGGTAGGACTTGCACCATGCTATAGCTGAGCCTTGTATTCCTTTCTCCACAAGACGGAGTATCAGAGTTTCATGGTTGACTGAATCAAAGGCTGCAGCAATATCCATGAAAATGAGGACAAATCCCTGGCGGATGTTATCAAGTCCTGTAACTAGATCATTGAAGAGAGTTGTGAGGATGGTGTCGACACCATGAGCTTCTCTGAAGCCATGTTGAGATGGATCCAGTGGAGCTACATCGTCAATATGTTGTTGGATTTGTCATTGAACTACCTTTTCAATGATTTTGGCGAGTAGGGGGATGCTTGATATTGGGCGAAAGGATTCAACTTTGGAGGAATCAAGTTTGTTGTTTTTTAATAATACCTTGTATATGCCTTGTATATGCCTTGCATATGCCTTGTAATGCTGTACAAATGATTAGTAGTAGTAGTAGTAGTAGTAGTAGAATCACCAGGGCTGTGATATCCCTGGACTTCTAGGAGCCTGACTGAATCAGTCAGTCATCCAGGTAGGGTAAACCCAGATCACTTGCTTCTGCAGGAACACCACAACCACCATCATGACCTTTGAGAAGTTGCAAGGAGCCATGACCAGGCCAAAAAGGTAGAGTCCAGAACTGGAAATGGTGGCCCAGGACACAAAATGGAAGAAATTACTGGTGCTGCTCCTAGATGGAAATGTGAAGTATGCTTCTGTGAGAACCAGGGAAGTAAGAAATCCTTTGCCAGACTGACACAATGACCAACCAGATGGTCCTCATGCAAAAATGAGGAACCTGGAGTGCGGTACTGAGCACCTCCAGGTCCAGAATAGGCGAGAATGGATTCAATTCTTTGGTACCTCAAAGTAGATGGAATAATGCCCCTGACCCTGCTCTGCAGAGGGCAAAATGGCATGGGCAGAACAGCCTGCAACTGCAGGAGGCATTGTAGAGATTCCTTGATTGCCACTCACTTGAGCAGGGAACCATAAGGAGACCCCAAAAAGACACCACACAGAGACTTTGCAAACTCCAGTGCATAACACCGATTGACGACCTTGAGCACCCATTGCTCTGAGATTATATGGGTCCACTCTGAGAGAAACAGCCAGAGATTTCCCTTTAACTGATTGTATCTCAGAAGGGACCCACTAGATCACATTGCAGGGGGGCTCACTGGCTCCAGAAGGTGCTGCATTTGACTTTCAAGAGTGCTGTGAGATCTGAAAGGGCCGACCTTTCTTGGACTTAGACCCATAAGCAGAATAGGTCTTACTCGGATACCTAGCTGTCCAAAGGTGTCTCCATGCTCCACGCAGGGTCCTGCAAGAAGCACTCCTAGTACCGCTGGACTTGCCTTCCAGAAACCTTGGAGGGGGAGCCCCACTTCTCCAGAATCCTCCCAAAGAGCAACCTGCCCTTAAAGGGGAGTATGCTCAGCCATAACATGAAGACCACATCAGCTGACCAACTGTGGAGCTAAAGCTACCATCTAGTACTACCACAACTGTCGTGGACTTGGAGGAGATCCTGATCAAATTATAGAGGGTATTCTGGACCCAGTGCAAGTTTACTAAAACCATCACTCTTGCACATAATGTTGCTGAAGAGATAAAGGCAAAGCCTGCAAATGAATTCTTAAGGAGGGCCTCTGGCAGCTCAAAAGGCAGATCCAACTCACCCTGCGAGAGACAAAGCAGCTGGTAAAGGACTTTAGAACTCTTAAGACCCCACTCAGGGGGTCTCCCACTGGGAGAGTATGAGCTGCTATATAAGTTCAGGAAGAGACAAGGCCAGATACCTTGCATAGCTTGTACACAAGCAGGCTCAGCAATATGCAAAACCACCATAGCATTCTGAATCAGAAGAGGAAGGTCACCACTGTGAGAGAGGTGGGTCACACCATCCAGTAGGGGAATCATTCCTACCTCCTCAGACTCACCCTCTGGAAGGGGCGGGGAAGGATTCCTCTTCTGCATTCGCCCTAGGGGATAAGGCTGGGCTCCCAGAGGAACAGAAGGGCAAAGGGTAATATGCTTCCTCTATTTGTGCTTTTCCCTTTGTACACACATGTATATTTGTATGCACACATTTATGATAGTTTGTACTTTGATTTCATTCATTTATTTATTTAACCTTGATAGTCTACTGTTTCAGAATAACATTCATTAATTTGAATGTTGGTAAATAATATAACACATAAGATAAAAATAAAAATGCACTTGAGTGTATGTTTTTTGGTCCTCTGTCTTGTTAAGAGAATAAATGTATTTTTGTGTTTCACTGACTGTTTTTAACATTTTTTTACTGCATTTTTGGTATACCACAACTCTTTAGATTTTATATATGATTTTTCTGCTTTGGATTTATATATGTTTTTTATTGTTATGGTTTTCTTTTGTATTATGACTCTGTTGGTTGCTATTTTTTAGACCCTGACACAGATGTGTTTGCTGAAGCTTGGCCAAGTTGGGTTCCTAATAAAGTGTGTTGACAGAAGATTCCTATGGTGTGTCCTGTGGTGCCCCCATAGTGGAGGCCTCCACCTTGGGCCCCTGCAAAGGGGGCTGCAAAGTAGCTATTTAGAACTGAAACAGCCCATAAACTGTTTCAAAAGCTGCCGGGCAAGCAACACCTTGAGTATTGGGTGCAGTTCCAGTCACCACATCTAAAAAAGCTATATTAAAAATGGAAAAGGTACAGAGAAGGGTGACCAAAATGATAAAAGGGATGGAAGGATACCCCCATGAGGAAAAGCTTAAAAGCTTAAGGTTCTTCAGCCTGGAGAAGAGATGGCTCAGGGGAGATACAACAGAGGTCTTCAAAATAATGAGCGGAGTAGAAAAGTAAGCATGAATCAATTGTTTACTTCTTCAAAAAGTGGAAGCGCTAGGGGACATGAAATGAAGCTACAAATTCACTCAGCGCATAATTAAGCTCTGGAATTTGCTGCTGGAGGATGTAGTTAAAGCTGTTAGTATAGCTGAGTTTAAAAGAGGCCTGGACAAGTTCCTGGAGGAAAAGTCCACATACCATTTAGTGAAGTGCACTGGGAGAAATCCACTGGGATAAACAACATGAAATCAGTTTACCTTCTGGAATCCTGCAGGTAAGTGTGACTTGGACTGGTCATTGTTGGAAACAGGATACTGGGCTATTTTCATTCAAAATTAATTATTTGTATGTCTCTTAAAATCTCAAAATTGGTGGCTTATTAATTTATCTATATACATCTCAAATGTCTTTATTTTACATTTTTATTCAAATGCATGACATAACACCATGTTTTGGATTGCCATATTCACAAATCTTGCATCAGATAAGCCACTTCTTAGCCATCCTTCAAAGCACACTTGCCTCCACCTTTCGACTGCACGGTTACCAATACTTAGCTCAGCTGTTTCCTTGCATCAGTGTCCAACTTATTTATGGGCATACTATTTATTTATTTATTTCACAGGGGGGGGGGGGGTTTATACCGTTTTATCATTTCGGTCAAAGCTGTTTACATTGTCACTTAAACTTGGTAATGCACATTAAATAGGGACATTGATAACTTGGATTTTTCTGAGGCAATGGAGGGTTAAATGGCTTTGAATGAAAGCACATAGCCACACTACTTGGGTGAAGGAGTAGCCTAATAGTTAGAGCACTGGCTTGGGAGCCACAAGACCAGAGCTTGATTCCCACTAGCACACCTTGTGGCCTTGGGCAAGTCACTTAACCCTCCATTGCCTCAGAAAATCCAAGTTATTAAAGTCCCTGTTTAATGTAAATCACTTTAACTGAAATGATAATGCGGTATAAAAAAAACCCTATTAAATAAATACTTGGGAAATATTGTAAAATACATAGGAAAACTTGTGCACAAAAAGATTTATGGACACTGGTTATTACAGGCAATTTTATATAAAGTAAAGGGACTTACTAAGACTAAGACTAGAGAAACTAAGTATAGGATGTTTGATATATTGTTGTTGTTGTTAAGTGCCGTCGAGTCGGAGTCGACTCATGGTGACCCTCTGGATAGCTATCCTAAATTGTGTTCGGTCTTCAGTCAGGCGGCTCATTGTTGACAGACTGGTACCCATAGCTGCTGTTATTGTATTGATCCATCTCATTGCTGGCCTTCCTCTTTTGCGTTGACCTTCTATCTTGCCAAGCATGATGTCTTTCTCTAATGATCTCTCTCTTCGCATGATGTGTCCAAAGTATGAAAGTCGAAGTCTTGTCATCTGAGCTTCTAAAGAAAGCTTAGGTTTGATCTCCTCTAGTACTGACTGGTTTGTTCTTCGGGCAGTCCATGGTATACACAGTATTCGCCGCCAGCACCATAATTCAAAGGCATCAGTTTAAGTCCTGTCTGTCTTTTTCACTGTCCAGCTTTCACATCCATATGATGTTATTGAAAATACCATGGCTTGAACAAGTCGAATCTTTGTATGGAGAGAGACATCTCTGCTCTTGAGAATCTTATCTAGGTCTTTCATAGCCATTCTGCCAAGAGCAATGCGTCGTCTGATTTCTTGACTGCTTTTTGCTTCTTTATTGATAGTTGATCCAAGTAGGTTAAAGTTGTTCACGATTTCAATTTCTTCTCCTTCAACGATGAACCTGTTGATTATGCCAGTTGTCATGATCTTTGTCTTCTTTACATTAAGGCCCATTTTGAGACTATGTTCTTTGATTGTGAGAAGCAAATGTTTCAGATCATCTTCACTTTCAGCCAGTAATGTGGTATCATCAGCATAGCGAAGGTTGTTGATGAGTCTTCCACCAATCTTCACACCTCTGTTATCTTCATACAATCCTGCTTCTCTGATGATTTGTTCTGCATATAAATTAAACAGGTAGGGGGAAAGTATGCAGCCTTGTCTTACACCTTTGCTTATTTTAAACCATTCTGTTTCTCCTTGTTCCGTTCGAACTGTTGCTTCTTGATCAATGTACAGATTTCGCAAGAGAACGATCAGGTGTTCAGGTATACCCATGCTTCTTAATGTGGCCCAGAGTTTCTCATGGCTTACACAGTCAAAAGCCTTGCTATAGTCGATAAAGCACAAATAGATATCCTTTTGGTATTCTTTAGTCTTTTCAAGGATCCATCTCACATCCGCAATGATGTCTCTCGTTCCTCGCCCTTTCCTGAACCCTGCTTGCACGTCAGGTAGTTCTTGTTCCAGGTATGGTTGTAGTCTCTTTTGAATAATCTTCAGTAGAATCTTGCTGGCATATGGGATGTTTGATATATTAGTTCAACAAAAATTAATTTTGATAAAAAGAACTCCAGAGGGCTCAATTTAGATATTTTTAATATGACTATTGACTCCTATATTGGACCACTTGATAACTGGATTCACTGTATAATTCAACATACATAAAATATTGTATTCAAATTCTGGTGTCATATCAGTAATAGCAACAAATTCCCTCCACTGCCAGACTCTGTGTGAAGCAACACAAAATCCCAGAAATGGATAATTAGAAGCTTGTGAGTGGAGGAGTAGCCTAGTGGCTAGAACACTAGTTTGGTAACTAAGAGAACAACGTTCAGTTCCCACTGGCACTCCTTGGGGAAGTTATTTAACCCTCCATTGCCTTGGAAGAAATTCCCAGCAATCTACTTCCAGTCACACTGCCAAGAAAGCCCAGGAGATGTTGGGTTGCCAGGAGGCAGCATTGATTGAAAGGCACACATTGCATCAGTAATAGCAACAAATTCCCTCCCCTGCCAAGCACTTGTGTGAAGTAACATAAAACCCCAGAAATGGACAATCAGAAGCTTATATCAGCACCAACCCTCCCTATGAAAAATCAGCACTGCAAATAATATAGAATACCATTAGACCTCCAGTTGAAAAAAAGACAACAAGCTATGGATTCCTACATTGAATCTTTCACTTCAGTTACATAGACTGTTACTTACAAATGAATTAGAAACTACAAATTAAAAAGAAATACGCAGACAAAGCATGAAATGGAAATAGGGCCGACCCATCCATTGAGCAAAAATGTTGTTTGCACAGGGCCCCGCGCAAACATTCTGCTCATCAGCCACTTTAAAAGAAAAAAGAAACTTGCTGTGCAGCAGCAGCAGAATGAAGTGTCTCCTGCAGTCAAGTCACGTGTCTCCCGCGGGCTCCCCCCCCCAGCTGCCCGGCAGAGTCCGCCTCAATTACTCTCCTCGGTGCGGCTTTCAGAGCTGCGAAGGGAAAGTGTCCCTATCACGGCTCTCTTAAGCCTGCCGGGGCTGATGGGAAATTAAAAATTAAATTAAATTAAATTAAAAATATGGGGGGGGGGTTAAGACTGGTAATGGGCTGATGGGGGGGTTAGGACTGGTAATGGGCTATGGGGGGGCTAAGACTGAAAATGGGGTGATGGGGCTTTAGATTGCTAATGGGCTGGGGGGGTTGCTAGTACTGGAAATGGGCTGAGTGGAAGGGGGGCTTGAACTGCAAATAGCTGATGGGGAGGGGGGCTTGGAATGGAAATGGGCTGTGAGAAGAGGGGACTAGAAGGGAGCTGATGTTGGGGAGAGGATTAGAATGGAAATGGGCTGTGAGGGGAGGGAGCTAGGACAGGAAATGGGCTGATGGAGGGGCTAGGATAGGACTGGAAATGGGCTATGGTGGGTGCTTGGATTGAAATGGACTCATACAGGGGCTAGAACTGGAAGTAGGCTCATGGGGGGCTTGGATTGGAAATGGGCTGAGTGGAGGGGAGCTAGGATTTGACATGGGCTGACAGTGGGGCTAGGAAAGGACTAGAAATGGGCTGATGGGGAGCTGGGATTGGAAATGAGCTGATGGAGACACTCGGATAGAATTGGAAATGGATGGGGGAGCTAGGACTGGAAATAGGCTGATGGTGGGGCTAGGATAGGATTGGAAATGGGCTGATGGGGGGCTAGAATAGGACTGGAAATGGGCTGATGGGGGGCTAGGACTGGAAATGGGCTGATGCGGGGACTAGAAGGGAGCTGATGTTGGGGGAGGATTAGAATGGGATGCAGCTGGGACAGTGAAATGGAGAGGGGAAAAATATTTTGTGTGGGAGGGAAGAAAAATCTACAATTGGCCGGGTATTGGGAGAGTAAGTGGGGATTGAGGATGGGGGGTAAAATTTGAGTGGATGAAATAGGAATGAGGAAAGAGCAAAAGGAGAAAGATTAGTATGTTAAAGCAGATGTAGAGAAAGAATGGAAAAAAACCTAAAAGAGAGAAGAAAGGACAAATGGACAGCAGACGATGGAGAGTTAGCAGAAGACACGAAGAAACCAGAAGAAAGTGGCTGGAGCAATTGCAACTGAAAAAGAAATGCACAAAAGGTAGAAAAATCTCTCTTTATTTTGAATTTATTAACTGGAATATGTCAGCTCTGGGAAATGTGCATCATTAAAGTCTGCGCTTTTAGTACAAGAGGAAATTAATTTATAGTTTTATTTCTACAGTGTTGTTGTACATTCCAAGTTTGGCTTTTGGGGTTCCCAGTTTAATTATTGTCTTTGTGTTTCTAAATTGTGATTTCTTGTTTGTTGGTGGTCTCTATGTTCTGCACGTGTAACTGAGCTGAGGTATTCTGTTTATGTAATTCCTATTTGACATTGCCACTTGTTCTCTTTCCCCAGTAGGTCATGTATTGTTATTCTCTGAAATGTATTGTTTTAATATTTGCAGTGTTGCCTTTTGATAGGTAGGGTCTGGTGCTTTGTGAATCCTAGTAGGGCTGTTAAGATATGGTGGGTTTGCTATGGGTTCTAAATGGGCAGTGTTTGTAGTAGTTCCTAATTTTTTTGCTGCTGTATTTATATCCTGCTTTTCACTGGGTCAAGGTGGTCAATTGGGAGATACATTTAGCATGAGGGGATATGAGACACATATGCTAATACTTACAGGGAACATGGGCAATGGAGTGTTAAGTTGCTTGCTGAAGACCACAAGGGGTGCCTATAGGACTAGAAATCCCAGTCCCTCTGGCCTGAGTTTGCTGTCCCCAGGTGGGACTTGAACCCCCAGCCCTCTGGCCTGAAGTACCTTGTCCTAACCACTAGACCACTCCCCCCCTAATGTGCCTGTGGTTGGCACTGGATTATAGTAATGTAGAAATCTTGTAGTCTTTCTTTATCCATACACTCATTAAGAGGCATGTTTACTAAAAGTTAGTGTATGGTAACATTATGCAAATATTTATGCAAATGAGGCCCCTTATGCAAAAGAGGCCCCTCACCGAGTCTCCGCACATGGCCCCGCACCCCCCTTGGGCTGCCCATGAATGGAAAACCCCAAAAAACAGATTCTGTGTGGTGAAATACTGAAGAAAAAGGAACAAATTAATATGCTTATGTGCTGAATAAATATAGAGAAATCTTTAAAACCTAGCAAATTTTTGTGGTTCCTTATTTTAACAACAGAGTTGGTCTTGGCCTGTCTTTACTACTTCCCCTTGTTGGCTATCTCCTAAATTGTTTTACAGGATCTCATTCCATTTTCTGTTTTTTTCACTCCCTTTTTCCCTTCTACCCCTACATCTCTCTCTGACACTGATATTTTATTTATTTATTTATTTAGCTGTATTTATATCCCGCTTTTCACTGGGTCAAAGCAGTCAATTGTGAGATACATTTAACACGAGGGGATATGACACACATACGCTAATACTTACAGGGAACATGGGCAATGGAGGGTTAAGTGGCTTGCCCAAGACCACAAGGAGTGCCTATAGGACTAGAAATCCCAGTCCCTCTGGCCTGAGATTGCTGTCCCCAGGTGGGACTTAAACCCCTGGCCCTCCGGCCTGAAGTACCTTGTCCTAACCACTAGGCCACTAGGCCACTCCTCCCCCATTTAGTTTCATCTTTTTCCCCATTTCTCCTATCACTCTGTAGCTAGATTGCATTCTTCTTTCTTCCCCCTCTAGTCTCTCTCTTTTCACCTATGTCAGAGCTTCCCATTTCCTAATCTTACTTCACTAATCCTCCCATACCCCACCACTGTCTCTTTCCTTCCCCAGACTCCTATTGTCCCCCCTCCCCTATCTTTTATCATTGTCTAGTCCTTGCATTTCCCCTCCCCCAAATCTTTCCGTGTCATGCATCTCCTCTCTACTCTCTTCCTTTCTTATGTGTTACCCTCTATTCATGCTCCCATTTCCACCTTTACATTTTCTTTATCCCCTTTCTTTGTCTCTCACCCTCTCCACCTTCTGCCCCTTTCAACTGCCTTCCAAATCTTCCTTATCTTTCAAATCATCTCCCCTTCCCATATTTCTTCACTCACTCACAAGCTGCTCATACCAATCACCCATTCACCTAGTCCCTGTTGCCCTCCTAGTCCCTGCTCAATTCCTCAGTCCTCAATATGTCACCACTGAATCCCTAAGTCCCCACTTTTCCATCCTGAATCCTCACTCATATTCCCATCCAAGCCTGGAGTCCCTATTTACGCTGCCAATACCTAGCCAAACATAGGGGCAAGCTTACTAAACATTAATGCATGCTAATGAAATTAATGTCTCTGCACCCATACAAATAAAACGATGCTGGGCACTTAACGTGCATTAAATCCTTTGAAAAACATGCCCCTTACGGTCCGTCTTCTATTCCACCACAAATCTCAATAAAAAGTGTCAATAGGTGCAACCACAAACACAGAATAGAAATAAAACTGAACCCTAGATAACAGCTTTAACTGTTTCTAATAACTCTGAGTGGAAGAGTGGCCTAGTGGTTGGGGCAAGGTACTTCAGGCCAGAAGGTCAGAGGTTCAAATCCCACTAGAGGACAGCAACCTTGGGCCAGAAGGACTGGGGTTTCTAGTCCCACAGGTGCTCCTTGTGGTCTTGGCAAGCCACTTAACCCTCCATAGCCCATGTTCCCTGTAAAATAGTTATCTCCAAGTTATAATGCCCTGTTCAATGTAATTTCAGTTTGTTCAATGTAAACCGCACTGATGCAGAATAGCGTGGTATATAAGAGAATGTAAATTAAATAAATAATGCACGTCAAAGAGAAAAAAAATTATATTCCACCAGCCAATGCTGTGTGTCCCTGTTCTACTACTACTACTACTATTTAGCACTTCTAGAGCGCCACGCACGCAGCACTGCACAGCTAACCTAACCTACAAGAGGTAGTCAGCATACATGAGACAGTCCCTGTCCGTCAGAGTCATGCTCATCGGAGCTTACAATCTAGTTAGAGTAGTACATTAGTTAAAAACAGTGCAGAGTGTTAATCGTTTCTACGCAAGGTATGGTGTGGTGCAGTTTGGTCTGAAGGTGGTCATAAACGTTGACAGGGTTTAGGGTGGGATGAGGAAGGAGTCAGGATCTGAATGCAACGGTGAAGAGGTGGGTCTTCAGCCTGGACTTGAAGAGGGCCAGGGAGGGTGCCTGATGCACAGATGCAGGTAGGTTGTTCCAGGCGTGAGGTGCAGCAAGGTGAAAGGAACGTAGTCGGGAGTTTGCGGTGCGGGTGAAAGGCATTGATAGAAGTAACTTGTTAGCAGAACGCAAATTTCGAGAGGGGACGTAGGGAGAGATAAGAGATAAGAGGTATTGAGGGGCCATAGAGTGAATCCATTTATAGGTCAGCAGGAGAAGCTTGAATTGGATGCGGAACTGGACAGGGAGCCAGTGAAGTGATTTGAAAAGAGGAGGAATATGGGCCTGGCGAGGCTGGCAGAAGATTAGTCGAGCAGCGTGATTTTGTATAGATTGAAGGGGAAGGAGGTGGCTCATGGGAAGACCAGCAAGGAGTAGATTGCAGTAATCGAGGCGGGAGGAGATTAAGGAGTGGATAAGCGTTTTGGTAGTGTGTTCAGAGAGGAAGGGGTGGATTTTACTGATGTTGTAGAGAAAGAAGCGGCAGGTCTTAGCTACAAGCTGGATATGAGCGGAGAAGGAGAGAGAGAGGTGTCAAAGACAACCCCTAGATTATGGGCCGAGGGAACAGGAAGGATAGTAGATCCATCCACATGGATTGAGAGAGGAAGAAGTGGGGGGGGGGGGAGGAGTTAGGTGGAAAGACAAGGAGTTCAGTCTTGGCCATGTTCAATTTCAGTCATCGATGAGACATCCAGGTAGCGATGTCCGAGAGACAGGCAGAGATCTTGGACTGTGTTGCCAGAGAAATATTAGGTGTAGAGAGGTAGATTTGTGAGTCATTGTCATAGAGACGGTACTGAAAGCCATGGGAGGAAATAAGCGCTCCAAGGCCTTGGGTATAAAGAGAGAAGAGGAGGGGGCCCAAGACAGATCCTTGGGGTACACCTACATGGAGCGGGGTAGGAGAGGAGGAGGAGCCACCAGAGCATACACTGAATGAGCGACGGGAGAGGTAGGAGGAGAACCAGGATAGTATGGAGTCCTTGAAGCCAAGCGAGGAGAGAGTGGTGAGGAGAAGGTCGTTGTCAACGGTGTCAAAGGCAGCAGAAATGTCAAGAAGGATGAGGACAGAAAAGAGGCCCTTGGATTTAGGGAGGAACAGGTCATTTGTGACTTTTGTGAGTGCCGTTTCAGTGGAGTGTAGAGGACGGAAGCCGGATTGAAGTGGGTCAAGGAGGGCTTGGGAGGTGAGGAAGTCAAGGCAGCGACGGTGGACTGCTCGTTCTAGTAGTTTGGATATGAAGGGAAGGAGGGAGATGGGTCGATAATTAGAAGGGCATGTGGGATCAAGTGAGGGTTCCTTGAGGAGGGGTGTGACAACAGCATGTTTGAAGCCAACGGGGACAGTTGCAGTGGAGAGTGAGAGGTTGAGGATATGAGTGATGGAGGGGGCAATGGCGAGGGGGATGGAACGTAGGAGATGGGTGGGGATAGGGTCTGATGAACAGGTGGTGGGTTTGGAGGAGGACAGAAGGAGTGCACTTTTTTCCTCAGAGATCGGAGGGAAGGAGGAGAGGGTGGCAGAGGGAGTATGGATGGGGGAGGAGAATTGGGGAGGAGGGGAAGTAGATGGGAGTAGGGAATTGGAGGGTAATCTTGTGGATTTTGTCGTGGAAGTAGTCGGCTAGGGTTTGGGCAGTAAGGGAGGGCGGGATGGGGGGCGGGGGGACCTTGAGGAGAGAGTTGAGGGTATTAAAGAGATGGCGAGGATCAGAGGCAAGGGAGTTGGTCAGATGGATGTAGTAATCTTGTTTGGCAAGTGCTAAGGCTGACTGTTACAAGATGCTCAAGGTTCTATGTTGAATGATGCTGAGATCATCAAGAAAAGGTGGAAGGAATATACAGAGTTTTTATATGATAAAGATCAAGTGGACCAACGGCCGTTTCAACCTGTACCTTATGATCTGGAACCACTGGTGATGAAAGAAGAAGTTGAAGCAACATTGAAAGCCTTATCAAAGAACAAAGCACCAGGCATTGACAGCATTCCTATAGAGGTATTGCAGCAATCTGATGCAGCTGTTATCATGCTTACAAGGCTCTGCCAAGAAATATGGAAGACAATATCATGGCCAACTGACTGGAAAAGATCTGTGTTTATACCAATACTAAAGAAAGGTGATCCAACTGACTGTGGAAATTATTGAACAATCGCTCTGATCCCACATGCCAGCAAGATTTTACTGAAGATTATTCAAAAGAGACTACAACCATACCTGGAACAAGAACTACCTGAAGTGCAAGCAGGGTTCAGGAAAGGGCGAGGAATGAGAGACATCATTGCGGATGTGAGATGGATCCTTGACTAAAGAATACCAAAAGGATATCTATTTGTGCTTTATCGACTATAGCAAGGCTTTTGACTGTGTAAACCATGAGAAACTCTGGGCCACATTAAGAAGCATGGGTATACCAGAACACCTGATCGTACTCTTGCACAATCTGTACATTAATCAAGAAGCAGCAGTTTGAACAGAACAAGGAGAAACAGAATGGTTTAAAATAAGCAAAGGTGTAAGACAAGGCTGCATACTTTCCCCCTACTTGTTTAATTTATATGCAGAACAAATCATCAGAGAAGCAGGATTGTCTGAAGACAACAGAGGTGTGAAGATTGGTGGAAGACTCATCAACAACCTTCGCTATGCTGATGATACTACATTACTGATTGAAAGTGAAGATGATCTGAAACATTTGCTTCTCACAATCAATGAACATAGTCTCAAAATGGGCCTGCACCTTAATGTAAAGAAGACAAAGATCATGACAACTGACATAATCAACAGGTTCATTGCTGAAGGAGAAGAAATTGAAATTGTGAACAACTTTAAACTACTTGGATCAACTATCAATAAAGAAGCAACAAGCAGTCAAGAAATCAAACGACGCATTGTTCTTGGCAGAATGGCAAGATTCTCAAGAGCAGAGATGTCTCTCTCGATACAAAGATTTGACTTGTTCAAGCCATGGTATTTTCAATAACATCATATGGATGTGAAAGCTGGACAGTGAAAAAGACAGACAGGAAGAAAATTCATGCCTTTGAATTATGGTGCTGGCGGTGAATACTGTGTATACCATAGACTGCCCGAAGAACAAACCAGTCGGTACTAGAGGAGATCAAACCTAAGCTTTCTTTAGAAGCTCAGATGACAAGACTTCGACTTTCATACTTTGGACACATCATGCGAAGAGAGAGATCATTAGAGAAAAACATCATGCTTGGCAAGACAGAAGGTCAACGCAAAAGAGGAAGGCCAGCAATGAGATGGATTGATACAATAACAGCAGCTATGGGTACCAGTCTGTCAACAATGAGCCGCCTGACTGAAGACCGAACACAATTTAGGATAGCTATCCAGAGGGTCGCCATGAGTCGACTCCGACTCGACGGCACTTAGCAACAACAACAAGGCTGACTGGAAGGAGCCAAGCATGAATTTTGAAGTGTAGAAGGTCTTCCGGGGAGCGGGATTTGGACCAAGCTCGTTCGGCAGAATGGGTGCAGATGCATAGGTAACGGATTGTGGGTGAAAGCCAGGGTTGGGGAGTAGATCGTTTGACAGGACGTGGGGTGGGAGTGTCAAGGGCAGAGGATAATGTAGCATTGTATGAAGATAATGCCTTGTCGACGGACCAGGAGGATAAAATGGCGGAAAGAGATGGAGAGATGGGGGAGAGAGTCAGGGGATCAATATTATGAAGGTTTCTAAATAGGACGGAGGAGACAGGACGAGGTTGGGACGACGGAAGTTAAAGAATAAATGTTAAGAGGTGATGGTCAGATGAGGGAAGGATTGATTTGCGGAACTTTGAAGGAGAGGAGTGGAGAATAGTATTAGGTCAAGGCAGTGGCCGTGTAGATGTGTGGGGGCAGTGGAGCAAAGCTGGAGGTCGAACGAGGCGGTAAGAGTGAGGAACTTTGAGTCATGGGGGTCGGAGAGGTTGTCGATGTGAATGTTGAAATCGCCAAGAATAAGAGTGGGGGAGGAGGGATCCATAAAGGCAGAAAGCCAGGAGTCGAAGTCGGTGAGGAAGATTGATTTGGATTTCTCCGGTGGGCGATAAATAACAGCTATTCGGAGGGGAAGTGGTGAGAGGAGGCGAATGAAGTGGACTTCGAAGGAGTCTCCATGGGGTGGCAGAAGGGGTTGGAATTGGCAGGAGGGAGAGAGTAGGAGGTCAACACCACCACTGTGACCAGTAAGTCGGGATGTATGGGAGAACTGGTAGCCCCATAGCAGAGAGAGGCAATGGATACAGTGTCGTCGTCTGGGGGGAGCCAGGTCTCCGTCAAGGCAAGAAGGTGTAGGGCACTGGAGATGAAAAAGGTCATGAATAAAAGGGGTTTTTTTGATGACTGAGCATGCGTTCCATAGGGTACATGAAAACGGGAGAGTGGGGGGGGGGGAGGATAGGGATATTGATAAGATTGGATAAGTTACGTGCAGATTTCTTATCAGAGTAGCATGGCGGTCTATTTCTAGGGTAATGCCGAGATTTAGAGGGAGCAGGGTGTGGGTGTCTAGGTGAGTGTGCTCTCCAAGAGGGACATGAGTGAGGGAAAATGAGGGGTAAATTGATGGTATTGGGTAGGTTATGTGAGGGATTATTTTTGGGGGTAGAGTTGGAGTTGATATCTATGGAAAATTGTTTGTGGGATGAATGGGGGAGGGTGGAAGGAGGGAGGAGCGGGATGTGGATGAGATTAGATAGGGTACGTGAGGAACCTTTTCTAGTGTGAGAAAGAAATCGGGGGGGGGGGGGCAGGGTTGGGATTGATGTTACCAGATGAGAGAAGGAGAAGGAGTATTAGAAAGCGAGGTATAGTGGAGATAGTATGGCGGAAGCGAGGGTGGGTTGCCTTAAAGAGAGTGGGGCTGGTTGAATGTGGGGGATGATGTGAAGAAGCTCAAGAGCCGGTGCAAGGCTAGGGGGCAGGATGGAGGGAGAAGTGAGGAAGGTAGAGAGGGGGGGCGTTGAATGTGGGAGATGGTGTGAGGAAGTTTGAGGGCAGGTGCTAGGCTAAGGGGCAGAGTGGAGGGAGAAGTGAGGAAGGTAGGGGAAAGGTAGGGGGAAGAGGAGGGAGGGTGTTGGCGGGTGTTGGTGGGTGTTGGTATGTGTTGGTAGGAGGGGAGGCAGTTGGGGAGGATAATGTAGAGGAGGACATTGAAATGTGGGGTCATGGTTGTGGGCAGCAAGGTCTGAGCAAGCAATGGGTAGCAAGATCTAGGCAAACAACGGATAGCACTTGATGGCAGACAAGCAGGCAGTGGGTAGCAGTTCAATGCAAGCAATGGGTAGTAAGCAGAGGATAAGCAGTGGATAACAGTTCAGGACAACAATGGGTGATGGTACTATGCAACAATGGGTGGCAACAGTATGCAATCAATGGGTAGCAGTACTATGCAACAATGGATAAGCAATGGATAACAGTTCAGTACAACAGTGGGTAGCAATACTATGCAAACAATGGGTGGCAACAGTATGCAAAGCAAAACAATGGATGGCAGCAGTATGGGTGACAACAGTATACAAATGGGTGGCAACAGTATGCAAAAACAAACAATGGGCACCAACAGTATGCAAAACAATGGATGGCAGTACAATGAAGCAATGAATAGGCAGTGGATAATGGTTCTATGCAGCGATGGGTATGCAGTTCTATGCCCAGCAGTGGGTAGCAGTACACTGTAGGCAATGGGAGCAATGCTAAGCAAGCAGAGGGTAGTGGTGTTGTGCAGGCAGTGGGTAGTAGTTCAGTGCCAACATTGGGTAGCAGTACAGCGCAGGCAGTGGGTAGCAAGTTCTAGGCGGGTAGTGGGAGGAAGAACAGTGCCAGCAGTGGGAGGCAAGACAAAAGAGAATTCAAAAGAGTTACTTGAGGTGCCAAGGTGGAGTTTGTGAGATGGTTTGATCTGGAGGCGATGTATGGAGAAGCAACAAGCCTGCTCAACCGCAGCAGCTGCAGAGCACTGGAGGTCGCACCACGGGCCCGCGCCTAAGGGCCACGCCAAAGGGCCCTCTGGCGAGGCCCTCAGGCGTGGACCTGCCAGATGCGGGCGCGCCTAGAGGCGCTGAAGATCTTTAAGGCTGGTCTTTGGCCTGATAGGCCTCACAGTGGGGAGCAGGGAGGAGCTCACCTGCCTGCTCCCTTCCCCGATGCCAGTCGGGTTGTTGCTGCGGGGCGCCTGGAGGAGCTGAAGATCTTTAAGGTTGGTCTTCGGCCTGATAGGCCTCGCGGTGGGGAGCAGGGAGGAGCTCACCTGCCTGCTCCCTTCCCCGATGCCGGTCGGGTTGTTGCTGCGGGGCGCCTGGAGGCGCTGAAGATCTTTAAGGCTGGTCTTCGGCCTGATAGGTCTCCCACATTGCCAGGTCCCCAGTATCTGCTCTCTTGCCTCTTTCTCCACATTTGCAGCATCCATTGCCCCTGCTGCTCCTCTAAACCACCTTTCTCCCCTTCCCAGTATCCACTCATCCCTCTGTCTCCAGTATTCGTTTACCTGCCTTTTGTCCTCCTTACCCCAGCATCTTCTCCCTCTTTTTTTTTTTTTTTTTTTTTATTTATGCAATTTTACAATAACAATCAAGCAAAACGCTTGTACAGAAAGCAACAGCTTGCACAAGAATTAAAGATAGAGAAAGCACAGTTACTTACCTGTAACAGGTGATCTCTGGGAACAGCAGGAATAAGTCTTCACATATGGGTACGTTGGTACCGACGGAGCCTGCGCGGGAACGCTCCCCAGCGTCCAATCAGAAAGCTTTTGGGAGCATCCCTCAGCGCCTGCGTGCTGCCTTCCCGCCTTTCCAACTGTCTCTCCTCAGTTGAGTTTTATAGCTGAGACAAAGAGAGAGAGAGAGGAAAGATAGATAGAGAGATACAACTCCTAGGGGAGGTGGGTGGGTTGTGAAGACTTATTCCTGCTGTTCCCAGAGATCACCTGTTACAGGTAAGTAACTGTGCTATCTCCAGGAACAAGCAGGAATGAGTCTTCACATATGGGGACTCCCAAGCTAAGATGCCTGGAGCCCCAGCATGGTGAGGATCGGAACATGCTACACCTCATATGGCCAGGCATCCTGAGGATGGAGGGTAGGAGTTGAAAAGAGAGGTGCTGTAGGAAAACAGCTAACCGAAGGACTACAAGTAAGGAGTCCTTGTATGTAAGATAATTACCATGAAAAATATTGACATGAACAAGCACAATATGGACCTCACCTACTGGATTGCAGGAAGTAGAGAGGCTGATGGAGTCTACCGGAGATCCAGCAGAGGAATGTTCAAGGTGATCTCACTGAAGTGAAGGCGAAGGTCCAAATCTGGATTTGACAGGTGACCCAGGTGTCAACTGGGGTAGTACCAAACGTCAGGTCTTTAGTGGAAGCTTTATAGAAAAAGCTGGGAACTCTTTTGGATACAGAGCTAGTAACATTTAGGAACAAAAGAGGAAGACTGACTGATTTGGACAAGTAGTCCAGTCCTGGAGGGAAGAAGGGGTATGGAAAAAAGCCCATATTCCCAAGGAGGACAGATGTCTGAAGGGCTGAAACTTCAGGTCTACTGAAGATCCACCCTGTCTTTCCTATCTGTTGAGAGATAGGAAAGATAGTGAAGCATGGAGCTGCAGGGATACCTAGACCTAGGGTTAAAGTAGGAGCTGTCAGCACCACAGCAGTGGTTGTGTGCATAATACCCCAGACATACGGAGGGACAGTATGGAGATATGCAAGCCCACTGTCTGGAACCTATAGGAAGGTGAAAACCTTTTATAAGCATAGACAGTTAGAGAGATAAGTATGTAAATACATATCTATCTATAAGGAAACATCTCGACAGATACACATATATATAAGGATATATATAGATATATGTGTATATATATAGATATACAGGGGTATATATAGATATATGTCTATAGTGAGATCTGGAGAGGCATAAGATATGCACACGCAGCTTACAGACATATGTATCTATAGAGAAGTATATAGAAATATATACATATATATAGATGTCTAAAGATAAATGTCTGCAACTAAGCCGATAGAGATATGTCCATAAGAACATTCACATGGGAAATGTGAAGGAGAAAGATTCATATAAGAACAAGAAGGTGGAACCTACTTGAGAAGATATATAGAGAATCTATTCCCCCTGGCTAAGATGGTGCAGGAATGCTATACAGTGAAATAACCAGGATGGTTGCGTGAAAAACAGAGGATAATATCCGTCTGTAAACAGCAAGTCCTGAGTCCTATAGAACTCTCGCATGGTAAATGGACAGAAAACGCATAGGATGAGATACCAGGTTGACCCACTTGAGGAACAAGGGGGGGTTATCATGCGTTGTTTAATTAAATATGTGCTGTCCATGAAGGAATAGGATACCATGAGGACAAGCTGCAAGTAAAAAGAGCAAATTTCCTGTAGAAACTGTGGAACTCTTTAGAGTGTCACATAGAGAAGGCTTATGTCCTTTATTAAAAGGAAAATAGAAGGTTGTAAAGAACACCTACAGTCATGGAGAATGACTGAGGAAGCCTTTTTCAACCATATAGGATAGTAATTAGAGAAAAAATCCCCATGCTCTCTAGCAAGGGCCCACAGTGGAAAGCTTCTCAGTAGGATTGCAGAGAGCACTATGCAGGAGAATTGGGAAATAAAAATGGCTGTTGGAGGAAACCAGCTGCCACCTCAGTTATGCTGCCAACCCCAGGGATTTGGAGATGACAGAAAAGAAGCGATAAGGATTTTCCAAGAAAGATGAACACTATCTTGGAAGCACTACTAAGACTATTGAAAGTAGTGGAAGACAAGACTGGAACTTGTAGAAAGTACCAGTAGTCAAAGCACTGGAACTCCTGCATGGGCAGCTGCTGAATAGAACAGCAGAGAGACTCCCTCTGTTAGTAACAGACAGAACAGACAGAACAAGAGGAGAAATCCTGATCATGTCTGATGAGCTGCCCCATGAAAGCAGGGAGGAAACTCCAGAGAAAACTCTACACTGGAAAGGAAAGGAAGACTAGAAAGGCTAAGAAAGCCTTCCAGTGGTATGGTAGCACTCTTACAGGGGAGTCCCTGAAAAAGAGGATAAAGAAAAAATAGGAGCTGAAGGGAGACTTGCTATATGGTAAGTCTGTAGAAGGAAAAATTCATGGTGGTACAGGGAAACTATCATGAGATAGTTGGCAAACCTCTCTTCAAGGTGGGAAGAGGAGGAAAACCTTGTGACCCACAGACATGAATCTCTTGACAGCTCAGCCTACTTGAGAGCAAGTGGAAGTCCTTGAAAAAGGAATCCAAGCGTAGAGTTTTAAAAGAAAAAACAGTGAAAAAACTTCTGCTGAGAAGAAGTGAACTGTAGGTTATAAGAGATTAATTAGAACCTCATTGAGGGTTAATTTTCCTGGCCTGAGTTTTGGATTCTTCAGACCAGGGCGAGGTTTGGGAACATCGGCATGATGGGCAGGAGAAGAATAAAACCTTCTTCTTTTAGGAAAAGGAGGTTTGGTAGGGCATTTCTTACCTGCTGGGGAAGGAGAATGTTTAGGATGGCCCTGAGAAGCAGGGAAGTCAGTGGAGCAATGAGCAACCTGACGCAAAGACTCCTTGTTGAAGAGATTTTCCCCAGTACAAGGAGTGTTACCCAGTCTTTGTTGTGCCCATCTGCTCAAGTCTGAAGCTTGGAGCCAGGCTCTACATCGTGCTCCTATGGCTATGGCAGAGGTTCTGCTAACAGACTCAAAGGAGTCTAGGGAAGCACGAGAAAGAAACTTAGAGATATTCTGGCTATGACTAAGAAGCAAGGAATAGTCTGCAGCCTTGGGCTGTGAAAGAAAAGGAGTCAAAAGACTGGGTACCGACAAAAGAGATAATTTCTCTGTGACCTCCTGAAGGGATAGACTCATATAAAAAATATATGAGAGAATCCTTGTTGCCAGCATAGATGTTTGGAAGGTTTGACGTCCAAAGACATCTAAGTGTTCTAGATGCATGCCCTGGCAGGAAAGAAGAATGCTTCTTCTTGCTTTTTACCTTCCTTATTGCTGATTCCACTACAATGGAATGATGGGGAAGTTGAATCTTTTGAAACCCTGGAGAGGGGGGCACCTGATACAGAAGAGTAGTTGCTGTAGAAGGTGAGGAAGCCCTTAAAGGTGTTTCCCATATTTTCAAAAGAAGATCCTGTAAAGAATGATGTAAAGGAAGCATTATATTTTCCTTTTCCCCAGAAAAGCCTTGTGTAGGATCATAGCCAGGGATAGGAATAGCCAGGAATGTTGCCATGTCAAGGAGAAATTTCTGAAAAGAAGGATCTCCAATGGGAACAATCCCTGGACAGGCTAAACTCGAAGAACTAGGCTGGGCACCAGTACTTGTGCGGTGCAAAACAGGATCTCTAATGAATGGACACTGGGACTGGCGGGTATGACTTGAAACCGTCAGTACGGTATCGTCCATGCTAGGTATCGACTACAAACTAGGTATAGAAAGGAGCGATCCTGGTGAAAAAAGCATGGGTGGAGCTGGTCCCGATGTTACTGCAGGTACCAGCGTGGACACCGATACCGGTAGCTGAGCCGGAATCGAAGGCGATACCGACATCAAAACAGTCATCGGAGGCTGCTCAAACGGTACCGAGGAAACTCGAAAGTCTCGGTGAATATCCTCGGTATCAGGCATCCGGAATCGGTGCATGTCGGTTCCGAGGCGCGTCGGTACCCAGTCTTCTAGACTAGATATCAATTCTAGACTCGGCATCGAAGGAAGCGAATCTATCGATGCATGTCTAGATGGTACCGATGTCAAGTGTCGTATCGACGGAGCTGCTGATACTGGAAAGCCAATCTGGGTATCGATCGGTCCCGAAGGCACCAAGTACACCAAATGACGATCTCTGGTGAGGAGTGGATCGCTCAACACCAGTGCCAATGCCGGGTTATCGGTACCGCTCGAAGCGGATGCCACCCCCGAGCATGGCTCAGGTATGTTCTGTGAGGGGTGAGCCCCAGGAACAACCTGAAACCCCTGAAAGGCTTTGGAGACCGAAGACTCCCGCCGGGGTTTTGAAGCCAATGAGGTCTTGAGGGCAAGGCCGGAGCCGTCATCATGCTTGGCATGAGACCTACCACCCAAGGACTGGCTAGTCTTAACAGACTGTTTGTGGGTTACCTGATCCTGTAGAGAAGAAATGGTCGGTGCCCTTACACTGGAAGGGAAAACTGCATCGAGGGAAACTCGAAATGGAGAATTTCTTCTCATAAAATTGTAGCCTGATGGCTCTGGAGGAAAAGGGTCAGGACCCAAACAGGTTAGACACCAGTTTTTGGAGTCTATAAAGAAAACTGTATTTCCACAGTTAAGGCACTTCTTAGGAGAAGAAGGCTCCATAATGGAGAGGCCTTACAGGCCCAAAAATTCAAGACAGAAACAGAGGGAAAAAAACTCCCTGAGTTTTAGAAAAAAGAAAAGAAAAAAACCACCGGCCGGTGGAGTCGGGGAAACAGCCGCGACCACAAGAAAACAAAAAGTAAAAGATTTTTTTAAAAAAATTTCTGCGGTGACAGGAAGACGTCCTGTCAGCTCCGCGGAAAAACAAAAACTGAAGAGAGACAGTTGGAAAGGCGGGAAGGCAGCACGCAGGCACTGAGGGATGCTCCCAAAAGCTTTCTGATTGGACGCTGGGGAGCGTTCCCGTGCAGGCTCCGTCGGTACCGACGTACCCATATGTGAAGACTCATTCCTGCTTGTTCCTGGAGATAACAATTTACCACTAAGAAAGAGCACAGGAGTATAGTTAGTCCACAAATAAGTAGGGGGAAGACAAATATGGAGATAAAGAGGACTGGTGAATCCTCCCACTCCTAAAATAGGAAAAAAAAAAAGATCATATGAATCTAGAATGGAGGCGGAAGACAAAGCATCCTAACAATAATGAGACTAATCACTGAGGAGATGATATCACAATATGAGAGCTAACAAATGCAGATAATTCCTCTGGTTGAAAAAACACATATTTATGCTCATTAAAGTAAATTATACATTTACAGGGAAAATGATGTAGAAATAAGGCACCCATCTGAACAATGGCAGGTCTTAATAACAAGAAAGCTCTACGCCTTTTCTGGGTCTCTCTTGAGACGTCAGGGAATATAGCAATCTTTCTGCCCATAAACAGCACTGAACGCTTCTTAAAATATAACTTCAAAATCCAATCTCTATCTGATGGTATAGCAAAAGTAACTAACATAGTAGATACCTTTAATTCTGCCTCTTTAGGTGATTGCAACAAAGCAGATACATCTAAGATATCCATTTCCAAAGGACCTTCAATCTTCTTAGCCTCTTTCTTACCCGAAGGCAGAAAATAAGCTTTCACAACCGGAGGGGTTAAATCAGTTGGTACTCCTAAGGTTTCATGCATATATTGTTTAAACAATTCAACCGGAGAAACCCCCACAACCACAGGAAAATTTAACAATCGGATGTTAGACGCCCTCACAACATTTTCCAAATTTTCCAACTTCATTCTCATAGCTAAATTATCTTTAATAATAGTTTCAGACAGTACAGAAACCTGAGTCATATTCTGTTCTCCAGCCTGAATCTTCCCACGAAGGTCAGCAAGTTCAGCCTGCATTCCAACAGACAGAGTCACCAACTTTTCCAAACGCAGTTTCCAAATCCACATGTTGACACACCACAGAAGATAACTGCGAAATCGCCTCCCAAATCGACTCTAATGAGATCACCTTCGGGCGTTTCAAAAGAGTACCTTTAGAAAATTTTACCAACAAGGGGAATTCCTGCACGTCTGCTCCCACAGCTTGGTGACCTGCTGCATCAACATCCTCCTTCACAGGCCTCACAACTGAGGGCTGGACTCCAGGACTCTCCTCGAGTGGAGCCCGCTCACGAGAGGCAGGTCCACCACTTCCTGGTAGGTCCTCCTCTCCTCTCAGAGGAGGGGTCTCTGGAGTGCTGACACGAGGAGGTGGCAGACGCTCATCCGGGGAGAGAGACACATCCAGGGCAAGTAGTTCTGGATCCACCTCAACCGGTGCTACAGCGCCCGCTCGAATCTCCCCTCTCTTCTGCTCCGTCAACTGCACATACCGATCCATCGGACCAGCGGATTTGGGAGGCTCAGACTCCGAGGAGCCTTAGGCTGGCCTTTTCGTTTAGGCATACTACACAAAAAAACGCTCACGCCGCCATCTTAGGTAAGCCACTCCCCCATACCCAGGAGCTTCTCCCTCTTTAAGAACATAAGAACATAAGATATGCCATACTGGGTCAGACCAAGGTCCATCAAGCCCAGTATCCTGTTTCCAACAGTGGCCAATCTAGGTCATACGTACCTAGCAGTTTCCCCAAAAAACACAGGTTCCGCAATGCTTGTACTGCATCAAGCATTGATATCCTGGGTCCCTTCTTAATAATGGTTTATTGACCTTTCCTCCAGGAACTTGTCCAAACCTTTTTTAAACCCAGCTACATTAACAGCCCTTACTACATCCTCCGGTAACAAATTCCAGAGTTTGATTACACGTTGAGTGAAAAAATATTTTCTTTTATTAGTCTTAAATAGTTTACCCTGTAGCTTCAGTCCCCTAGTCTTTCTATATTCTGATAACGTAAACAATCGATCTACGTTTACCCGTTCCACTCCGTTCATTAATTTATAGACTTCTATCATTTATTTATTTATTTAGCTGTATTTATATCCCGCTTTTCACCGGGTCAAAGCAGTCAATTGGGGGATACATTTAACACGAGGGGATGAGAGACACACACATTCATACTTACAGGGAACATGGGCAATGGAGGGTTAAGTGGCTTGCCCAAGACCACAAGGAGTACCTATAGGACTAGAAATCCCAGTCCCTCCGGCCTGAGATTGCTGTCCCCAGGTGGGACTTGAACCCCCGGCCCTCTGGCCTGAAGTACCTTGTCCTAACCACTAGACCACTCCTCACCTCATATCATATCATATCTCCCCTCAGCCATCTCTTTTCCAGGTTAAAGAGCCCTAACCTTTTTAGCCTTTCTTCATAGGAGTATCCTTCTATCCCCTTTCTTTCCACCTTCCCCAGCATGTGCTCTGTTTCCCCCCAGCCCACAGCATTACCATCAGCTTCCAGCCCCCAGCATCAATGTCCCTTTCTGCTTCCCCGTCATCGGCATCAGCACCCCTCCATACGCTTCTTCCCCAATGTCAACATCATCTCCCTCCCACACACACACACATATATGCTTTCTAGATCCCTCCTACTACACACACAGAGTCGGGTGAACAGAACAGAGAAAGAGCAGGAAAAGCAGCAGCTATGAAAGAAGTCACGTGAGCAGACAGAGGAAGAGTAGGAAGAGCAACAGTGCAGGGAATAAGCGCAGTCAGAGAACGAGCAGCAGGGAATAAAAGAGTCGGAGGAGTAGAGAAAGAAAGAGCACCATGGGAGAATTTCAAAAGGTGTGCACAAGTGTTCCCTGCTTCTAGAGAGAAACAGGAAGTGGCTGTCTGTGTGGTGCCAGGAGCCAATGAAGTTGCAGAGAGTGGCAGGAGCAAAGGAAGCACGTCTTTGCTGCTGCGGGAGGTGGAGCTTTCAGCTCCCTCAGTTTCTGCAGCCCGAGCCAGTGCCTCCTTGGCTGGAGTCTTAAGATAGCCTTGCCTATCTTTTAACTGCACCTAGGCATCTATCTTGTCTTTATAAAATAGGCTTAAATTAGGAACCTTTCTTTGGATTTCTTACCTAGGCATCCTGTTATAAAATCAGGACCTTTTTGTCAAGATTAATCATGCAAGCCATAGCAAATAGTGGATTAAAGAAATGTGTATTAACATCAGGATTAAATCTGAAGTGAAATGGGTGATAATTCACATTAATCCACCAACAGTTTCCCAATGTGACTAATGCTAGGAGGGAAGCCAAAGTAACTATTCAAGAACTGAATGCTGGCGAAAAAATTCAGGAATCAGAGTTTGTGTGTGAAAATAGTATTAGTTACCTCTAGCAGCAAACACAATTATACAGAATCTCTACCTTTTACAGTCACAGATTTTATAATAGATTTAATTTTCCATGAAAATATATTAAAGAGGCTTTTGCTGTGTTGTACACCAAAACAGAATTATAGGATTATGATAGGGGGCTGATAAGTCTCTGGCCTTGTAACGAAACAGAAAGCTACAGGAACACTTTGGTTCCAGAGATCCAAATGATCTCTCTACAGTTTTGTTTTATTTGGTACCAGGTCCTGAAAATCTGGCTACTTTATGCACAACAGGGGTCTCAAATTACAGTCCTTGAGGGCCACAAAGTAAATCTACTTTTAAATTTGGATTACTGAGATTTCATGATCTGGTTTAGTTATTTCTTTCTACAAGGAAGATTAAAAGGATCTCTGAACACACAATATTTATATCTTCAATACTGATTTCAATATTTTCCAGAAGGCAAGGTAAAGTATATTCCCATAGTAAGAAAAAAATGTTAATATCCTGTTTCTTGGATATGTTGAGGGTGTCCTCTAATTTATGCCTGAACGTAGGCGCCTACATTTCTTTATAAAATACTAGCTTAAGTGGCCAAAAACATGCCTTACGTTAAGGTGCAGACATTTATAGCAGTTATAGAATGGCTGGCAATGTCCGTGCCTTGGAGGCTAAAGAACGAGCTTAAATTATAATATTTTATAAATCTACACTAGCACTTTTGCACTCAGCCCACTCTCTACCCAAACTCCACCCTGTGCACGCCCCCACTGAAAGTACACACTATCGAATCTATGCATTTACTAATCAATTTGCGCCCAGCGTACAAGAGCTCCTTTACAGATGGAAGCAGCCTCTTCTGCACATAAATGACTAAAATACAGTAGATGCATTTCTGTCTGCAACTTGCCGATTACCATGTGCTGAGTACTCCCGCAATAGCCCGGAGTTGCCCAGTTACCCAGTTCCAGGTGTGAGATTGCAAGCCAGTCCTAGATTTCTGGCAATCTCATTCTGAATCATTATTTTGATGCATTATGGGACATGCAGTACTGATATTTATGGGTAAAATCAGGGGCTACAAATACCAGACTGAATTGTAATGCAAATTTAAAACCATAACTGGTAAAAAAAAAAAAAAAGAAAGTCTCACTCCTGGAATTGAGTAACCACATGTTGCAGACATGCCCACTCTCTGCCCATATACTGCCCACTCCAGCAGTTAGCAAGGGATCTGCAGATAATGCAGTGATTCTTTTGCACCATCTGTTAACGTGCCCAGATAGCGTACAATATCTGCCACCCTAATAGGTAATGCCGCATAGTAAACGTGCCTCTAAGACTTTCTTCGGAGCAGGTATAAATGTGCGTGAAAGAATTTGTGCTTTATTGGGGCTGGTTCTGGATGCTTAATTTATAAAGGAAACAGAGAAATATAACTGTCTTTTTATTACTTTGACAGAAACTCCCTCTTATAATTTACCACCAATATGCCTCCAACCTTTTTGTTAAAATGGTAAATAAAGGCAAAAGAAAAAGGAGACCGCTATGGTTTTCTATGGAAGTAGTTGAAAAAGTGAAGAAAAAGAGGGAGGCCTTCATGAAATACAAGAGATCACAGAGAGAGGAAGACAGGCATCTGTATTTGGAAAAACTTAGAGAAGCTAGCAAAGTAGTCAAGAAGGCAAAGATTCAAAAGGAGGAGGAAATAGCCAATGCAATAAAATGGGGGGATAAGACATTTTTCAGATATATTATTGAGAAGAGGAAGGGCAAGAGTGGTATTGTCAGATTCAAGGGTGCAGGGTGGAAATATGTAGAAGCTGAAGAACCAGGAGCAGGACCTCAGAAAACACCCACAAATAGGAACAGAAGCGAGGGACATCTTGAACAATTTTCAGAAGACTGTGTTCGTGAGAAACTAGCTCAACTTAAAGTAGACAAAGCGATGGGACCGGATGGGATACACCCTAGAATACTGAGGGAACTTGGGGACGTTCTAGCAACTCCACTGACTGACCTTTTCAATGCCTCGTTGGAGTCGGGAGTGGTGCCAAAGTACTGGAGAGAGGCTCATGCGGTGCCTTTACACAAAAGCGGAAGTAAGGATGTGGTTGAAAACTACAGGCCGGTTAGTTTAACTTCGGTGGTGAGTAAATTATTGGAAACGCTGCTGAAAGAGAAAATAGTGAGGTTTCTGGAGTCCAACGGATTACAGGATCCGAGGCAGCATGGATTCACCAGAGGCAGGTCTTGTCAGAGAAATCTGATTGATTTCTTTGACTGGGTGACCAGGGAGTTGGACCGAGGGAGAGCTCTAGATGTGGTGTATTTAGATTTCAGTAAAGCCTTTGACACTGTTCCTCACAGGCAACTTATAAACAAACTGAGCACCCTAGGGATGGACCCTAAAATTACTGCTTGGGTTAGAAATTGGTTGGGTGGGAGGCGACAAAGAGTACAAGTAAATGGAGCTCACTCTGAGGAGAAGGATGTTACCAGTGGTGTGCCCCAGGGATCTGTCCTTGGTCCGATTCTCTTTAACATCTTTGTTAGTGATATAGCGGAAGGGCTGTCGGGTAAGGTTTGCCTCTTTGCAGATGATACCAAAATCTGCAATAGAGTAGACACCCAGGAAGGTTTAGATAACATGAGGAGGGATCTAGCTAAGCTTGAAGAATGGTCTAGAATTTGGCAGCTGGGATTTATTCTTAAAAAATGTAAGGTCATGCATTTGGGCTGCAGCAATCCAAGGGAGCAATACAGTATAGGAGGTGAAGTACTTTTGTCCACTAAAGAAGAGCGGGACCTAGTCGTGGTTGTGTCTGATGATCTTAAAGTAGCTAAACAGGTAGAAAAGGCGACAGCAAAAGCTAGAAGGATGCTTGGGTGCATACGGAGAGGAATGGCTAGCAAAAGAAAGGAGGTGATAATGCCTCTGTATAAATCTTTGGTGCGACCTCATTTGGAGTATAGTGTGCAATTCTGGAGACCGCACCTTCAAAAGGATGTGAATAGGATGGAGTCGGTGCAGATGGTGGCTACTAAAATGATTAGTGGGCTTCATTATAAAGCATATGAGGACAGACATAAGGATCTTAATATGTACACCTTAGAGGAAAGGCGGGATAGAGGTGATATGATTGAGATGTTTAAATACCTCCGTGGCATAAATGTTCAGGGAGAGAGCCTCTTTCAATTGAAAGCAAGTTCTGCTACGAGGGGACATGGGATGAGGGTGAAGGGAGATAGATTCAGGAGTGATATGCGGAAATATTTCTTTACGGAAATAGTAGTGGATCCGTGGAATAGTCTCCCAGTGGAGGTGGTAGAGATGAGGACAGTAATTGAATTCAAAAAAGCATGGGACCAACACAGAGGATCTCTAAAGGTAAAAAGTGGACTGTTGTAGTTGTTGATATGGAAGGACAGACTAAATAGGCTATGTGGTCTTTTTCTGTCATCATGTTTCTATGTTTCTATGCCATTCAGAGTCAGACTACGGGAGGTATGTTAGAAGCATCTCCATTTGAATTCATAAGTGTAGATCAGCGACATGTGCAAATAGGGATTTGAGAAAACCGCTATTGACATGTGGAGATCTGCACTGCATTTAACATTCCAAGGGAGTGTGATCTAGGCAGGCCAAAAATCTAGACAACTATTCCCCATTTTACAAGGGAAATATACTTTTAGACCTAAACGTTTCCATGTAAGTCTGAAGGGGCAGGTGGAAAGGCAATCCCCTACTCCCCTCCCATCAACAGCATCTCTCCCTCTCACTATGTCCATCCACCAACTACACAACCAGACATCAAGCCCTCTCCACATCAGCTTCCCACTGACATCAAGCCCTCTCCAATAGGACCCTTTGCAGACAATTCCCCCCCCCCCCCCCCGAGGCCCTTACTAGAAGTGTCTGGTATTCTAGTAGGAACAGGAGTGATCTGTATTCACTTCTGCTCAATGCGGCTCTGTATTCAAATTGACACTCTTGACCCCCAGCAGTACTACTATTAAAAGGTCAAGCTACTAAATAAGAGCATCACAATTTTTGTTTTGTATTTTTGCAAGTGGGCCAGAGCTGCTTTATTTAAAGTTAAATGAAAAATGAAATTGTAATAATTTTTCTTTTTTTTTGTTTTTAAAACAAAATTAAATGAAATAGGAATTTACGTTATGTTTCAGTGAAAGAGTCTGGTGATTATTCCACCTTTTGGGAGGAAAATGTTTAATCCTTCCCTGATTTATCTATCAAGTATGACCTGCTAACTCATTTAAATCATTTATATTTATAGTTTAATTTCATATGAGAAGGCTCAGAGCCCTTGAGCATTCTCCTAGAATGTTGAATTGGGAAAAAAAGAATAAACAGATCTTCGTATTACACAGAGCTCTACTGAATGCTAATTATGCAAGGTGTACCCTAAATAGAATAGAATTGTCGAAGACTGGAATACACAATTGAATATACGCTCATTTGATGATGACTGACAAAGCTTTTTTTTAATATTGTAGCAGAATAAATATGTTAACCCATTTATTATATCACACCTATACATTTCCATGCTTTTACAAATCTAAATGTCTCCAAGTGTTGAGGAGGTTGTGGCCAGAATGATTCTTATATGTACATGCGGTTTGTGTGACCCTGTGTTCTGAAATTTTGCCATTTGGTTGAGTCTAGGAATTTGCATTTCATTTCAGTTAGCACACATTACAACAAAATGAAGATATTTCATTTAGCACACATTAAATAGCAGGGGCAACACAAAACAGTGGGTACTAACATGAATTAAAGACAGAAATGAAAAAACATTCCAATGAGAATTCCGTCCCTCCTCCCCACACAAAGTTGAAACTGGTATTGCTGAGTTAATGGGATTATCTGCTACCCATTACACCAAAAGTGTGTGTTTTGGGAATATCAAAAAATGATTCACTGTGCATAGCATGTATTAAAGGTTTAATCCTATATTTGGTGCAAGTCACTCGATATGCAACTAGGGAAATTAGGCAATCACCTAGGGCAGCAGCTTTGGGGGTTGGGGGGGGAGTTGCGGCAGAGAGTTAAAAGTGTGATGGCCAAATATGCATCTCTGTAGGACTGCTCTGGGAGGGATGGCATTGAGATGATTACAACAGAGTTCAATAATGAAAATCATGGAGGGGGCGGCACTATTTATTTATTTATCTGATTTTATATACTGCTCTAGTTTGCAGTCAGAGCGGTTTACATATAACATTAAAACAATAAAGTATTGTGTATATATATATATATCAGGAATATTAACTTGGATAACTTACAAGGTTGAACTATAATACTTTGCAAGATCGGTTTCTTATGGTGGGGACATGAGCAGAGTGAACAGTGCTGTTGGGCAGGTGGTCAATAACAGTTCTTTCTCACTTTATGGTATGTGTTCATAGTACTGCCAGAACAAATTGTTTTTTAGTTTCCTTGGAAGCTTCAGAGGTCGGAGTTGGCTCGGATTGGATCCGGGAGAGTGTTCTAGAAGGTTGATGTGTACAATGAAAATGCTTGGTTACAGGATGTTTGGCTGCTTTTTATCTTGCTGCAGGGGTCAAAGTGTATTAGACATACTTTGCCTTCTTTTTCTATTGTCAGGTGAATTTGTGAATAGATTATGCATTTTAAATATTATGAGCAGTACTTTATATTTTATGCGGATCACTATTGGTAACTAATGTAGGTGTCTTAAAATTGGTGTGATGTGTTCCGACCTGGAGGCTCCATGCAAGGTTCGGGCAGCAGTATTCTGGGCCATTTGAAGTGGTTGCAAGATTCATTTTGGTAGTCCTTGGTAGATGATATTGCAGTATTCAAATGTGTAAAGATGAGAGCTTCGAACACAGTAGTCATGGGTGTAGGAGTGGGCGTAGATGTTGGAGCATTCTTATCTTGTGGTATACTGCTTTAGTGATGTTGTTGATGTGGGATTGCATGCTCAGACGTTGGTCAAGGGTGATTCCGAGATAGCGAAACTCCAGTTTTACCTCCAGCTCTGCGTTCCTTCCATTTAAAGTTGATGGGGGGTGAAAGCCCACTCTTTGGTAATGAACAGTACTTCGGACTTTTTGCAGTTAACCGTAAGATTGTGCTTGGAGAGCCATTCTGAGACTGCATTGAAGCAATCTATCCTAAAAGCTAATTGCAAGGGGGTGTAAGGTTGGAGTTTCATCTAGGGCCTCTAATACCCTTGCATTGGCCCTGATTGCATTACAGTGGTAATTAAAACTGAAAGGGGCAATTTTCAGAAACATTTAGGGGTCCTTTTACTAAAGGGAGCTCTGGTATTGCACCTAACATGCCAAGAACGCTCAAACCATAATGTGGTAGGGGCAATATCATGGGGTTAACTGGTGGAGGCAGGAAAGCATTTTCCCAGCAGTTAACACAGTGCACCCTGCCTTGTGGCATGAAAACAGTGCAGATACTACCACCTCCACAGGTGGAACGTAAGCGCACCCATGCTAACTGCTCACATTGCAGTACACTGACTGAAAGGCACTCATCCAGCTTAATTTCCGCCCTTAACCCACCCACTTGCAATCTTAATGCACCATGGACAATTAGTGCCGAAATCGAGCTTTAACTCCTGCATTAACTCATGTCCCAATGTGTCTTTAGCATGCACCCAAACCTGCACTAACAACTAAACCATTTAGTAGAACGGCCTCTTGGCCAGGTTAATAGGTATTTGCCCATGTAAACTGGCAGTATAGCACAGTTACTTACCTGTAACAGGTGATCTCTGGGAACAGCAGGAATAAGTCTTCACATATGGGTATCGTCGGTACCGACGGAGCCTGCGCGGGAACGCTCCCCAGCGTCCAATCAGAACGCTTTTGGGAGCATCCCACCATGCCTGCATGCTGCCTTCCCGCCTTTCCCAACTGTCTCTCCTCAGTTGAGTTTTAAAGCTGAGACAAAGAGAGAGATAGAGAGATACAACTCCTAGGGGAGGTGGGTGGGTTGTGAAGACTTATTCCTGCTGTTCCCAGAGATCACCTGTTACAGGTAAGTAACTGTGCTATCTCCAGGAACAAGCAGGAATGAGTCCTCACATATGGGGACTCCCAAGCTAAGATGCCTGGAGGAGGCCCCAGCATGTTGCAATCTAAAGGTGGGCCATGCTTATCCCTCAAAACCTCAGGCATCCCAGGGATGGAGGGTAGGAGTTGAACTAGAAAAGAAAAAGAGATGCTGTGGAACAGCTCAACTAAACAAGGTATCCAGAGGGAAGTCCTTGTGTAAATCATAAATATTAGAAAAATGTTGAGTCTTAATTTTCTAATATGGATCTCATTCAGAAATATTGCAAAAATATTTGTTGAGGGTAATAAGGGTCTGTGGTTGAGAGCCAGATCATTATCCTCAAAGAAATTCCCCCAATGTGAAGTAGAGGGAAAAAAAAATATTTTGCAATACAGGAAGAGATGAGAAGTCCTCGTGGCCAGAACTAACCTTAGAAGAAGTACTAGGGGAATTCAATGAGGTTGGACTTTTGAGAATAGGTAAAGCTTCTGTAAAGTCCAAAAATTGAACTTCTTGTCCTTGGAGCAGAATAAGGTCCTAGGAAGAGTGGAGATAATCTGACTGGTTGGGAAGAAAAGGTAGAAATACCCTTTGCAGAAAAAAGGGGATAGGTCTTTAAGACCCCCTTTATTCCAATGAAAGAGAAAGATATATTTGTACTAGGCGTTGAGCCTCCAATTTTTTGAAGATCAGTAAAAGATGTCACTTATGATAAAGACTTTACATGTAGAGCTTCAGGTGTGACGTAACCTAAAAGGTAACGGTAAAAGAAGGTATTTGGTAAAATACCCTAGAAATTGGTTGTCCACTGAGTTTATGGTATGCTGGGGCAGCATTAATATGGGCAGTAGACAAATCTTTCAAAGTCAGATGATGTCTAGAGATTGACGCAACAACAAGAAGGATTAAGACCTACTTGAGAATCTTGATGGAGAATCTCTGTCTGGTTAAATATGGAAGAACTATAGAAAAAGTTTCATGGAAACTGGTAATATGTTCTTCACTTACAGGGATAGGATCAGACTTCTTGAAAAGATCTAGCCCCTGAATAACCAGGTCTCAAGACGTACGTGAATGAGTGCAGAGGAGATCCTTAGTCTTAAGACAGCAAGTCTGGATCCTTCTACAATTTCAATTAGTAGCTGGAGAAAAAGACGCAATATAAGGGGATACCATGTTTGTCTCTTTATGAGGGCAATATGAGTATCATGCGTTCTCCTGTTTAACATAAGCTACCATGAAGTATGGGAAATTAGAAGAAGAGTAGTGAATAAGGACCAACTGCAGTGAAAAAAATGCATCCCTGTTGGGGAAGTTCCAGTCATATATGGAACAACTAGGGAATTGTGCAATTTTCTACACTTTCACGTGGTCTAAACCCTGGTTACCTTTTTTTTTAAAAAGGAAATTTTAAGGAAAAAAGTCTACCAGCTGAAGCCCTTATTAACTATCTGGCCAGCTACCTATTAGGAGTAGCTCTAAGGCTCTCTGTCAAAGGCCCACAGTTGCAGAGCTTTGATGTAGAATTGCAGAGAGCATGTTATAGGTTGCTTAGATCTGGCTGTTGAATTGCCAGTGTGCAACCTAATCTATTCTGTTGGAGCCAAGAGAACTGAACGTGGCTAAGAATAGTAGACAGGCCTGACGCCTGCAACAATAAATAGTCCAAATGAGTTCTGAATCTCCTTTGGACTTATCTGTTATTAAGGCAGCATAAAGTTAGGTCCCCTAGGTTGGAGAGGACCGACAGACATAACTTGGAGTAGTAATACCCAATTTCTGTCCGAAAAGCTGCCTTAAAAGATTTGTAAGAAGGAGATAAACTGCAAAAAGGGGAGAAAACTCTGTATGGAACTAGTTACTGGAGTAGGTTTTGAAGAAACCCCTAAGGCTTAGAGGATAAGTCCTCCAGTTGATTAGTAGTACTCTTAGAGACTGATTTTCTGGACTAAGAGGGATAGAAATTAATACAGAGTTGAGAAGACTTACAATTTAGTAAGTCCTTGAAGGGATAGGGTCCCCTTGCAGTTAAAAATATGAGATATCCTCGTACAGGAAAAACTGACAAGGTGAAAGTTATAGTTCACCCTGTTGTTAGTTGTTAGTTCTCCTTTTCATTTTAAAAAAAGAGAAACCTGTTATCTCTGGGGTATGATAGTCCTCAATAGCTCTTAGCTAGAAGGATAGATTTCTCTTATAGCAAGAGATTCATGCCCAGAGTCGAGGATTGAGTCAATGTATGACTGATATCTCAGTATGGATTAGATGACTTTTAGATGCTTCTGTTGAAAGAAGAAGGCTCAAGTTCTAAATCTCACACAGAAAAGTGAATACAATATCAGAAACCCTGCAATTGCTGGGTTTGCTGAGCCTGTTGAGGTTTTGATTTTCTCAGTCTGGTGTGGTGTTGTCCATCTTTGGAAACATCTGCAGAATGGGTAGAAATGGATAAAACTTTTTCCCCTTGGGGGAATAAAGCTTTTTATGAGATTTTTTATTAGCTGGGATAGAGGACAGTTTGGACAACTCTCTGAAAGTAACAGCATCAGTGTTCAACTGATTAGCCTGAAATAAAGCCTCCTTGTTGAAGCGATTTTCACCAGTACAAGGAGTATTTCCCAGCCTTTCCTGAATCCATCTGTCCAAGTCAGAAACTTGGAACCAGGCTAAGCGTCGTGCTCCTATGGCTATAGCAGAAGTTCTGTTAATAGACTCAAAACAGTCCAGGGAAGCATGATTAAGAAACCTAGAGATATTTTGAGCATGATTGACTAATAAGGAATAGTCTGCTCTTTTATGCTCTAGAAGAAGAGGATTCAAAAACTGTAAGTTGTTTGTGAACTCTTCAAGAGATAATCCCATATAGAAAATATATGAGATAACTTTTGCTGAAAGCATGGATGCCTGGAAGCATTCACGTCCAAAGGCATCTAAAGTCCTAGACTCACGACCTGACGGATAAGAGTGCTTCTTTGCACTCTTAATATGCCTCATTGCTGATTCTACAACAATAGAATGATGAGGAAGTTGAGTCTTCTGAAAACCTGGAGAAGGTGGCACCTTGTACATAGTGTCAAGTGTCTTGGAATGTGGGGATACCGGTAGAGGACTTTCCCACATTCTTAACAGTAGATCTTGTAAGATCTGGTGTACAGGAAGCATGATGACCTCATTTGGAATCCCGGGAAATTGCAGTGTCTCTGAATTCCCCGGTAAGGATTCTTTATCAGGTATAGAAATGGCAAGTAGCTTTGCCATATCAAGCAGAAAAGCTTGAAAAGAAATCTCCCCCGAAGAGGACTCTTTAAAATGAGGGGTAAAGGCCAGACTTGTAGAAAAATCAGCCTTGGTACCGATGGATACATCCCAGTCATCGGGATCGGAAGACTGAAAAGGATGAAGCATCGGATTTTCTTTAAAGCGATGTCTTTGGTACCGCCCGAGGTCAGTACCGAGACAAGTCGGTACCGAATCTTCCATGCTAGAGATCAATTCCAGGCTCGGCATCAAGGGAAGCGATTCTGTCGAAGTAAGCATAGACAGTACCAACACCGATGCCGATGTCGATACCGGTACCGAAGGCGATACCGATACTCGAGGAACGGTCTGTAGCAACTCTAACGGTACCGAAGTAGCCGAGAGTGCTAGACTATGTTCATCGGTGAGGAGTGTTTCATCTATCACCATAGCCGATGCCGGGGTGTCGGTACCACCCGAAGTGGCCACAACCACCGAGCATGGCCCAAGTATGTTCATCGAGGTAAGAACCTCGGGAACAACCCGAAGCCCCATTAATGCTTTGGAACCCGAAGACTCCCACCAGGGCTTTATTGCCAAGATGTCCTCGAGGGCAAGGCCGAAGCCATCTCGATGCTGAGAAGGAGATCTACCACTTGAGGACTGGCTAGTCTTTACAGACTTTTGTTTGGTTACCTGATCCTGTGAAGATGAAGATGTTCTAGCTGGTAACATCAAAGGGGATGTGAACCGGGTATTGAGTTCTGCTCGATTCTGAAGATGTCTTCTGTTTGAGCTCCAGCAGGAGAGACACTCCAGGGCAATGTTCCCTCTAATTTTCTGTAGGCTGTGTGCGCATAAAATATCAGCTGTGCAGCTTTTGAAGGAAGATTAAATTTTTGTGCGCCACATAAAGACACTCGGAGTTATATACTTTAAAATTTGACTACACATCAGAATACAGTATTTACACCACATTGATTGCACTAGAAAACATTGTAGAACTTGTGAAAACCGCAAATTCATAACAACTTTTAAATTTTAAGACGTCTGTGTTGTTTTCTATCAGAATCAGCACCGTAATTTTTGTGCGCTCTGTTGTAAAGTATGTGCGCTCGCTCGGTGAGGTGTGTGCACGCGCACACGTGCACAGCTTAGAGGGAACAGTGCTCCAGGGGCCAATAGTCAGGGCCCAAACATTTTAGATACCAAGTATGAGTGTCTGAAAAAATATCTGTACCGCCACACTTTGAACATTTCTTAAGGATAGTGGCTGGCTTCTCCATGACGGAAGGGTGGAGGCCTAGTGGCCTAAAAACCGTCAGGCAGTAAACAGGAAAAAATTCCTAAAGAAAAAAGAAATGCTTCAGGAAAAGAAAGAAAAGTACCGGCGGTACCTTTAGCATCGAGGGAAGGCAGACGCGACCACAGAAAAGTGAAAAATAAAAAGAAGAATTTCCTGCGGTGACAGGAATACGTCCTGCCGGCTCCGCGGAAAACGGAAAACTGAGGAGAGACAGTTGGGAAAGGCGGGAAGGCAGCACGCAGGCGTGGTGGGATGCTTCCAAAAGCGTTCTGATTGGACGATGGGGAGCGTTCCCGCGCAGGCTCCGTCGGTACCGACGATACCCATATGTGAAGACTCATTCCTGCTTGTTCCTGGAGATAAGATCTAACCCACTCAGCAGACCACAGCATGCATACACCTACCTGCATTTATGGTTGGCATTTCTAGGTGGCATGTTTTAAGTCAAATTAGAGAATGAGTCTCGTAAGTCATATTTTTAGGGCTAGGCACACAATTATGTCTGACAAAAATCTACCTGAAAAAATGCAGCTTCACCAAATTTGTGTATCCCTATAGCCACAGATGTTTCAAAGGGAAAGCATGTAAATATTTTCCTTTGAAACTTGCACCAAATCTATGGGTAAAGAGTACCTATGGACTTTGCCCCATGAGGGAAAGGCCTGGATATCACAGTTTATCATAAAAAGAACCTAGATTATTGTTATACCATCTGGGGTCACAGCTGGAAATTTCATAATTGGTCTGTGTAATGGAGCTGATTTTCTAAGGGTCTGTGTAAAGATTCATGCCATTTATGCGTGCAAGTCACCTATATTCCAGGGCTTATGCATGTGAATGGGTATTTACATGCAGTTTTGAGGCTGCTACATTTCTGTACATGTGCATATAAGCCTGATCATGCATACTTTCATTGTGGGCATGCACATGGGTGGAGTTTGGGCAGAACATAGGCAGAGAACAAACTCGTGCACATAAAATATGACATATATGCATTCCTGAAAAATCTAGACATGGGCATTTACACCTGCTATAAAGCAGACTTAAGTGGTCATACCTAGTTTGCACACATGTTTACCCCAGTTACGCCCCTACATTATAAAGTACACATATACCTCGCTTTATAAAATGGACCTCGGATACAGATATGCTAACAAATGCGAGAGTTTATGAAATTGCACTTCACATGTCTTACTACATCTACAGTACTGTAAAATGGTTTAGAGAATTGTAGGTTTCATTACTTTTTTTGAATAAGTACTTTGACATGATTTTTGTTGATTTTTTAATGCAGTATTACATAATTACCCTCTTTTTCTCTCTTCTACTGTTTGGGCCCAATATTCAGCACCAGCGGCTAGTGCGATTACAGTGGCTAGCCGCCAGCACTAACATTAAACTTGGATATTCAATGCCGGGGTCATAGGCAGCTCCGGTATTGAATATACGGGGTCGCTGCACAGTCACAGATGCCTCAGAAGCTAACCGGACAGCGGCTCAATATCACCACTGCCCAGTTAGCTCCCACAGGTAAAGATAGGCCAGCTTTGCTGCACTTATCTTTACCCACGTGTGGCTAACCAGGCAGCAGTGCAATATCGCCACTGCCCACTTAACGATGGGTGCCACCTCCGCTACGCCCCGGAAAGCCCACGACATGCCCCGATGCTACACGGTTAGCACTGGGATGTGCAGCGGCCTTACTCGGGGATATTCAATAGCACTAGTCATGTTAGTGCTGCTGACTATCTAGGTCTGCAAACTATGTAAATGTCTTTGAATTTTGGGCCCTTTGTGTTTTATATCTGTAAACATCCCTAATAAAGAGTTAAAGGATAATTAATTGTCAATACCACAAATGCACAAGCTAACAGAGAAATATGGTTTGTAGTGACCTGTAACACTGGTCAACATTGAAATCGTTACTGACTTTAAAAGGCCCTAATCTGTAGTATCTTGGTGAGCTGAACACAAATATAACATTAAAAAAAAATATTGGCTCTCGTTTTGAAGATATTGCATGTAGTTCATTTTTGACGTTTCACCGTGTAAATTTATCCAGTAGGACATCAACAACATCCCAAATAAGCCTTGAATGATGTAATATTGCATCACATTGCATAATACCAGTATGCACACATCATCCAAAGTTGATTGCATCATTTTCTGAAGCAATGCAATACTACTGTCAGACGGCTGCTGAAGCCATCTGACATCAGCAGTGTACTATACGCAGTCGGAAAGTAATCTGGTATTCTGTTCCAATATTGAAAGCCTCATGAATGCCTTAAAAATCACTCATGACCCACAAGACAGGAGACTATTTATAGAGACTTCGAAACTGAGTCTGAAGGCTGTGCTTTTGAACAATGGAAACCGTCTTCCATCTATTCCAGTAGCGCATGCCGTCCATATGAAAGACACTTGTCCAACTAGAATACACTCTAGATATATCAAAAATAGTAGACAATATCACTATTCCAAGTTTCTCAGTCACTTCTTTCTTGCATAGAGTACTACCACTATCAGTCACGCAAGGTCTCAGACTTAATGGTGCCGTAGTCAAAATTGACAAACAATGGCACACAATTTGCATCAATGACCTTTCATGCGTGTTTTTTATTGCAAACGTGTACTGTTAAAACTTTTCTTCTAACTTCCCAAAGTGAATGCTTGCACACTTGACTATTTTGCTTAGAATATTAAAACAATGTGAAATGAAGTTGTTCTTATCTTATTTGCGGTATCAAAACACTGTGACCAAATGATTCTTCAGGGTTATTAGAATTTCCCAACGCCGTCACCAGGCACTGCCTTCGCGTTTCACAACGCGTTTCATCAGGGGCAATACTTCAAATGCCAGATGATCATACCAACATCCTGTATCAATCAAAGACTTCTTCAATGCTGCCCGCGTTCACCTCCAAAGCAAAACTGCTCGAGAACTTCCATACTAAAAATAATCTGTTGGAAACGCCGTGCATCCGAAGTTCTCGAGCAGTTTTGCTTTGGAGGTGAACGCGGGCAGCATTGAAGAAGTCTTTGATTGTTACAGGCTGTTGGTATGATCATCTGGCATTTGAAGTATTGCCCCTGATGAAACGCGTTGTGAAACGCGAAGGCAGTGCCTGGTGACGGCGTTGAGAAATTCTAATAACCCTGAAGAGTCATTTGGCCACAGTGTTTTGATACCGCAAATAAGATAAGAACAACTTCATTTCACATTGTTTTAATATTCTAAGCAAAACAGTCAAGTGTGCAAGCATTCACTTTGGGAAGTTAGAAGAAATGTTTTAATAGTACACGTTTGCAATAAAAAAACACGCATGAAAGGTCATTGATGCAAATTGTGTGCCATTGTTTGTCAATTTTGACTATGGCACCATTAAGTCTGAGACCTTGCGTGACTGATAGTGGTAGTACTCTATGCAAGAACGAAGTGACTGTTTGAGAAACTTGGAATAGTGATATTGTCTACTATTTTTGATATATCTGGAGTGTATCCTAGTTGGACAAGTGTATTCACACTCTGCAAAAACGACCCAATACCAAGTGTCCATATGAAAGAGACATACGTATATGTATATAGTTTACCCTGTTTTCCAAGTTACTTGTTCCTGTTCAATGTAATGACCTGACTTTTGTTCATTGTCGGATACCTTTTGTTTTATGTAAACCGCGCTGATCGCAAATAGTGCGGTATATAAGAAATGCAAATAAATAAATAAAATAAAATAAATACGATAACTTAAAGCATCTACTGACTTCCATTAACTATAACAAGTACAGCTGGCACCTCTGTGGTGACTTGAAGGTAGTTGCCCTTTTAATGGGACTGCAGCAGGGATATATAAAATACATGTGTTTCTTATGTGAGTGGGATAGCCGAGCAAGGGATTGGCACTACTTGTGGAAGGAATGGAATCGCAGACAAAATGTAACAGTTGGAGAGAACAATATCCAGCAGCCAGCTCTGGTTGAGCTCTAAAAATCCTGCTACCCCACCCCCCTTCACATCAAACTAGGTTTGATGAAAAAAAAACTTTGTGAAGGCCATGGACCGCACTTCGCCAGCTTTCCGATACCTGCATGAAAAATTCCCTCGACTCAGTGAAGCAAACATTAAAGAGGGAGTTTTTGTGGGTCCTCAGATTCGAGAGCTCTTCAAAGATGACCGGTTCAACAACTTGCTGCAGGGTGATGCAAAACAAGCATGGAATACTTTTCGCCTAGTGTCAACAAACTTTCTCGGCAATGTTAGGGCAGAAAACTACAAGGAACTAGTAGAAGACATGCTGATGCAGTATCAGAAACTTGGCTGAAATATGTCTCTAAAGATCGATTTCCTTGATTCCCATCTCGATTTCTTTCCTGACAACTGTGGTATGGTTAGTGATGAACAGGGCGAATGCTTTCACCGGGATATCGCAATGATGGAGCAAAGATACCAGAGAAAACGGTCCACTACAATGCTGGCTGACTACTGCTGGACACTCCCCAGAGAAGCTCCCGAACAGCTGTACAAGAGACAGGCGAAAAAAATCTAAGAAGTAGTCTATGACTTGTTTTTTTTACAGGTATTAACCGAAGGCCTATTATATTTACTATTGACATGCATTTCGTGATGTAAAATTAATTCTTATAGATTACAAAGAAACTAGAGCCAACTTTGCAATTTCACTGTCATATTTGTGTTCAGCATATAAAAATTGATAAGAAATGACTATTTTTATTTCAGTAACATTACTTTTGTAAAAATTTGTTGACCAGTGAAAGCAAGTGTGGTCTGCAAAACAGTATATATGGTACCAGTAAGTGCTAGCTTACTATAAAGCCTTTCTCAATTCTAAAATATTCATTGTGCTTAAATAAAGTCCAGTTTTTAAAAAGCTGCCTGTTTTTGTTTTTTTTTTGTTTTTTACACATTTAAATATATGAGAATTTTGGACATTCTGTCAGTACTGTCAATTTTGAAAGCCCTTTGTGGTTTATAAGAGGGAAAGGCATGTTGTCAATTGTCAATGTTGTAATTAATTTATACTCCATGTACCTAACCCACTTTTGTATGCAAAGTATGTAAAAATGTACATAGCTTACATTGTATATAGCCCACACTGTATTTATAGCTCACACCAAATCAGCTACACCTCCCATACTCATACTATAGAGTTTACCACTACATGTACATATCCACATACCAATGATTTGTTTGATGTGATAACCGCTTTGATTTCAGGATAAAGCGTTATACAAATCCTTTTAAATAAATAAAAATAAAAATTATAAACATGCATTGTCAAGAGTCAGACAAATTGCACTGAATCAGCCCAACCACTGAGAAGACAAAGGTATATGTTATATAAACATAAATTGTCTTAGATTTTCTCAGGCAAGTGACTTCTGCATGTTGATTTAAGCATAAATGGAATCATCTATGTCCTACACTACATTTGAGTGCATATAGAAGTGTCCCTTCCCACGTGAGTCTTCAACATGTGTTGCTTATGATTTCATATGTGAGATTTATCTCTGATGTTTTAGTCCAACATTAATTACACATATGGCAATTTTAGCACTACTTTAGCCATAATTTCATTTATTTTTTAGTACTTGATTTACTCCTGTATATTTATTGTATCTATTATTTTATGTCATTATCTGTATTTATTTACTTTTATGATTCATACTATTTATTTACTTTATTATATTTATGGAATTGCTTTGGCTGTCTTTATACATACACATTTTATTGATTTTTTAAAATTTGGTTGTCCCATTTTCATTGTATTATGTTTTATTTCACTGTATTTTATTTGTGTATGGTTTTTGAGGTCTAAGTCCCCTGAAGAAGGCCGAATGGCCAAAACACGTGTTGGGCAGACCTGTTGTCACGAATAAAAGCTCTTCTTCCTCCAGTGGCGATTCCTCCTGCTTCTTTGTGCCGCTGCTGCTGTTACATTACATTCTCTACAGATTATCACATGTCATAGTAGCTCTCAGAATTTTTCACGTGTAAAGGTCTTTTTATGGACATAAAATAGCTTTTATAAAAACTAGCCCAGCCTTTTTTGCATTTAAAAGTATATGCAGTGACAAGGCGGCACATACTTTTATGTAATACCAGTGCAGGTGTATTCTGGGGTGGAACATGGGTGGAGTCTTAATTTTCACACTCACACTTTATGTGCTAACATTTACGTCTGCTCCCATGCAGCCATAAATGGCCATTACGTTAATCAAGCTTTTCTTTCTGCCGGACTCATACTCATATTTTATAAAGACACACAGGAGCCTATGTATCTTCATAAAATAGGCTAAAACCTCAAACATGTCCTTCACTTGTTATAAAATTGCCCTGTAATAGTAGACATCTTGAGGTCACATTAAGCCTATACATACCTGCAAAGTCTGTGTATAGCTTTTATCTGCAGACTTTACACTAGTTTTTTTCCTTTGAAAATGAGTTCAGGAAAAGTACACGCAGAAATCTGCAACCGTTATTTGTGTAAACCGTTATATATGTGCAACTCTCTAACCACTGATCAGGAAGCCACCCCCAACCAGAACAAGAAGAGGAGCAGACAACAACAACCTAGAGACCCCACTAAACTTCAGGAAAGCAAACCAATACACCCACAATAGAGCCTTCTCCCTGTATGCACACCAGCTGTGGAACGATCTCCCCACCTCAACACGCACAATCAAAGACCTAGTAGACTTTAGGAAATAATAAAAACCCACCTTTTCCTAGAATACTTTGGACCTATCCCAGAAGACTATGATCCCTGATGAAATGGACTACAAAACATTACAACAGTTCCTTGTATATAGTTAGCAATTGTTAAGTGCTTGTAATACCCCAAATAACATCCAAGTTGTATATCCCTGTTCCTGCCCCGGACTCTCCCCCGATTGTCGTCTGCCTGCTGCCTCTTCCCCTGCACATCCCTTGAACCGGGACAGGAGCTGGTGACCGAATCTGCTTCTCCTTGGCGGCCCAGTCTCCCGCCGGGGCCCCTGCCCTCCCGATTGGATTCTGGGTGTCCTGCAGGCCTGCACACGCGGCCTCTCCTTGAAACCTTGCAGTCTGCAGCTGCAGGCTCCTGCTGGCACAGCCCCACGCTGTTCTCTGACTCTCACCTGTGTCAGGCTGCTACCTTAGGGGGGCCGGAGGCAGCCTAAGACTCTCTGTCCCACTGTTGGTTGCTGTAATTGTTTTATGTGAACCGCTTTGAATGTATGATGAGGTGGTACAGAAGACCTGTTAAATAAATAAATTATGCTTTGGAAAAGGAATGTGCATAAGCACCAACCGCACCCACAGAATGCCTCCCTTATATGTGCATAACTGTATGTGTGTCAAGGCACTGGTAGAGTTATTCTAAAAGCCTTCCAGAATTTGTGATTTGCATGTGTTAGTATGACCACTTATAAATGTAAATTGAATCCATGTGTAAATAGCTATTTTTAAAAAGGCTAATTTTACACGTGGAGACCATACCACATGGAGAGTAGATGGAGGCATGTCAGAGCATGGCCTGGGCGGGATAAATATCTACAAGTTCATTATGAGATTCTTCTAATTGTTCAATGTAAATCTCAACGTCATGTTCCAACGTTAAAACACTTAATTGTTCCTCGTAAGCCACCTTGGCTATAAGGTTGGATAGAAAAAAAGTCAAATAAATATAAATAAATCTTGAACTTAATATAGCTGATATGGCTTTTGAACTTGGGCCCAATTGATGGGGTTATTGGAGGGAGTATGGAAAAGAGGAAGTCAATAGTGGAAAGAGGACCTGTCAAGGGCTGTACGCATGACAATTAAAATCTTCACTTCTTACTGACATAATGGAGGAGTAGCCTAAAGGTTAGGGCACTAACTTGGGAAACAAGAAACCAGTGTTCATTTCCCACTAGCAGACCTTGGGTAAATCACTTAACCCTCCACTGCCTCAGAAGAATCCAAGTTATCAATGTCCCTATTTAATGTACTTTACCAGTTTGTTACAATGTAAACCGCTCTGACTAAAATGATAAAGTGGTATTAAAAAAAATATCAGCAGCTAAAGCACTTTTGCCCATTTTCATCTTCCCAGGTGCCCTGTATACTGAATTACCCCAGACCATGCATCACCTCTGGTCATCCCCTCCTTTACCATTATTCTTTTATCTGTTCAGCATCTTTGAAATCTGCATTAGTTGGTACAAGGCATTCACTACCCTCTCAGTAAAGTAATATTTTTTAGGGATGTGCATTTGTTTGAAATGACATGAAATAGCATCCCTAAGATCAACGGTAGAAGAAGAGAAAGGCCATTGACCACACACACACACAGAGGACTGAAATGTCAAATATGCAGTTTATTAAATGATTCAACATGGACGTCTTTTGTCTTCAGGGATCCAAACTAAAAAACATGAAAGTGTAAAAGCAAACGCAGAAATACAATGAGGCATTATTCCAAAAATAACTTGAACATAAACAAAAACAAAATAGAAAAAACTGTTTCACATATGTAAAAACAAAATTATATATTCATAAAAAATGTAAATATGACAAATTAAAAATGGAAATATTTAAAAAATGAATAAAAACACATAAAATAATATAACAAAATTGATAACAGCATTACAAATATATTAGTTATTAAAAATAGTGTAAGCTTATATTGTTAAAGATAAGTACAGTCAAACCTCGGTTTTCATGATTAATCCGTTCAAAAAAGTCTGACTATAACCGAAACGGACTAAAACCGAAGCAAGATTTCCCATAAGAAATAATGTAAATTCAATTAATCCGTTCCAGACACCCAAAAATATTGACAAAAAATACATTTTATAGAGAATAACTATCTTTTTACATACAGAAAACAATGAGAAATACATATAAATGACTAATGAAATGGATAAATGAGCATGTAACATCACTTTTACCTTTATTGAAGACTTTTGTTGGCATACACAGTGTCGGGAGAGGTGGAGAGGCAGTGTCAGCCAAGCAGCAGGCAGTTGAGAAACAGTGGGACAGAGAGTCTTAGGCTGCCTCCGGCCCCCCTAAGGTAGCAGCCTGACACAGGTGAGAGTCAGAGAACAGCGTGGGGCTGTGCCAGCAGGAGCCTGCAGCTGCAGACTGCAAGGTTTCAAGGAGAGGCCGCGTGTGCAGGCCTGCAGGACACCCAGAATCCAATCGGGAGGGCAGGGGCCCCGGCGGGAGACTGGGCCGCCAAGGAGAAGCAGATTCGGTCACCAGCTCCTGTCCCGGTTCAAGGGATGTGCAGGGGAAGAGGCAGCAGGCAGACGACAATCGGGGGAGAGTCCGGGGCAGGAAGCAGTTTCGGGCAGGCCACGCTGGAGCGTTGAACTCCTCGGCTCCCCAGAGGTCCCGCAGAATCGCTGGCTCAAGCTCCGTGGGAGATCGCTGGCTCACGCTAATCCATGGCAGGTACGGGGGGGGGGGGGGGGTAAAATGCTGTACGAAAACCGAGACAACGTACGAAAACCGAAACACAATCTTGATGAAAAAAATCAACGAAAACCGAATCGTACGAAAACCAGGGCATACGAAAACCGAGGTTTGACTGTACAAACTAAACATTTATTATACCACAAACAACATTAGTAGCACACAAACAACATTAGTAGCTCTCAGATAGACAGAGATATTTGCCAATTATATGCTAAAAAACAATTTCTGTATTAAGAACAAAACAGAACAGAGTTCATTATTTATGAGGCCAAACCATATAGTAAAAAAGCTAAATATTAAAAGAAGGGGAGTCTCAAATTACTTGCATTGTCAAAAAAAGCTGAGCTGATTGTGAAAATTATAATAAATAATTCATATTAATCTGAACTCTTAATGACCCACACTATCTGTGAAATTTCAAACAGAATTGGTCCTCCTGTCAGTTAAATTATGGAAGTGCATTTTTAATTTTTTGTATGGGGTTCACATGTCATATACAGTGTTTTCCCAATGCTGATGTGTTTTAAGTTGATGATCTATTTTTTTGTTTGTGGAACACCTTTTTTTTATCATTGATTTGTGATTTGGTTCCAATGCTGTATCTTCTAGTCTGGAGTAGTGTTTAAATCTGTTATTTTGTAGATTATTCCTTTTGTATTCTTAATATATATTATTTTAATATTTAAGCTTTTGCACTTGATTAGATTTTAAGCATTTTTATTGCTATCTCCCTGTCAGTCAAATTGTGGAGGTGTTTTTAATTTTTTTGCATGGAGTTCGCATGTCATATATGCAACATTCCCAACATCAATGGGCTTCATTTGATAGTCTACTCCACTTTTTTGATTGCAGAATTACTTCATCATTGATTTCCTCTAAGGTTCTAATGATATATTTTTTAGGCTGGAGTAGTATAATTCTGAAATAGTATTTTTTAGACAGCAGAATGAAAAATTTGCACAGGTATGAAGACTTTGACAAAGCACTATATTTTGGGCTTTTAGATCGCCTTTCCAAATAATGATTAAGGTGGCTCACGGCATATTAGTTTTTGAGTACTAGTCCTTTCCCCAAAGAGCTTAGAATAAGTAGGTACTTGAAGTAACGGGAGATAAAGTGACTTGCCAGAGGTCACAACGAGTTTCACTGAGGGAAGAGAGATTTGAATCCTGGTTTCCCTTCTCTAACCAGAGGGCTATTTCATGTGTCATCTGTATTATTTTTCTTCAAAATACATTTTTTCTTCAGTTCCTGTTGCAATGTTGGTAATAAAGATACTGAAAAGCCCTGACCTTAGCACCAAGCCGTAAGGCATCACACTAGTTGCTTTGCCTTCCCGGCTCTTTGAATTTTATTGCTTGGTCAGTTCCTTGCCAGTTATCAGTCTTCTGGCCTTAGATCCTCACTTGATAGAAAAAATAACCTGCATACCCCTGTAAACTATTGCTTTTGAGAAGGGAGAGGGGAAGGGACATTTTATCTTGTTTTTCTTCCTTTTTTCATTTCAGTGGGATTTGTTTTTAGCACACATTATCTTCCAATTGTTGTGATAAAACAAACATTCTTGTGCACACTATTTGCTACTGGTACCCACTAAAAGCTGTCCCCTTACCAATGAACCCCCAAGTGCAATATGCATATTAAGCTCCCCAGGCTTCTTTTCCATCTCCCCCACCCCACTTTAAGCATGCCCAACCTTGGGTTTGAAAGTTAGCTCCAGACATTCTGAGGTTAGTTTAATTTAAGGAGTTCTGCAGGCTGACTGGCTGAATCCACATGCAAGCTTTCAGGCAACTGAGTAACAAGGCATATTATCTTTAAGACCATTAGAAAGAGGCATTTCATGGGCACAGTTGTAAGCCACATGTGCACATTTTAGGTCTCAAAACATCCATCAGAGTAGTAAACCTATGACTAATGTGCGGACTCCAGCCTGTTTATATCCTTTTGAAGGTGCGGTCTCCAGAATTGCACACAATACTCCAAATGAGGTCGCACCAAAGATTTATACAAAGGCACTATCACTCCTTTGTTCTGCTGGCCATTCTTCTCCCTATGCACCCAAGCATCCTTCTAGCTTTTGCAGTCACCTTTTCTATCTGTTTAGCTACTTTAAGATCATCAGACACAATCACGCCCAGGTCCCGCTCTTCTTTAGTGGACAAAAGTATTTCACCCCCTATACTATACTGCTCCCTTGGATTGCTGCAGCCCAAATGCATGACCTTGCATTTTTTAACATTAAATCTCAGCTGCCAAATTCTAGACCATTCTTCAAGTTTAGCAAGATCCCTCCTCATGTTATCTATACCTTCCTGGGCGTCTACTCTTTTGCAGATTTTGGTATCATCTGCAAAGAGGCAAACCTGCTATATCACTAACAAAGATGTTAAAAAGAATCGGTCCAAGGACAGATCTCTGGGCCACATCACTGGTAACATCCTTCTCCTCAGAGTGAGCTCCATTTACCTGTACCATTTGTCACCTCCCATTCAACCAATTTCTAACCCAAGCAGTAACTTTAAGGTCCATCCCTAGGGTGCTCAATTTATTTATAAGTTGTCTGTCAGGAACGGCGTAAAAGGCTTTACTGAAATCTAAATACACCACATCTAGGGCTCTCCCTCGGTCCAACTCCCTGGTCACCCAGTCAAAGAAATCAATCAGATTTGTCTGACAAGACCTGCCTCTGAAGAATCCATGCTGCCTCGGATCCTCTAATCCACTGGACTCCAGAAACCTCACTATTTTCTCTTTCAGCAGCGCTTTCAATAATTTAGCCTGTAGTTTTCAACCACATCCTTACTTCTGCTTTTGTGTAAAGAGACCACATGTGCCTCTCTCCAGTACTTTGGCACCACTCCTGACTCCGAGGCATTGAAAAGGTCAGCCAGTGGAGCTGCTAGAACGTCCCCAAATTCCCTCAATATTCTAGGGTGTATCTCTTCCGGTCCCATCACTTTGTCTACTTTGGTTAGCTAGTCCCTCACGCACACAGTCTTCTGAAAATTGTTCAAGATGCCTTTCGCTTCTGTTCCTGTTAGTGGGTGTTTTCTGAGGTCCTGCTCCTGATTCTTCATCTGTGAACACAGAACAGAAATATTTGTTAAGTAATTCCACTTTATCCTCATCAGCTTCTACATATTCCTCCCCTTCACCCTTGAGTCTGACAATACCACTTTTGCCCTTCCTCTTCTAACATATCTAAAAAATGTCTTATCCCCCCCATTTATCTGCATTGGCTATTTCCTCCTCTTTTTGAATCTTTGCTTTCCAGACTACTTTGCTAGCTTCTCTAAGATTTTTCCAAATATAGATGCCCGTCTTCCTCACTACCTCCTCTCTGAGTTCCTCAACTTGTTTCCTGAGCAGCCTGCAGGCATCCTGCACATGGAATTGGTCCTTCAACTGGCATTGGGACCTCTGTCTGGACAGATGCAGAAGCTGTAATGGGGACAACAGCTTTAGCGATACGATTTTTCCCAGCTATTGTTCAGATGGTGGAGCTTAGGTATCTGTTAAAGCAAAAGAGAGAGACCTACCAAAGTATCAGCTGGTTTCCCAGCTGTCCTTTCAGAGAAAAAGCAGTTAAATCTCTTTAAGTGTGTTCAAAATGTGCTGCTCCAAGTCCCTGTGTATAGTTAATTGGGGAGGTGCCCTATAAAGCAAGACTGCTCACTACTAGGGGTGGGTGGGAATTGGGGGGTGGGGTAGGGAGGGAACTAACACCTGATGAGGTGTCAGTGGCTTCAAAGAGCTGAGAAAGATACTAAACCTCAGTAAAGAAAATATTTCCCCTTTTAAACTAAAAGCACCAAAAAGAATGTAACTGTTTTAAAAATGTACTAAAACCCTTTTAAGAGCTCCCAGGCAGAGAGCTGTAATTTAAAAAGTCACAAACTCTTACCTTCACTTGAAATGTCTAGCCCCTGTTAGGAATGCTGAACCGAACTCTAGATATTCAATACCAAGCCATTTCAGACCATGGGCATTGAATATCCAGGTCTGTTGCACAGTGCCACATGGCGCGGAAGCTAACTGGGCAGCAGAGATATTGAGCCGCTGCCTGGCTAGCTCCCATGGGTAAAGATAGGCCAGTTTTTGCTGCACCTATCTTTACCCGCAGGTTGCTAACCGGCAGTGGTTCAGTATCGCCGCTGCCCCACTAGCGACAGGCTCCGCCCTGGAATGCCCATGACACATCTTGATACTACACTGTTAGCACTGGGGCATGTAGCAGCATTACTTGAGGATATTCAGTGGCACTAACCATGCTTGTGCCATTGAACAGGACCGTACCTAGCCCTGTGCGAGTGGTGCAGCCGCAAAGGGCGCAAAGGCTTGGAGGGCGTATTTCGGCTGCCTGCTGTTGTCCTGCTGCCGCCGCTTTTTCTTCTCTCAGCAGTAGCAGGACAACAGTAGACACCTGAAATGCGCCGCTTTAGCCTTTTTGCAGCACTTTAAGCAGTTTGGTCCCTCCCTCCTCTGACCCGACATCAGAGCAGGGTGGGACAGATCTGCTTAAAGTGATGGTGACTTGCAGATGAGGCACGTGCCCTCTCTTCCACCTCCATCCAGCCGCTTTCTGCTCTTTCCCTGCTTCCAGCGCCGCTGTGGAGAAAACAGAGGGTGGCGGCAGCAGGGCAAGAGCAGGCAGCGGCTGGACGGAGGTATGGTGAGGAGGGGGGGCGCGCACCCAATGTGCAAATCGCACAGGGCGCGATTCTAGCTCAGTACGGCCCTGCCACTGAATATCCCTCTAAGCAGGATTTACATAGTTTACAGGACTATAAACTGTGTAAATGCCTTTGAATATCCAGCCTATGTTTGCATGTTTGAAAAAGCTTCAGATGCAGCCTACGATACTGCTTAATTACATTTTTCACTGGTGCTTTTGTAATAAGTGTAGTCTGTCGAGTTTAAAAATGTACAAGAGAAAAGTTAATGGACCTTGGCTAGGCATAATGACTGCTTGCAACCTTTTTCTCCTCTTTTCACAAGAGTGTCAGCCTCTCAGATTTAGAACAGCTGTCAGCCTGTCAACTAGTTTTTAGTTACATGTTGGCCCCTTTTTTTTCAATATGGCTTCTCCTATTCTTTGTCTGAGGGTAAAACTCCTTTGCACATTAAGCAGGGAACAGCTTTTCTGCACGTACTAGCCAATACCTGATGAAATTCACTGGAATATACAGATCACTGCTCTTGCCTCTATGAAACCACCTCTTCCCAGCTTGACACCACAACCTTTGTTCCAAAATTTGCCTAGGGTTGGTGTAAGGATTAGAGGTGCCCTAATGGGCCCTCAACATTGCTGCCACTGCAATTCTCAAAGGGGGGGGGGGGCAAGGCAATGACATTGAAACCACAGCGCAGGGCTTACTTGAACTCTCCAGCACTGCATCATGGTTCCTGCCCTCTATGATCTTCCACTTCCACCCCCTTCTGACTTCCACCCCCTTCTGATGCAGACGTCTGCGGCCTGTAAGCCGGAAGCCTGCATCGGAAGGGGTAGAAACAGCAGGAACTGCAACACAATTCTGGAGAGTTCAGGTAAGCACTGCATCATGGTTTCAATGCCATTTCCGCCGCTGCAAGTCTCGGAGAGAGGCAGCAGTGGAAGCCATGAGGCACCCCAAGAACGTCAGAATTCTAGGCAACTATCTCATTTGCCTACTGGAAGAACTGGCCCTGCATTTGCCCCAGCCCCAGCACAAATATAAACTCAACTTTCTCAGTTCCAACTACAACATATTCCCTCTTTTCTGGAACATCCCTTTCCCCCTCCCCCTCACTCAACATGGCCCAGCACGCTTATCATCAGGAAATTTTCCTTTTCCCCTTTGCCAGAGAGTTGCTCTCACACCCCTCACCCAGGCTCAAACACATCCAGCAAGCTTGTGTTTCCCCTCTCTCCCCATTTGATCAGGCCAACAAGATCAAACTTCCTTTTGTTAATTTACATCTCTGTCTCTCTAACCCAGCCATCCTCAAAAGAGAAGAGATGGCCACATAGAAACTTTCAAATAACAGATGGTCAAGGGAGGAGTCTTTTAAGTGAGAGGAGTCCCTCAGAATTGCTTGCTGAGAAGGGCTTGGAGGGGAATGGGGGAGGTGGTGTGTCTGGCCCCTTCAGTAATTTGACCTGCTGAGGAAGAAGAGAGTCAGGGGGACAGAGATCTCATGGGTGTGGTAGATAAATTCAATACTATTTCTGTCACTGATTAATACAACATTTACATCCTGCTGTAGCCAGTTACCTAATACAAGGTGCTTTAGAAACCTATAAAAACATAAAAGGAGATAATTTTGGAAGTCCTATTTGTGTTTTGAATGTCTAGAAATGGGCATAGAGATATCCAAAGTACAAGCGTCTCCAGAGCTATTTTAAAAGTAAGCTCTGGGACGTCCCCAGTATGAGGACGTTCAAGTCTGAATGGGGGCATGGTGGAAACGTAACTAGGGTATTCCAAGGAATCTGGATGTCACTGCCTGGTCTCAGAAACATCCTGGACGACTGGAAGTGCATCTAAGTTTAGACCTGTTCCAGGTACCTGAAAAGGGCTCATTTTGGCTGAAAAACATCCAGAGGATGTAGAGAAGAAAAACACTCCATCGTTTCCAGTACTCAGCACAAGCAGCAGTGGGATCTGAACAGTGGCTTCCATGGCCCTAGCTCACTATTCTAACCATTAGGCTATTCTTAGACATCCAGGTTCTGAAATACTATCCTGGGGACATCTACGTAGATGCCCCAACAGATGTCCATATTGAGTACATCCACACTTGTGAAATTGTGTTTGTACCTGGACGCGTCTGCTTTTTTTCCCAGATGTCATGGTTTAGACAGCCTAGATTGCATTTCAACCTTTCTAACATGCCCCTTAAAAAGAACGCTGTGATAAAACATAAATAATACAGTACAATCAAAAAAATGATACAAATGATTAGTATTTCTCTAAAGATGGTAACCAGCCATACTTCTAACAACACTGCCTCTCACTTTCCTTCCCTTCCCTCCTTTTCCCTGCTAACTGACCCCCACTAGAAAGCATGAGGTGGGGCAACTATGCGTATGGATGCACGTGACACATTCTCTTCTACTCACAGCCCCATACAACCATTGTTCCCTCTCTATTCTGACAACTCCTTTCCCTTCTTGGAGAAGACACTCAAACTCTGCATTCTGTGCCTCCAAAGCCCACTTTATTAGGAACCAATTTCTATGTATTTTACCCTCACAGCTTCAAAGAGATGATGACACAGTTTGGTGATGTCCTTTGCTGACTGCTTTTGGCAGCCTTGAAGAATCCACCACTGAGTATTACCTATGTCTTCTTTCCAGCTCCGTGCTCCACTCTATGGGGGGGGTCACAAATTCCACACGACAATGCTGTAAATTCCCTCCCTCTTTCTGGAAGTGAAGGCAGCACTCAAGCTGGCAATGTATGTTACAGCCAATCAGCGGTGGCCTTGTACCAGCAGGTTTCACCTGCTCTGTTTTGACATACTCGTAGTGCTGCTGAAATTAATTGCTCTAGTGACTTCCATTATCAAAGTGGGCAGCAGTGATGGAATTAGCCCTTACTGGCATTCGGATCAAGGATGTTCTGCCACTTTAGACTGTAAGCACTATACAAATGATAAAGTAGTAGCAATAGTTGTACCGCAATGGGTTGGGGATAATTCGGCCATATGCTGACTCCTCCCATCTGCCAAAATTTCATGGTGGGATGCACATGTTGACGCACACATGCACATCACACTGTCCCGTGGCACGGCGACACCACGTCTCTCTAAGAGTATCACATATATAGTGGTTGCATCCTAAACTCATCTGAAGGAGTGGTTCTGTTTGGAAATGATGAAATGCCACATTTGTTCAGATCTTGGCATATTCTGAAGAGCGACTGCTTAACGCTTTTCTAGAAAGAGAAACCTGAATTTGACATGTTGATGTGTTCTTACATGACCTGCAGTCTGTTAGTACACTAAGCAGAGACAACCGGTTTTCATATGGGAAGCTACCTACAAAAGGAAGAAACATCTGCTCTTCTGATGAGATCTTGACTGCACAAGAATCATCAAATATTTTTTTTAAAACAAAACAAATCATGCTTCAGTTAGGATTAATTAATAGAGACAAGGCCATTTCTAATGGCAAATTTCAATCCTTATTCTTTTCCACTTCACCAGTAAAAGCAGACATCTCATTTCTTATGTCAGAAAGGAGGGAATGTTTTTTTTGCAAGGGCTCTGTTCCCTATCTCCATTCCTCTTCAATGTATTTAGCTTTCAACTCAGAGAATAGGAAAAGTGAAGGCACATTTTTACAAAAGCCATCTAAGGGCAATCTGGGATGTCGAAGCCAGAACGTCTGAAAAAAAAGTAGATGTGCCTAAGTTTAGGTGCAGTTTCAGAAACTTGGACGTGCCCGATATGGATGTCTACATGGACGCCGACGCAGATGTCCCTGGAATACAATTCCAGAATGGGGAACTTTAATAGCTTAATGCTTAGCGTAGTGGGCTAGGCCGCTTTTGGATCTGCATAGTCTCTTGCTCTCCAACTGTGTTTTTCCTTACCATTGACCTAAACATATCCTTGTCCCCAGTTGTTGTGTTGTCTGTCTTGATTAGATTATAAGTTCTGATGAGCAGGGACCGTCTTTTACAGGTCTCTGTAAGCGCTGCATATGCCTTGTAGCACTACACAAATGATCAGTATTAGTAGCTTTAGTAGGACCAGGGCGGCCAGCATTCAAATCCACTGCTGCTCCTTGTGATCATGGGCAAGTCATTTACGTCTCCATCTTCTCTACACCCTTTATATCCTTTACAGCCAAAATGAGCACTTTCCAAATGCCTACTTGTACCTGGAGTAGGTCTAAATTTGGACGGGGTCGGAGGCATCCCCAACATTTCTGAAATCGAGCGAGGATATCCCCAGGCAAGCCTCCCCCATGCCCCCTGCCTAGTTGGATATCTTTGCACTAGAGACATCTTTAAAATCCATTTGTAAAATGGCTCCAGGGATGTCTCTGTGATATGGATGTCCACATACATGATTTCAGACATCCCAAATCACAGCTGAGACTTTTAAAATAACCCCCTTGGAGTACCTGCTAAGTCTGCTCTTCACTGTAATCATTCAGGTTGCCTACTATAATATTTATAACATTTATTTTACATCCCAGATTGGGGGGAGGAGGGGGGGATACATTCCTTCTTTTTAATCATTCAGTTGTTTAATGGTTCATAAAAGTAAAATTTGTTCTAGTGTAAAAACAGCTGAGAATGCCTGGAAATAGCTGCATTTGATCGAACAAGGAAAGCTGTCAAAAGCAATATAGGTCTACCAGTGTCTACTGTATAGTGTTCACCTCCATGTATAGCACAGAGAATGTGCCGTACAGGCTACATAAGAATAGTTTTACACTGTCCATATGTTTTTCTCTCCCCCATCACCTAAATGAGACGATGACCTCAGCAGCTCAGCTGTGTTATTGAGACATTTCAGCATGAAATTTGTTTTTCCTCACTGAACTTTAAGCGGAATTTCAAGTGCCAAGTCTCCAAAGCCAAGTGAGGCTATTAAGAGATAATTACTAATTATGCTAATTTGGGAAGTTGTGCTATTTTCTCCTTGGTCATTTTATCTGCAGCTCTCCTGAGAGGATAGTCTCCATTCAATGTTAATAACCTTTCCCAGCTAAGCATTCAGTGGAGGACAGTGTGTCCTAAACCTGGGAATATTTTACAGCTGATCTGGAGATGTGATCGTGAAATAGAGAAGCTTTTTTTTCCAGAGAAGGCAGTCAAACCATTGTTAATGACTTTCATTAACTTGTGAATTGCCAGTCAAGTTTAGTCTCCTTTAAAGAACTGATGAATAGCTCATCTACTGAATCATACTTCAAATTCACCGTTACTCTCCTGTCCTGAAAGAATGAGAAAAAATTAAGCTAAAATTTCCTTGTTATCTAAAATATTTGCATCAATCATAGCTAAAGGCATAAAAGATTCAGAAAGGCTCATTCCTCAAGCAAACTATGCTCGGTAAAGCTTTACAAAACAATACAACAAAGATATCATACATTTTTCCTGCAATCAATAATGTCATACTCATTTCACAAAACAAACTCAGTATCTCCTTGTTAGCAACAGAGAAAGGTGTTTCCTGCCTGATGATGACCTATTTCTCAGGCACACTGATTGGTTTTCTGTTTCCCAGGCAAAGTCCATCTCCTTAGGAGTTCCAATTCAGTTTTTGTCTATGCATTCCTATTTCGAAAATGTGGCCATTTATTCTGTATTTGGTAAGGTTCTATTAATATGTTTGCATACTGTATGTGCCCCACATGAGGTACATTAGGAGCATGTCATTTCTTTGAACATAAGAATTGCTATACTGGGTCAGACTAAAAGGTCCATCTAGTCCAGTATCCTCTTTCCAACAGCAGTCAATCCAGGTCACAAGCACCTGTCATGATCTCAAAAAGTAGCTACTACTACTAAGATTCCATGCTACTTCCCCCTGGTCTACCTTAATAACAATTTATGGCCTTTTCCTCCAGGATGTTGTCCCAACCTTTTCTAAAACCAGCTAAGCTAATTGCATTTATTACATCCTCCAGCTATGAATTCCAGAACTTAATTATGCCTTGAGTGAAAAAAGCACAGTTACTTACCTGTAACAAGTGATCTCTGGGAACAGCAGGAATAAGTCTTCACATATGGGTATCGTCAGTACTGACGGAGCCTGCGCGGGAACGCTCCCCAGCATCCAATCAGAAAGCCTTTGGGAGCATCCCACAGCGCCTGCATACTGCCTTCCTGCCTTTCCCAACTGTCTCTCCTCAGTTAAGTTTTAGAGCTGAGACAAAGAGAGAGAGAGAGAGAGAGAGAGAGAGAGAGAGAGAGAGAGGGAAAGGAAAGAGAGATAGAGAGAGAGAGACAACTCCTAGGGGAGGTTGGTGGGTTGTGAAGACTTATTCCTGCTGTTGCCAGAGATCACCTGTTACAGGTAAGTAACTGTGCTATCTCCAGGAACAAGCAGGAATGAGTCTTCACATATGGGGACTCCCTAGCTTTAGATGCCAGGGAGAGATCCCATAAGTTGTGTGTCCCTGGGACAGGGCTGCACTTCCCCACATGGATCTCTGGCATCCCATGAGGGATGGTGGGTAGGAGTTGATTAAGTATGGAACAGGTGTCTAAGAACAGCCTGACCAAACAAGGCATCCCAGCGGGAGTCCTTGTCCAAGCAGTAATGGGCTGTGAAGGTATGAACCGAGGCCCAAGTGGCTGCTCGACAGATGTCGTCAATAGAAACAGAGTTCAGATGAGCCATTGAGGCTGCCATGGCTCTCACACTGTGAGCTGTGACATGGCCCTCCAGAGAAAGGTTCTTGCTCTGATAGGTGAAAGAAATACACTGGGCAATCCAGCTAGATAGTGTTCTCTTTGAGACTGGTAGTCCCAAATGAGAAGGATCAAAGGCAACAAAGAGTTGGGAAGACTTTCTATGTTGCTGTGTCCTTTGTAAGTAAAAAGCCAGAGCTCTTTTACAATCCAGGGTATGAAGATTCCTCTCTGCACTTGATGCATGAGTTCCTGGAAAAAAGACAGGTAGGTAGACCTCTTGGTTGAGGTGAAAAGGCGAGACCACCTTAGGCATAAAGTGTGGATTAGTCCCAAGGACCACCTTGTCATGATGGAACCTTGTATAAGGTGGATTAGCTACGAGTGCTTGCAATTCACTAATACGACGTGCTGATGTGATTGCAATGAGAAAGATAACCTTCCAAGAAAGGTATTTCAAGGAGGTGGTAGCTAAAGGTTCAAAAGGCGGCTTCATAAGCTGACCAAGAACCAGAGGTGGTCTAATGGGAGGCTTTGTTAAAAGGAGGCCTCTCATGAATCTTGCTACCAGAGGATGAGAGGAAATAGGTTGTCCATTTAGAGGCTTAAGGGAAGCTGCAATAGCACTCAAATGGACCCTTACTGAATTTGTTTTAAGGCCTGCATTAGACAGATGGAGGAGATACTCCAGCAAAGATTCCAGAGGTATGGCAAGGGGGTTAAGACCCTTCCCAGAACACCAGATAGTAAACCTCTTCCACTTGAAAGCATAAGAACGTCTAGTGGAAGGTTTTCTGGAAGCATAAAGAACATCTTTCACTTGTTGAGAAAGATGAAGATCCTGGAGGTCTAGGCCTTCAGCAACCAAGCCCTGAGATGCAGAGACTGGGGATTGGGATGCCATAACCTTCCGTCCTCTTGAGAGAGGAGGTCTGGAGCAGACCCTAACTCCAGGGAGGGAGCTTGAGAGAGATGTAGAAGCAGAGGGTACCACACTTGCCGTGGCCAATATGGAGCTATGAGAATCATGTGGCCTCTGTCTCTCTGAAGCTTGAACAGGGTTTTGGGAATTAGGAGAATGGGTTGAAAGGTATAGAGGAAGTCTTGACCCCAGTGAAGGAGGAAAGCATCCCTTGCCTGAGCTCCCTGAGCCAGAGTTCTGGAACAGAACAGGGGAAGTTTGGCATTCCACGGACTTGCAAAGAGGTCTATGTCCGAGGTTCCCCAAATTTGAAAATTCTTGGATACCTGGTCCATATGTAGGGACCACTCGTGTGGAAGCACAACTCGACTGAGCCTGTCTGCCCAAGAGTTTTGAACGCCTGGAAGATAAACTGCCAGAAGATGAATGTGATGCTCTCTGGCGAGGGCCCACAGTCGCAAAGCTTCGTTGCAAAGCAACAGAGAGCCAGTTCCTCCCTGCTTGTTCACATAGAACATGGCTACCTGATTGTCCTTGTGGATAAGGACTGTCTTGTGGCTGAGCAGGGTGTGGAAAACCCGCAGAGCAGGAAGATTGCTCTGAGTTCCAAGAGAATGATAAGTCTCCTGTGGGGACCAGATGCCCTGGGTGGAGAGGTCCTGCAGATGAGCTCCCCACCCCATTGGAGAAGCATCTGTAGTAAGGGTTGCTTGGGGTAGAAGCTGCTGAAAAGGGGGACCCCAGCAACAGGTTTTGAGGGGACTTCCACCACTGGAGGGACAAAACGAGGTGACTTGTGTTTGCTATTTTGTCTGACAGGCAGCCTAATGCCTGGGTCCATTGGGTGGATAAAGTCCACTGAGCTGCCCTCATGTGAAGGCGAGCATATGGTACCACATGTACGGTGGATGCCATGTGGCTTAGCAACTGTAACATCTCTCGAGCAGTTAGTAGGGGCTTCAACTCTGCCTGAGAAGCTAACTGCACCAAGCGAAGGCAACGGGCCTGGGGAAGATAGGCCCTTGCCCTTGTGGTATCCAGCAACACCCCTATAAACTCCAGGGACTGAGTAGGGATCAAATTGGATTTTGGGATGTTTATTACCAGCCCTAAATACTGAAGGATACGCATTGTGCAGGTTAGAGAACTCTTGGCCTCTGATTGAGTGGGAGCTCGAATGAGCCAGTCGTCCAGGTAAGGGAAGACGAATATTCCCAGGGTGCGCAGAAAAGCAGCTACCACTGCCATGCATTTCATGAACACCCTTGGTGCAGAGGCCAGACCAAAAGGGAGCACTCTGTATTGATAGTGCTTCTCTTGAAAAAGGAACCGAAGGAACCTTCTGTGAGTTGGATGGATGAGAACATGAGTGTACGCATACTTGAGATCTAGAGAACAAAGCCAATCCTGACTCTGAAGGTATGACAGCAGAGTTCCTAGAGAAACCATCTTGAATTTTTCCTTGACTAGGAATCTGTTCAACTCTCTGAGATCTAAGATGGGTCTGAAGCCCCCTGTTTTCTTTGGAATAAGAAAATAGGGGGAGTAGAACCCTGTGCCCTGTTGTTGAAAAGGCACTTCCTCTATTGCCCCTGGGCGAGAAGAGTGGCAACCTCCTGCTGCAACAGGTTGAGGAGGGAGGTTGGAGAATTGAACTGGCGCACTCTTGTGAGAGGGGGCAAGCTTGAAAAATGAAGTTTGTACCCCTCTCTTATGATGGAGAGTGTCCAATGCTCTGCTGTAATTTGCCCCACCTGGGAGCAAAGTGACATAACCTTCCTGGAATGGTGGAGGGCTCTGGTCCTTCTAGAGCCAGGAAGGCTAAGTTCTCTAGCGGAAAGTCAAAGGTCCTGAGGGGGCTGAGGTTGCTGGGCTGGAGCAGGCCTAGCAGCCTTTGCTTTGCTCTGTTTGGAGGATTGCTGACGTTTGGTAGGGAACTGAGCTGCAGAAGATGCTCGCTGACTATAAGCAGGATAGAATCTTCCCTTTTTAGAAAAAGGTGTTTTCTTGAATAACCTTTTCTTAGCAGGAGCAGCTGTGGATTTGGATAGTCTATCCAAAGCAGAATTTTCAGCATCCATCTGATTGGCTTTTGCTTGCCAATCCTTACCAAACAGGTTCTCACCTGTACAAGGGATGTTTCTTAATTCATCTTGAACCCAGATCTCCAAATCAGATGCTTGAAGCCAAGCAATTCTACCTGCACCTATGGAAATAGCTGAGGCTCTGCTTATGCATTCAAAGGAGTCGAAAGCTGCACGGTTGGAGAATTTGGAGATATCTTGGGCATGTTTGAGCCCAGTGAGAAAGTCATGCCTTTTATCTTCAGACATAAAAGGACTTAAAGTCTGCAAATGGTCAGTGACTTCTTTTAAGAACATTCCCATGTAGAGACTATAAGAATTAATTCTCGCAGCAAGCATGGAAGCTTGGAAGACTCTCCTTCCAAAGGCATCCAGGGTTCTACATTCACGTCCTGGAGGATTAGAGGCATGTCTTTTGGCACGTCTAATCTTTCTCATTGCCGACTCAACCACAATAGAGTGGTGAGGAAGTTGAGTTTTATGGAACCCAGGACAAGGAGGGACACGATACATGGTATCCAACCTGCGAGAATGAGGAGAGGTGGTTAGAGGTGCTTCACACATCCTCAACATGAGATCATATAGAATCTCATGAATAGGCAAGGTAGCTGCCTCCTTAGGAGTTTTAGGATATTGTAAAATATCTAACTCCTTGGCTCTGGGCTCTGTCTCAGGGGCCACTGTAATAGAGAGGCCCTGAGCCACCTCCCTGATAAAGTCTTGAAAAGACAAGTCTTCTGGAGGAGACATTCTTCGTTTAGGAGAGGACTCCTCCTGTGGAAGAAGCATCACTGCATCGAACGACTCTTCAGAATCCTCAGAGTCCTCAGAGGAATCGAAGTATCATCTGTCCGGATGCTCTTGCAAAGCCCGATACCCGTACCGACCGGGGTCGGTATCGGGAATAACCGGTACCGGGGTATCTGTACCGGAGGGCTTCAGTGGACAGAGTACCGGCATAGTGGACACCGATGCTGATGTCAATGCCACCGGTACCGGGATCGGTACCGATGGCAATGCTAGAGCCGGTACCGGCGGAGTAGTCTTTTGCGGTACCACGGGCGTCGATGCCACAAGGAAAGCCGCCAGACTGCGTTCTATGGACAGAATCCTCTGATCCATTGACACCGCCAATGCTTGGAAGTCGGTACCGGTGGAAGCCACCGGTACCCCAGAGCATGGCATCAGGAGATCTGTCGAGGCCACGCCATCAAGATCATCCTGGAACCCCGATGATGATGCTTTAGAGGCCGAAGCCTCCCGCCGGGGTAATTTTGCCGGTGCAGAATCCTCGAGGGCAACGCCAGAGGCATCTCGATGCTTAGAAGGAGATCTACCCTTCGAGGACCGGTTGGATTTATGTTTAGTTACCTGAGATCCATGTGAGGAAGAAGCAGCCCTGGAAGACGTTGATGCCACCGAAGCCACATCAGAGGGAAACAGGGTACTGAGCTTGACACTCGGTTCTGCCTACCTCTTTTAGACATCATGGAACAGGACACACAATCTGTTATGGAATGGTCAGGACCTAAACATTTTAGACACCAGTCATGGGTGTCGGTGATGGAAATGGTACCGCCACATTTTGTGCACTTTTTAAAACCTGAGGCAGGCTTTTCCATATTTAAGGAAAAAAAGTTTTGGGCCTAAGGCCCAAAATGCAAGTGCACCTGAAGAAAAAAGGGTTGTTGTTTTTTACAAGAAGAAAAGAACAAAGACCGGCGGTACCGGTACAGTGTTGAAGAAGGCAGACGCAACACAAAAGAAATAAAGAAAAAATAAGGAAATTCTTCTGCGGTGACAGGAACATGACCTGCTGGCTCCGCGGAAAAGAAGAACTGAGGAGAGACAGTTGGGAAAGGCGGGAAGGCAGCATGCAGGCGCTGTGGGATGCTCCCAAAGGCTTTCTGATTGGACGCTGGGGAGCGTTCCCGCGCAGGCTCCGTCGGTACCGACATACCCATATGTGAAGACTCATTCCTGATTGTTCCTGGAGATAATATTTTCTCCAGTTTGTTGTAAACATGCTACTTTGTAAGTTCATGCAGTGACCCCTAACCTTTGTACTTTTCAAAAGAGTAAACAATTGATTCATGTTTACTCGTTTCACTTCACTCATGACTTTATAGATCTCTATCATAGCTCCCTTCTTCTGTCTCTTCTCCAAGCTGAAGAACCCTAACCTCTTTAGCCTTTCCTCATAGGAGAGTGGTGCTATCTCCATTATCATTTTGGTTGCCTGTCTCGGTACCTTTTCTAATGTTGCTATATTTTTTATGAGATGCAGTGACAAAAAACACATATGGTCGCACCGTGCAGCAATTCAAAAGGTATAATATTCATAGTTTTAATCTTTATTTCTAATAATTCCCAATATCCCGTTACTTTTTTAGGCTGCCACTGCACATTAAGGAAAAAATTTGTCATAGCTTGTTTTCTTTTACCAATATTTTCAAATTTGCCTTTTTTATAGACTCTGGTTAGGGGGGGGGGGACTCTGGTTGCGGGGGGGGGGGGGTACAGCTATCAGAGATGAATCGTCCAGTGGTCATTCCACCTCTCACAGATGGTCCTGCATGTGAGTACTGACACCTTTTTTGCTAGGAAAACAAAAAGCACTGATGATATCTAAATACCTCTTTGGTACACATTCACAGGAGGTAGGCTTCTTTTAATTGGCTCTGGAATGAGGGGTCATTGGATGAAGTTGAAAGGGGATAGACTCAGGAAAATTTTCTTTATGGAAAGAGGTGGTGGACGCATAGCACGGACTTCCAGAGGAGGTGGTGATGAGGACTAATCTGGATTTAAGAAGGCATGGGACAATCAAATAGAATCTCCAAGGGAGAAAAAAGGATTATAGAGTTTTGCAATTGATACAGATGGGCAGATTAGACAGGCCGTATGGTCTTTGTTGTTGTTGTGGTGGTGGTGTTGTTAAGTGCCGTCGAGTCGGTGTTGACTCCTGGCGACCCTCTGGATAGCTGACCTAAACTTTGTTCGGTCTTCAGCCAAGCGGCTCATTTTTGATAGAGTGGTATCCATAGCTGCTGTTATTGTATCGATCCATCTCATTGCTGACCTTCCTCTTACGGTGACTCTCTACCTTCCCAAGCATTCTGTCTGTCTTTCCCCAATGATCTCTCTCTCTTTGCATGATGTGTCCAAAGTATGAAAATCAAAGTCTTGTCATGTGAGCTTCTAAGGAAAGCTTAGGTTTGATCTCCTTTATCATCTGTTATTTTCTCTGTTTTTCCATACTACAATGGATTTTAATTTCACGTTTTAGATTGCTCGTTATTCGGATGTAACCAACCCATCTACTAATTAAGCTATAGTTCTCTTAATTTGATTTTATAAATTCGTCAGAAGTTCAGCTTAATTTAATCCAATAATTCTACCAGGAATTCATTAAAGGTCTGCTTCTATTAACTATTCTGAAAGTGCCACAGGAGGTGTGACTGTAGGATTGCTTCCCTGGCTGCGATAATTCTACTGCATACCTCGATCTCTCTGCAAGAGCAATTTTTCTATTCAAGTTCTGGCATGGAAAATACATGTTTAATCATCAGTTACAACCCAGAATGACATGGCATACTATACTTGGATGTGAAAGAATCCCAGCTGATCAGTCTGTGTAACTCGCATAGATACCAGGCTTAGCATTCTGGAATGGATGTCATGTTATGTGGTATCTCAAGAGTCTAATGCTTACTATTAGAGACACCACAAAATTCCCCCTTTCCCATGCATCTACACATAGTTACGGAAACATCACTGGGATAGACTGTACTGATTGCTGTATTTTGCTTATTCTTTTGTACTCTGCCATGTGTTCATTATTACTTTGTTTTATGGTCTTGCAGTTCAGATGACGATAACCATTCTTTGATTTGCACTATTCTCAGAGACCAGTCCTGTTTTAACAACTGCTTTAGGAACAGGTCACAAGGGCACATGAAGAAGGCTTACCAGGGAGTGGAATTTTGCGAAGGCCATTTCACAGAAATGTACTTGTCAATGGAAAGAAATGTGACTTTGGCAAATGGACATGAGAAGATGAAAACCTTCACGGGGTAGAGCAAGATGGACACTGGGGTGACAGCATATGTCTGAACTCTGTATCTTCCTCATTTAAAATGTATTGCTTTGAATTTTTTTAACTTGGTTTTAATAGACGAGTAGGGAAGTGCAAGACTGCTGTCCAGCAGACTTCCTCCAATACTTGTTCAGTCTATCCTCTGGCAACCCTCCATGCTGAAAGTCCTTGCAGCCTACAGCCAGATTCAGTCAGGTGCATATTCTGCTACAGGACATGGTGGAGCAATGGTCCCACTAGAAGCAGAGACATCTTTGAGCCCCAAAGGCCCTACTACTCTGAAACCTCCATAAAGCATGGACCAAGGTAGAAGGCAAGCCCCAAGAAGAGGAGGAAGTGACCCCTCCCATGAGGAGGTGGAGGAAGTTGCACTTACCTCAGAACCCAGGGGAACACCACCAGCGTCATCTTTCCATATGCAGAACCTACAGGAACAAGCAGTCAAGCAAGTCAGAGCTGCCAGCAGGGCAGGATATGGCAGCTGAAGACCTGGGTGGAGGACAGTTGAAGGAGGGGTACTAGAGAGCTACTTCCCCTGAGGTAATGGGGGCCATACCACAACTGAAGGAAAGGGTTCAGTGGCATAAATTAAAATGCCCCCATTGTCACAGAGTTGGTGATTCCCCCCCTGTGTTGGCCCCCTTTGTGCGGCCAACTTACTTTATCATGTTTCCCATGCTGTTCTGCTCTTGTAAGTTCGCTGTGGGTCTGGTGGCTGTTCTCCGCCAAGCCAAAGTCTTGCGGTGCAGCTGTTATCATGAAACATCAGCCTGGTGAGAAACAGCTGCTGGGCCGGTGGTGAACTTACAAGAGCAGAGCAGTGCGGCAAACATGATAAAATAAGTTTGCTGGGTTGATATTGCTGCCACTGCTGTGTGGGCCTCCTTTCTTCCCATGCCCCCTTGCATTACAGGGGCTGCTTGGGCAGAATTTATACCAGTGAATTGGTTCCCTGGCTAAACACTATGGGAGTCATTTCTTAATGCAAATAGGCCACCTGGACATGCAGGATTAACATTTTACTTGTAAAAATATCTAGAACAGTATTCTGAAACCACGCGGCCCTGCCTGCACAAGGCACTAAAACATGGATCTCAGAACATGGTCTGGAGGGAGCAGAATGGGGGAATGACAAGCCGTGGAGATGTATAAAGCGTCTTCAGGAAAGGCCCATGTGTATCCCGAGTGTATCCCGTGAATGCCTACCTTATACCAGCGGCAACGTGATTTTCTGCTCTGATCTTCAACGCATCCCATAGAGATGAGTGGCTGTGACAAACTGTATTGAACTGGTGTGTCTGCTGTCTGGGAGGGCACAAGATTCAATTGTAAAGAATAGAATGCACAGGTGAGGACATTTGTAAGATGAAGTAACAATAAAAAAACACCCCTACAGAAATATAAAGCACTGTAATAGTCTTTATTTTGGCTATGCTGGCAGTTGCTGTTTGTGCTAAAGGGGCTGTTCTAGGCTCCCCTAACAATTCCTGGGTTCAGAGAAATGGGAATGTAGATGTAGGGATGGTATGCGAGTTAGCATGGAGCAGAGGTGTGTTTGGCTGAGATGTGTGGTCCTGAGACGCCCTGCTACTATGTATTACCAACTGTTGTTTATAGGTGCAGGGCATGGTTTTGGCAGGGCTATGTTCTTTGCGAGTGCGAGTGCGTGTGCGGTATGAGCTGATCCACAACTCTGGGGGAGGGGGGGGGAGACATGTATGCCTGGTCAGTACCTGGACCATAGCATCACCAGGTGCCAGTGTGAATGGGCAGTAACTTCAGTACAGCTGCTCTGCAGCAACATAGCAGGGCATGTCCTTGTCAGTGGTGTGGGTCCCTCGGAGTGGGGCAAGCTGCAGTGCAAACAGCACTGATACATATCCAAATGCACCATCAGGGGTCTCTAACATTACGCACACTTGTGAGGACAGATGACGGTGCTTTTGGGCAGGTATTTCTGATGTTTGCACTGTTGCATGTTCTGTCCTGATGGCTTCCTATGAATGACAGGGATATGTTTTGACATGTAGCTGTACAGACCCATTTCAGTTTTTTCTGGCCCATTCTTAGCATTGCAAATACTGAAAAAATAACTAAGGTGTTCATCAAATGCCATGTATGTTTTGCTGCAGGGTCTGTCAGGACAAACATCTCACTTTCCACTTGCTTTTACAATAGCTTTGGTGCACTTAGATAACCTTGTAGTATTATGGGCATGCAACAGAAGTAGTATATATAGTCCGAGTTGCATGACCTTACCTGTTTCATCAGTATTAATGTGTTGTTTGCATGAGCACACTGTTAGTGTGAGCATCAGCTTAGGAGACATACATTTTGCCAGCAGAGGCATGGCCACACGGAGACAGGAAACATTACAAACATCTATTTTTTCAGAATATGGCAAGCACAGGGGCGTAGAGGCCATTTGCTGCATTTGCCCATGTCCCATTATAGCAGCGAGGGCCCATGTTTCCTCAGACATGTTATGTATGCCATGCCAGAAACGTATATATCTCTCTGATTCCAGAACCGCGGGAGCATCTATATCCATGGTTTCAGAATCTGGCATATTATGTGCTCGTTTTCACTTTAGACATTTCTACCGGCAGATCGTGGATGTTATAGAATCGGGCTCTATGGGGGTCATTTTAGAAGTACTATTCGAGACATCCAAAGCACAGAAACATCTCCAAAACCATTTTAGAAGCCAGATCTGGGGACATCCTCAACATGTGGATATCCAAATCTGATTGGGGGCATGGAGGAGGCACGGTTGGGGCATGCCCAGAAACCAGGACGTCCCCATCTGATCACAGAAACGTCCAGCATCACGTCAGACTTCAGACCTACTCCAAGGCATATACAGCGACAAACAAGCATTTTCACTGAAAAATATCCTAAAGGTGTAGAGAAGAAGCACTCTATCATCCCCAGTACTCAGCACAACGTCAATGATGGCAGCAGTGGGATTTGAACCTTGGCTACCCTGTTCCTAACCCACTACTCTAACCATTAGGCTATCCTAGATATCTGAGTGCTGTAATAGTGTTATGGGAATGGTCTATGTAGATGTCCCACAGACGTCCATATCAGGCACCCCCAGGTTTGTGAAATCATGTCGACACCTGGACATGCATGCATTTTTTCCCCAAGATGTTCTGGTTTAGATATCCCATATTGCACTTGGACATCCTTTCTAAAATTCCCCTCTATTACTCTGGTCACTATTTGGAACTGCATTTTTGGAACAGAAAAGATGTTTTGCTCATTGGCTACATTAACTCTGGAGATTCATTTTAAAATGCAAAGTCAAGGCAATACTGCGAGACTCTAGACCACTTGGCCAGTGAAAATAAAGACTGCAGTTACACAGCCCGAGGGCATTCAGGCAACCCTGGTTCAAAACAGATTTCTAGTCCACCGTTGGCTTGAGAACATGGAAAATATGTTGAAATCTCTTAACCTAAAGGTTTTAAATTTCCTGAAGCCAGTTTTTAATGCACCGGTGGACCTTTTTCTAAGATATTTGAAGGACAGTCTCATTATTCCAAAGGAAGTTTTACCTCCACTGCTGAAGGTTTACTTTCTGCCAACAAGCATTACATACCCCAGTGAAGATCTTGAAGAAGGAATAATCCTCTGGCCAAATAGAGACTGGGTGGCTCTGCTATATTGAAAGAGTCTGAAGATGAGAACATTGAGAAAGCTACTCTTTGTTACATGTATTTTTCCAAGGGATAAGATTATATTTCAGGAATAGTCAGGTTTTGTTTATAGTCCATGGGTTCAAAGTTTTTCAGATCTCTCGAAGGACACAGATTAGGAGGTTTAGGCCCTCAGTGCATCTGGTTTTATTTGATTTCCTTGTAAATATATGCTCCAATTGGAAGGTCATAAATATGTTTTTTATGAATCCTCTCAGCCAAGACAATTCTTGGATGTCACGAATGCTAGATATGAGGTGTGTGTGTGTGTGAAGAAATGGCAGAATCTGAGTAAAGTTCTTTGGGTGGGGGGGGGGTCTGAATCTGGTAGAAATTGTAAACCTCTGGTTTAATTTTGTGTATGGCTGCATTTAGAGCATACGCACACCTCTATGTGGAATGGGCAGAAAAAGAATAGTTGCTCCCCTGTAGTAGGAGTTCTCCATGAATAGCAGGAATAAGTCCTCACAAATGGGTGATGTCACCAATGGAGCCCCACATGGAATGCTCCCCAGCTTCCAAAGGAAGGTTTTGGGAGGTATGCCATGCATGCACATCTGCCTTCCCCGCCTGCCGCAGTGTCATATTCTCCAATATGATCACATAGCAGAAGCCAAAAAGGCAACTCCCTGTGAGGTGAGAGGGTTGTGAGGACTTTTTCCTTTTATTCACAGAGAACACCTGCTATAGGTCAGTAACTATGCTTTCTCCATGAACAAGCAGGAAATAAGTCCTCACGTATGGAACTCCCAAGCTCCAGGCTACTGGAACCCAAGGAGAAAGAATAGCCCAACTGGGTATCGAGAAGTAGAGTAGCCAGGAAGACCAGAAAGGCAGTCCCGTCGAGGGACTCATCTGATGCAGTATCCACAGTTGGCATCAACCAAGGGAATTTTGAGCAGGTAGCCTGGATGGACAGAAGGGCTGATGGGCAGGAGTTGACCCTCAATACCCACAGAGATGCCAGAGCATGGCCTGGCCAAAATTGCTGTCCCGTCAGGAATCCCCATCCTGACAGTAAGTGGCTGTGAAGGCATGTACCAAAGACCGTATTGCAGCCCTACAGATCTCCTCTGCAGAATCAGAACAGATATTGGCCACCAATGCAATCATCGCACGGACATTGTGAGCTGTGACATGATAATCAAGGCTAAAATCAGTCATGGAATATTCATGGGCGATACAATCTATGATCAAGAAGGATAGCATGCACTTCAAAATAGCGACTCCCATCCTATTGGGGTTGAAGAAGGTAAACAACTGAAAGGATTGACAGTGCGCCTTCATGTGCTCTAAGTAGAAGACCAACACACACTTGCAATCCAGCATGTGCATTGCTGCCTCACCGCAATTGCCATGAGTCAGTTAAAAAAAAAAACATTGGAAGGGCAATGGACTGGTTGAGGTGGAAAGCCAAAACCACCCTTAGCAGAAAATGCGGGTGTGTGTGTTCTGGTGGAACTTGGTGTGCGACCACAGACTAGACATGACAGCAACCAGAAAGAGGACCTTCCAGGTCAAGAACTTCAACTCATGCGGGTTCCCTTTGTGCCACTGGATGTGTCTCAGCTGGCAGAGGACCGCGTTCAGATCCCTAAGCAACCATAAGGGGCTAAACTGGAGGCCTCAAAAGAAGCAAGCCCCGCATGAATCGACACACCAGAGGTTGAGCCAATACAGACTTCCCTTTGCAGCCATGATGGAAAACTCCTATTGCACTGAAGTGAACCCGTACTGACTGAGTCCAGAATAGGAGAGGTGCAAGAGGTACTCCATCAGCTGGTCCATGGGACAGAGAAAGGGGTCCAGTGCCCACCCAGCACACCACCCAGCAAACCACCACCACTTTAATGCATAGGCCTTACGGGACTCTAGTAGGATCTCAATCGCACCCTGGATGCTGAGTGGGTTGACCGAGATCCTGGACCCCTTCGTCTGTCCCATGGAATTCAGTTGTTTCCCGACATCTCACGGACCACATAGTTGTGTCGGAGGGCCTTTTTGGCCCTTAGGCCAAGGGCGTTGGCCATCAGGCCATCTTTTTTTCTAAGATATCCCTGTAGGTGCTTGGTCACAATACAGGGATCTAAGTTTACTTTTCTAGTCTCTCCATAATTGGAGGCTTTCTTAGGTGATAGGGAGAAACAGGCTTCAGAGGGGTGAGATTTTGGTGGGATAAAATAATGGCTAAGGATGGGACTTTATTTTCCCTAAATTTTCTTGCTGTAAGATTCTTTTTGTATGTATCTCCTCCACGAGATATGGGCTAATGGATTTGTATATTGATTTCTTCTTATGAAAGTTTTTCCTTTGATGGTTTCAATCATATTTCTTGTATACTTGCTTTGTAAGTATTGATTGTTAAAATTCAAATTAAAAAAAAGGAAGAAGACACACAGAGAAAAAAAAATCCAGAAAGAATGGAGAAGAGAGATTAGAAAGGGCAGTGGGTAAGAAGCAGGGAAGTGGAGGAACAGGAAAAGGGAGAGACAGAGTAGTCATAAATCACTGAGAAAAGAAGTACTCCATCCATCCTTGAGACTAGAATAAAGATGTGCAGAGGGGCATGGTGGGAGGGGGGCATGATTAGCCCTGAAATGGTGGAGAAACCCTGAATTAAGTTATGCTGTCTATATAAGACTTTCAATAACAACAAAAAAAACAGATCATAAAAAGGAAGGTCTCTACTATTTAACGTTTCTTTTATACCGCTATTCACAGTATCATAGTGGTTTACATGGAACTCAACTGCATAGTACATAGAACATTGCGTCTGTAACATGTAACTATTTACATTGTAACTCCTTTATACAATCTGTGCTATTCTGCAATATCTCAATAAGTCACAGAGAAGGAGGGATCAAACATGATTACACAGGAGATAAAACACCTATCACTGGAAGGCCATTATAAAATAGGGTTGCCAACCGGCCGGTTTTCAGCCGGCCTGGCCGGTTTTTCCATGGCCAGGCCGGCTGCCGGCGCAGAGGTAAAACCGGCCCTTAAAAAGCCAGTTTTTTGCTCTGGCCACAAGATCAGAAGCAGCCAGAGCAAAAAACCGACTTTTCTTCCGATCCGAAGAAGTCCGTGGAGTTTAAAAAAACCCAGCCCGCACACCAGAAGGCTTCAGAGGGAGCCGGGGAAGCCCGCGCGAGGCCCCGGCTCCCTCTGTACAACTGCCAGCGTGAAGATCCTTTTCCTTCACGCTGGCGGCTGTTTCTGTGAAGCCGTGATTGCTGGGAAAGGTTAAAGGCAATGCCCTTTAACCTTTCCCAGCATTCGCGGCTTCACAGAAACAACCGCCAGCATGAAGGAAAAGGATCTTCACGCTGGCAGTTGTACAGAGGGAGCCGGGGCCTCGCGTGGGCTTCCCCGGCTCCCTCTGAAGCCCCTCAGACAGCCGCAGTGCTGGTTGGGGGGGGGGGGGGAGAGGCCAAGGACTGCAAGGGCTGTGATGGGGGGAGCTAGGACTACAAATGGGCTGGGGGGGGAGACCTGGACTGGAAAAGGGCTATGGGGGGGGGGAACTTGGACTGGAAAAGGGCTATGGGGGGGGACTTGGACTGGAAATGTTGTTGTGATGGGTGGGGGGGGACCTGGACTGGAAATGGGCTATGGGGGGCGAACTTGGACTGGAAAAGGGCTATGGGGGGGGGACCTGGACTGGAAATGGGCTATGGTGGAGGGAGGGGGAACTTGGACTGGAAATAGGCTGTGATTAGGGGGGCTAGGACTGCAAATGGGCTGTGATGGTGCGGGGGGGACTAGGACTGCAAATGGGTTGTGATGGTGGGGGGGGGCCTAGGACTGGAAATAGGCTGTGATGGGGGGGGGCTAGGGCTAGAAAGAGGCTGTGATGGGGGATTTGGACTGGAAATGGGCTGTGATTGGGGGGGGGGGGGCTAGGACTGGAAATGGCCTGTGATGTGACGGCTAGCACTGGAAATGGGCTGATGAAGAGCTAGAATAGGACTGGAAATGGGCTGATGTGGGGCATGGGAGAATGGGACTAGAAGGGAGTGGATGCTGGGTGGGTCTAGAACTATAAGGGAACTGATTTTGGGGGAGGACTAGAATGGATGAGGAATGAGAATGGAAGGGGAAAAGATATTTTGTGTGGAAGAAAAGTCTATGATGGGCCGGGTATTGGGAGAGTAAGAGGGGCTTGAGAATTGAAGGGTGAAATTTAAATGGATGATAAAGGAATAAGGAAAGAATTGGGGGAAAGAGCAAAAGGGAAACAATCATTATGTTAAAGCAGAAATAGAGAGAGAATGGAAAACATCTAAAAGAGAAGAAAGGACAAATGGATAGCTCGCAGAAGACACGAAGAAACCAGAAGAAAGTGACTGGAGCAATTGCAACTGTAAAATAAAACGCCCAAACAGAAGGTAGAAAAATACTATTTATTTTGAATTTATTAACTGGAATATGTCTGGTCTGGGAAGTGTGTATTGCTAACATCTTTGCGTTTTTGTTTAGTGCAAGAGGAAATTACTTTATAGTTTTATTTCTCCAGTGTTGTACATTTCATGTTTGGCTTTTGGGGTTCCCAGTTTAATTATTATCTGACCAAGGAAGTTAGCCTACACGTATCCTCGGTAATTTTTGTGGGTGGGGCTGGGGGCGGGGTGGGACTAGGGGCGGAGATTGGGTGGAGCATGGCGAGCCACAGGTGTCGGGTTTTTCTCGGTGAAAAAGTTGGCAACCCTATTATAAAAGGAGGACTTGTTTAGTGATTTCTTTAGCATGGACCTGTGGTTTAGAAGGGTAAAGTCCTTTCCTGTGATTGCATCACTTAGGGACAAACATTGCTTAAACTGCCACGAGCATGGTGTGCAGTCAAAGGTGCAAGCTGAAGAGTTAGTCCCCCTTAGGTCACCCTTTCAGGAGCATTGAGGTAACAGAGGGGTACCGAGAGATTGTCTGCAACAAGTTCTGGAAGAACTTAAACAGTCAGTAACAACTTACATTTCCTTGATGATCAGTGACTGGGGTTAGTGAGCCTTGGCAGCTTGCTCAATGGAGACGTGTAAGGGGCATGCATGAGCTCTCATACCAGGAACTGTTTACTCCCCCACTCCTAGTTGGTTGGGTCAATTATGAAAAATGTTACATGCTTTCATCTACTCAGAGGGCTGGTGGGCAAGGAGAATAACAAGGCCTGGGGGTGGCTGCTATTCAGCTCCAGGCAGCAGAGCCCTATAGAGACTGATGGTGGTGGGTTGGGATATCAAAGTTGTATGTAACCTGCCCATAGTTGAAGAGGGGACCCCCCCCCCCCATGTTATGCCCAGTATTTGAAAAGGGGCTTGTGTGCCTGATGGTCTTTTGGAAGGAGCGGCACAGTAGTCTTGTTTAATAGATCTCCTGTAGGGACTTTAAACTCACTTCTTTTAGTACAAGATTTAAAGTTGTGTTTACTGGCAATAGGATATCTATTAGCTATGATTAATAAAGCTTTAAAAGCTTTAAAAGCTTTAAAGCGCCAACAACTCGCTCAACCAACAACACACTTCCAACTTTATGGATGCCATGAAAGAAATGGGTTACAACCAAATCATACAGACTCCCACTCACATAAAAGGAAATACACTAGACCTTGTATTCATTCCCATACCATTCAATAAACATAAACTCCAATCATCACCCCTTATTACAGAAGTACCATGGTCAGATCACCATTTAATAACCTTCACACTAAACTCACTACCTAACAACAACACTGAAACAACTCCAACACATTATAAATCCCGTTGTGCCCACTTTAACAAAGATACCTTCCTAAATACTGTATTACCCAACTTCACAAATAACTCGACAGAAGTCAACACCTTAATAGACCAATGGAACTCAATAATAAAAGAAGCAGCCACTCCCAAACAAACTAATCCAAAACAATTCATAAAAAAACAATCAGAAAAATGGTTCAATAAAGACCTTTCTAACCTAAAAAAGCAACTAAGAAAACAAGAAAAACGATGGCGGAAAGATAAAACGAGCGATAATAAAGATCAATACATGAATATCCTCAACAAATACAAGGACACAATTAATAAATCAAAAAGAGAATACCATACAAAAATGATAAACATGGCAGTCAACCGCCCAAGAGAACTATTCACAATTATAAAAGCACTAACAAAAACCCAAACAACAGAACCAGAACAAACAACAATAAGTGCACAAACCCTTGCAACTCATTTTGCTAATAAACTAAAAAATAATTCATCTAGCACAACCATAACTACGCTCACAGACATAGAAACAAAAAATACATGGACAACCTTCCAAAACATTGATCACAAACACCTGATCAATGTAATATCAATGATCAACACCACTACCTCCCCCCTTGATCCATGCCCCGTATCATGGATAAAGAACACCAAAGCTGATCTTGCTATCCATATACTAAATATAGTGAACCAATCACTATCACAAGGTATCATGCCTGAAGCACTAAAACTTACCTCCTTACGCCCAATAGTAAAAAATAATAAACTCAATCCGAAAGACCCGAACTCCTACAGACCAATAGCCAGCATACCATTTATTGCCAAAATAATAGAAAAAATAATACAGATACAACTACAAGACTTTATTGACACTCATGCTCCACTTGACTCACACCAATTCGGCTTCAGACCATCCCACGGAGTCGAGACCCTACTAATAACACTTATGAACGACCTCATCAAAGGCACTGACTCACACAACCAAGGATACATCCTCATATTCATTGATATAACTGGAGCCTTTGACAATGTACACCACAACACACTCATTAATAGACTCCTAAACCTAGGAATAGGTGGAACAATTCTGCAATGGTTCATATCATATATCACAAACAGATCGATACGCGTTAAATTAGGTCAAACCACCTCAGAGCCCTTCACACAAGGACAAGGTATCCCACAAGGCTCGGCACTATCTGCCCTTCTTTTCAACCTGTATCTTCAACCCATCACAAATATATTTAAAAAATATAAAGTAAACCACTACATATATGCTGACGATATCATGCTCACCCTACCGATAAACACAAATAATCCCACATACCAGAAATTACTAGACTGCATCAACCTAAAAAAAACTGAAGCAATGATAGTATCAAGAAAACCAGACTCTAATCTCCCTGAAACTATAACAATTAACAACACAATAATCCCAGTTAAAAAAGAAGTAAAATACCTAGGCATTATAATAGACCACACACTTAGTATGCTTCCTCATATAAAACAAACAGTGAAAACCATATTCTATAAACTTAGGATCACCCAACACTTAAGACCACTACTTGACACACATGACTTCAGATCTGTCATCAGCACACTTATCACTCCTCATTTCGACTATTGCAATAGCATACTTATTGGCCTCCCTCTTACAAGCACCAACCTACTCCAAAGAGCTCAAAACATCTGTGCTCGAGTAACAGCACAAGCCCGCCTCGCTGACCACATAACTCCCGTATTAGCCGAACTACACTGGCTTCCCATAAATAGTAGAATAACATACAAAATACTCCTAACCACATTTAAAATAACAAACGGCATCTCACCCTCACATTTAACCACTCTGATTCAAGCTCCAAAAGAAATTAGAACCCGCAGACAAAACGCAACCTACTCACTAGAAATAAAAAAATCCATCCGGAAAACAAAGAAGACCACAAGCTCAAGAGCCTTCTCTTATGCAGCCCCCACCCTATGGAATAAACTCCCGCTAGAACTCCGCAAAATAAAAGATCTTCAAACATTTCGAAAAGAACTGAAGACATTTCTATTTAAAGAACACTTCACAAATTCAAATGAATCCTATCCACCCAACACACCACACAACCATAACAATCCCCCTTAACTACAGCTCAACAAGCCTCAACACTCACTACATTTAAGAAACAAAGCTTAATTTAGCAAAGAATCAATGTAAATAGACAAAGCATTACTAACTAATGTTAAAATGTATATAGTTCTGTAACAATAATCCATGTTAAACTGTATTTAGTTCTGTAACAATGTTCCATGTTATCGTTTATCATGTTAACTGTACATAGTTATGAAAAAAAAAACAAAAAAAAAAAAAAAAAACGATGTTCTATGTAAAACCATGTTCACTAAATGTTACCTGTAAACCGCCTTTGATCTTTGGAAAAAGCGGTATAGAAATAAGCATAAATAAATAAATAAATAAAAGCTTACTGATGTGCGCTTTATGCGCTGCAGGACTGGTTGTTACAAAATACACAACAAAGAAGTGATGATGTCTAACATATAGTCTGCCATATTTGACACCCTCATTGCAGCTGCCAAAATTGATTTTAAAAAAAAAAATTAGCATATTTTGTCATTATACTCCATGTTTCATAGACCTCCCTGATGATATGTAAATGGGGTAGAAAGAGGTCACAAACACTCGACGGATGAACACTACTTCCCATGTCTGCTCTGCTTCTGGATGTTGGCAATGATGTGATCAGGCAATTACTAACCCTAACTGGACATCTCCCAATGGTGATGTAGTGTATACTGATTGGTAAGATCCTACATGTAATTCATCTTTTGAAGTTTACATCGTGATTTGCCCATGTCCAAAGATGTGTGTAGATCACACAAAAAGAACAGTCAAACTGTGATTAAATGAACATTTTAGCAGATTGAATGACAAAGTACTGACAGCCCCAGTGGTTCAACACTTCCTATCAGATGACCATAAACCCTCTAAATTACTCAAAGAGTCATTGAGAAAATTTAAGTTGATTAGCATGGAGGGGACAGAGAGCAGCTGCTTAATAATAGACAGCAATGGTGGATATACAAACTATACGCTACGGCTCAACACGGATTAAATAATGAAAACTGATTGCACTTTGTTACTTTAAGTAGTTTTATTTTGTGACTGGCTACTTGATACCGTGTGATACATTTAAAAGCAGTACTGATACTCCTTTGTAGGTACAGTGATGTTGCTGTGATAGACAAAGGAGATCCGTGAAGCAGAGTGGACAAAGGTTTTACCACCACTCAAAATATGAATTCATATTCCTGTCGGATTGTGGTTCACACCCTTTGACATTGGACTTGTAATATTTAAAATCACTGATTTGAAAGTATGTCTCTATATCTATAAAACCCTCCGCTATCTTTAAGGGGCAGGAGCTAACCGGGCAGCATGCAATATCGCTGCTGCCCGGTTAGCTACTGAAGCTACCAGCTTTTGTGGCGATCCTCGGATATTCAATGCAGGGGCCGCATATGATCCCGGCATTGAATATGTGGGGTTAAGGGTCGGCAGGCAAGGCTATGTGCAGTAGGGGTGCATAGCCTGCCCAAATTAATATCAGGCCCATAAATCATTTGACTACTCATCCCTTAGCTACTCCATGAGGCTACTTTAGCCACCTTGCAAATCTGATGCAGCTGTAAATTCTAATCATTCATGGCAGTACACAGGCTTTTTATGGCAGAACTTTATCCAGTATGCCATACTGCTTCCTGGGGTTTTTAAAGCCTAAACGTAATGCTAAAAAAATCCAGGGTCACATCTTGCTAGCAAAACACAAGACCATTTCGTGGGCATCACTAAATCTCTCAGCATTTCTCACATCTTTGAGGGTGTCCATTCTCTTGGAGATTATGGTCTTTCACAAAAATGCAAACAAACAGTCTCTCCACAATGTCAACTACAAAAATATTGGGAAAAAGGGCAGCCAATTGACACAAACCCTTGGGAGAATGTCGAGACACGCTGCAGCCAGCACATACTAGCGCATCCACTGCAAAAAGTGGAAGACGCAGGCTACAGAGGCTCAGTTACAGAAACAAAAGTAGAACACATGTTTAGCGTCATTTCAGAGATCTGAATATGCCAGTCTTGAGAATCTGAACGTGCAGCATCTCTGATATCTTTGTACTTTGCACAACAGAGGAGGAAATGCATGACTGTTTCATTTTCTCTGGTACTGTATTGCAGTTTCTTGGGGTTTCCAGTCCTGTTTTTATCTGCACACTTCCATTTCTAATATGTGGTCATTTATCTATCTTGTGTTTTTGAACAAAGTGAAATATCTGTGAGCATATAACTTCTGTAGCCATTTGGCTTCTGTTTTTCCAGGAAGAGGTATGTTCTAGAGCAGTGGTTCCCAACCCAGTCCTCGGGGAACCCCAGGCCAGTCAGGTTTTCAGAGTACCCAAAATGAATATGCATGAGAGAGATCTGCATACAATGGAAGCAGTGCATGCAGATCTATCTCATGCATATTCATTGTGGGTACTCTGAAAACCTGACTGGCCTGGGGTTCCCCGAGGACCAACATTGGGAACCTCTGTTCTAGAGACAGGTATAATACTTGCAATACTCCCTTTTCATAGACTCTATGGTCACAGGGGGCATGGCTATTGTGGGGAAAAGTCCCTCAGTGTCCACCCCACTGCTTAAGGATGGGCCTGCACCTTTTTTGCTAGAAAAAAATGTTTTCATCGGGGTGGGGGTTCTATTTGCATCTGTGTTCTCCTGGCTGTTTTCCCATCTTCTGCCAGATTTGTTGCCTGCCTTCTGCTTTCTGTGATACCTTGTAATTTATGAATGCTAGCCATTTTTCCTTAATTTTTTAGCTATTTCTTTTGAAACCATATTCATCTAGTTTTCCTCTTAGTTTTATTAACTTTCCTAATGAAAACATTTGATGTCCTCACATATTTTTAATTTTGTCCACCACTCTTCCACATCGAGATTTCCTATCCAGTAAACAACTCCACGACTTACCATCCTAGATTTTCTGGTCTGAGACCTTTGAATGAACCATCTCCAAATGTGTCTAGCACTGAATCACTCCATTTGGTGATCGCTAAATCAGAGATGATCACTCGCTATGACATTAGAAACATTCTGCCCACTTGTAAAAAAAAAATGGTCTAGTATCGCTCCCTTCCCGAGTGCATTCCTTTAGCACCTGCTAACAATTCTCCCTGTAGAGAATCCAGGATCTCTTTACTTCTATGGGACACCATAGCTGAGATGTTCAAATCAACATCCAGTAAATATAAATCACTTTGCATTAGCACTTAGCTCCTCATAGGAGAACAAGTAGTCTAGTGATTAGAGCAAGGGGCTGGGAAGCCAGTGTTGAAATCCAGGTTTTGCTATTAACAGTCCTTGTGACTCTGGGTAAGAAACTATCTATCTACCATTGCCATTGCTGTGATTGTAAGCTCTTTAAAGGCAGAGTATATTGTAGCTGAATGCTTATCACCACTGTACAGTGCTGTGTATATCTTTTATCATCATTTTGTGAGTCTTCAATTAAACCTCTATATTTTGGCTGTAAAGGAGGTCTGTACATTACACCAATATAAACAGACGTTCCTTTCCCCTCCCAGATCAACCCATAGTGCCTCTTTCATCCCTTGTAAGCACTGCCGTTCTGTTGCTTTTATATACACAGAGCACCACCCTCCTCCATTTCTGCCTACCCTGTACTTCCTGAATAGATTGTAGCTTCGTATAACTATGCCACAGCTATAGCTCTCCATATACTGCACTCCTATGACCACCACCAAGACAGCCTTTTCCATTACAGCCTCCACATCAGAAACTATTTTCCATTCCATGAGCTTTACTGTGTATAGCTTTCCAATGCTACCTCTTTTTCCCCCATTTCTATACAAATGTTTATCATTTTACTTATTAGAGGGTTTTATCCGCCCAGTCTCATCATCGAAGCAGAACTGATAGGAAGCACAAGTCCTGATGATCCCAGAAAAGGAATCCGGACTGGTGAGGAGCCCCAAATCTACTAGCCCAAAGGACAGAAGCCTCTGGAAGCAGAAATGGGCTCCAGCCAGCTGAGCCCTACAGGGAGAAGGACGGCAGAGACCAAGCAACAGCTACAGGGACCTGTATAGAGCTAGTGTTGAGGACTGGAATAGGGCAGCTCGTGCGGTCTGTGTGAGCTCTGGGGGCTTTCTATCCACTGCCAGGATGCAGAGCGGAGAGGATATGTTGCTGGAGGAGTTGAGGAATGGAAGGGAGTGGAAGGGAGTATAAGGGGGAAGGAGGAGAGAGGAGTGAAAGGAGGAAAAAGGAGAGCAATGTAAAAAGGACAATGTAATGGGGCAAGAACCACACACCCCACTCTACATCTCCATACCCCTCCGCTCTGTTATCTCTCGAGCTCTCTCTCTTCTCTACAATCAAGTCTTCTTCTTTATTAGCTTTTCTGGACTTTGTAATCGGCATTCTGAACTTTGACATAAAACTGAACCAATTGAGCAATGCACCTGGATGTGATGTTTGTGAACCAGAAGCACAGAAACTCACCAATTTATAGTACTCTCCGAACACATCTAATTAGAAAATTGACACCTAAATTTAGAATTCAAAAGCCCCTAGTATCAAAAGCCCTAATTACAAGTAACTTTTAGGTAAAACAAACTATTTTAATAGCAGATTTATCGAAATGATATAGCTTGATTCAGCATCTGTTGAATTCATGTACAGACCTGCTTTCAGCTCCAGATTGAAGAACGTATGGTGGTATTCACTACAATTGCAAGCGAACCATAATTGCTACATAAATAATGTGATGCCTGCTGAGGTCTAGTGCTTTTCATCAGAATAAATCTTTGAGATGTGGTTGGTTTCAAAAACTATTACAAAGCCTAACCCAATGAATATTTAATATTTATATATTTGCACGCCTTCCCTTTTTCCCCTCTATTGTATATGCCTCTTGAGATAGTGGATTACTAGTTTCAGCCAACTACTTCCAACAAAATTCAACAATATCTGATCTACCATGTAAAACTGAACGAAGTAGCATTAAAAAGATCCTAGTATATGAAAAACGGTGAATGGGCTCGATAAACCTGCACCACGTTTCAAAGAAGGCTGATGTAATCTGCATAAAGTGGTCTTTGAAGAACATGAGGGGATAGTCAGTCGGATATTTATTCATTTATTTATTTAGGGGGGGATATTCAGAAGTGGCAGCTAACGCTGATAAAGTGACTAGTGTCACGCTCCCCTGCTACTGGCCGAAGGCTTCATAGTAGGGGTGACCGTTGTTTTGCTTCTGAGTGTCCTTTATACTATCTAGCTACAATGGTTGCTGGGATATGTAGTTTTTGGTTTCACTCTCACAAAAATGTGTTGTGGCACAAGGGTCTCTTGGAACAGATAAATTTATTATTATTGTTGGGTTTTTCCCCTCACAGAGGTTCTCAGGCAAATAAGCAAAGCAATATAATTATTTTCCAGAATAAACAGAAAAACAGGAGCAAATGAAAAGCATCAAATAAAAGTGGAAAATCTGTTTCTTCACAGAGCACAAAACTTCCAAACAACTTTGTAATTCTTCTTACCAAAGCTTGTTTAACACAAGTTCATGTCCACTCTATTACACATAGAACAGTCCATCTCAAAAGAACCAGAGGACTCAGGAACATCTGCTGCGTCAATGATCATGTCCTCACTTTCATTCTCACAGCTCTGCCTAGGAGAACTTCTAGGCTGGCATTCTGGAATAGCCCTTTGCAGCTGCTCTAGAAGATTCCCTCCTCTACTAGCCGTGACATCCTCTAGCTCAGGAGTTTGGTTAGTACGTAAGCTTCTCTTTATGGTTTCTACATCTGCATTAAACCTTTTATTCCAAGTGTTTCTGCTAGGTGGTTTTACAGCCGTGCTATCGTGGCACTTGTTAGCACTGGCTTTTAGTTGCTTTACAATGTCTTCAACAAGACTCTGATTAGGCAGAAAATCCAACGTACCTTGTCTGCTATCACTGCCCGGTCTGTGCTTGGAGCTCTCTTCCCTTCTACAGGTAAAATGCTTGTCCCTGTCTTCAGGTAACTCCCATGATGGCGTTGCCTTAGCTTTAAGGTAACTGGGATTGGACCCACCAGAATCCCTCTTGCCTGGAGCTGGGTTCCAAGACTTCCTCAGTTGCTGCCTTCCTTGTTGAAGTGGTTTAGACACTTGTAAAGGCTTTTCCCTGCCTTCTTGTCTGTCCAGTTTCCTTCTCTGCTGACAATCCTGTCGGCTGTTCTGGTACTGCATGCTGTTCTGAAAGACTAGCCCTGAAGCTGGTTTAAAACGGCTTCCTTGTTCAGGCACGCCCTTCTGACTATCCAGGTGCACCTCGTTAGGGCTGCTTCCAGCTCTTACGTCATGAATCTGACTGAGCTGCATTCTCTCTGAAAGCTTCCTGCTGTCATGGAAACCTGGCTTGCTCTGGCTTTTAAAGGTGCAGTGCTCGCCCTTTTCCCCTTCTGTCTGCTCAGGAATGCTTTCGGTACCACACTAGTCATTGCCGCTGAACCTTGAACCTGGATATTCAATCCCAAGGCTTTATCCAGCCACCAGCACTGAATATCTGGACTGGTCGGACAGTGCATTAGCTAACTGGTAAGTGGTAATATTCAGCCACTGGACAGTTAACTAGAGTGGCTAAAAAGTTAGGCCACCCACTAAAGTGCCTAATTTTGGCCGTTTTAGGATAACTGGCTGAATATCACTGCTCACCGATTATCCCTGTCTCTGCTCCACCCCAGCTAGCATCAGGATGCCAAGGGGCCGCTGAATATCCCGCTGAACTTGCAGGTCTGCAAACGTCCTAAATGGCTTTGACTATCCCATCCTTAGTATTCAACTCACGCCTTCCTTCTAGTTCAAGGTGAGTTACAGTCAGGTACACTTGGTATTTTCTTTATACCTAGGTTTTTCTTTAGGCAATAGCCTCACTAGTTCTGGTAGTTTTGTGGATGATTACAAAATACAGCAGGGGTTTTGGTACTGAATTGAGTATGAGACTTGTAAAAAGGAGGACAGCTATAGAAGGCAGCTGTTTGAAGACACAGGGAGAGTTAGTGTTGATGTAAGGCACGGCAGGTTATATGTTCCTCTGACAAAACTGTTAGGGAACTAGCGAGGTAGAATTTCAATTTGGCAGAATGAATGGGCCAATTGATCTTTATCAGCCATCATATACTATGAGATTCACCTTGAAAGGATTTGGCCAGTTAAATCTAATTATTTGAAAATTGACTAGGGCTGAGCAACTACATTTTACTTCCTTAAATTCACTAGAAGTGGGATTTTAGAAGGGATGTCTAGGAAGAATCTCAGATGTCCAGAGCAGGACAGCAAAAAAATCTGGGGGCGTGGCAGCAGTGAAGGAAGATACATATAAGTGCCTTTTGAAATTGCTTCATCTCCGCCCCAAAGAATTAAACAACTTAGTAACCAGTTTTGGCAACAGGCTCCGCACAGATAGCAAGTCTGGGGACATTTCACAAATATGTGGGCATCCCTGAATTGTACGTCCACAGAACCAGGTACTTGGACAACTATGTTCTGAGACAGGGGACAGGGCAGGACAGGGGACAACTATGTTCTGAGACTAACCACATTCTGGCCTGCCATTTCAGAGACTCAGATATGCGGCGGTAGGCCTGTGATATGTTTGAAATATGTGCTTACATGCAGATTTCTACAGCCAGGAAATATTAACCGTGACATTGAAAGCACATCTTGCTCTTCCCCCGGAACAGTTGCAGCCATGAAATGAGCACTTTATTTTCAACTTATTCATGGACTGCAGCAGATATAGGCACAGATGCTGTAACAACCAGGCCAGACATGCTTGTACCATTCTGAAATCATATCGAAACGTGCATCTCTCTTGCTCCGCCCAGGGCACATCTTCACCATGGACATTCTTGTGCTGGGGAATGTCTATATACCCGGTTTTCTAAAATGACTCCGAGCACATCTCTATGATTTGCATGTCTAAAATAACCGCCTATGCGACTAAGGTTAATGGGTCAAAAACCAGGCAGGTTCAGAAGCATAGTTGGGGTGGGGAAAGTATTAGCCGGTTACAGGAGATAGTCATTGTAGACCTTTACATTTAGCTAGCTAATTCTGGGCATGTTAAAGGTTTCCCAAAACCTAACCAGTTACATTTCTTTACGTAGTTAACTATCCTTAGGTGGGCAATCCCTGCTGTACATAAATCAGTCCTAGATCTACCCATTCAAGTTTTGACTAACTAGGTTTAGTCACATTTTCAGCTGAAAACCTAACTAGTTAGATTCAATAAGAAATCCATTTAATAAAAACCAAGCAAAATTAGCCTGTTTTCATACCCATTCAGTGGGTCTTTGAAAACTGACTAATATGTTACTATGCTAAAAATTAAACGGCATTCATAAAGACCAAGGGAAGAATAATTACGAACTCACTTTGAAACCGGGCTCTCTAGTGAAAGGCTTCAACCGCTGCATAATGCAGAGACTGAATTGCAGATTTGTTAATGAAGTTGCGTTATCATGTCTCATGGTACAAATCATTTAGAGAAAGAAATGTAGGTAACAAATTAAAATAATAAAAGAAATATCAGGCAGAAACAAGATATAAAGAAAAGTGGCAGAAAAGACATGTTGGGAACACTTTTCAGCCTCTCTGCATGTTTGAATCTGTATTTGTGTTTATGCATCTCTGTCTGTGCAATGTAATGTGTGCCTTTGAGTTAATGCTGACTTCTGGTGACCCAGCATCCCTTGGGTTTTCTTGGCAATGTGACCAGAAGTAGATTGCCAGGCCTTTCCTCCAAGGCAATGGGGGGTTAAGTGACTTGCTCAAGGCCACAAGGAATGCTAGTGGGAATTAAACCCTGCTCTCTTGGTTACCAAGCCAATGCTCTAACCATTAGGCTACGCCTCCACTCCATCTGCCCCTACCTATATATCTGTGCTGGCTTTGTGTGTATCTGTGACTAGAAAGGGAGGAACAGTCTGAATAAAGCAGTTCCCAAATCGCTGTTTCAATGTTTTTATTTTGCGGTTGCTGCAACTCTCTCAAAGAAAAATGCATAAAGACATTTTTTTTTTTGGGGGGGGGGGAGGGTGACGACTATTTCTCCAGAATTCCTGGTCCAGTCTTGCACATTTTAACCTTGATGGGTCTTTATTCAGTTCGAGGTGATCAGTGTTTTTAAAGGGCCTGACCGCACGAACAAAACTGAAACCAGATATTTAGTGCTGGAATCCCGATATCCTCCAGTGCTGAATATCCGATATCTGCGCTATCATGGCTATCCAGACGGTGGCGATATTCAGCTTTTGATTTCACCTAACATTATGCAGCCACTTATCCGGTTAGCAGAATGTAAATTGCTGCTAGGGGGGTAAGTGGTAGGACAGCCTCACGCACCCACAGAACAACCACATAAACCCTCTTGAATATCAGCTCTGATGTGTCTATCTCTCATTTATTTCTCCAAGCCAATTTTGACTTATTTCATTCAGTTTTCATGGAACTATTTGGCCCCTGGACAGAGTGAGACTCAGACCTTTGTTTATAATTTCTTTCCAACACTCAGTTGAGTTAGAAAAAAAACAAAAAGATATGGGTTTGATATTCAAAAAGATTTAGCCAGTTAGCAGGACCTGTTAACACCCACGATCCCAATAATCAGCAGCACTAAGCGGATAGCGGTCACTGAATTGCCCCATAGAACACAGGAAGATGCCTGGTTCAATCCAGGGTGGTCTGTGGTCAAAAAGGAGGTGGTCCACAGAGCAACACAGTAGGGATGGGAATGTGAACAATATTTCCTATTTCATTTTGTTCATTTTCATATGTAAAACAAAACAGAAAACATCAAAATTTTTGTAATTTTCTATCTTTCAGTAATAGCGCACTCTGTTGCTCAATAGTGTGCACCATTTACTCTTGAGTGAATTCTGCACAAATATTTTGAAAATTCTGCATGCTTTATTCACAATTTTTTTGTGCAGAATTTCCCCACCATAAGGGTTAACTCCTCTAGAGCTGAAATTCACTCTGTCTTTTCCGTCTTCAGCTCTTTCTCTCTCACTCACTCCAATCACAGTTCTCTCCCTAAACCCCAGACCTTCTCTGCCTTCCCTAGTATTTTCTCCCTCTAAAGTCTAGCAAGGCCCAACTCTGTCTATCCCTATGGCCTCATGCACATACCCCAACCTGTCCTTTAGCCCCCTCCCCATGCATCTACCCTTCCTAAGCATATATTCCCGCCTCTTTCTTCCCGCTCCTCCAAAGCACACATTCCACACCCCACCCTTTCTCCTCCTCCCATGCATGCATTCTTTTCCCATCTCCAGGCACATACTTCCACCCACCTCACTGTTTGTGCTCACTCTGTTTCTAGACCCCCAAAATTGCTCTGTCCACCACCTGCATTGCACACACCCCTAACAGCTTCCTCCAGTGCACATGCGCAACAGATGTTTAAGTGTGTTACATATATATTGGAAGGAGATCTCAGAGGGTGAAGAGTAGAGAGTGTGAAATAGGAAAGGAAAATCATCCAACCATTCAGGGAACAGCAAGAGGTGAAGCTTAGTCATCCTTCCCCAATCCCCCACAATACTTACCATGGTTTGCTGCCCTCTCTGTCCTGATCGAGTGGCAAGAGGCTGCCTTGGCCGCAAATGGCTGTACATCAGTGAAGATATTCAGCTACTAACCTAACCTTATGGGATTTAGGTATTTGGTTAACAGCTGGATACCGTCATTGAACTGATAAGTCTCTGAATATCCGATTTTAATTTCGGCAGCGGTAGCCATAGGCTTTAAAGGCGCTGACCACCACCACTGAATATCGACCCCTATATCTATACAGCCACACCATGGACCTGTTCATCAAAGATTCTTCAGAGGTAAAGAATGGGAGATACCCTTGCTTAAATTGCACCTCTTAGAGTAAAATTTAGAAACCTTAGATGCCACTTAACATGTATATAAAGTGAATTTGTGTGTGTGAAGTATTTTATATACAAATAGGTAGCAATTTTAGAAAGGTTTATATGTATGCCTATGGCAGCAAACAGGGATTTAAATGAGGCATGTTTTGGGAGGTCCTTAACAATATGTGTATAGCCATATTTTGTATCAGCAATATACTGTAGATGTACAGAAGAATATCTAATCATGCACATTTTCGCCTGGTCAGAATCATGCACAATGCCCAGCTAACTTCTCTTTTTAGACATGGGTGGGAGGAATCCTTGAAAATGTGTTCACCTCTCTGACATTAAAAACATTTATTATTATATGCCACCTTTTATACATCCATATCTTCCTATGAGGCCACTCTTTTTATCCTTCTGGTGCTATTTCTAAATGCATCTTTGTCGACACTCCACATGTTTTACAAATGGCATGAGCTAAATCCAAGTCCTCCCTCCCCTCCTCCAAAAAAACCTGCTCACTTATAAAATACTTATACACAAGCAGACTAAAGTCTACTTAGTCACCTATATAATCGCAGAGCGTGCACAGTAACAGTGTGGGGGGGGGGGGGGAATCATGTTCCTAAAGTCAATGCACAGATGTGAACCCTACAGTAATGTACAGTACAATTAGTAGTAGTGGTAGTAATTAGCTCACACCTTTCCAGTAGTAGGTCAAGGCAAGCTATAATCAGGTAGTGTAGGTATTTCCCTGTCCCCAGAGGGCTTACATTCTAAGTTCTGTATCTGAGGCAATGGAGGATGAAAGCGACTTGCCCAAGGCCACAAGGAGTGTCAGTGGGATTTGAACCCTGGTCTTTCCAATCCCAGGTTGCTGCCCTAACCGCATTTAGTTGCGCCTGCACTAATTACAACATTGACAGCATGTGATATGTCTCCCTGCACTAACTGCAATATCCTCTCCACGCCTACTATCCACCCTTAACCCACCCAATCAACACCCCAATATGCAACTGGCAATGCCCTTGTAGTAAGTTACAGCATTCTTTCGTAAAAGATCTTCTAAGTTTTCTTCCCTATCTTTCCAGCCAATTAGACTGGACACTTCAACTTTTTCTGGTGATTTTCACCCATCAGAAGGGCCCAAATTATACATCGTGAACATACTCACTAGACTGCTATCTTAGAAAGTCTGGGAAGAAGCTCAACGTATATTCCTTCTTTACCTACATCACTCTGAAGTACTGCTTATGTGATATGCAGTCATTATTTAGCTCCAAGTCATTATGGAAGCTGCTTTTTTTTTCTTTACCTAGAATCACAGAACATGACAGCAAATATCCACCATATAGCCCATCCAGTCTGCCAATGTTTACCAACTACTTAGCTCTACAGTGCCTTCCTCTGAGGCAATTTCTCCAAATGGGTTAGTTTTGTGCATTACTAAAACCTACTGCCAAAGGGTAAACTCAAATTCTCTATATATGCAAAAAATGCAATGTGTGCCTTTGAGTCAGTCCTGACTCCTGGCAACCCAGAAGCTCCTGGGTTTTCTTGGTGGTGTCACCAGAAGTAGATTGCCAGGCCTTTCTTCTGAGGCAATGGAAGCTTAAGTGACTTGCCCAAGGCCACAAGGAATGCTAGTGGGAATTGAACCCTAGTTGCTTGGTTACCAAGCCAGTGCTCTAACCACTAGGCTACTCCTCCACTCCATTAATATAATACCCTTAAAGACACCAGTCTACAAAGATAAAATTTTTTACCAATCAAATAACTATCGCATAATTAATTGAGGTATATATGACCTCAGGATAGCCTTTCCCCTACATGTGGCGAAATATATCACCATAGGGTTGAACGGCAGACTTCAAATCACGGGTCATAACTCTTCTACACTTTAATTATATTTTCCACAAAATTAATACAAATCTAATTAAATTACCCACATCCAAAAAAGTACTTTTAGGGATTCTCAAAGTATAAAGATTTTTTTATTTTAAATCGTCTGCACTTTAGCATAGAACCGAAGCTCTCAAATCACTCAGTGAATTCCTAAAAAAGAAAGAGACAAAATACTCTTCAACTTAATGGTAATAGACAACATTCCATTAGTATTAAACCACTTATCTGAGTGTTGTAGATACTCCAGTCTGCGCCAACAATAAGATGTCAATCTTCATCTCAGCTATACGCCATCAAAAAGTTAGCGAATATCCTCCGTTATCACAAAAACTTTGAATGCCCAACAAAAGCTTCTGTTTCACCTGCTAGGCTTCTTCAGGGATTCCAGTAATACAGTTCTCATAAAGATTACCAGATATTTCACCACATGTACGGGAAAAGCTATCCTGAGGTCATATATACCTCAATGAATTATGTGATATTTATTTGATAGATTGGTGTCTTTAAGGGTATTTATATATATTATATTGCAGTAGTTTTGTGCATACCATGAGAATCATGAAGCTCACTTCTAAGCCAGGGTATGTGGAGTGTGATCTCAGTCTCTCAAATTTACTGCTAATGCTCAGTGTAGTACCTGCATGATGCCAAAGAGAACCTCTCTGTGCCTGTCCAAGGATTCCTTTCACCCATTCAGCAGGCCAGGAGATTATTTAATTTCAACAGGGGTATTTTCATGGAACCAATGCCCTCTCATCTATTTGCCCTTATCAGTAGCTTCAGTGTATTGATCCTTGGCTTGGAGTCAAAGTGAACACATGTACATAACAAGAGATATCAGCAATAGACCAAGAAGAGACAATAACAACAACATGATCGGCACACCTGCAGGCTATCACAAAACCACGCAAACAACTTCAAAAAGAGCTCCATCACTACTGGCGTCCACACTATGGAACTCCCTCCCAACGAGCCTGAGGGCACTAGATGACATCACAGACTTCCGCAAAGACCTCAAAACACTGTTATTTATAGAATCATATGAGCATTTAGACAACAGCCCATACCCAAACAGAAACACAACCACCTCTGCCAACTAGGCATGCACTCATCCTACCTACACACACAAGATTATTATACTACGTTATTAAACACCCTCTTGTTAAATGTAACCCTCCAATTGTACTGTCTAAATGTTTACAAGTACCCTAATGTTAAATGTAACCCTCCAATTGTGATGCGACGTGATCACCTTGATTGAAGGATAAGGTGGCATACAAATCTGTCTAAATAAATGTACAACCAAAATGAAATCAACTCTAAATCTGCTTACATCCTCACCTTAAAATAATCCACAGTATTTTTCAGAGCTTATTCCATCAAATTCAATGTCGATCATATTCAAAAACATAGTTTCATCTGCTAAGAAACTCTCAGAATAATGGTCTGGACCTTAATCTGATGAATAGCTACTAAAGCACTATAAACAGCATTATAATTCAATCTGCATTATTGGGGGATGTTTATAACACAAACTGTACAAAGAAATTATATAATTTGCCCATCATACTTAGTGGAGATGTTTCCTGGTAATGAATTGGATCAAGTGACCTGAAAATCTTGAGAGAACCAAATGTATTTTATGCACATTTTTGATTAAAGTGTTTTGTGTATAATAACTATTACAGTTTGCATTCTGATGTCTCATATCCAAAATCCTTAGAATTATTAGTCCAACTGTAGTATTTGTTACTTCCGTTTCCTATAATGTCAGATGATTTGTTAAGGGGTTGCCCCAGATGAGTCTTTTTGCAAGCTTTGTATGCTAATAGAGAACTTTCTAAAACTTCTTATAAATGATGTCAAGGAAAAGCAACATGTACAGTACGTTTCAGTTATCAGCACAGATTACTGATATTTTAAAGCAAATACATTTGAAAGATGAATACAGACTAGGGATGTACGTGGCCGAAAAAAAGATTGATATGCATCCGTTTTAACAAATTTTTTTTGTATTTGAAATATTTGCGGCTTTTTTAGACACTTGTATGCCCAGATCACTGTACACATGTTAATTTGTAGGTAAAAGTGCATATAAGCAATTTGCACACACTTAATTTTTATGCATCCAAATGCACACTCATGAATTCACAGTCCTAATATAGATGGGGCTACAATTTAAAAGATAAGAACTTTGCACTGAGATTTAATCAGAGTCTGTAGGCCATTTACATGGGAGAATTGCCAATAGTAAAAGAAGTTTGGACATCACCCGATTACTTGATTTCAGGTCCATTGAAGGCAATATACTGGAAGAACAGCATACTAGGTTACTTTTGACATACGGTAATAATTTGTTGCTGCCTCTCGGTGTGTGTTGGACAAACAAGGAGAATTCTAGCAAGGCTCATAGGACAGAGTCATTTAAGGCAGAATCAGCAGAACATCTTTTAATTTTAGGGCAGCCAAACAAACCAAGCTGTGTCCCTGCTTCCCCCAGCTTCATAGTTGATGCTAAGTGGGATAAATATTGACCCACCCCCTTCCACTGCCTATAGTTTAATGAGAGCAATATGGAAGTCCCATTAGAGACCTTCATGCTTTTGAAGATCTATTATGGACTGTCACAGCCCAAATTTACAGCCAAAAATATGTTCAATTCATGCCCGTTTAAAACACATTTTTCATGCATTTTGTTCAGGTTTGTTTACCCTATTTGTTTTCTGAGGCATACACTGCATGTCAACATTGCTAGCTCTCTGACTGGGAGCTCTTAAAAGGGTTTTTTGTATATTTTTTAAAGCAAGGTTACTTTCTTTTTGGTGCTTTAGGGGAACTTTTCCTGAACTCTAGTAACCTCCTCAGGTTTAGAAACTGCTAACACCTAATCAGGTGTTAGTTAACTCCCTACCCACCCCGACTCCCACCCACCCCTAGTGAGCAGTCTTGCTTTATAGGGCACCTCCCCCTTTAACAAATCACAGAGAATTGTACCAGCACATTTTGAATATAATTAAAGAGATTTAACTGCTTTTTCTCTGAAAGGACAGCTGCGAAACCGGCTGGTACTTGGTAGATCTCTCTCTTTTGCTTTAACAGATACCTAAGCTCCACGAACAGAACAATGGCTGGGAAAAAATCGTATTGCTAAAGCTGTTGCCCCCGTTACAGCTTCTGCCTCGGTCCAGACAGAAGTCCTAATGCCAGTTGAAGGACCAGTTCCATGTGCAGGGTGCCTGCATGCTGAAGCTCTGAGGAAACAAGTGGAGGAACTCAGAGAGGAGGTGGCGAGGCTGAGGAGCATTCAAGACAGTGAGAAGTACATTGATGAGATGCTTCTTGCAGCATCCAAGCTCTCCAGCACAGGAGAAGATGGGTGCCAACAGAATGTCGATGGTTGGACACAAGTCAACAGGGCCTGCAAAATCACCAATCCAACTTCTCCAGCCCTTGAATTGAAGAACCATTATGCAGCCCTGGAAGTGGAGGAGGTGAAAGCATCCCTGGAAAGGGAAGAACCAGAGTTCAAGTACCCCAAAGTTGCAGAATCAGTGACCAGAAGGAAACGAAGGGTAGTGGTGGTTGGAGACTCTCTTCTGAGGGGTACTGAGGTGTCCATCTGCCGACCAGACTTGATGTCCAGAGAGGTATGCTGTCTGCCTGGTGCCAAAATCCAAGATGTTACGGAGAGTTTGCCGAGACTCATCAAGCCCACTGACTTATTACCCAATGTTGCTAATCCATGTTGGAACAAATGATACTGCCAGGTATACCTCGGAACGTATCAAAAGTGACTTCATGGCTCTGGGACAGAGGGTGAAGCAGTTAGGTGCACAGGTGGTGTTCTCTTCAATCCTCCCTGTTGAGGGTAAAGGCCAAAGGCAGAGAGGCTCGCATCCTGGAGATGAATGCATAGCTGCGTGGATGGTGTCATCGAGAGCGTTTTGGTTTCCTAGACCATGGGATGCTGTTCCAAGGGTTGCAGAGCAGAGATGGCATCTATCTGTCCAAGAAAGGTCAACGCATCTTCGGTAGTAGACTGGCTAATCTACTGAAGAGGGCTTTAAACTAGATTCGTTGGGGATAGGTGAAGAAAGCCCCCAGGTAGGTGATACATTAAATACCTTTATGGAAATGGGTAACAGGGATAACATATGGAAAGCAGTGTGTATAAATGCCCGTAGCATGGGAAATAAGATCCCTGATGTTGAAGCTTTGGTGGGAATGGCTGACTTGGATTTAGTGGCAGTTACAGAAACATGGTTCACAGAAAACCATGACTGGGATGTAACTATACCTGGCTATACTTTATTCAGAAAGGACAGGGTAGGAAGAAGGGGAGGAGGAGTGGCACTATATGTAAAAACTACTATTAAAGCTTTGGAATTACAGAGCTTAAAAAGGGAGAGAGGAGGCATTGTGGGTTAAACTAGAAAGAGGGAAAGAGAAATCTATTTGCATTGGTGTGATATACAGACCTCCCTCACAAGAGGAAGAGGTAGACAGAGAGTTAATTGAAGACATACGCAGCATTGCTAGGAAAGGGGAAATGCTACTGATAGATTTCAATATGCCAGATGTTGATTGGCACATTCCTGCTGCAGTATCATCTAGAAGTAAGGAGATCCTGGATTCTCTACAGGGAGAACTATTCAGGCAATTGGTAACAGACCCCACACGTGAAGGGACCATACTGGACTTGGTGCTTACCAATGGTGAAAGTGTTTCTGATGTTGTAGTGGGAGATCATTTTGCATCGAGTGATCACCAGATGGTGTGGTTCAGTATTAGGACTAGGGCTGTTAGAATCCATTCCAAGGTGAGGATCTTAGACTTTAGGAAGACTAACTTTGCGAAGATGGGCCAATACCTCAGGGAGTCGTTAGTGGGATGGGAACAACTGGGGGATGTAGAAAAACAGTGGGCAAAACTGAAAGGGTATATTTTAAGGGCAACCAACCTTTTTGTTAAAATGGTAAATAAAGGCAAAAGGAAAAGGAGACCGCTATGGTTTTCTAAGGAAGTAGCTGAAAAAGTGAAGAAAAAGAGGGAGGCCTTCATGAAATACAAGAGATCACAGAGAGAGGAAGACAGGCATCTGTATTTGGAAAAACTTAGAGAAGCTAGCAAAGTAGTCAAGAAGGCAAAGATTCAAAAGGAGGAGGAAATAGCCAATGCAATAAAATGGGGGGATAAGACATTTTTCAGATATATTAGTGAGAAGAGGAAGGGCAAAAGTGGTATTGTCAGACTCAAGGGTGTAGGGGGGGAATATGTCGAAGCTGATAAGGATAAAGCGGAATTGCTTAACAAATATTTTTGTTCTGTGTTCACAGATGAAGAACCAGGAGCAGGATCTCAGAAAACACCCACAAATAGGAACAGAAGCGAGGGAAATCTTGAACAATTTTCAGAAAACTGTGTTCGTGAGAAACTAGCTCAACTTAAAGTAGACAAAGCGATGGGACCGGATGGGATACACCCTAGAATACTGAGGGAACTTGGGGACGTTCTAGCAACTCCACTGACTGACCTTTTCAATGCTTCGTTGGAGTCAGGAGTGGTGACAAAGGCTCATGCGGTGCCTTTACACAAAAGCGGAAGTAAGGATGTGGTTGAAAACTACAGGCCGGTTAGTTTAACTTCGGTGGTGAGTAAATTATTGGAAACACTGCTGAAAGAGAAAATAGTGAGGTTTCTGGAGTCCAGCGGATTACAGGATCCGAGGCAGCATGGATTCACCAGAGGCAGGTCTTGTCAGAGAAATCTGATTGATTTCTTTGACTGGGTGACCAGGGAGTTGGACCGAGGGAGAGCTCTAGATGTGGTGTATTTCAATTTCAGTAAAGCCTTTGACACTGTTCCTCACAGGTGACTTATAAACAAACTGAGCACCCTAGGGATGGACCCTAAAGTTACTGCTTGGGTTAAAAATTGGTTGGGTGGGAGGCGACAAAGAGTACAAGTAAATGGAGCTCACTCTGAGGAGAAGGATGCTACCAGTGGTGTGCCCCAGGGGTCTGTCCTTGGTCCGATTCTTTTTAACATCTTTGTTAGTGATATAGCGGAAGGACTGTCGGGTAAGGTTTGCCTCTTTGCAGATGAGACCAAAATCTGCCATAGAGTAGACACCCAGGAAGGTGTAGATAACATGAGAAGGGATCTAGCTAAGCTTGAAGAATGGTCTAGAATTTGGCAGCTGGGATTTAATGTTAAAAAATGTAAGGTCATGCATTTGGGCTGCAGCAATCCAAGGGAGCAATACAGTATAGGAGGTGAAGTACTTTTGTCACTAAAGAAGAGCAGGACCTAGGTGTGGTTGTGTCTGATGATCTTAAAGTAGCTAAACAGGTAGAAAAGGCTACAGCAAAAGCTAGAAGGATGCTTGGGTGCATACGGAGAGGAATGGCTAGCAGAAAAAAGGAGGTGATAATGCCTCTGTATAAGTCTTTTGTGCGACCTCATTTGGAGTATAGTGTGCAATTCTGGAGACCGCACCTTCAAAAGGATGTGAACAGGATGGAGTCGGTGCAGAGGGTGGCTACTAAAATGATTAGTGGGCTTCATTATAAAGCATATGAGGACAGACTTAAGGATCTTAATATGTACACCTTAGAGGAAAGGCGGGATAGAGGTGATATGATTGAGATGTTTAAATACCTCCGTGGTATAAATGTTCAGGGAGAGAGCCTCTTTCAATTGAAAGCAAGTTCTACTACGAGGGGATATGGGATGAGGGTAAAGGGAGATAGATTCAGGAGTGATATGCGGAAATATTTCTTTACGGAAAGAGTAGTGGATCCGTGGAATAGTCTCCCAGTGGAGGTGGTAGAGATGAGGACAGTAACTGAATTCAAAAAAGCATGGGACCAACACAGAGGATCTCTAAAGGTAAAAAGTGGACTGTTGTAGTTGTTGATGTGGAAGGACAGACTAGATAGGCCATGTGGTCTTTTTCTGTCATCATGTTTCTATGTTTCTATGTGTCCAAGATCCTAAAGCATGCAAATTGATCATATGCATGCTAGTTCACAGATATGTGAATACAAGTGATTTGTACTTACTTTACATCTTTAGATGCCCAAACAAATGTACACCTCTACAACCAGTGTCATAAGTTCTAATGAGGGGCCCCAACCAAACTTTTGAGGGCCTCTCATTGTCGAGGTGGTGGCACCCCCTCCCCCCACCTTGCACAGGCTTCCCCAATGTGGCAGCAGAGGAGATGAGCTTACTGTTATCACTGCCATGCTTCCTCCACTCTTTGTAAGTTTGCTGCATGCCTGTGGGCTGTTCCACACCGGGCTGAAGTCCCACGGTGTGGCATGAGGAAAATTTACAAAGAGCAGAGACAGAACTGCAACAATGATACGGTAAGATTGCCACCAGTGTTAAGTGCCCCTTTCTACCCTGGCCTCTCCCCCTCTGCGTTGCAGGAGCTGCTTGTGCAGAGGTTATGCCACTGTGTACAACTTAATATGGATCGGCAGGGTGGTGAACATGATGCTATGCTACAAATGATTAGAACAGAAGTATTTTTTGTTTACTGCAAAGTGTTTCTCCTAATGGTTTGGATGCTGGTACAGAGTGGAGTGTTTTAACTTGTTTCAAAAATTTGCTTTACGTGTATGGAATAATTTGAAATAAGAAAGTATTAGTCACATATGCAATAGCTCCCTATTGGTATGGAGCCCTCAAACATATTTTCTGTTTTATTTAAAGAGCTGTTTGTTGAGGGGTGTTGACTGCTGAGAAGTGGGTCAAGTGGTGGGAAAGTGGGGGACCTAAGCCGTGGTCATTGGGGGTGCCTGTGGGGAGGACATCCCCGCAGGCATCAGGGGCACGCCGGGTCATCCACGGGTCTGATTCTGTGTACCGCGACAATCGGGTCTAATGGGCCCATCTTCATCAGGGACGTCCAGATGGCGCGGACATATCCCTCTGGGAATCGGGCTCTCTGTGTCCTATTTTCAGTCACACTTTTTAAGCTTAAGTTTTCAACTGAAAATCCATCCTAATTTAGGACTTTAAAATTTATCCTCCTAGAGTTAGGCTTCCTTTTCATTTGCCTAGATTTATGAACCTCATTTAGGTGCCTAGTGCTGAAAGTCAGTGCTAAGCTCCTAACTTTTTTCCCCACCCTAAATCTACCCCTGTTGCCATCCACTTTTTACGCTCCTAAATTTACGGGATTAGAGAAATTTTAAGAATATATTTAGGCACTCAGCCCTAGTAAATTTCGAAGAGGCCAATTTAGAAGCATAACTCTCAAAGTTAGTAGCATAAATCCTTTGAATATCAGACCCAATATAATTAAATTTACTCCTGCTTTGTGGCTGCAGCAAATCTGGAATAAAAAGAAAAGCCAAGGATATGCTTTGTTTTGTTTTTTTAAATTTCCGTACATCTCTCAGAACTGGTGGAAAATTGTCCCTCATTTATAGTGGATGGAGCTTGGGTAGTAAAACAGTGCTATTAGACTTAAGAGCATTGATACAATCCTGTAAATGTGATTTCAGTGTTAATGAGTTAGCACATGGGAAATAAAGCCCATTGGTCTACTGGGGGCCAATGACAGCATGACACACTCAAATATGAAACCATTATTTTATTAAGTGTTGTGAAAATTAAAATGCTTCTAGCACTGATGCTACTAATGCAGTGATAAGTTTGTTATTTATAGTAGAGTCTCCTGCTAACCAGAATCTAATCGGCACTATTTATAATGAAATTTTCCTTTCAAACACTTGAGAGAAGAATAAGATGCTTTAGGAATGTATTGACTGCACAATAAAGCTATGTCTATAAGAGAAACTCTATTTACTCTCGGGAAAGCCTGGATTCCAGAATTCTTGTGACACTGTTCTTTAAAGAACAATTGTCGTTCACCTTATTCTTATAAATTTTAGATATGAGCAGCAAAGTGTCACAATCACTATCATTTCTCACTAATTAGAAAAGTGGACACCAAAGGAGTAAGCAGTCTGCTTCTTTTTCCTCTCCTTCCATAGCTATATTGATAAGCACTTAGCTCGAATCCACTTTTAGCTAGTTCTCCTTTGCTAAGGTCATGCTTTGCGGAATTCCTTTCCAGCACCCATAGCGCACATGTTGCTGTATTTCTGACAGCACAATGTGGATCCATTGCTGGATTGGATAACATTTCCATTCTCTTTCCACTAGGAAACATGGCGCCACTTTTGAAATTTCACAAAAGCTGGACATGTCATACTAGTGGAGGGCTTCCTGACCGCATATACTTGATTGCTGAAATCAGGATCTTTTTTGTATATGCTCGTTTTGCTTTAGAAATACAGTATTTGTACAAACAATACCTGGTAAGGTCTTTGTAGGGTCTAGAAACTTAATTAGTGAAGATAACGGCTAACATAAAAATAAATCCCCTATGATTGGAAGTTGATTATTTCATGACTTTTTCCTTCTTCTTTTGCAGATCTCCACAGCAAAAGCTTTTTTTCAGGATGATTTCTTTCCAAATGCAGGTTTTTTGTAATGCTATTCCTAAGTTTTGGAACATACAGTTTTGTGATACAGAATCTTACGGAAGGATAGAGAACAAGAAAGAATAAAATATATTTTAAAAAGGTAGATGATTTAAGCAAAGAAGAAAGAAAGAAAGTGGCTAGGCTTTCAACTTTCATCGAATAGCAAGACACATCTCCTTTATTTTCCTTGCGATAAGATGCTGTGGTGCTAGTGTACAATAGCCAGAAAGCATTAATATAGTGTTGATGTGGGACAATGGTCGCCTGCAATGGCACCTAATGTAACGATTCATGAAATGCCGTGCTTCATGTTGTCTTGCTAAAAATCACATGCTAGCACCTAACCCTCCCCTGCTTCTATATGCTTCACATGGTTCTCACTGTAATACAAGTCTTTGCATGCCTCCATTCCTCATTGCCGCAGATTGGCTGTCCGTCAAGCCTTTGTTACTAAAAGATGGGAGGATGTTATAGGAGAAGACTCCTACAAGGTTGTCGTCCACAGCCAACGGTAAGGTTAGCAAGTCTCAGAATATTGTGACTTTGAAGTGCTAGTTTTTGTCAACAAACATCAGATGCTGTCATGCAAATAAATGGTATAGCAACAAGGAATAATTAAATCAATATATCTGCAGTGAAATTTGCTCTTAGGCATTCTTCAGTTCCATTGTTTCATGGTATATGTTTTGCCTACGTGGTTTTCCTTTTGAATTTGAAACAGACAGCAAAAGGTGTTTTTCACATTTTTTTCTATCATGTACAAAAAGATAGGCCAAAGAGAAAACATTTGGATCACAACCAAAACTCCCTCACTATTTATGCATCTTTGTCAGAGGGGATTTTTCATTTTTTATTTGGAACAGGATCCGAGATCAGAAGGGCATGTATTAAGACTCTATAGTGTAGTCCATCTGCCTCTGCTATATACTGTATAATTCAGTGCTGCATGGTCACCGGATGACTATGTCTTATGATGGTAAGATAACGAGGTTTGGTGCTATTAATGCACATTCATGAAATGAGCAGGTTAGAGGCCAGTGTTCTGGATAATGCCTGCAATGAGCCCTTGCTAGATGGCATACTTATGTTGACTAGCACTCGCCTTTCCCTTGGTAGATGAAAGCATGTTACACTCAGGGACAGTAGAGGAGAAAGAGGTAGGAAGTTCACCAGAAGGTACTTAAGACAGTCAGAGGACAGACATAAAACCTACAGAAAAAAAAAAGCTTAAAGCCAAGTGAAACAGGTTTGCCTCTGGTTTTCAGTGCAAATAAATTTGCAGTGCTAAAGGTGAAGCCCACCATGCAATTTCTTTCCTAGTACTTGCGCTTTTATGTGCTTGCCATGCTGCCTTACATGTTATGAAGGCTCAGGGTAAATGTTGGAAATTCTGGGCACAAACTAGGGCCCTTATTTACTAAGGTACATTAACGATTTAATACGTATTAATGTGTGTTGATTCAAGTTAAGTATATGAGAGGGGGGATAATGCTATAAAGTTTTATCTCTGTATAAAATCCGTTTTACATGCAGAAAAAGGGCTTTTATAAAACCGTGTAACAAAAAGTACACACATGAAAAATGTGTGCTTCCTGTTTACGCAGTCTGTGTTTTGGCTTTCCCTGGGGTGAAGTTCGGGTGCAGCAGAGGCAGAGTGGTGATGCACTCCTATATTTTATAACATATGCAGGTAAATCTGTGCATTGGCACATATGCTCTGTTGGACCTGGTTCAGGGAGCCCACTGGCACACTGGCTTATAAGAGGTGCCTTCTGGACCTTCTCAAATAAGCACCGTAGTATGAAATCGGTTCCATAGCAGCTTGGCCCACAGAGGATAATGGGACTTGCATTATTTAGCCTGCATAAAATCACATTTACCAGTTGATATATTTCAGTAAATGGGGGCTGATGTTTACTCTGAAAGCGGCATCTCTCAAAAGCTTCAGCACAGGCTCTATGTGGCACCACAGCTGCAGCTTTACAAATCAGCTACTGAATCTCCAAAAATATCACTTGCAAATACAGTTTGATGCTGATAATAGCTACACACATTTCCCTCTCCCCCCCCCCCCAATTTAAAAAATCTAAAATTGAGAAAATTATCTGACATTAATTTAAATTTACAAGGACTATCATTACAAATAACTTCAGGATCAATATTAGTATTGAATAAACTACAAGTCTACTATACGTAAGTGAGGCAATATTCAAAAGATCCAATCCTATGAGCAGGACCTGCTAACCGATTTAAGTCCTGGTGAGAGGGATAATCAGTGGTATTGTTCAGATGGTACCACAGAATATTTCCTCTGCCTGTCTCAGCACTATCCAGACAGTGGCAGAGCAGCCAATGGGTGGAGCTGGAGCAGAGCCGACATTTATCCAGACAGCAGTGATTCTCAGTGCCACTAGCCACATAACAATCCATACAAAAGACTTGGGACAGTACAAAATCTGCTGCTACATCTGGATAGCTAGCAGTGACCAGTATGCAGATACTGGGGCTGATTATCCATAAATTTGTTTTTTATCTGCAGTGGTCAGCATTAAAAAAAAAGAAGAACACCAATGGCTGCAGGCTCAAATATTACCCCAAAGGTGACTAAAATCAGACATACCTGCAGAAGGAACAAAGCCATTTGAGGGTAATTTTATAACAGGGCTCCTACTTCAGCAATATTTTATAAAGGCACATAGGCACCAATGTGTCTTGAAAATACTAGCATCAATAGCGGAGACCACACCTTAAATGCAGGCATGAACATTCCACCTGCTTGAGAATAGATGCAAACGAACACATGAGCAGATTAAGGTCTTTCATAATCAATGCATGTACTTGGGAAGTCCGCCCACAAAGCACTACCATACCAATAAGATCAGAAGTGAGATACCTCGGAGTTACTCTGGACAACAAACTCAATCTCAAGCCTCACATAAACAAAACAATCCAAAAAGCCTACTACAAGATGCGAATCATCAGGAGACTAAAACCGCTCCTCGCCCCAGAACACTTCCGTACCGTCTGTCAAGCACTGATAACCCCACTACTGGACTTCTGCAATCCGATATACCTTGGACTACCGAAACAAACCCTCAAACCACTCCAACTGGCACAAAACACAGCAGCACGAATCATATCAGGAACCGCACGACAGGAGCACATCACACCCACCTTAAAGGACTTACACTGGCTTCCCATCCATGCACGAATCAGATACAAAACAATCATAAACCTATTTAAGATAAAACAGCACACATCAGCAAACAGCCTGCACACCCTCATACAACCAGACACCAGTTCACGTCCCAGAAGAAAACATACACACAACCGAGTCAGCACCCCAAGTGAATACAAACACACACGCAAGGACACAACAGACAGAGCACTCTCCATGGCCGCTCCAACAATATGGAACAATCTACCGGACGATCTAAGAGCTACTACAGACCTCAAGGACTTTAGAAAACAACTGAAAACCATGCTGTTCATAGAACACTATGGACACATCACATAACCTCAGAAAATGTATAACAGCGCATGATACTGCCTAAAAAATGAATGTATATGTTTTTTGCACCACTGTATATAGCCCACTCTGTACATAGCTCATACCAATCCAGCACACAATACAACACACACTCAACTTCACCCTTACTGCATGTATAACACACTCACTTTACTCGATTGTTTGCTGTGATACCACCTTGATTATTAAGATAAGGCGGTTTAGAAATACTGTTAATTAAATTAAATTAATTAAATCCTCCCAGCCCACAGCTGCAGCTATGCCTACCTGTGCGTGTTCATGTCAACATGCATACTTTTACTCCAGTTAATATTTTAAAACAGGCCTTCAATGCATGTAAAAGACGTCATACAATTACCTCCTTTATGACAACGGTTTTAGGTGCAACTATAGTCATCCAAGTAGACTGAGCTCAATTATAGGAAATGATGCTTTGCTCTGAGTGACCTTGGGGTTTCTCTTTTCATCATATTCTGAACGACAGTGCAAGACCAGACAACTGTGGCCACTGCTGTACTAGCTGCCACGTCTCTCCCTGACCAGGCAATATCCTTCCCTTACTCCATTGGGCTTCCAGTTCAACTGGAGCTTGCATAAGCTATGGCAACATGAGCCTTCATTCACAACTACCCGCGAGCTCTTCCACATTTTTATAACCTTTCCGCCTTGTTCAGCCATTGCATTCACAGGCCTTGGCCAGGGGCCACAGATGGGGGTCTCCCTCTAGAACACAGTATGCAAGCATTCTGACCCTAGCCATTAAGGGTTGTCATTGTGCCAAGGAGAACACTTTCTCCTCCCAGGGGCTATAAATCAAACCCAGGTCTTCTACATGACAGTGAGCAGCATTGCCACTGCACTAAGAGGCTGGCCCAGCTGCCACATATTTATGCTTGCTGGATTGATTTGCAAATGATTATTTTTTTTCACTTTTGATTTTGCTGCTCCGAGTGTAGGTTTAGTAATTGCCTGCAGATCTCATTTCACTAAATGTTATTTCTAGCCTTTTTACGGCTGGCAATTAACTACTCATTTCAGCACTTGCATGGCAGTAAAATCAGCCACTAGAACATAGTTTTAAATACTGTTCATGTCCACAGTGAAATCCTGCAAAAGAAGAGAGATCTTCAGAAGAAAAATGTATAAGTTTGGGGTTTTGCCAGGTATACAATGAGCCTTTGAAAAGGGCTTTTCCCCCACTCTGTGCCTAGGATAAAATTTCTCTTGATGAAGGGCTTATATATTTTGTTGCTCTATAAATTATGGGCTAAATTTCTCTGTAGTGCTCGTATAGATGCTGAATGGTAGAAATCTCCTTGTAGTCTAATGATAAAAACAATCAATCAGTCTGGTAGTTCAAGGTTTAATTTTATACCAGAGCCTCTAGATTAATAGCACAAAAAAGTGCCTATTGTTAGCCTACTTTACAAAGACACATAGGCATCTATGTGTCTTCATAAAATACTAGCACACATCTTACAAAAACTGCACTTAGACAAAAGGCACAGGCATGAAGTACACTTAGACATGCATATTATATAAAATCCATGCATTAATCACAACGTTTCCCAGACGCTGCTTAAACTCAAGCCCTGAACATGCCTACTCTATACATTTGCACCAATTTCTGCCACATGCATTTTCTAGACATGACCCAATGTTATGAGCCCATTTACATACATAAATCAGCATTTTATGTGCAAATATGGCTTATAAAAATTATTCTGCTAATTAGATTGATACAGATACCTATGTAATTGCCTGTTCTATGTAAATTGTTTAACTGTTACTGTTTGATGTTATATGTAAACCACACTGATCTTAAAGAGTGCGGTATATAAAATCAAATAAATAAATAAAATACTTCCTGTGAATTCCTGCATTATTATACAACATGAACTGATCGGAGATCCGCTTACAAAGAGGCGAGCCCCAGAATATATTTTACAGCAGGAACACAACTCTCCCACTTCTTTTAAAGAAAGTCTTTCACAATCCCAAAAGGAAATAGAGAAAATTAAAGTGCAGAAAAACTTTTTTCTACGCAGAATAAAACAGCTTAGAAAATAAGTAATAGAGGGAGCTTAATATTTCTTTTCAGGTGTGACAGTATCCACATTGCATTACCTTATCATTCAGGGCTCTGTTCACCAGTTGTTGTAACAGAAGGTGGTTTTATTTCCCTGTTATTTAACCCTCTCTAATTGCAAGGTTAAACTTATGTTTTCTATTCTGGCAATGCAAGACATCCATGTTCCATTAAAATCACTTAATCATGTTTAACTCTGAAATGATGGCCCACTTCAACCCACGATGAGATCTTAACAGCAAGGTCTATAATACTGGTACTATATTTATTGTGACATTGCACCTAAAATGGTTTTTCCTCATATTCTTAATTACACATCTTTTTAAGTGTTGAATTATCTGATTCTGCTAGATATTTCCAGCACTTGTCGCCCAGTTTTTCATATTTGTGAAACTCTCATAGGTATTATTAATCCCTCACTATATTGTCAAACTATTTCATTTTGACCATTCATAGATTTTATCTAATTGTCTGAACCTGCATCTGCTTCAAATTAGACTGCCTAGGCTGTAGCCTGAAGCAAGTAGATATTAAAAAGATTTCCTTGGTGCTGAATAGGTCACATTAACCATTCTGTGGAAAGAATACTTTCTATTCACTAAGAATTCCTGCCGAAGGCACCAAATGCATGCAAACCCTCCTCAGACAGCACCTTAATGCGTGCGCAATTACCTTCTAAACCTTGATATGGTTTGCTGTACAAAGAGGATAAGCTGTACCACGCCTACATTTTGCCACTAAAATATACTATCTTGACTTTTCAGAGTGCTAATTTAATGGTACATTTACTAGCTAGTTTCAAGTGCTGTATAACTATACACATTTAGAAAGACATGCCCAGGGATAATTAAGCCATTTATTTTAGTGAAAAATTTAGACAACACTGCAAAAAAACTTAAGTCTATTCTTGGAGACCTCAGGAACTACTTACAGTAGCTGCTGTTGCCAAAACCATTTCTCTCTAGAAAATGAAAAGCTTGGGAGGGAATAATGCAAACAGAAGAGATGCCTATCGAGATACCATAATGGGGAAATCAATTTAGCTTCATCACTTCTATGAACAGAAAGCCACTACCACAAACCTCTGAGGGGTGACTCCAACCATTCAGTTAATAGATATTGGGTGCTGACCTCAATCACTTTTCATTTAAAATTCCTTTGTCATTCAGTTCCCTTTAGTGCACAGTATAGCTTAGAGAACCGGTCAGAAGGAACACTAGTAGTCTGAATCCTTAATTTAGCCATTTCCGTCAACCTTTCCAGAGCTCTGCTTCTTTCTGAAGGTACCATTTTGGGAAAGGTCCATCAGAAACGGCTTAAAACGCAATTTGTCTCTCATCCCATTGCTTCCTGAATGATGTGCCTCACATCCAGTGGCACACAGGCATGGCAGTGACTTTTACTTGCACCATTTAAGGGCAGAACTGGCACATTCACAACGCCTGCAATTTTCTGCATTAGAATGATTAAACACATTTTAAGGGCTAACCCTAAGGAGGGGCATCTATACAGCTAGTCATTCCAAAATAAATACAAGGTCCAAGGAAAGCTGGCCAACTCAACTTTAGGTAAAATATTTTCTATGTATTAAGTTATTACGTGACTAAATTACCATTAAAACAGTTCTAAATATTTAGCTAAAAGTCATTCCCCTGAACTATATTCTATTATTTCTCCTGCTTACCTGCTCTAGAGGGAAGACCATGCTGCTGTGACTTTTTTAAGCTATCCTTATTAAGGAATGGATCCCTGAATCTCCATATTTTTATTTTACATTGAAGTTCAGCCACTGAAGCTAATGTCCTTCACACAATCTCAAACTGCATTACACGCCTCACTGGAAATCAGAGGTAACAGTGAAAATAATAATACTATCACCACCGCACTAATATAAATAAAAAAAAAATAAAAGCTTTCCAAATGAGATGGTGGATAAAAGCTTAATCGATTTCATTTTATCACTAAATCCAGTCCTTCCTCTTGAGCTGTCAGAGCACGAGATAAGCGAAGCGCATCTCAAAGCATGACCGGCCTGTTGTGGAGAAGGGGTTGTGTCCCTGAACCCAGTCAGGATGAAACATGCTCGTTTATTACTTTGGCATTGCAGAGATGAAGAACCAGGCTATCTTCTTACCTCCAAGCCTTAGCATGATTTTTCTCTATTTCATTAATTTTTCATGGAATTTCATTTCACAATGACCATGCTTTGCCAGCCGTCTTCCAGTATAGTTATTGACTTCAGTTCACCAACTTTCTATTCTTGCCCCACAGCAGCTAGACAAACAGGGCTTCGACTTTCTCACTTCCACACAGAGGCATCTGGCTGTGCCTCTGTCAATCCCAGCCCTTTTGTAAAACCAGCTCCGATGGCATTTTATGAATGTGCTTTTGGTGTGCAAATCTGAATCCATTTCATGGTTGGCAAATAAGTCGCATTAACAATTAAACAAAATCTTAATCTGATAACAACCTACCTGGTTGGGAAACTGCATCTTTCGTTCATAAAATGTTCTGTTTTCACTGATGCCTCTCTTTGAAATGCTCACCACTTTCTTATTATTTTTTATAAAATAGAAAACAAATATCTATAATCTACACCATTCCTGCCCCCAACAAAATAAATTTATTTATCTTACAAAAAAAGAACCATGTCAGCAGAAAATGTTATATGTTGGTGTATGCTCTAGAGATTATAGAGAATACAAAAGGGTTTTCTTCCAATTCACTCATTGGATATTAAACTATAATTGGAGAATCTTGTTGTGTCAGTTTTAGATTCATACAAGTATGACTTTCCAGGACAAACAGCTAATAAGTACCACTGTGCAATTTTAAAGTTTTCCCCTATTTAATGTTCACCATGATCTTGCTCTGAAGATATTTCTTAAGTTAAATATACAACTAATTTTGTTTTAAAAACATATTTATTTTTACAGTTCCCATATTGGTCTTGGGTCTCATCTCCATGGCAACCTTAGATTACCAAATTCTCTCAATTGACACGTCATAATCAATAACATTTCATATGCCACTCTGTGCCAGTCATAAAAAAATAAATCTCACCTCTTGGAATCCTACCAACAATTTTGTCAAGTCAGCTGTGGACAATTCAAGATTACATGTTATGAAGGTGCACCTAACAGGCCTTACTTAATAAGGATCTTTTCCCTATAGACACAGAATGGATGAAACTCTCTTAACGCCCCGTGTCAGAAACAAATTACCAAGACCGCATGACACTCTAACATGAAATGATCGGCAAATGACTATGATACAAACAAAAGGCCAACGGGCAATTATTTCTGTGCCAGGCTGTTTGGTACTGAATCTTAAACTTTGTATAAGTCTATAAATGACTCAAATCCTTAAACCACGTTAATGCATTTCAACTACTTAGTGTAATACATGTAACTAGTGTAAAGCTCTCAATGCCCCAAACAGTATCTTCAGCCCATGGAATTCTGACAGCAGTGATAACAGTGCAGCATGCACTGGAACCTGTGACTGTTTCTCTGTCATTATGACAGCACAGTAGAAGAACTGAATGGTAAAGAATCATAAAGAGGCACAATGCTAGCTGGTAATTACAGACTCCATCACCTTACCTAGATAGTGGAAAATGTTTTATTTTATTTTTTTTTTATTTTAGCCTTTGCATTTCATCTGGAGTTGCCCCACAATGAGATTTATTTTTCTTTCTTGTCCCAGTTACAGTGCTGTCAGAAGCCACACGTACATTGAAAAATAAACATGAAGACCCGAGCCAATGCAGAACTTCAGGCAAAACATGTGAAAAAACCATCTAACTCTTAGATCACAGACATTTATTTGGGTCTGATATACTGAAGATGTCTCCCCTCTTTTGTGGGTATGGAGAAGTGCTTAGTATCTATGTCCCACTATACTACATTCAATCTCACTTGCTGCATCACTTAGGGATAATAATATGAAGAAGTGAATAAAGTTTTTGTGTTTTATTATTTTTAAAAAGCTCTGTCTGATTTTCCAAACCATAAAGGTACTTTCATACTACTTCTTATAAAGCAGAAAAAAATTGCACTACATTTAGATGTCGCTCATAGAAATTCTCTGCAGGTAGCATATCTAAGAATTCATATGAATACTAGATATTCTGGAAAACATCTTTAGTTAACGTTCCTGCAACAATGGGACAATCGGGTAGATTTAGTCCTCATGAGATTAGCCATGAAGATCATTTGATTTATTCCTATGAAAAGTTTTATTTTGTCAATTGTTTTGTTATGTACCTTAGAAAGGTGCACGAGTTGGTGCAAAGTTTTATCAAGAATAATACCCTCTTGCAGCACTGGCATAACTAGTGGTGATTTTATTTCTTCATTTAAAAAGCGTATATGAGCCTGATATAGTGAATCCTCCCAGGATAGTACTTAATGAGCACTAACTTTATCGCATATGTTCTTGTCGGGCAGATTCCCGTGCAACACAGGATGTGCAACCTTTTCCTCTATTCCAATAGTTTCAATATCGTAAAGCCCTGTGACGATAGTTCAAAGCAACTACGTCTGTCTGGAGGGCAAACGTCAGAACAGCCAGAAGAGTGATAAACTAAGAAAATTGTGACTTTTTTTCTGACATGTGCATATTTCAAGATGTTTAAATAACTTAAATAGTATTACTCTATGCATAGTTCCTGGGTTTTGTTTTGAGGGGAGTGTTAAGTTAACACATGTCATTTTTCTAATTTTATTCTGAACTTTTCTGGTCTATTTAGGCCGTTCTTGTCCTACCATTACTGCTTCTTCACCATATGCTTTTAAAAATCTAATTTTTGTGTTGCTTGGTTACATATTGGATCTACAAAGCAAACAACGAGCACCAGTCTCAATACAGTTTGCCGTTATTTAATAACTTAAGAGGCAAACCGAAGAAAAGTAAAATAGATGGCTGGTGTGACTGGTGGGCTAATGCACATCTCAGGGAAGTCTTCTTGCTGCCGGAAATTAATTATTGACTTTCATTACTATCAAATGGAGGGGAAAGACACCAAGCAAACTAACTTCTTGAAACATATGTTAATTACTGCATGACAGAATGAAAGAGAAAAATCTACAGAAAACAGAGGATATAAGATATTTTTGTATGGCACTTGTATGACGTTCTTTGCCTTGAATGGTTATTATTTTCAGTTATTTTTATCTGTCATGGTGAGAGTACACCTTTGAGAGAACGCTGATACTACTGCATGAAATGTTAGAGGGCACACACTGAGGCAAAACCATGTTTGCTATTAAGTGTTGTCAAAAATCATGAATTTAGCATTCCTGCTTACACTTAGGTCACATGTAGGTAGTTATCACATTTCATTTGTATGAATAAAAAGGAATCATACAAATAAAATGCAAAATTGAATTGCCTGTTTATTTTTAGAAGTCACCTAGAGCTCTTGAGTTAACTCCTGGTTGCAGTCTACAGCAGACCATGGATTGAGTTTATATTTCTCAAGTCTTTCCAGAAAGCTGTCCAATGGCTACATATAAGATGACTTTTGACATGCAGAATAAAAGTTAATTAAAAGGATATATTTGCAATCGGCCTCCTCCCCTACCCAAATCAGGAAAATCAATAAGGGGGAGAAGTGCTGTTAAGGATCTGCTTGGGTTGATTATCTGACAGAAACTTATTTTAGGCCTCTCCAAAGATGAAAATTAGGAGAGGGGTGTCTGTTCTTCCCATTATCTGCTCGTGCTTTCTATGAGTAATGGTTTAGCTTGTATGGTCAAACATGGTGACTAGTCTTCCAAAAAATATTCTTTCACTGAAATGTTTCGTTTCTGTCACGGTTCAGGTCGTGCCGTTTCCCTACCAGATTCCCTAGGACAGAATGAGTTTTCCTCTTTTCTCTATCTTGAGTCAGGGAACCAGGTTTTTTCAGGGATCTCTCTGTGGCTTCACTTCTTATCTAAGGGCAAGGACAAGGAGTATTCCTACAGGGTAGGTGGCATGTTCACAGTGCCCCGATGTGTTAGCCCGGTTCTGAAAGTACTGACAACAAGGAAACAACTTGCTTTTCTGAGCATGTTACTCTTCTAACGAGGTGGTGCGCGGGGCTTCTCGTTCACATACTAATTTCTGCACTTAGCTAAACTATGTAGCACCGTGCGTTCTTTAATCGCTATAATCTGCAGTAAAGATAAGCAGAAAATTATAGGGCGCAGTTCTTCAGTGGCGGCTATTGTCTTGGATTAGAGAAGCCTTCCCTTCAATATTCTGCTCTAGAAAGTGCCTGTCCAGGTTCTCTTCCATAGGTCTAATAAGAAAGCCGCTTCTATTCTTTTAGCGGGAACGCTACAGGGTCAAGGGAAGCGGCACAGGAAGGTTGTTCAACTTGTGCAGCATTCTTTCCAACTAACTCAACGAAACGAAACGAAAGCAGTAACTGTTTTGCTCGTAGATTTATCACAAACACCCTTTCTTGCAGACACTTTTAAGGCAACCTTTTTATTTCAGCAACGGGGAAATGAGGGGGGGATCTGTCTGGGCATCTAATTACCCTGTCTCTTAACATGCTGTAGGCTACTCACAACGCACACGTGCAAAACAAACCAACCAAAAGCACGCGAACAGCAAAGAAAATCAAAACCAGATGAAAGAGGGGAGAGCCAAAGCAGCCTTACCTTTCCTCTTGGATCTCCTTCGCCTTCTCCTTTTGCACTTGCATTTCAGTTGACTGCTTGGACCCCCAGAAGCTCTGCTGCTCCCCAGAACCGATGCCATCAATCTAGTTTAATAAACAAGAGTCCAGTAGGGCTTTTCTCTGAAATGCGCGGATTTGTACGTCTTAGGTCGCCTTCCTCTCGCTGCTCGTGAGCGCTCCGTTCCTGCTGAATCTCTCTCTCATTCACAGCCACTTGCCGTGCAGCTGGGTTAAGTGTCTCTGATCTTCTCAGCTGGTCGTTGCATGCTTAGAAGCTCCCAGGGAGAGAGCTGTGCAGACGAAAGCTGCTGCTGCTGCCTTCTCCTAGCAGGGCTGGCAATGCTCTGCTCTTACTTTTTGCACCTCTGCTAGTTGTTTGGCATCAGCCACTTTGAAGCCAATCATGCGGGGAGCCTGTCTATTTGCTCCTGCAAAGTCTAATTAGATCCAATCATGACTGTCTCCTGGCTCTGACATCAGCACCACCAGCCCTCTCTCTCTCTCTCTCTCTCTCTGCCCTGTCAGCTTGCAAACTCAGCTCCCATTCGGGCTGACGGATATGCCTAGGACCTGATGGAAAGGAAGGGAGAGCAGCCCTGAAGGGAATAAAAGCAGACTGCCAATTTAGCTGGAAGTAGCCTAAGGGACATTTTACCAAAGATTTGTTACAGAAGAAACTGAAAAGCGTTTTGCTTAAAGTCTTCTGGAAGGAGCATCATGCTTCTAGATACGGCCAACCAGTAATTGAGGAGTTCCTTCATTATATTACTTCTTTCATGGGGAAAACCTAGAAATTGCAAATATAGATTACTTTTCATGACCTGCTGAAACTGCTGCTCTATAGGTATCATTGCAGTGGTGGTTACATTTCTCAGTACCAAAAAAACTGCCTCTATAGTCTTTCTGTACAGTGCTATGTATGTCTGGTCACCTTATTGAAAAATGAAATCTAGTAATAAGAGTAATAATTTAACAATCACTAGCAGCAGGTATGAAAACGAGAATCCTTGATGATGGGAGTTCTGATTCACTTTTTAGGAGGAGGGTGTGTGTGTGGGGGGGGGGGGGAGATTCTGGAACTTAAACAATTCCAAGTATCTAGTATCTGAGGCATTCTTGTGTGTATTTTTATTTATTTTTTTAATCTTGGGTTTTAAAGCAAAGTCCCAGTTTTGAAACGTTAGAAAAACAAAGTTAAAAGTCATTTTCTGCCTCTTATTTTTAAAGATTTTCTTTACCATGGGAAGCAAAACACGTCCAGACAGAGGTTCAGTTCAACTGCAGGTTCCCACAATGCTTCCAGTGGGTTTTATTTAATTCTATAATATATATCTGTTCATCTGGACAACAAAAGTATTAGGACAGCTGGAAGAAAGATGCTGATAGGCCAAAGATGTTCCAAATATTTTCAACTGAAATCAAGCAGGATGTAAGAACTTACAAATGAAATTCCTTGTATTCATCACAAAGGTTAAAAAAAAGTATAGCAAATGTACTTGTAAATAAATATAATTAAGGCTTCTGATTTTAGTTTTTAACAATTAAAACAACCATAATGCAAAACAAAAAAAAATGTAATACATGCTTACTGACTAAACAGCAGAAAAACAGAACTTCCCCTAATACTCTCTTCACCCCTCCACTGGCACCTTTGGTACCTTCCACTCAGTTTTTGCACCTTGTATGTGCTGATGACTCCTAAGTGACACAAGCACATCTATCATTCCACCAGAAAAGGTATCCAGTAATAGTACCTGTGATGCAAAAATAATAATTGTACCCTCATAGAACTGACAATTAGCTGGCAAATAAACACATTTAAAACCTAAGAATAAAAACCCTAACAATAATAGAAATACCCGTCTAAGATTTCTATAACACATCTCATCCAGACAAGATCCAAGAAGTACCATTCTGGCTCTGGACTGCAGGATAGCTCCAGATAGGTGGATGGAGACGGAAGAGTGCTAACATTCTATTAGAGTGAGAGGAACGCGCATGGATATCAAAAGCACCAATTTATAAGTAAATTTTGCTCCATTTTGCAATAAATGGATAAAACTCATTTTTTATAGGAGGTCTTCAGTGATCTGCTTGAGGAGGAAACTGTGGTAGAGTGGCTCTAAATATGTATTTGAGAACTAGTCTTGGTTGTTTGGCATTAACCACTAGATCGCATGGCCAGCCCTTGTCACTCATCTGTGATAAAGCAATGATTCAGTGAAATAAAAAGCTGAATGTAACTCAGAGTGCTGCTTCTCCTTTATGTCAAAGATATAATGTGGGCATGAAATGAAAAGACAATGGCTGATGGCTGCTGGGATGTATGGACTTTTACTTACCAATGCAGTGTAATACAATTTTTTATTAGCTTTAAAGCCACCAATTTGTTGAAAAACATATATATGCATTGAGAAATTACATTGCTGTATGCACTGAAGACTGAAGCTATGGATTCGATATAATAGAACATTTCAGAATGAAATCCAAGCTCCCAAAATGAATAAGGAAATATTTTGCATGTAAAAATTTTTCTCTTGCCTCTGAGCATCCCCCTTTGCTAATACCCACCCTAAATGTGCTTAGAACACCATCATATATATTTGAATTAATTAATCTAATTCCTTATGCCACTGCTATTTTAAACCTTGTAAGTCCATATATTTATGATCTATCCCTCTACAGTTTAAAGCATTTTGCCGCTCAGCCAGGCTCACTGGGTTTGAGTGATAAATGATTGTTTAAATGCTGACCAGGTTTTGTAGAGTTGATATGTAATTATCTAATGGACTGTTAAGATACATTTTTATACCCAGATATATTTCCGTTTATAGCACCTAGTACCACTGAAGCTTTGCTGAAGAAGAAGATTATAATTATCCCTTGTAATTATCTGATACTTGCAAGCTGCCTACAAGTGATTTGAAATGTGCTTGAGATTTCTTTTTTGGGCCTAAGGTAACTCATATATATCTATCTATATCTTTCTGTTTCCCAATAGACCTTTACAAAAATATTTCCACTAAGAAGTAAAATGTTCCTCTTTGAGGCACTGAGCTACGTCACTGTGTAATTCACATAGGGGTTCATTACAGAAATCAAATAAGCATTTGGACGTGTTCAGGAGACGTTTATGTGCCGAAAACGTCTCCGAATGTATTCTGCTACATGGGGCCCATGCACGTTTATCTCACTAGCATGGGGTTGTCTACACACATCCCTGAGGGAGCAGAATGGGGGCATGGCCAGCCACAGAGATGTGTATAGCATATTCTGCAAAGCACTGTGCACATTTATTGCCTTCCCCGCAGAGGAGCCAGTTATTCTTGTCAGAGACATGGAATAAGTCCATAGAAAAGTTTCTGCTATATTCTACAATTTGTCCTGCAAGTGAGAATGTGTGTGTATGGTTTAAGGGTGGCATTTGAAGATCTGGTGTGCTGGTTTAAGGGTGGCATTTGAAGATCTGGTGTGCTGATCTGCAATTCAGGGACATGACTGCCTGACCAGTACCTGGATCTTATGGATGGCCACAGTGTCACCAGGTTGTACTGTGACATAGCAGCCATAGATCAGCTGTGCCGGGCACTGTGAGACAAGACTGATGTTGTGCCTTGAGGCCTACATCCTTACTCAGCCCAGGATCTATGCAAGCTGTGAGAATGGTGATATATCTGGAGGATGGCTACCTGGTATGATGGCACAAGGATCCCCCCTCCCATGCCCACACATGCCTGATCAGGGCAACATTGCCACAAAGCAGACTGAGGGAAAGCAGGCATGGTTGCCCCACAGACAGCAGATGTATACAGACTGACATAAGCCAGGACAGAGAGTGAACATTGTATGGGACAGGTATGACCACATATAGGGAGCAGCTGTGAGACATGTCATAACCCGATATGTGGGAAACAGATTTCATAGCCAGAAAGCCATTGTCATTAGAAGAGCATAAGTTTATCCCTCAGCAATATAATGCATCCTTTGGGGAATTGCAAAGTTAGTTTAGGATTTTGTGAGGTTGGTAAAGGTCTATACTTAGCATTTTAAGGAGTGTTTTCAGGGATGATCAATGCTAGAAGAACTGCCAAGTAATGTGTGATGCAAGGTATGTCATGACAAACATGTTAGTATTTACTTGATCATATAATAAATTAGGGTGCACCAAGATTACTTTGCTATGTTCTGGTAATGAAACAGACTAGAATATATAGTCTAGTTTGCATCAGCATTTATATATCATCAGTATTTATGTCTAGTTTGCATCAGCAAAACACTGTCAATGAGAACAGGAGCTTAGGAGATGCACGTTTTAACTGAGGAGGCATGACCGCCAGAAGTGTATATGGGTATATTGCGGAGACATGCAGGATCGGAAATGTGCAACTTTGCAGAATACAGTGAGCGCGGGGATGTCCAAAATGCTATCAGCATTTACCCAGGTCCATAATATTGGCGAGTGATGTGTTTCAACGCTTCACTCTATGACTTGTGTCTGACCCGTGAACGGGTCTTGTGCTGGATACGTGCATGGGCCAACAGGACAGCATGCTGGATGTGCCACACAGGACATGTCTACAAGGCAATCCCAGTCTGTACCCACGGATGTGGAATTAGCATGGAATCACACCCCTGCCTGATTTAAATGTATCCGATGGAGATACATGGCCTATATAGTCTTTACATTCTTGCTAGATTGGGAGCAGGATTTGCATTAACTGGCCCAGTTTCATCGCTGAGGTTTAGATAGTTATTTTGGATAATCAGATGCCATCTGTAAGAATGAAGTTATATTTGTTTATTTGCTACACCTTGACAAGCAGAGATGTTTGGTAGATGAAAACAAATCAGACTTACCAGTTGGTAATGGTGTTACCTGCAATTAACTACCATGGTAGAAAGACCTGGCACTTAACTGCCATGTTTATTTATTTATTTAATACATTTTGATATATCGCTTTTCTACAAGTCAAAGCAATTTACAATGAACTAAGTTTTTTTTTACAGTGAACAAGTTATGAACATTAGCTTCATTACAAATGCTGTATGCAAAAGCTTGTGTTTGCAGGTCTTGGTTTTGGATTTAGTACACTCTAAAGAAGGGGAAAAAGCTTTATAGTGAAACTTAGAATACTAGAAAAATCTGAAATTTAAATCCTAGTTTAACATTTGAGACTGTGTCCTTGTCCTGGCAGTATAAAGGGATTTTTTGCTCCTTTAAACATGAATAATAATTTGCTTGAGAAACCTGTTTATTTCCCTTTTTTTATTCTTTATCCTGACTTCCACAGTATTTTTTCAACTATTATTACCTATTCTTTTCTGGCCTCCATTTCCATACCAAAATATAGAAACCAGAGCTAAAATAAAATGCAATATGTCATCCATGGGAGAAAAAAGACCTCAGTATAACAAAACAACAAATCGACACAATGGCTCTATGAAAATGCAGCCAAAATGTACAAATACCAAACATCGGCTCAAAAGGCTACTCGGACCATACCATCACCGGTCAAAAACATTCCACATGGACTAAATTGCGCAATTCATATGCACTCTCAATAATGCATGAATCTCAGTGGTATATGCATAAATCGTGCATTAAGCACAGTCACTAGGGACAACAAAAACAACAAAGGCATTGCAAATAAGAGCATCAACAGGCTGAAAATATAACCAATACTTAGCTACATCATGAGCTTCAACAACGTCCTAGCTCCATTTCCATACAACAGGTTTTTGCCAAGGGAAGCTTCCCTTGCTTCAGTTGCCATTCTTCAGAGTGTTGCATGCAGCCTTTCTGATTATAGCATGATATCACTCCATGGCAATTGAGATTTTCACCTTCCTTCGGTCAGCATTATACGAAAGAGCTGACATTTATTTAATCTATCATAAACACTGGCTCAGATGTCTTACTTGAACTTAAGCTGTTTCTTCTGCCTTGACCTCAGTTGTAAATTTTTTTAACCACCTCATTGGTGGTCTGTTTGTTGCAACAGCTAGATTTGAGTGTCCAGTTTTTTATGATTGTGACATTTTAGATGCCATCCACACCTGAACATCTTACAGAGGGATGGCATTTGTGCTGCACACTTGAGTTAGAAATTATTTGGTTGAAATTCAACAGCACTAGCTTGTTTTGTTTTTGTTTTTTTTAAGTCAGGCAAGCTTAATGACTACGTTTTGGCCAGACAAGTTTATTTAGGAAGAGGCCAAGCGCATTCAAGGGACAAAGCCAACCTATAGCCAGACAGTGATGATACTCGGAGCTATATGAATAAATTTATCTGTTTAGGAGCACCGTATGAATCACAGTCCTAACTTGAAATTGCTAAGTTATTTATCTAAGTGTAAGATCATATATTCAGTAGCCCTGCCTAAACAGATAGAGTCACTGAATATTTGGACTTAAGGATAAGGGGATATATCATCCACTGATTTTTGTACAGTAACTGTGGCTTTGAAGATTGATGCTACTCTTTTTATATGGTATTCTTCAATACAATGGAGTTGAGAATTTCATTTCAGTTCTTCAAATGATCAATCTGAGGTTTACAATCAGAATTAAAAGCCACATTACCATACATAAAACATATCAAATACATAATGATGACTTTGTGCATCCATTCATATCAGAAATAACCTATGCTTCTAACGGCTGGATGGTTTAGTATCTTATTGATTCTTTTACAGTTTTAGAATACTTATTTATTTATGTAGTTATATGTATATTTATCGAGCTCATGCCGTCCAGTAGTAGTTCAAGGTGAGTTACATTCAGGTACAGTATGTACTGCAGGTTTCTTTCTGACTAATAAGTTGCAGTGGAATCATGGGCTCATGCTCCGTGCCTCTTCCTGCAAGTGTGTGCAGGCAGTGATGTCATATCCCCCGTGTGCCGTAGAACAGCAGGAAGAAAAAGATGCAGTTCCTCCTCAATGTGTCACTTCATGCGAGAAATTAAGGAGAGAGTCTTGTCAAGGTGATGCTTTTTCCTATTTTTAACTGCAGAAGCATTATTACGGGGTTGTGACTGTCCCTTGGTTTCTAATTTGCAATGTATTGTTTACTCCATCATCGTCTCCACGCTTATAAATATCCCCCTTTCTTCATTAATATGTTTTATTTATTTAGCTAATAAAAAAGGTGTTGCTCACAGCTTATTTGTTGACCTTTATTTCTGCACATCTTTTTTTGTCGAAACTATAAATAACTTTAGGAAGTGTAGTCAGGTTCCACTTTACTTTCTTCTCTTTTTACTTCAGTGAAGGTGCAAAACACTTCATGACCCAGTCAAATGAACGATCAAAAATGTTACAGTAGCAGAGGGACACACCTAGCATCAGGTTTTCAGGATAACCACATTGAATATGTATGGAGAGATTTGCACACAATAGAGGCAATGCAGGTCATCTCTCACATGCATTTTCATTGTGATTATCCTGAAAACCTGACTGGCTAGGTGTGTCTAAGGACTGAGTTGAGAGCCCTTGCTGATGGAACGTCCTTACTCAGGACAGAGAGGTAGCCCTTTTTGCAATGTTCCCATGAAGATGCACAGAAGCCTTCTGCCAGCGCTGTTGCTTGTGGGGGCAGGGGGAAGCTTGCTCCTCACAACTAAAAAAGTGATTTCTCAGCACCCCCCTCCCCCCAGCAGCAGTGCAGGTAGAGGACTCCTGCACAGTTTCATGGTGGATAACCTGGTGGATATTCAGCAACTTCAGGCAACCTCACAATCAATATAACAGATTGAGAGAAAGAGAACCCCACTCTGACATTTTGTAGAAGGCATCAACCGTTTGCATTTTGACAAACAATGGCATTCATGCTGACGGTTGAAATTATAGTCACATTGGTTTCTGTTGGACGGTTTGTTGTGCCTTGAAGGCAGTAGTGCACCTAGTGGGCAAGCTGCTGATTCTTCAGTGAGATCCTGCGGTTCCTGAAGTGATCCATGTAAATTACAGTTTGAGTGCAATCGATAGATGTCACAAGCGAAGGAAGTGGCGAACTTGGAATATAATGAAGGTGCGACCATGTTAAGGGGGAACAGATAATGCTAGAGAATTGCTGAGCATTGGTGTATTAAATAAGTGCAGTGTAGAATGAGCTGCAGTTCTGGGGTCATGCTTTCCGCTGCTGAAGTGTCCCTTGCTCTTGTCCTTTGTAATTGTAAGTGGCAGCGGTAGCTTGCTGAATAAGTGGAGGGCATGTATTTAGCCTGCATTTGTTCCACATTACAATGCAGTTTTAGCTGTTAACAGCTGATCTGTATCAGTGACCACTTCCCAAATGGACAAAACACCATCGAAAACATCAACATGCCTTCTCTTTAGAAATTAGCAGTATTAGCATTAACATGATGACTCTACAGGGGTCACCATCAAAGGTATGATTCCTTTTAAAGGGCTCCATCTTTTCAGCACAGGTTAGCCATGAGGCATTCAGAAACGATTGCTTTCTAAGAAAGAAAAAAATGTCTTATGAAAACCCCCCCCTCCTTTTTATTGACTTTAAATTGACTTTGAACACAAATTAGAATTTTCTCCAGTTGATTATGGCAACTCACATTTTGTGCAGTTTTATATACACGGAACATAAGTTGACCACAGGGTTTCTTTTTTTTATGGTATTTTTAATTTTTCTGCTTTAAGAAACCTTCATTGATTCTATATTCCTGTTCAGAATTAGGAGTTTTCTGCAATTTGTTTTGGCATTTAAATAAGTGCCTGCAATTAGTTTTTAAAGCCACAGGTCTTTATGCTTCCCTTTCTGAGTCACATTTATTGGCTTACAGATTAAATTTAGCATTTACACCTGAAAATAAAAACCCCCAGCAGAAGTCTCTTAGAGCACTCTGTGGATTTAGCTGCTATTTCATTACTTCTGATCAATATTTTCTACCATTTATTTATTTATTTATTTATTTCAAAATGTCAAATATTTCTTCTCCTTTCTTACCTACTAGGCAGCCTGTACATTTACTTCATTAAATGAAAATATATCTTTGAAAATGCTGAAATTTACATAGCACCATAAAGTAGAAAGTACTCCACATACCCTGGCTTAGAAGTGAGGTTCATAGCTGTCATGGTAAGTGCAAAACTCACCCATTTGGAGAAACTGCTCTGATAGAGACAATGTTTTCATTGGTAGGCTCTTTTATAGCTTGTCTTCTGACAATCAAAAACTGCTCCATTATTTTCCCTTGAAATAGAATTGCTTCTCTAAAGGACAGGAATGATACTATGAGGATAATATAAATTTGGGGCTGCTATACATATCATTCTGGGCACGCGGAGTCCAATTCAGAAAGGGGCATATCTGGGCCCCATGTGCATCTCCAGAGAGGACGTGCACGCACAGTACCGATTCCACAACCCCACGTAGACACGCATACAGGGATATAGAATCAGCGTGTGGCTATTCCAGGGAAGCACACCTAACTGGCAGCCTATTGTTCCATCCTGAGCCACGCATACGTGTAGGCCATGTGCACACTGACCATGTTGCTCCAGCCGCCCCGTGTACCTGCAACCCTGAAAATGTCCCCAACTCCATGTCCTGCAGACCACATGTGACTGGAACCAGGAAGAAGGTCCCCTCCCCATCATAACGCACACATCAACATGGCTACCAAGCAGCCTAATTTCAGCGAGGCAGAGACAAGGCTGCTGGTAACCATGGTCCTGGAGCAGAAGGAGACTCTCCTCCCCAACGGGCAGAGGCAGCCAATCTACACAACAGCACACAGGGGCTGGGAACACATTAGGACCACTCTTGCCCAGTAAGTACATCATAACACAGACAGATAAACCTGGAAGCAGAGAGAAGTGGGCAGGCTTGAACAGTACACATGTTGGCACAGAGACAGGCATGCAACAAGGTGGAGAGGAATGGCAGGGAAAGCCAGGACCTGCCCCTGGCAGAAAGCAGGCAGGCTGCACAGTGACAGGACAGCACAGCACAGAAAGAGCAGCCCCACAGCAGGGGCCCAGGAAACAAGGGAGAATAGGATGCAAGCAGGCCCACAGTGAAAGCACAGGACACAGAGAAAGATGGAAGGAACACGCATAGCAGAGAGCAATCCCAGAATGTCAACCACAGCCCCAGGTCACACAGATGCCCCCTGAGGAGCTCAAAAGAAAATGGCCCTGTACATGTCCCCAGGTCAGAGGCAAACCCAGCACCCTGGGTCAGGCACAGAGCCAGCAGGCTAGAGCTGTGAGTGCTCCCAGGCCCTAGGAAGTGAGAGGAGAGCAAGTCAGAGGGGAGGCACAGTGTGACTGGTACAGGTGCAGAATGAAGTAGTACAGTCCCCCAGGTAGGAGATGAACCCAGCACCTTGGGTCAGGCATAGAACCACCAGTCCAGAGTTGTGAGTGCTCCTAGGCCCTAAGAGGGGAGGGAACCAGGTCCTGTGTGTGTACACCAAATGCAATGACCAGACGCAGCACCCGCCATCCCCAGGATGGAATGGTAGGGTGACACGCCACCGATAGCAGATGGGGACAGGGCATATGATGTGCATGCGCACAGTGCCAGAAGCACTCCCCCCCAATTAGTAGGCAGGTCTGTGCCCTGGCATAGGGGAATGATGAGGTGTGTCCCTAACCCAAAGGCATTTCCGGATCCTGTGTGACACAGAGACATACACACTCCACCGCACATGCCCATGGCTGATAAGGCATATCTGGCAGCAGCTGCAGGAGGAGCAGGGTGAGTAGCCATACAGATACCCAGATACCCAGGCCCCACAATACAGAGTCAGGGCATCACATGTAACAGCATGCACCGCTGTGACATGGACACCATGGAAACACCATGCCCCCACCCCAGGGTCTCACAACACATAGTCCAAGCCCACACTGCCTCACCCCCTGCAGAGCTGGGACATGCTGGAACACCCTGTGTGTGTGCCTGCCTCCCCAAAAACTACAGTAGTGCAGCAAAAGTGAAGAGCAGGGTGTGGACATATGTGGCATAGCCACCATGATTACCCACAGAGAGGTATGGGCACTGAGCATGGTAAGGTGATACAAAGACGTCTGCCTGCCCCACCATAGTGGCAGTGACAGGAGCACTGTAGGTGCATCATGGGCGGGTATGGGTGCCATAGGGCACACCTGTTTGCTAGTGTGTGTGGGCACTGTTTGCCCTTATTCTGTGTCTGTCCCAAGCATGTTTGCTGAGTAAAGTGTTATGCTGTTCAACATGTGTGTCTTGTGTACCTATGTGTCTGTTGCCTGCAGCAACCCTGACCAATAATGGCCTTGGTCATATGTGTAGTGCTACAGGGGAGACGCCGTGCTGCATGCCACATGTTCATGGTAGTCCATGCATGGCTGAGCCAAATAGCTAGATAGACTGGTTACCACAGTAGCAAGAGATGGAGCAAACACCCACGAGGAATGGGGAAGCACCACATGGGGGGGGGGTGAGGGGAGCCATGAACATGTGGCAGCAGCTCAAGCAGTGGTCCATGGGGGCATTGTGACCTAGGGTGATGGGGCTGGCCACAGCACAGATGGTAGTGGTGCGTGCCATGCATAAGGGGCAGGATGGTGAGAGGGGAATGGCCCAGAGTAGGCCATGGATGTGGTAGACTCAGGTCACATGAGCAGCTCAGATGTGCGGGTACCCACGAGGAGGGATGTGGAGAGACCCATGGCAGGGAGGTTAGGGGCCACAGCGGACAGACTGCACAGTTGGGGCTGCATGCATCAGCAAACCTGGATGTGGAATCTGAGTGGGAGCAGGATGTGCTACATGCAGCGTGTGTAAATGGGCTGGATGGGGCCTGCAGCTGACCAGGTGCACTGCACAGTGATAAACAGATAGAAGGTGGGAGGGAGGGGGTGTGGGGTGGGCTACCAGCACTGGTGGTGCAATAGGCATAGTGGGGAGTAACGGTTGGGTGCATGGGGGTCCTAGGCATGTGAAACATGGAATGTGTGAGTCAATGTGCCATAGGGGGGCCAGCTGCGGCATGGCAGAGCCAGTGGCAGTATGGGTGGGCTGGAGGCAGGGGCCACATGCTGCCCCAGACACCTGTTCAATGCATGGGGCTGCCTGTGCGGTGGCCCTGCCACCCCATGGTGACACGAACAAGCCTGGGACTGCTTCTGTAGTGCCCAATGGCTGCCATGCATGCCTTGTGCAGCCAGATGGTGACATGCCGGGGGTACCATGTGTATATGGCACACCATGCGCATGATCTTCCCCCCATGACAGCCACCACATGTGCAGCACTGGCAGCCGGCAATGAGAGGGTGATGGACACACAAGGGACAGGAGGACTGTGTAAGGTGTGTGTCCCAACTGTGGCGTGTCCGGACACACACATCACATCGACATGCCACAACTGGGACACACATGTCCAGACATGTGGGTCCCCACACGGCATCTTTGGAAGATGCCACTAGACACTGTCATGGCACACATGGGGTCTGGGGGGGGGGGCAAGGTACATGTCTGGGTGTACACTGCATCTCTGGCACATGTCAGCAATAATATTGGGGGGGAGGGTGGAAGGCCCCAAACCCCCGACCCAGAGGCAGTCCTCATACCAGCAGCTCATGAAGGCACACTGCTGTTACCAGTGCCCCAGCAGACAATGTGCATGATGCACAGAGGCATGGGCCAGCCATACAGGCCATGTCTGTATGGTGTGGACATACACAGGCCCATGCCCTCCCCCTGAGCACTGGCGTGAGCATTGAGTGATATGGGCGGAGAACATATGGCTCAGATAGTCAGGTAAAGTGTGCCTGGACAAGGCTGTGATGCGCCACTCCCCCCCCCATCTGGACTGTGCACCCTGGGGCGCATCTGCAGCGGCATCCAGTTCATCGCTGTCACCCAGGGCTGGCTCAGGCTCATCTGGCAGTGGCTGCTGGCACCGCATGGCATGGTTTGGAGCATGTAGCATGCCATGGTGATCTGGCACACCTTGTGAGACCTATAGAGCAGCTCCCTCCCAGACCAGTCCAGGCTTCTAAACCGACACTTCAACTGGCTGAAGGTACACTCAATGATCCCCCTGTGGTCTGGTGGATACAGTTGTACCGGTGCTATGCTCTGATGCTAGGTTGGAATATGGGGGTCAGCAGCAGGTCATGTAGGAGGTAGCCCTGGTCACCTGCAGTGGGAGACAAAACAGCAAACCGTCAATCAGATTGTGTGCCAATGAGGGGGTCATGTGTTACTGACATGTTGTGGGCTATGGACAGGTGACTATTTATATGTATGGCTGTGTCTGCTGTATGGATGGTCCCAGGGGTGCCAGTAGGGCATTGTTTGTCTGCAGCCCACCACATGTGCATGGACACACCAAAGATGCAGTGGTCCCTCCTGGGGGATGGGCCTGGGCATCATGGGAATGTATGGTACCCCTGCCCTGTGTCTGGCCTACATCTGACACACCCCTGGGTGGCAGAAGATGGAGCTGCATGACACACCAGTACATGCAGGCTTGCTACCGCCATTCTTGTCACCTGTTTCTGTCCCCCGCTGCATGCATGGGGCCACTGTGCATGTTGTGGGGGATGGGGGTGGGATGCGTGCAGAGGGTAGGTGTGGGGTGGGTGGGAGCAACCCCCAGACATAGAGTGCCAGGGTGTACCATGGCCATCTGTGTTAGGGGTTGCCGGGGGGGGGGGGAGCTCTGTGCATACTTCTACTATGGTGGCATAGGGGCAGGGCACCCCTCATATGTGCCCAGCAGCTCCCCAGGGCCAATGGGCTTTGGGTCATGGAGGGCGGGCCACCATTACCTGCCCAGCGCACACCCCCATGCGGTGTACCATGCTTCCCAATCCAAGGATGTCTGTGCATACGGCCATCTAATAGCCATCCACCAGTGATATGACACCCCTTGAACCATGCATGGAGCCCTGACTGGCTCAGGACATAGGCATTGTGACAGAATCCCAGGTACTTTATACAGACATCCATGATCTCCCCATGTGCGTTGCACACCACCTGCACCTTGACAGAATGGAAGGCCTTGTGGTTCCAATAGAGAACCTCACTCCATCGCGGGGGCTGAAGGGTGATGTGTGTGCTGTCCACCACACCTAGGACCGATGAGAACCCTGCCACAGCATAAAAGTCCTGCATGGTCCAGTGCTGGTTCTTCTGAGTTGCTGGGAAGCAGATGGTCTGAACCATGAACCACAGATAGGTGCCCAGGAATTGTGTGAGACACCAGGATACTATAGACTGGCTGAGTCCCCTAACAGCTGACAGCACCATCTGGAACGAGCCTGTCACCAGGAAGGCCAGTGCTGTCATCACCTTCAGGTATCAGATGGCCCTTCTGCGTGAGGCTTTCAAACCATGGCATGAGGCTTTCAAGCCATGCGTGAGGCTTTTAAGCCATGGTGTGAGGCTTTCAAGCCATGGCAGAGGTCGTTTATGGCAACCCCATTGAACTGGAACCTTGCCACACATGCTGCATTACTCATGTCCATGTACTGGACCATCTGCTATGGGACACATGCATATGGGTGCATCCTCTCCATGTCCTGCCCACCATGGTCACAGCTGTGCAGCAGGGCCAGCATGTACCATTTCTGGATGTCCTGCAAGTTGTCCCATTCCAACCAGCTGGCTGCGCAATGATGGGCACCCATTGCACACATTGTACTATCCTGCACTGTGTCAGTCCTTTGTCCAAACCATTCAGGCCCAAGGATGCACTGACATGTCTATGGCACATGCACAGAGGTGCACGTTCACAGGAATGTGCACATGTGGTGCCATGCAGCCGTGCATGCACAGGCTCATCAATGCAGCATAAAGATTGTTTGAATGCACCCGGCCCCTACCATGCCCTGTATCCCCTTCATAGATACTATGGCTGCTTCCTCTCTGCAGACTGCTGCTCGTCCATTGGCATTTCCCTCTATTGCACCAGCAAAGGGAGGCGAAGCACTGGCCTTCTGCATTCCATGCACATCCCATCCCTGCCACTCCATATGGCTGCATTACTGTGGGGGGTGTGCGGGCACAGATACGTATGCACACAGGTATGGGCGCATCGATGCAGAGATGTATGCATTAGCATGTTCCAGTGTGCACATCTATGACAGGCCCAACCCAGGCCTCTAAGCTTTGCCTGTGTGTCACAGACAGTCCATGTAATAGCATCTAAGGTTGCTTCCAGGAAGGCAAGGTTCTTTGAGGGTGAGATGATCCTCATGCTCGAGGAGATCCTCCAGCGGCTGCCACAATTGGTTGGTGACACGTGTGGGTGCCTATTAGAAGCAGCAGCAGTAGCTTGATGTGTGTCACCATATCAATGCCATATATCACCGGAATAGCAACATCGAGGATGTGAAGCACAGATGGTGGCAGGTGTGCCGCAACACTGCCCGGCACAGCAATGGGTCAAGAGTGCGCAGGTGGAGCAGCTCTCGGAACTCGAACAGTGCATCCTTGCTACAATTGACCCTGCCACCTCAAGGGGTGTAGGCCCTCTTGACACATCTCAGGCATCCCATGAGCAAGGCACAAGTGCACCGTGTGTGTTCCTGCCCTTTACCCCATGTACATTCCTCCTGCTGTGCGCATGCAGCCACCATCACTGGCTGACATATTGTCACATCCGTGCTGCCGCTGCCAGGCATACTCACATTGCATGTGGCTGCTCCAATGTTGGCCTGTGTGTCAGGGGCATTGGCAGCATGGCCGCTAGCTGGTGGTGGTGGGACTGACTGCACAGGGCACTGGGGTGGGTGTTTATGCACAGGCCTCTGTGCCCATCTGACTCCGCAAATATTGACAGGGTGTATGGCCAACCATGTTAACGGCTGTGCCTGTGCGGCCTACTGGCTCATCCTCATGGCTGCAATGCTGCCACCCCTTCATTGTCTGCATTGGTGGTTGCAGATCTGACCTTTTGATGTTGTCTGTGTCTTCACAGGTGCCCCTGCTGTAGCTCCACAGGCAGTGGTGCCTGCTCTGCTGACAGTGTCCATGGAGGATACCCCAGGACAGGGGGAGGGCCCTGCCTGATGCCCTACTGTCATGCACTGCTGGTACTGCCACACTGCAGCAGTCGCCTGATGGCCCTGGCCCGGATGATCTGGAGCTCCATGTCCTCTCCCCATTGCCTCTGTCACAGCAGCCTATTGATGACAGTGATGACCAGGGGCAGCACACCCACAGGGGTGCACAGCAACACCTGCATCAATGTGCTGTGCGTCTGCTTGCTCACCATGCCGCCCAGCAGGAATGGCCTGAGCAACAGCTGGAGCTGCTGCACCAGTCCACGGCATTGCAGGAGAGGCATGTCATAGTCACAGAGCAGCTTATGGTGGCTACTGGCACCCTCCAGGCTGCCATGGTGGAGATCCTGATAGAGCTGTGCTGTGTCCTTGGGTGGTCTGTCCATGTACAGCCCTATGCGCACTCCAATGTGCCTCCTGTGGGGTCTGGGCAGGGGCATGGTGGGGCAGCTCCTACAGCTGAAGCTACCCCAGCAGCATGTGCACCTGTGCCTCCATGTCTAGGCCCCAGTGGTGTGAGAATGTGGGCCTCTGCACATACCCAAACTGCTATTGGTCAGCCCACCATCCAGGCACCCCCTCTCCTTGGGCCAGTTCCATAGCGCAGCAGCCCATGAATGGTGTTTCCCCCATTCCATGAGGGTATCATGGAGTCAGGCAGCATGAGCTGTGACACCTCTGGGTCCGAGGACTCACCACCATGCCCACCTGTGACCGTGGTGACCAAGGCACAGGTGCATGTGCCCTCAGGGAGGGGGAAGGGCAAGGGGCAGGCATAGGGGAGGGGGCACAGGGGTGTCATCTAGCACCAGGGTTGGGAGGAGGCATGCTTGGTGGGTGGGGTTAAGGCCCATGGGGGTGCACAGGTGGTATGGATTTGGGCAGGGATGTGTGGTGTGAGTGTCAGTCATATTACAGTGTGAGTGTCAGTCATATTCCAGTGCTGTCTGTGTGAAATTGTGGCATGTGTGTGGGCATGGGTGGGTCCATAGGATAGCACTGCCTCATAGGTCTGGCTTTGGATGAATGCAGGGGACACACCCTTCTGCAGGGAATGGACACATATGTTTATGTGTTGCTGTAGGACTCACACATTAATATGTCTGTACCGGCCACACACACTGTCCAGCCCCGGTTCCTGGTGTGTGTGGCATCAGTCTGATGGCCAGTGCCCCTCTGTGTCACCTCTGGAGATCACTGCTGGGAGCATTTGCCAGCATCATCGCATGCATTGGGCACCATCCACAACTGATCTTGCTAGGGTGTTAGGGGTGGTTATGGTTATGGTTATTTATTTGATATACCGCCCTTCCTTAGCAAACAGGGTGGTTCACAAAATTGCAAACAATTTGAAAAAGGCACAGGGCCAGAAGGGAAAAGGAAATTACAATTGTTGATAGGACAGACAGAGAGAGGTGTACAGGACTGTACATATAGGAACAGGAGGATCAGACAAAAGGGGAGGGAAGGACAAAAGCCAGGGAGAAGAGATGGGTTTTTAGGTTTTGTATGAAAGTGTTGTAATGGGGTTCTAATCTGAGGGAAGTGGGCAGTGAGTTCCAGAGTGCCGGGCCGACGAAGAAGAATGCAGAGGAGCATGTGGATTGGAGGTGAGCATGGGAGGGGGAGGGAAGATGAAGGCGGTTTTAGGTGGAACGAGTGGGGTGTGTGTATGGGGTTGTGGAATGAGATGAGATCTGCCAGATATTGCGGAGTGCTAGTGTGAAGAGCTTTGTGAACTAGAGTAAGTAATTTGAAGTGAGTACAAAAAGAGACAGGTAACCAGTGTAGATGGAGGAGGAGAGGTGTAACATGATCCCACTGGGAGGAGGAAGTGATAAGACGGGCAGCAGTGTTTTAAATTCGTTGTAATCTACCTAATTGTGATTTCGAGAGGCCTATGAAAACAGAGTGAGAGAAATCAACCCATGACATAACTAGTGACAGAAGAAGAGTAGTAAGAGCAGGTGGAGTAAGAAAGGGGCGAATTGCACGAATCTGGCGCAGGAAAAAGGAGATTTTGGTTATGTGTGAGACATGGGCATGAAAGGAGAGATCTTAGTCGAAGAGGACACCCAAGTAGCGGAAACAGGACACTAGGGGTATGGAGGATCCTGAGAAAGAGGGGGCCAGTGTAGGGGGGGGGGGACTACCGTGGGTGAACCAAATTGCAACAGTTTTGGTTAAGTTAAGATGCAGACAGTTTAAAGTAAGCCAGTCAGTGACCATTGAGAGACAGGAATTTAGAGCAGAAAGGTCAGGATGAAGAGGGGAAGTGTGGTGGAGAAGAACTAGATTGTCTGCGTAGTAGAAAGCGGAAATCCCAGATTGCTGTATTAGTAAAGCGAGCGGTGCTAGAAAAAGGTTAAAAAGAAGAGGTGCCAGAACAGAACCCTGGGGGACCCCGCAGGATAAAGGGAAAGGATCAGAGGGGGGAGTAGAGCAGGATGAAGAGAGGACTGCACAGGACCTGGAGGAGAGAAAAGAGTGGAACCACTGATAGACTGTGCTGCAGAGGCCAGCCTCACATAGACGAAGGAGAAGAAGAGAGTGGTCAACTAAATCGAAGGCTGCAGATAGGTCCAAAGATACCGCCACCGAGAAGTCACCATGGTCGTGAGCCACATGGAGAGCATTGGTGAAGGCAAGCAGAACAGTTTCAGCACTATGGCCTTGTCGGAACCCTGACTGATGGGGTGGAGAAAGTTGGTGGAGTCCAGATGGTGAGAGAGCTGTGCAAAGACGGCTTTTTTGAGAAGTTTAGAAAGAAAGGGGAGGTTAGAGACAGGGCGATAGTGTGCTGGGACTAGAGAGTCGAGTGAGGGTTTCTTGAGGATAGGGCAGATAAGGGCGTGCTTCCAGGAGTGAGGAAAAGTGCCTGTGGCAAGACTTGTGTTGATCATAGTGAGGAAAGGAGGTACGAGTGCCAGAGAGGGAGTAAGTATCCAAGAGGAGGGGATAGGGTCAAGAGAGCAGTATGTCTTATTGGATGAGGAAATCAAACGAATGAGTTCAGCTGTAGTGATTGGAGAAAATGTGGCCCATGTGTGTGAGAGTTGTGAGATGGGGGGGGGGGGGTGAGGTAGGAGGAGGGGAGGAGATGGGGGGGTGGACAGGAGGGCCGTGATGCCCTGAGGGAAGAGATCTTGGTGCTGAAGAATGATGCAAGTAGTGGAGGGGGAGGGTTGGTTGGACGGATATGGCAGTGGAATTGGGGTGAAGAGATGTGAGAGTTTTAGGAGTGGAATAGAGATGGCTGGTCTGGTTAGGGGTAGAGGAGATGGCATTAGAGAAGTATGTCTGTTTGGCAAGATGAACTTTAGAGTGGTAGTGTGAGTGATGTGTTTTAAATAATGATAGTGTGGCTGGGGAGGGAGCTTTTCGCCATAGTCGCTCGGCTCGGCGGAGGTGAGTGCGTAACAAGTGTAGACCATTGTGGAACCAAGGCTGTGAAGGGCATTGGTGGGGGGTGTGGGGGGGCAGGGTTGTAGGGGGGGGGGCTAAACGGTCGAGAGCTGCAGAGAGATTAGAAGCCCAAAGAGAAACTTGAGAATCAGGGGAGAGAGAAGAAAATTCAGGAGGGAGGAGTTTGGCTGCAGTTGGAAAATGTTGAAGAGTGAGTGGAGTGATACGACGAGAATAGCGCAAAGGGGGGACGTACTGGGGGGGCATTGAGGGAGGAGAGGGTAGGGAGGGTGGCTTTGAGTGAGAATAATGAAAGAACAGGCAGAGGTGGTCAGTCTAAGGCAGATGAGAGGACCGCAGGCTTTATAGCAGGAGGGTAAAGGAGACGAAGGTGATAAGTAGGTCAAGGGTGTGGCCTGCAGAATGAGTGGGGAAAGAGATGTGTTGCAAAAGAGATAGATTGTGCGGGAGAGAGGCAAAGATATGATCCCTGGAAGAAGAAGGGGAATCAAGGTGAAGGTTGAAATTTCCTGCAATGAGCAGTTGGGGGAAGGCCAGAGAAAGATCGGAAATGGTCAGAAAAACAGAGTCCCAGAGGTTGAGGCGTAACGTAGGGGGGGGGGGAGTAAATGAGGCGGACGTATGTTGGGGGAGAGGTATGTAAATGAAGGAGAAAAGCTTCAGGGTAGTGCAGAATAGGAGAGAAAACTTGTGTGAAAGGGAGGGTGTAGGATGGCCACCACATCACCATCTGTGCGGCCTGTTCGAGGAATGGAGATAGCTGAGAAACAGGGGGGGGGGGGGGGTGAGGCAACGGGCAAGAAGGGCGTCCTCCCCGTCCTTCAGCCAGGTTTCTGTAAGAAGAGTGAGATGTAAGGATTCATGGATGATAAGGTCTTGGATAAGGAGGGTCTTAGATCTTAAGGACCGGCAGTTGAGAAGACCCACTTTAATGGACGTAAGGGGGATGGATGAAGAAGAGTGGGTACGGGTGGTAGCTGGGCATAGGCGGAGATTCGCGGAGCAGCGAAAGTTTGAGCTGGTAAATTGTGAAGACCTAAAGGAGGAGGTGGAGGAGAGAGGGCGATTGCCCCATAGCACCGGTATGGAAGCCATGGGGTAGCAAGGAGATAAAGAGGCAGAGGACACGTGAAAAGAAGCACTGTAATGATAGGAATGTACCTGCAATGGTGGAGTCAAGATGTTGGAAGCGAAGCCAAGTAGAGTGAGTAGGCAAATTGTTTCAACTGAAAGGAGAGGTGTACACAGACAGGAGGAGTTATCCTTGCTCCCGGAGCGGCCCCAAGGAGCGCACCTAAGGAGCACGTCATGATCCTTAGGTGCGCGTCCCTGTCGTGTGCCACGGTGATGAGCACCGCCGGCGCTCTGCTTTTATGGGGGAAGCTCAGGATACCTCTCACAGCATGGCCGCGTCACTTCCTGGGGGGAGGGACCAGGCACAGACCGGGCAGGAGCAGTTGATGCAGGTGAGGACAGGCTCTGTGGAGACACAAATAATAACAGCGTAGTACAGAAAGGCAATAATAGAGGAGCATCAGGAACAGTATTCAGGCACCGCTGGCACTCTGCTTTTATGGGGGAAGCTCAGGATACCTCTCACAGCACGGCCGTGTCACTTCCTGGGGGGGGGGGGAGGGACCAGGCACAGACCGGGCAGAAGCAGTTGATGCAGGTGAGGACAGGCTCTCTCACAGCGTGGCTGTGGGAGCGTGGCTGTGGGAGCGTGGCTGCGGGAGCGCGGCCGCGTCACTTCCTGGGGGGGAGGGACCAGGCACAGACTGGGCAGGAGCAGTTGATGCAGGTGAGGACAGGCTCTCTCACAGCGTGGCCGTGGGAGCGCGGCCGCGTGACTTCCTGGGGGGGAGGGACCAGGCACAGACTGGGCAGGAGCAGTTGATGCAGGTGAGGACAGGCTCTGTGGAGACACAAATAACAACAGCATAGTACAGAAAGGCAATAATAGAGGAGCATCAGGAACAGTGCCAGTTACTTGGCCTCTGCACCCTCCAAAGGGTGCTGGAGCAGCTGCCTATGCTCAGAGTATGTGTGCCTTTGGGCTCCCACGGGCCTTGGGACTCTGGTAGCGCTGTGAGCCATTCGGGGCCTCCTGTCTTGCTTTCTGGCCAGTGGCTACAGTGCATATTTGTACTGCTACATGGCTCTTCATGCAGGGGAGGTGGTGGTCTGACAGCATACATTGGTGGCGAACCTGCATTTTGCTAGATGTTGCAACACCTCTTTGCATGACCCTCCCCCAGCTGTATCTACTGTCTCCAACACTGGCTATGTGTATAATACCTGCTATTTCAATGAGCACAGTCCCTCTCCCAACTCCTCCTCAGATTATTACATCAGCAGCCCTCCCACATCTAGCCAATGGAAGTGCATACTTGGACAACATACTTTCGAGACTGACATAGTTTTGTTTATATATATATATATTATATATATTGTGGTACTGCAGAGCCTATTCAAACAGAAAAAAAGGTTTTAAATCCAGAAAAAAGATGCCAACACCAGATGCGACATTACGAGGAGCCATATAGGGGGAGCAAGAGAGACCTTCCAAGGCCTAGAGAACCGCACCCCAGAGCTGGTGATGTAATGCCGACCAACAGCCAATCCAGGAAAGGGGGAGTTCCTCTTAGGAAAGGCTGGGAAGTTGAAAAGGAGGAAGTAGGACAAGCAAAAGAGGCAGAAGTAGAGGCAGAAGCAGAGGAAGAAAAGGAGTCTTGGCAAAGAGACCAGAGAGGAAGGAGTTCCTGGCAAGAAGACACAGTGAGTCCGGTGCAGCAGAATACCAGGAGTTCTTGGCAAAGAGACACTGGAAAGAAAGGTACCAGGAGAGAAACAAAGGTCAGAGTTTTATATGAGGAACCGGTACCAGCAGATGCAGGACACTGTGGAAGTTACCAGAGAGATGATGAAGTCATTGCCATAAGAGGTAACACTCTTCATTCAAGGAGCAAAAGGTGTGGGTGTGAAAGCTGAACAGTGGGAAGCCTACTACTCGAGTAAGGCTGAATTGCAGCAGGACTAGGCCTCAAGACTCAACTAACTGGGATAGGCCCAGAGAACAAGGTAAACCACATTTTTATTCTAATAAGCGTTATAACTTGCTGACACAGGGAGCACAAGGAACAGAGGTGTGCACTCCATACCAAGCTGTCTGTAAGACAAGACACAAGCTTTTATCAAAAGAAAGACTGTTTAATACAAGGCACCAAGACAAAGGAAGATACCTCCATAGCAAGCATTCATATGACCAAAGCCCAGACCTAGGCCCAGAACACTGGAGGCTAGTGCAAGCGGTATATGAGAAGCCTCAACGTATTCCACAAGAACATACTGATACAGAGTCACAGTTATCAGACCCACAGCCTATGCAGGTGGAATTCAATGAGGACCCTCCTGAGATAGCCATGGATTGCAGCTACTGTCAGGCAGGAAGCCTAGAGTCTCTGCCTGATATGTAAAGCAGGGCTCAGTAGCAAAGCCTGGGTGTTTTATTTGTATAAGGTCCTGTGAAGTAACAGTAGACAAAGCAATACTTGAATATGTTTTCTTTTCTACCTGAAGCAAGGTTTTCTTTATGTTGATGTAGACTCCACTATTTGAACCATTGTACATTAGGGGAAATAAAAAGCCTTTCTTTCCCTACACTCGGACTTTGTGTTCACTTGAAGTTTTGGTACACGGTAGGTCCTGGGAACAGATACCCAGACCCCGCATACAAGGACCAAACTCAAAAAAGGTAAAAATAACTCATGTCTACCCGACCTGCCTTAACCACCCTTGGCCACTAGGGCGGCGGTGCGACATGAAAATGGCGTAGTTGGCAGGATATTTTGTTGGAGCCTACATCCACCGTGAAGAGAAGAAGCTTGAGTTCCAGATTTCAAGAGGAAAAAATATATAAACCCCAATTGGAATACAAAACCCGGAACGGATTGTTTAAGGAAACCGGATTGAAGAAAAACCCGGAGTGGAGCAGCTTAAATCCGGAGTGGAGTGGGAGAAAATCCTGAAAAGGAAAAATCCTGTGCCCAACTGTCGGCGTGGAGAATCGCGGAGTACGACAGCAATGAATACTGTTCCAGAGCTGATTTTACCCTACCATCAGGTAAAATGTAAATATACCTGAATATGTGTAGGATGCCAGGGAGAGTATAGAAAAAAAAAAAAAAAAGAGAGAAAGGAAAGGAAAAACTGTTAGAAGAGCCACACTTGGTTGTGTTTTTTTTGTTGTGTTTCCTTGCTACAGATTCGCCATGGAACCCAAAGAATTGTGCGCATGGATGGCTCACCAGTTCGATAAGCAGGCAGAACTGGCGCTGCAAAATCAAGCACAAGCATTGAGAGTCATGCAGGACCAGCAGTCACCCATTCTGCAGACAATGGACAAATGGCTAACCCAGCAGAGGGAAGAGATGGCGAAGGTGAGAGCTGAGCAGTTGCAAGCAACTGGACTGTATAATACGGAGCTTGGACAATGGTCATGCAGTGATCTAACGGTGGAAAAATTAAGCCCCAATGAGAACCCTTGGCCACTAGGGCGGCGGTGCGACAATATATATATACATACATATACAGGGTGGACATAGTTTTGTTTGATGTAAAAAGACTGCAACTGTTCAGAGGAAAGTGACCAAAATGATTTGGAGCCTGCGTAAGAAACCTTATGAGAAGAGACTTGAAGACCTAAATATGTACACTTTGGAGGAGAGGAGGGATAGGGGAGATATGATTCAGACCTTTAAATACTTAAAGAGAAACGATGAACAAACAAACCTCTTCCAAAGACGGGGAAGCTGTAAAACTAGAGGGCATAACATGAAGCTGCAAGGTGGAAAATTGAAAGGCAATGTCAGGAAATATTTTTTCACTGAAAGGGTGGTGGATGCTTGGAATGCCCTCCCGATGGAAGTGGTGGGGCAAACATGGTGACGGAATTCAAAACGGCATGGGACAAGCACAGCGGATCCCTTTACAGCAACAGGATAAAAACAAAATAAACTGAACCATCTTACTTCTCAACAAATAGGGGTGTCCTACTTGGAGTGGTGGGTTCACCCCTAAACAAAGACATGGGGAGGGGTGGCCTGCACAGAGCAACAGGTGCACCTACTCTTACCATATTACTGGGCAGACTGGATGGACAATGCTGGTCTTTATCTGCCGTCATTTAGTATGTTACTATGTTTATATATATATATATATATATATATATATATATATATATTGTCACCAGCAGTGGCCGGACTGAGGCGTAGGCAGCCAGTCACACTGCTGGGTCTGACCTTTCTTTATGAAAAGGAGTAGTTGAGACTGAGTGGTCAGGTTTTAAGAAGGATTTTATTCCCCTCCCGGGGTTTTGGATTTTCAAAAACAGTACAAAACACATGAACTCAAAATACAGCCATGCTTCTGGCAAAACTGAAGGTGAAAACAAAACACAGCTTCTCGCTTGAACAAAAACAGTAATTACGTTGAACAGAAACCAATGAAAGTGCTGACAGTCTCTTCTATGCTCATTCAGCTCTCTACAAGGCACTCTTGTCTTTAGCTAGCACAGAGAACTTATATCAGCCATTAACAAAGAGCAATCCATGTCCTCAATACAGGGATTTAAGCTACTTGGCTCTGTAATCATTGGTTCTTCAACCACATTATTTTCTCTGGGGCAGAAAGTTTGAAACCTCCTCAATTCAGTCTCTGAACTCTCATCACAGCCCTCTCCACAGTAAGGCAGGTAGTTATCAGACAGCTTGTAAAAGCAGGACGGAGAAACAGCTCTGTTTAAACCTGCTTTCTCTTTGTAGCTTTTCAATCTCCTACCTCTTGTGCCTGACGTTAGCTCATAACACTGTCCTGTTCTGGTCCTGACAGACTTTTCTCTTGGAAGTCTTCTGCAGGGTTTTAGAGACATACATTCATCCTCATCACTCATACAAATATCTTCAACCGAATTACTTTCCCTCTCACAGGGTTGCAAGTATTTCAAGCAGCTCTGCTTTTCAATTATATATGGCTTCTTACCAGCTGCCTCACGTTCCTTCCACTGAGCTCTGTGCCTGGGAAAATCACACTGCGTCAGAGGTGAGTATTTCCTGTAACTAATCCCTCTTGTTGCAGGTAGCTTTGTTTCCCTTTGCAAATTCCTCCTTGGCTTTCTGCTCCAAGGGTCAGGTAATTCAGAGTCAGTATAGGAATATTCTGAACCTCCGTCTGAGACCTGCAAGTTTCCTCTTACTTGCCAAGCTTCTGCAGCTTCCTGTTCCTCGTGAACTCCGAGATCTCCCTGACCTCTCTGGTCTCTCTGGTCTAACTCTGTTTGCTTTGGACATTCTTTATACAGCCTTCGGGGCGTTTTCTTGCCCATGTGAAAACTGTTTTCCTGATTAACTGGGGAGTGTTTGCTAGCTAGGCGTGCCTTCAGACCTCGTGTCTCAGCCTGTTTTGGTTGCCTATGGTAACTGGGAAGCTTTTGATCTCCCTGCCTGTCAGAATCTGAGCTAAACCCAGCAGATTTCTGTGTTTTAAAGGCACAGGGCAGATCTTCCGTGTCACAATATATATATATATATATATATACACATATATACATATATATATATATATATATACAGGGTGGCCCAAAAAAGTGAGAACATCTCGTAAATTAAAAGTTTAAATAGTTTACTTATTTACCTTTTTTAGCTATACAACGTCTTTATTTCGACAATTTCCAGTCAGCATCTTTTTTTAAAATTTGTCAATTGTTTACATATGTCTTTTTGAATTTTTAAATAACTTATATGCTACGAGATGTTCTCACTTTTTTTGGGCCATCCTGTATGTTTGCCCACTTTCCCAGCAGATACACTCATGTGCTGCAGGCCCTGATTTGATGGCTATTATTCTGAGGTGTCCTGTTGCTGTGACAGACACACCAAGCTGCCCATCTGATACTAATGCTCTAAGAGTACGCCTGGTTCAAATCTAGAGATTGCCATCCAGCACTTTCAATGATGGTATATGTGTGGAATGGCTCAGGGCTTTACACCACTTTACATTTGTGCCTGGGGTATGTGTTACTGATGTGCTAGCAAGGCAGGTGCAACTATTGCCTGGTCAGAGGCTGGCAGTAATTGTTCCCATGCTAGCCATGTATTTGTGCCTCTAATGCATGACTAGCATAAGCACACCAGCTGTGCACTGCTTCTACTACCCACTCTCTGCCCCAGCTCTGCCTTAACCCTGCCTATTCAAGCATTGTTCTGGTAGCACAGCATTTTTAGCATGGGAACCTTCTGCTCAAGTGTGCTCCCTGCTATAGAAATAAACCCCATGCTCCTGGCTACCACTCTTTAGTAAACATGTCCCTTAGACATGTATCTGCTGCTAGTTAACTACAGAGGATGCTATCTTGAACGCATTTCAATTTTGAGAGGGGAAATAAACAATAGGGCATTAAGGAGGATAACCTCCTTAACTCCTCTATAAAGGGCTGGCAAAATAAGTACTTTTTAAAAACCTATACCTGCCAGGGGGCAGCTGTAAATTCCAACATGGACAATTTTTGTCATGCATGTGCATTACCTATATGAAATGGGGAATACACACACAGACATTTTACCCATCCAGGTCATACCCTAACCATATCCCTGACATGCCATCTTGCAATTTTTATGCATTATAGGCATCCACAAATGAAGGAGTAGTCTAGTGGCTAGGGCAGCAGCCTGGAAACAGAAAGACCAGCTTTCAAATCTCACTGATGCTCCTTATGGCCTTGGGCAAGCCACTTAACCATCCATTGCCTCAGGTACAAGTTTAGACTGTGAGCCCTCCAGGGACAGGAAAATAACTACTGCACCTGAATGTAACTCCTTGAACTGCTACTGGATAGGTGTGAACTAAATGCAAATAAATAATACACATGTAAATATTGTTTCTAAAATTTCCATTTTCATGTGTAAATGCTGGACTTTCCAAGCGGAAATTGTGAATAAGGTGTTAAAATACCCCCATAGTGTTACTGAATATACAAGTACATATAATGTGAAATATCTATATTAGACATTTCAAATTATATACTATCAATACTGCTAAATATCAGATACAAGTTATCCAAGTTCAGGACAGAATAATTCCACAGAAAACTATTCACTGACTTGGGTGAATACAAACAAATCACATCCCACGTTAAATATATGGCTGAGGCACTGCATATCTTAAAAGGTCATATAAACTCTCTTTACATGGCATTAGACCAACCCATTTTTCTGTTGTAGAGCATATTATCTATCTCACTTTAATAAGCTTGATTTGCAGCTTGTCATACCATGAGGTTTTGTGTGCATCAGTGATGCTGAGAGCTATGCTATCTGTAGCTTAACTACTGGCAGGGCCTCCCAAGATGGACAGGTCTCAGCTGAAATGCCAGACTAAGACGAACAACCTCTCTGGACAGCAGCAGGATGGTGTTGGTGGTGGAGGATCACATTTCTCTAACGACAACACTGATATTACCTGCGTGGAAGAAAGGCCTGGCAATCTACTTCTGTATCTTGCCATGAAAACCCAATGGATAGTTAAAACAAAACAAATTGTGATATCATGCTGTAAGATGAGACCCCCAAATCAGAAAGGACTCAATGGGCTACTGGGGAAGAGCTGAAGACTTCAGAGAAAAGTCAGTATTAATGATGTTCTTGGATCAAAGAACATGAGGATGTCTGACTGCTGATGTAACTTTATATACATAGTGTATCCACTCTCCCAGTAGATAAACTCATGTGTTGCAAAGAACTGTAAAGATGTCTTACATATTGGGACATTGAAAATACGAAATATGACCCAAAGGAAGCTGTAAGTAGTCAACAATGAAATGTTGCATGAACTAAAATGGACTTCCATTGGGTGCTTTTAGTCTGATGATCATATGGTATACTATACCGGAAACTGGCAACAAGAAGAAGTGTGAGGAGAGACTGAGGTGCAGGGCTGGCCAAACCATTAGGCAAACTAGGTAGTCCCCAAGGGCAGCAGCTTCTGGGTGGGAGGCAGCAAAGAGCAGGGCATTTAAAGCTAAACAATAGATTCTGACAACTTGGGGAGAGGGTGTAAGGCTTAAGGTAAGGGTGCCAACACCTTGAACCAATTCTGGGTCCAGTTGTACTGAGGTGGGAGTGGAGACTGGGGTCCCGAGATCTTATTTTATTTTTATTTATTTAACTGCATTTATATACCGCTTTTCACCGGGTCAAAGCGGTGTAACATATAACATGAGGGGGGGGGGTAGTATTTTACAGGGTGGGGCCATCACCAGGGACAACAATTAATGATTTGGGTGGACATAGACATGTACACTTCTGCTGGATCTAGGTATTAGATCGTGTGGATAGGGTGGCAATTCTGTTCAAAGGTGTTCACGGAATAGGATTGTTTTCAGCTGTTTCTTGAATGATGTGATGTCAGCGTTGTTTCTGATGTGGTTTGGTAGAGAGTTCCAGAGGGATGGGGCATAAAGTTCGAAGACTCTGTTGCAGGTCCGTTGTGTGGACTTGGTTCTTTTGTGGGGGACGACAATGGAGTTATTGGAGGATTGTCTGGTTGATCTGTTGTGAGATGGGCGAGGCAGAAGGTGGTGGAGTGAGGTGTTCCGTGTTTGGTGGATAGTCTTGTGGATGAGTAGGATAGCTTTGTACTTTACTCTTGCTGGAATTGGCAGGAAGTGGAGGTCTCTTAGGATTGGGGTGATGTGATCCCGTTTTTTCGCATTCTGAATAATCCTTGCTGTGGTATTTAAGGCAGTTCGGAGGGGGTTGGTGTGTGAGGCGGGTAGTCCATGCTAGATTATGTTGCAGAAATCCAGATGAGGTAGTGTTACCGCTTGCATTACTGTCCTGAAGTCGTGGGGTTCCAGAAGGGGTCGGAGACGTTGCACAGTTTTAGCTTTGTGGAATATTGTCCCAGCGGTTTTGTTGATTTGTTGTTTAAAGGTGAGGTGAGATCTAATCTGTGGGTATATGTATGGGGGTTAATCCTGGAGGCTTTCTTAATTACCTTTGAGAGGTTGACTGAAATAGCTGGGAGAGATATAAGCAGCCTATTGAGCACTAGATGCATTATATGCCTTGGACTATGCCCAGGTTAAAGCAGCCATCAAGAACAGACTAGTTCTGATTGGGAAAGCCTATAAGAAAATAAGATATGCCATACTGGGTCAGACCAAGGTCCATCAAGCCCAGTATCCTGTTTCCAACAGTGGCAAATCTAGGTCATACGTACCTAGCAGTTTCCCCAAAAGACACAGGTTCCACAATGCTTGTACTGGGTCAAGCATTGATATCCTGTGCCCCTTCTTAATAATGGTTTATGGACCTTTCCTCCAGGAACTTGTCCAAACCTTCTTTAAACCCAGCTACATTAACAGCCTTTACTACATCCTCCGGTAACAAATTCCAGAGTTTGATTACACGTTGAGTGAAGAAATATTTTCTTTTATTAGTCTTAAATAGTTTACCCTGTAGCTTCATTGCATGTCCCCTAGTCTTTCTATATTCTGATAACGTAAACAAACGATCAACATTTACCCGTTCCACACCGTTCATTAATTTATAGACTTCTATCATATCTCCCCTCAGCCATCTCTTTTCCAGGATAAAGAGCCCTAACCTTTTTAGCCTTTCTTCATAGGAGTATCCTTCCATCCCCTTTATCATTTTGGTGGCTCTTCTCTGAACCTTTTCTAATAACGTTATATCCTTTTTAAGATACGGCGACCAGAATTGCACACAATATTCAATAGACAGACGTTCCTAACAAAAACATATGAAAAAGGAGCGAGACTAAGGGCTGTAACCCAATGCTTACTGGACCTAGCCTCCCTGTGACTGGAATAATATCACCAACTACAAGGGGACATAGTTAAGCTGATAGTCCAATAACAATTTATAAATATTCTGCTACCTAATGTAAGGGTATAAGCTTCTCGACAAGGCTCCACAAAAGCACAGAGAGATTCCTGGGAGTTGCGGAAAGGTAGGGCAGGAACCTAGAAGAGCAGCTACCCAAGCTAAGAAATCAACTTTGGAAAATAAGATAGGGTGGGGAAATTGGACCCTTGGATAGACCTTGCTCTGGTTTTTGGGCTTAAGGACCACCCCAGGCTGGAGAGAAGCAGGTTTGTAATGGAGCTCTGGGGCTCACTAGGCAGGAAACTAAGCCCGGTTACAGGTGCTTCACCTGGGATGGAAGGTCACTGTTCAAAAGAATGCCCCTATATGGACTGTTCATTTTTGGGGGTTGAAGTTCAGAAGTTTGCAAACAGAGGAACACAGAAAGGAATACAGGATAAAACTAAAAGAGACAAAAAGAGAAATAAGGATTGCAAAATCAAAGGCAGAAGAATAGATGGCTAAAGATGTGAAGTGTGGTGACAACGTTTTTTTCAGATATATTCAGGAGAGGAGGAAAATCAGGGGTGGAATTGCAGGACTCAAAAGTGCCGGGAAAGGATTTATAGAAAGTGACATTGAAAAAGCGAAAATGCTAAACAAATACTTCTGTTCTATTTTTACTAAAGAAAATCCTGGAGAAGGGCCACCTGTGATTGACAAATATACAAATGGGGAATGGAATAGATACCACACTATTCACAGAAGATAATATGTTAGAACAATTTGCAAAACTGAAAGTAGACAAAGCCATGGGACTGGATGGGATACATCCCAGGATACTGAAAGAGCTCATAGAGGTTCTTACAGGGCTGCTAAAGGATGTTTTTAATAAATCCTTGGAGACAGGAGAAGTTCCACAGGACTGGAGAAAGGCTGATGTGGTACCTCTTCACAAAAGTGGTAATAGGGAAGACGTGACAAACTACAGGCCAGTAAGCCTTACTTCAGCGGTGGGCAAAGTAATGGAGGCGCTCCTGAAAGAGCACATAGTGGACTTTCTAGAAACCAACAGGTTGCATGATCCGAGACAACACGGTTTTACCAAAGGACGATCTTGCCAAACAAATCTGATTGAGTGCTTTGATGAGTGATCAGAGAACAAGGTCAAGGGCATGCAATGGATATGATCTACATAGATTTCAGCAAAGCCTTTGATACTGTTCCTCATTGGAGGCTTATCAATAAACACAACAGCTTAGGGATGGGTCCCAAGATGGTGAACTGGATCAGAAATTGGTTGACTGACAGACAACAGAAGGTGATGGTAAATGGAACTTACTCGGATGAAAGGAAGGTGATTAGAGGTTTGCCCTGGGGTTCGATCCTGGGACCGGTACTGTTCAATGTATTTGTGAGTGATTTTGCTGAAGGACTGAATGGAAAAGTCTGTCTTTTTGCAGATGACACAAAAATTTGCAACAGATTGGATTCCCCTGAGGGAGTAGATAACATGAGGAAAGATCTACAAAAGTTGGAAGAATGGTCTAATGCTTGGCAGTTAAGAATTAATGTGAAGAAATGCAGTGACATGCACTTGGGAAGCAAAAATCCAAGGGAATTTTATGCGATAAGGGGCGAAAGGTTGGTTTGCACGGACCAGGAGAAGGACCTTGGAGTGATTGTTTCTGAGGGTCTCAAGATAGCAAAACTGTGTGATAAGATGGTGGCAAAGGCCAGAAGGATGCTGGGATGCATACAAAGAGGAATTGCCAGGAGAAAGGAAGAGGTACTAATACCACTGTATAAGTCGCTGTTGAGGCCTCACTTGGAATATTGTGTTCAGTTTTGGAGACCATAAATCATAAAGGATATAAAAAGACTGGGAATGGTTCAGAGGAAGGTGGCCAAAATGATTTGGAGCCTGCACCAGAAGATGTTTGAGAAGAGACTTGAAGACCTAAATATGTATACACTAGAGGAGAGGAGGGACAGGGGAGATATGATTCAGACCTTTAAATACTTTAATAGTATTATGAACGAACAAAGCTTTTTCAAAGACAGGGAAACTGTGAAACTATAAGACATAACATGAAGCTGCAAGGGGATAAACTGAAAGTCAACGTCAGGATGGTGGAAGCTTGGAATGCCCTCCTGAAAGAAGTAGTGGGGGCAAATACAGTGACATAATTCAAAATGGCATGGTACAAACACAGTGGATCACTTTTTAGCAACAGGATAAAATCAAAATAAACATACCTATCTTTTATATCTCAACAAATAGGGATGACCTACATGGAGCGGAGGGTACACCCCTAAACAAAGGCATGGGGAGGGGTGACCTGCTCAGAGCAGTAGGTGCACCTATTCTTGCCACCTTGCTGGGCAGACTAGATGGACCATACTGGTCTTTATCTGCCATCATATACTATGTTACTATAAATTTATTTATTTAGCTGTATTTATATCCTGCTTTTCACCGGGTCAAAGTGGTCAATTGGGAGATACATTTAACACAAGGGGATATGACACACATACGCTAATACGTACAGGGAACATGGGCAATGGAGGGTTAAGTGGCTTGCCCAAGACCACAAGGAGTGCCTATAGGACTAGAAATCCCAGTCCCTCCGGCCTGAGATTGCTGTCCCCAGGTGGGACTTGAACCCCTGGCCCTCTGGCCTGAAGTACCTTGTCCTAACCACTAGGCCACTCCTCCCTAAATGTAGTGATCAACTGGAGTGGAGGAGTAGTGTAATACTTAGAGCTCTGGCTTGGGACCCAAGATATCAGGATTCAATTCCCACTAGCATTCCTTGTGGCCTTGGGCAAGTCACTTAACCCTCCATTTCCTCAGTAGAATCCAAGTTATCAATGTTCCTGTTTAATGTATATTACCAAGTTGGCTGTTCCCTGGTAATATGTAGCTGAACCCAGTAGAGGGCGCTCCAGTATTATAAAAAGCCATACTCAAACAGATGTAACCATGAACCAAAAAGTAAGGAAAAGAGCAACCATACTATGTACAAGAGGCGATAATGCTCCGCTGCAAAGTCTGGGCTCCTCAGCAATACACCTCTGCACCAGATATCCAGAATAGGGAGGGTCCTGGACTGGTCTAGCAGGATTCCAGGAAAGGAAATTAATTGTAAGTGAAAATTTCCTCTTCTAGTACATCCTGTTAGACCAGTCCAAACAAGCGGGAAGTACTCAAGCTAACTGCTCTTTGAGTGGGAAGATACAGCCACCAAGACAACCTTTGCCTCGAACTTCGTCTCTTCCCGAGATTGAATATCGAGCCGATAATGATGCACAAAGGTGGACAGGGAGGACCAGGTGGCTACCCTGCAAATATCAAAAGGATGAATGTGAGAGCGCTCTGCCCAAAATGTAGCTTGTGCCTGCGTAGAGTGCGCCTGAAGACTAAGAGGGACAGATTTTCCCTTAAGGATGTATGCAGATTCAATTGCTAACCACAACCAGCGAGAGACCATGTGTTTGGAAGCAGGTTGACCCTTACAGGGTCCCGCAAAAAGCACAAAAAGGTGATCAGAGGTACGGAAAGGATTTGCCACCTGAAGATACCTACGAAGATCCTGCCGAGATCCAGAGAATGGAGTCCCTTATTCTTGCCCGTACACTGATCCTGAGAAAAACAGGGTAGGAAAATTGGCTCATTGATATGTAAAGGTGTAAGCACTTTTGGAAGGAACGAAGGAACAGTACGCAAGAAAACTCCTTCTTTCGAGAAGGCAAGATAGAGATCCCTGCATGAAAGTGCTTGTATTTCGGATATCCTTTGTGCCGAAGTTATCGCTACTCTACTGGAAACACTGCCTTAAGCATCAAATCTCTCAACGTGATGTGTTTAAGTGGCTCAAAAGGCACCTGCATCAAGGCTTTTAGGACGAGGGACAGATCCCATGTTGACACCGGTGGGCAAACCAGTGGTCGGACTAGCTTAGCTGCTTTAAGGAAACGGGACACATCCGCATGGGATGCTATAGAGCGACCCCCAACAGGGCCTCTGAAACAAGTTAATGCCGCTACTTGAACCCAAGGAGACCCCAAGGCTAAACCTTTATCTAGGCTGTCCTGGAGGAAGGTAAGGATATTTGAGATTCCCGACCTCCAAGGAGAGATACGGTGCCGCACACACCGGGACTCGAAGACTCGCCAAATGCGGGAATACACTAGTGAAGTCGACGGGCGGCGCGTCTTCAGAAGGGTCACGACCATGCGACTCAAGTAAGCCTTCTTGCTTAGGCAGTGGCATTCAAGAGCCAGGCCATAAGCGAGTAAGGAGCCAGATCATTCACTACAATTGAACCCTGATGTAATAGCCCCCGGCAAGACCCCAGAGGCAGTGGCGGGACTCACGTTAAGCGGATATGGTCTGCATACCAGGGCCTCCGAGGCCAGTCTGGAGCTATTAGGATCACTCTCCCCCGGTGTGCGAGAACTCTCTGAAGCACTTTGTCAATTAGTACCCATGGGGGAAAGATGTACAGCAGAGCCTCCTGCGGCCATGGTTGAGCCAGGGCATCCAATCCAGAGGACTAAAACTCCCTCCTGCGACTGAAAAATTCCGTTACCTTGGTAATCGCTGACATCACCATTAGATCCATTACCGATTGCCCCCATGCTCGCAAAATCTTCTGAAATGCCCAGGGGCTAGCTCCCATTCTCCGGGATCGATAGCATGTCGGCTGCGGAAATCAGTCTGAAAGTTGTCCATCCCGGTGATATGCTGTGCCAAGAGAGTCTGTGGATTTCCTCTGCCCAGGGAAGGAGAAGGGACATTTCCCTGGCTACACCTAGGGACTTGGTGCCACCCTGGAGGTTGATATATGTCACTGTTGTTGTGTTGTCGCATAGAACCCGTACCGCCTGATCTTTGAGAAGAGGCAGAAAATGTCTTAGGGCAAGGTGAAATGCTCGCGCTTCTAGTCGATTTATGGACCAGTGCGCTTCGTGAATCAACCAAGTACCCTGCGTCGACTGATGCAGGCAGAGAGCACTCCACCTGTAGAGACTCGCATCTATTGTTACTAGGACCCAACGAGGGTTCTCTAGGGAAACACCCCTGAGGAGATGACAGGGCGCCAGCCACCACTGGAGGCTGCATCGAGTCTCCAGGAGGAGTGGAAGCTGAATGTCGCATACTTCGGACACAGATGACCAGCGTGAAAGGAGAGACCTCTGAAGCTTCCTCATGTATGCTCTGGCCCAGGGCATGACTTCGATAGTGGCTGCCATGGACCCCAGGACTTGGTAATTCCAGACCCTCGGAGCTGTCTGAAGAAGAAACAATGAAGCAAGCCCATGAATTTGTGAATCTGCTCGCGTGTCAAGAAGACTTTCCCCTGCAAGGTGTTGAAGCAGGCTCCTAGAAACTCTAATTGCTGGGACGGATGAAGATGGCTCTTGGACATATTGAGCACCCACCTGAGATTCTCGAGGAAAGAAACTACTTGAGCCACTGCTTGACGCGCTTCCAACAGGGAGTCCATCTGAATCAACCAGTCGTCCAGGTAAGGATGCACTCGGATTCTCCATTCGCACAGAGCTGCTGCGACCACTACCGTAATCTTGGAAAAGGTGTGTGGAGCCGAGGCCAGGCTGAAGGGCATTGCACAAAACTGGAAGTGCTGACACAGTACTGCAAACCGTAGGAAACGCTGTTGGTCGTCTCTGATGGCAATGTGGAAGCAAGCTTCCGCAAAATCTAGAGAGGTGAGGAACTCGCCTCCATGTATCGCCTGGATCACTGAGCGAAGCGTCTCCATTCAGAATCGTGACACCCGTAGACATCGATTTACACCCTTAAGATCCAGAATTGGGCAGAAGGACCCATCTTTCTTGGGAACCATGAAATAAATGGAGTAATGACCATAGCCTCTCTCTGCTCGAGGGACTGGTTGAATAGCCCTCAGAAGAAGGAGGCGGCGCACAGTGGAGCGAATCGTCTTTCTCTTAAGGGATCTTCCCCCAGGTGAGATGACGAACGCATCGGGACTGGATTGGGAACATTCAAAAACGTAACACTGGGAGACTATGTTGAGGACCCATTGATCCGAAGTAAGAAGAGACCATTGATGAGAAAACAGAGCCAAACACCCACCCACCGGAGGAGTCTCTCTGGATGGGCCAACCTTCAGAAAAGGCTCCTGGAGTGGACTGTCTGGCCAGTCAGCGGGAAGATCTTGCGGGATTGGAGAACTTGGAAGGCTCCGAGTAGGACTCAGCTCCCTTGTGGGCACCCCGAAAGGACTGTGCCCTCTGACCAAAACGTCCAGTTGTCGAAGAGGTGGAGGGCTTCCCAGGATGGTAGCGATGAGCGTCGCGATACCTGGAGGTGTGCCGTGAGGTAGGCGAATATTGACGGGAGGAACACCTAGTAGCAAATTTAGGCTTATCTTCCAGAAGACGTTGGGGTCGAACCTCCCCTAGGTCTTTGACCAATTTGTCTAGGTCCTCCCCAAAGAGAAGCTTTCCCCTGAAGGGAAGCCTAGAGAGGCGTGCTTTAGATGCAGAGTCAACCAACCATTGGCAAAGCCAGAGCCATCTGTGAGAAACTGTGACTGCTGCCACAGATCTAGCTGAGAGGTGCAAGAGATCGTAAAAGGCATCTGCCAAAAAAACTGTGACCGATTCCAGACGAGCCAGACCTGGATCCTCTGGCAGATGTTGAATCCAGAGCAGAAGAGCTTGGGCTGCTGGGCCCCCACAAACAGAGGCCTGGAGAGATAATGAAGAAGCCGAAAAGGCAGTCTTGAGAAGGCTTTCAACTTTCCTATCCTGTTGATCACGAAGTGCTGCACCACCCTCCACTGGAATGGTGGTGTGCTTTGTTACTCCGGTCACAAGGGCATCCACTTTGGGGTATGTCAGCCACTTCTCCAAGTCAGGCGGTGCTGGTAAAGCTGACCTAGGTGGCGGGCTGTATGGAGGGGAATATCCAGAGAGTCCCATTCTCGAGACACCATTTGTTGTAGCTCCGCCGGGAATGGAAAATCTCTAGATGGCTTGTGAATGCCTTGTAATATCGGATCTGGTTGGGGAATGGCAGAAGGCTGAAGATTCTGCTGATCTGGCTGATCCATCAATCGTAGAGCTTAGACCACCTGCATAATTAGGGCCAGCAATTCCTCTTTGCGAAACAAGCGTATGTCCTGTGTCTCGCTTTGGCCCTCTGCAGAAAACTCTGATGGGGACCATTCCCCATCTTCCCAGTCTGACAGGCTCTCGCTGTTGTCCCCTGAAGACAGCCCTTCCTCTGGTGCTTTTGGCCAAGCTGTAGTAGCCCAGGAGACCTCTTTAGGTGGCTGTGCATCCACCCTGGACATCTGCTCTTGTCTAGAGTGCTTGCGGGATCCAGAGCCAGAAGACTGAGGGTTTTGAGTCAGGGCATCCACTGTGTTACTGGGAGAATTAGCCTGCCAAAGATCCCAGGCTTGTCTAAAGAGGACCAAAAACTGGGTATCTGAGGCATGCATCGGCTCCTGCTGCTCGAAAGACCCCGGAGCAGGAGGAGAGAGAGAGAGAGAGTCTCTCACCAGGGGAAGCTGTCTGGGTTCCTCTAGCAGCTGAGGACGTGCAGCAGGACTGCTTCTGTCCTGAGCTCCCTTGGCTAGTGTCACCGAAGTCTCTCCAGGATGAGCAAGACATGCAGCACAAATGTCATCCCTCATATCCTTATGCTTCTTTGTGCAGACCATGCATCACTGAAGGGAAGGCATCTCACAGGCGAAGCGTAGCTGACTGTGATCCCCAGTGAACTGAAAAAAAAATTAAAAAAGTCAAAAATAGGAGTTGAAAGAGACCAGACAGTTGAAAAACTAGCAGGGAAGACAGAAATTAAGAACATAAAGTCTCCTCACAAAGCCCGCCAAAAACAGAGCTGTGCAGAAAAAAAATCCAGCAGAAACAAAATGGCCATCGCTATTAAAACTGCCAAAATAAAATCACTCCAAACACTGTGAAAATGCGGTAAAAACATAAAATTAATCAAACGGAGAGCTAGGGCAGTAAAGACATGAAGAGAAAACTCTCCAGGCGGACAGAGGTTTCCCCTATGGCGTCCTGATTAAAATCGGGAAGGGGGGAAAGGAGAAGGATCTTTGAAGTTTTCTACTCACTGCACTGGAACAGAGTGCTGAAGAGCCAGGCTGACCTGTAACAGGCAGCAGGCAGGAGCTGTTGTAAGGCTGCTGGTAAGCTGCAGACTCCTCCAATGACCGGCTGATAAGGTCCTCATGAGCTGAGGCCAGTTTACTCCCCTGACAGAGAGGGAACCTCACATGGACCTCCTGACCAGGAGTTCAACCTCAATCTTTCCCACAAACTGTAGCTGGGAAACCCAGAGGGGCAGCTCAAGTGTGTGTATATTTTAAATACTAAAAATAACACAGGTCTGCGACTAAAAAGCTGTTTGATTATTTTCATCTAATTTCCATGTATTTTGGTGTGCTGAAAACAAATAAAATATTGAAAAAACTCCTAGACATCATGATTTGCCACAACATGCAAAATTGTTTTCAAATTTATCAATTTTTTTCAAATTACAATTAATTAATTCAAATTACTATTAATTAATTCACATAAGTGCATTTAAGATATAAAATGCCAAAAAAACGTTAAAGGGGTTGTCCGGGTTATGTAAAAAAAAATATAGCACTGTAAATCTGATGGTCAGCAATATATACATAAGCTAAGCAAGTTTTAAGTCCGTGCTTCTAATGGTAGAAGGGGTTAATCTTTTCTGAAGAATCCAGTGGGAGGGAGACACAGGGCAGATAGCAGCAGCTCAGGTCAGTGCAGGGGGGCGTGGCCAGCACTGTGACGTCTGGTGTACAGACACAGAGCTGCTCTCTCCTGCATGCCACACTTGTGCACGAATCATCATCAGGTTCTTGGTTCTAGGCTGTTCACACTCTTCATCGCAATTCGTGTTAGCTCATCATTCTTCAACCGTTATGTTATGGCTCCGCGAAAGTGTATTAATTCGCCAGACAGTTTCTGTTTCATCTGTGGTGAATATACAGTGTTGAAGCAACAGCAGAATATTACAGACTTTGCGAAAAAAGTATACTTTGCATACTTTGGACTAAAAATTGGAGATCAAGATAAAGTCTGGGTGCCTCATAAAGTGTGCAAACGGTGTGTTGAGGACCTCCGAAACCGATTCAAGGGTAAGAAAAAATCGTTCTGTTATTGGATTCCTATGGTATGGCGAGAGCAAAAGACTGTTACTTTTGTTCATGTGATGTGAAAGGGTTCAATTCCAAATGGAAGCATTCCATTTCATACCCCAATCTTCACTCGGCAATTCGTCCCATCCCCCATGGCACAGATATACCAGTACCCAAGTCCCCTGCTACCTTGGAAGAGATACGTAGCTCCGATGAAGGTGAAGTCATACCTGAACCAGATGATACAAAAGACAATAAGTAATAATAAATAAGACACAAACTATGTACAATATCAAAACATAAAATATTTAAAACAATAAAATCATACTATAAAAACCATAAAAGCGGTTTACAAATTAACAATATACAAAATAAGAAACAATGATTTACAACAATAAAAGAGGCAAGACCACTCAAACACAAACAGACAGAGGGTAAAAGACAAGACTAATAGACTAAGACAAAACCAATAACCGGGGATAATGACAAGAGGAAAAACCAGAGGAAGGGGGGGAGTCAGGAAGGGAGATTGAACACTGTCTGGAACAGGTGGGTTTTGAGGGCAGATTTGAACTGTGAATATGAAGACTCTAAGCGGAGGGATGAGGGCAGGGCATTCCATAAACTGGGGCCAAGAAAAAAGAAAGCAGCATGGCGTGTTTTTTCCAAATGAGCCTGAGATGGGGACGGTAGAACCAGACGATTTGCATGAAGAGAGCGAAGCTGGCGGTAAGGTGTATGAAGCAGGATTAAGTCAGCTAAGTATAAAGGGTTATGGGTGTGAAGTGCACGATGAATGAGGATCAAGAATTTATAGTGGAACCTAACACAGAGGGGTAACCAGTGAAGCTGAATAAGAATAGGTGTAATATGATCCGAACGGCGGGAGAAGGTGATGAGAGGGGCAGCTGTGTTTTGAATAAGTTGTAGGCGCTTAAGTTGATACTTGGGAAGATTAGCCAGAAAGACGTTACAGTAGTCAAGACGACTAATAACAAGGGAAAGTGCAAGAGTGACCAGGGATCCAAGGGGAAGAAATGAATGACCGAACAGCACGAAGACGACGAAGAATGGCAAAAGAACGCCGAACCAAGGAAGAAATGTGATCATGGAAAGAGAGAGAGGAATCCAGAATCACCCCAAGATACCGAAAGGAAGAAACCAGAGGGACAGGGACAGAGTCAATCATAGGTGCGACAGATGGACATGACCCCGAAAGTGAAACCCACATAGCAATAGACTTAGACGGGTTTAGACGAAGAAAGTGCTGTGAAAGCCAAAGAGCCACGTGAGAAAGACAGGCATTAAAAGTAGAAAGATCCAAAAAGAGAGGAGAAGTATGAAAGAGTAAATAATGTCATCCGCGTAAACATAGCAAGACACAGGATATTGTTGTAATACCAAAAGTAGAGGGGCAAGGAAAATGTTAAATAACAAAGGGGACAAAACAGACCCTTGAGGAACACCACAGGTGAGAGGAAAGGAACCAGAGGATTTATTATTCAGAGTAACAGAAAAGGAACGAGAAGTGAGAAAAGAACGAAACCAGAGAAGAACAGCACCACGCAAACCCACCTCAGCAAGACGAGAGAGAAGAAGAGTGTGGTCAATTAAATCAAAAGCCGCCGATAGGTCGAGAGAGACTAAGAGAGTAAGATCACCATGATCATGTGCAACATGGATTTCATTAAGAACAGCAAGAAGAACAGTCTCAGTGCTATGGCCCTGGCGAAAACCGGCCTGATGAGGATGTAATGTGTTTGTGGATTCGACATGAGCAGACAACTGAAGAAATGCAAAGCGTTCAAGAAGTTTAGCCAGAAAAGGAAGGTTAGAGACAGGGCGCCAGTTTGCAAGAACAGAGGGATCCAGAGATGATTGCTTTAGAAGAGGGTGAACAACAGCAGACTTCCAGGAAGAAGGGAACAAACCAGAGGAAAAACTTGTGTTAATGATTGTGGTAATAATAGGGACTAATTGTAGGGAAGGAACAGACAACCAACGGGAGGGAATCGGGTCAAGGGAACAAGTAGTCTTACGAGAGGCAGACAGTATTGAAAGGATTTCAGCAGAACAGATCAGATGAAATGAGGACCATGTATGGGAAAGAGCCTGATTGGGCATAGTAAGAGGAGACCGAGGTGCGAGATCAATAGCAGCTGAGCTACGAGGGGAAAAAGGTGGTGAAGGTGGAGGTGGAGGGGAAGTAGGAAAAGAAGCACGAAGGTCTAGAACTTTCTGGGAAAAGTAGGTAGCCAGTGAATGAGGGTCAGGAGACCGAGAAATCGATGTAGATGAAGAGCCGGTAGATGAAAGTTTATGCAAAATCTGAAAAAGTCTGCGAGAGGAATTTGTTGCATCTTTAATTTCAGCCTCATAGTAAGTCCGCTTGGCAGTTTGAATAGCCAAGCGGTATGCAGCATAGAGTTGTTTGAAACGGATGGATAAATCAACTGAGGGGTGGCGGGACTAGCGGCGTTGAACCTGACGGAGTTGAGCCCGTTGGAGCCGCAGGCCAGAATGAAACCAGGAAGAATGACCAGGATTAGGTAGACGTAGACAGGGACGCAAAGGCGCTAGCTGATCTAGAGCATCCGTAAGGAGAGAGTCCCAGAGAGAAGCCTGACAATCAGATGACAATAATGCAAAGTCCGGAGGGAAAACAGAAGAGGCAGGGGGAAAAGAACATAAAGTGTCAGGAGTTAAATGACGGCGAAGGGGAGGGAGTGTAGGGGACACCACAGGAGGGGACATTTGAGCAGAGGGAACAGTGATAGAGAATAAAACGCAGCGATGGTCCGACCACGGGACATCAATCATGGAGGGAGAAGAAATCTGAGCTGTCAATGTGGGGGAAGATACCACGAGGTCTAAGGTGTGACCAGCAGCGTGGGTAGGACCTGTAACATGCAGGTGAAAAGCAATATCCTGAAAGAAATTTAAGAAAGCGAAATCTTTTTGCCGACTGGGGTTGTTTGCATGGATATTAAAATCCCCTAAGATGATAACATTTGGGAACTGCAAAACAATATCAGAAAGAAACTGAAGAATTCCTTCCCAGCGCTCAGTAGAGAGGGAAGGCGGGAGGTAAAGAAGAAGGAAGTAAAGTGGGGGAGAAGAAGGAAAACGGAGGAACAGAGACTCAGAAAGTACAGCAGAGGGGGACGTTATTTCTTCCAGAAGAAGAGCAGAACGATAGAGCAATGCCACCCCCCCCTCTACCTAATCGAGGAGCAGAGAGAGCCGAGAAACCAGGGGGCAAGGAGCTGGCCAAGACAGGGCTATCGCCCTCCTTCAACCAGGTCTCCGTAAGAAAACAGAGATCAAGGGAGTGTTGAAGGATCATATCAGCTACCAATAAAGACTTAGACCTCAGAGAACGACAGTTTAGCAAGGAAACCTGATACACTTTAGCAGGGATTGGATTGACAGGTACAGGAACTGGAAAAGGTCGTTTGTGGAAGGACCGTATAGTTTTACAGAAAATTAAATTGTTATTGCAGCGAGCAAGAGAGCCAGGCAGACATTGAGTTGATAGCAAGGGGCGCCGCCCCCAAAAGACAGGAATAGCTGTCATACCTGAGGAATGGTCAGACTCCCAGGTGTGAAAACCCAGAACGGCAAAGGAAATCCACAGGAAAAGAGCTCCAAGGAGCAAACGAGTAATATCCCACCGTGCCCTCGCCCCTCGCTCGCCCCAAGGAGCTCGACCAAGGAGCAGGTGCTCCTTGGTCGAGCTCCTTCGGCGCGCGCCCGCGGCGCGAAACGCCGTAGTCAGCTTGAATTTATAGGGCACTGGTGTACCTGGAGGGACCGCGACCGCGTGAACGCGGTCGCGTCACTTCCGGTTTTCACGGAGCAGGTCCGGAGGCACAGGGGAGGCACAGGAGAGCAGTTCACAGCAGGAGGAGATGAATGATTTGGTAAGAGACTTGAATCTTCCCAAAGATGCCGCTGAGTTACTCGAATCAAGGCTGAAAAGCAGGAATTTATTGTTGCCAGGAGTGTCATCTTCATGGTTCAGACATCGTGAAAAGGAGTTCGTTCCTTACTTCGCCCAGGAAGACAAGTTGGTTTATTGCATCGATGTCGAAGGTCTGATAGGTCAATTTAAAATCCAATATGATTCAGAGCAATGGCGTCTTTTTATAGATTCTTCAAAATGAAGTCTCAAAGCAGTTTTACTCCACAACGGTTTTTACGCTTCCATACCTGTAGGTCATTCCGTACACTTGAAGGAAACCTACGAGAACTTGGAATTGGTTCTTCGTAAACTTAAATATGAAGACCATGGTTGGCAAGTGTGTGGGGACTTGAAGGTCTTGTGCATGCTGCTTGGGCAACAAGCTGGGTATACCAAATATCCATGTTTTCTGTGTCTATGGGACAGTCGAGACCGACAAAATCACTGGACCAAGAAGAGTTGGCAGCCGCGAGTGCTAACAGTCAGTGAAAAAAATGTCCTCCGAGAAACTTTGGTACCTTCCCATAAAGTTCTTCTACCACCTCTCCACATAAAATTGGGATTGATGAAGCAATTCGTAAAATCACTTCCAAGACATGGAGAATGCTTCAAATACTTGGTCACCAAGTTTCCAGGCCTGTTGGAGGCAAAATTGAAGGAAGGTGTGTTCGTCGGACCAGACATTAGAAGGCTTATAGTTGATCAAGAGTTTGTCAATACCATAACGGATCCTCAAAAAGAAGGGTGGATTGCATTTAAAGAAGTCATACAGAAATTTTTAGGCAATAACAAAGATCCTCACTACAAAAAGATCGTCGGACGAATGCTGAAAGCATTTCAAGCTTTAGGTTGCCTGATGAGTTTGAAAGTGCATTTCCTCCAGTCCCACTACTTTCCTGAAAATTTGGGAGCTGTGAGTGAAGAACAAGGTGAACGATTCCACCAAGACATTAAAGAGATGGAAAAGAGATACCAGGGAAAATGGAGCATTACAATGATGGCAGACTACTGTTGGATGCTTCAGAGAGACATTCCAGATGCTACTCACAAGCATAAATGCACCAAGAGGAGCCTCACAAGGAAGAAGAATCAAGTTTAGTGTGTGTAGGTGAGCTCATTTCAGTTTAATAAAGGATTTTCATGAAAATATTGTAATAAAACTTTAATTTTATAAGTCTATTTCCATTTATTTTGAGGTATTGCCTTATTTAACATAGTTACCTAAATTGTCAGGAAACGTGATGTCCTATGACAAAATGGAGGTCATTTTCGGATTCAGCGCACCAAAAAACATAAAGATTACATGGAATAACCAAAACAGCTCTCGAAAAAAAATTCGACCAATCTATAAAGGTAAATTACTGGACATCACTGACCCCCAAGTCATACCGTCCTATTTCAAGTTTACCATTTGTCTCAAAAATTATAGAAAAAGTAGTACAAAAACAACTACAAGATCACATTGACTCACATGCCCCATTGGATATACAGATAATCAGAGAGAAAAAGATAAACCCCAGTTTAAGTTACAATGTCTTACTTCATCTTTAATTTTTATTTCTTTATTCAATAAGTTAATTTCACTTGGTAGTTTTAAGGACTGACATTTTGATATGAACAATGCTTCCGTTTTGTCAGAATTTATTTTTAAGTTGTTATTAAGCCAATTATTCATATCAGCCAGACAGTTATTAATTTTTGTTATATCAAAGATATTTTGGTCAATTGAAGTATTATAAACCATAATGTCATCAGCGTATAAATGATAATTAATTTCATGATGTTTAATAATTTGACATATGGGTTGAATATAAATATTAAAGAGGATAGATGATAAAGCTGAACCTTGAGGTATACCTTGTTCAATCGTGAATTGTGAGGATTTTTTGTCACCATATTTTACTAACTGTGTATGATTGGTTAGGTAAGAGGCAAACCATTTTATTGTATTATTGCATAAACCAATATTTTGTAGATGTTGTAGCATTGTTGAGTGAGACACAGTATCAAATGCTGCTGAGACATCATTGAAAATTAATAGAAATAACTTGTTTTTGTCAAGGCCTGTTACAAGATTATTAAAGAGAGAAATAAGTAGTTTTTCCACATTGTGATTAGGTTTAAAGCCATGCTGATGTATATCCAATGGGGCATGTGAGTCAATGTGATCTTGTAGCTGTTTTTGTACTACTTTTTCTATAATTTTTGAGACAAATGGTAAACTTGAAATAGGACCGTATGACTTGGGGTCAGTGATGTCCAGTAATTTACCTTTATAGATTGGTTGAATTATAGCTCTCTTTAGTATAGATGGTAAGTAACCTTGTTTTAAAGAATTATTTACAAAATTTACAATGTGAAAGCTAATTTGATTTTTAGTACTTTTAATCCATTCCACTGGACATGGGTCGCCTGGGGAAGTTGTTGTATTAACTGTGCCAATTATATTTTCAATCTGTTTTGAAGTTGGTATAGAAAAATCCTTCCAGACTTTTGTGAGTTCGGTGCAAGGTTTCATCCAAAATTGGTGGTATTGTGATGTAGATAAGTAAATAAACTGAGAGCAACAGAAAAAACTGAAAGGAGAGGAGTCAAGACACTGGGATTCTCTGAAGAGGGACTGGAAGACACTGGGAGTAACCAGTCATTTGTATTGGGACTTTGGCACAAGACAAAGGAATGTCAAACTGGGGTGGAAAATTCTGTAGAAGGGTAAAGGTGAGGTGCATAAATGTCAATGTGCAGCAATATCCTAGAAATAAACTAGGACTACAAAAGGGGACTGCTACTCCTGGAGAGAGATCTGCAATTGTAAGTATTTACTTCTGGGAATTTTTCTAAATCTTGGGGAAAAAGGAATTCTTTAGATTAAAGCTGATTAATCTGTGAACCCAGTGTATTTGTTAAATCAGTCAGGGCCTAGTAGCAGCAAAGAGCTATCAGTTTAAATTTAAAACACAGCAGAGAGCTTTCTGATTAAATTTAAACCCCAATACCCCCTCTACCCAAGCAAGGACTGTGGGACTCTCCCTGGAAATTGGTCACAGATTACCTTAGAAGCACAGGACAGGGTACTGTATAGTAGCCCGCTTTTAATAAGTCTTTTTTCCCTCCCTCCCTCCCCGACACCCATCCACCCCTGGGATAACTGTAGCATTATAGGTGCTTACACCTCTTAAAGGAAAGGAGGTGCCATATTCATTCTCAGGTGCAGCTGTTTATCCTCATCAGGCATACATTAAGGACCTGAGATTAATTAAGCTTCAGGTGAACAAAGTACATTAAATGTATTAGGTATAGTTTTATTAGAATAAGTATCCCCAGCAACCCTTAGTAAATATATAAGAGAATGTAAATAAATAAATAAAATAAAGAAAGGACTTAAAAATCTAAACACAACCTTAAAACTAAGATGCAGACAGCAGTCCAACTACGAGATGGGGGCTTTCCAGTCTTTTTCACTGAGTGTCACATGTATGATTTTCTCCCACTTGGTGAGGGATCTTACGTGTGCACTAGGTGCAAGGAGCTCTTTGATCTCAGGGAATGAGTGATCACTGGAGACTAGAGTAGCAGACCTGGAGGACATAAGGAAGACAGAGATGTACATAGATGAGACCTACAGGGATATAGTCCTGAAGTCCCACCTCCAGTCTGGAAGCATTCCTGTTGCCATGGAGGAGATTGGTCACGTGGAAGGAAAGCATCACCCTGGTGTGGCAGGAAGTGATCCTGTAGCTAGGACCTGTCCTCCAGATGATGTAAATCCCTCTCACACTGAGGAAGTTTCTCCAGGGCTATGTGCCCATGAGGGAAGGGTTAGGACAACCGTTATAGTTGGTGAATCGATCATTAAGCATGTAGATAGCTGAGTGGCTGGTGGACATGTGGAAATTTTGTAAAGAGCCTGGTGCAAAGGTAGCGGACCTCAAGGTCACCTAGACAAGATTTTAGATAGTGCTGGGGAGGAGTCTGCTGTCTTGGTACATGTCGGTACAAATGACATAGGAAAATGTGGTAGGGAGGCTCTGGAGGTAAAATTTAGGCTTTTAGGTAGGAAGTTGAAATCCAGAACTTCCAGGGTAGCATTCTCCGAAATGCTTCCCATTCCATGTGCAGGATCGAAAAGGCAGGCAGAGCTCCGGAATCTCAATGCTTGGATGAGACGATGGTGCAAGGATGAGGGTTTTGGATTTGTTAGAACTGGGGAACATTCTGGGGAAAGGAGGGGCTCTTCCGAAGGGAAGGGCTTCACCTTAACCGGCATCGAACCAGGCTGCTGGCATTAACCTTTAAAAAAGAGATAGAGCAGCTTTCAAATTAGGTAATAGGGGAGAGCCGACAGTCGCCCAAGAGTGCATAGTTCGGAACAATGTATCCTTGAAGGGTACTACTAAAATTACTGTACATGTAGATAGTCATGGCTTAATGGGAGACAGCCAACATGGCTTTAGACAAGGAAGATCTTGTCTTACTGATCTGTTATGTTTTTTAGAAGGTATGAATAAACAGGCAGACAAAGGTGAGTCGGTGGAAAGCCTTTGACAAGGTCCCTCATGAGAGACTTCTGGCAGAACTAAAAAGTCATGGGATAGGAGGCAGTGTGCTATTGTGGATCAGGAACTGGTTAAAAGATAGAAATTAGAGGGTAGGGCTAAATGGTCATTTTTCCTAATGGAGAAAGGTGAATAGTGGAGTACACCAGGAATTTGTGCTGGGTCTGCTGCTTTTTAACATATTCATAAATGACCTGGAAAGTGGAATAACGAGTGAGATTATCAAATTTGCAGATGACACAAAACTATTTAAAGTTGCTAAAAACCATGAGGATTGTGGAAAATTGCAAGAGGATCTTGATAAATTAGAAGACTGGGCATCCAAATGGCAGATGAAATTTAATGTGGACAAGTGCAAAGTTATACACCTAGGAAAGAACAACCCAAACTATGGTCACATGATACAAGGTTCCATATTAGGAACCACCACCCAGGAAAAAGATTTAGGCATCATCGTGGGTAAAATGTTAAAACCCTCCACCCAGTGTGCAGCGGCAGCCAAGAGAGCAAATAGAATGCTAGATATCATAAGGAAAGGAATGGAAAATAAAACAAAGGATATTATAATGCCCCTGTATGATTCCATGGTGCTACCACACCTTGAATATTGTGTGCAAGTCTGGTCACCGTATCTTAAAAAGGATATACCGTTATTAGAAAAGGTACAGAGATGAGCCACCAAAATGGTAAAGAGGATGGATGGATACCCCTATGAAGAGAGGCAAAAAGATTAGGGCTCTTCAACCTGGAAAAGAGACGACTGAGGGGAGATATGATAGAGGTCTATAAATTAATGAATGGAGTTGAACAGGTAAACGTAGATCGATTGTTTACATTATCAGTATATAGATAGACTAGGGGACATGCAATGAAGCTACAGGGTAACCTATTTAAGACTAATAACAGAAAATATTTTTCAGTCAACATGTAATCAAACTCTGGAATTTGTTACCGGAGGATGTAGTAAAAGCTGTTAGTGTAGCTGGGTTTAAAAAAGGTTTGGACAAGTTCCTGGAGGAAAGGTCCATGAACCATTATTAAAAGGGACCCAGGATATCACTGCTTGCCCCAATACAAGCATTGTGCAGCCTGTTTCCTTTGGGGAAGCTGCTAGGTACTTGTGACCTAGATTGGCTACTGTTGGAAACAGGATACCGGGCTTGATGGACCTTGGTCTGACCCAGTATGGCATATCTTATATTCGTATGTTCTTAACTTGGGTTGGATTGACAATTCCCATGAGGTTGGTCATTGTGGGTAAGTTTCATTTCTCCCTTATCCTTGAGAGGGATTGGTAAAGGCCAAAAGGGACCTGACCTTAAAAGGTACCTAGGTAGCTACAAGGATGAGGGATTTTTCTGAGTCCAGAAGGATTCCAAATCTCAGAGAATTGTTAATTTTTTCTAGTAAAGAGGTGATAGGGCCACTGGGGAAGGGAAAGAAGAGTAAGGCTACTTGTAGGGTAGATAAATGGAAGAGAGAAGTGACAAGATTTCCAGTCAAGGCTTGAGAGAGGAGGCAATCAAGAAATTCCCCCATTTTCAAAGGGAACAAAGAAAGGATGGGGACTTGAAAGATTGTGACAGACAGTACAGGTTAAAGAAATTAAAGAGAGAAGTGGGCAATATCCTTATTATGGCTCTAGATTGGATCAAACAAAAACATCAGGGGTTCGACAGCACCAGCAGTTAATGGTTCCTAAGGTTTTTCAGGGTGCCCTGCTGACACTAGCTCATGCTCGTCCTTTAGGTGAGCATTTTCAGCACACATAGCACTACAGCCCATCTGCAACAAAAATCTTTTTAGCTCAGGATTTACCAAGCAAGAATGAATTTTGGTAGATCCTACCCCAACTGCCAAAAGGTTCCCACGTTTTGCCACTCCAGAGCCCTTTAATTCCATTGCTGGTGGCAGGCCACCCAATGGATCAAATAACATTGGACATTGTAGGTCCCTTAGACCAAACTACTGCAGGATATGAGTATATCTTAACTGGAAATTGGATTGCATAGTCTAAAACTATTACGATTTTTAAAGGGATTGAGAGAACTGATAGGCACTGAGATTGTGAAATAGAGTCCAGCGAACTAAGGACTTGAAGAAGAATCTTCCCGTGCCCCTCAGGACCCCCACAAAGGAGGTAAACAGAAGTTTCCACCTTTATCCTTCTTTAGATCCCTAGAGCTGTAGCACATAGTCCACCAGGAACCAACTACATGCACTCTCAATCCCTAAGTGTTAGCCCTCTAACGTGGGCAGAGGGAATAATTCTATCCAGGGCTCAAATGTAGATTGCAATGATTTAAGATAAAACATTGAATCATATCTGGAGTCTGAAGTGGTGTTTAAAATATATTTACAGAGGCAATTTTCTGTGAATATAGTGGTGCCAGGCAGGCAATAATATTCAGGTTTAATTATTGTCAGTCCAGTACATGACAAGCTTGATTCCTAAAGGCTTGGATATATGTACATTTTTATGCATGAACCTTATTCCCATTTTATAAAGTAAGGTATACCATACTTTATTAAATAGGAACCCTATATTTGAAAAGCAGTTACACAGTTTACAGAACTGTAAACTATGTAACTGCCGCTGAACAGGATATTGAATGGCACTAACATGATTATTGCCGCTGAATATCCCCTCCCTTACACGCTCCGATGCTGACCACTTAGCACTGGAGTGTGTAGGATGCATTCCGGGAAGGAGTGGAAGCATCGACAGTCCCTAACCGGGCAGCAATGATATTGCATGCTACCCGGTTAGAGACCTGTGGCTAAAAGATAGGCAAGGAAAACCTTTGCCTATCTTTAAGCCACAGGAGCTAACTGGGCAGCATGCAATATTGCTGTTGCCTGGTTAGCTACTACAGCTTCCAGGCATGTGCAGCAAACCCAGATATTCAATGCCGGGGCCGCATTTGACCCCGGCATTAAATATCCAGGGTTAAGGGTCTGTGGGTATGGCTGTGGGCCGTAGCGGTGCATAGCCTGCCGAAAAGAATATCGAGCCCAGGAGCATAAGTTGTCAAAAATACACATTAATTTAAGCTGAGCAGCCCTATGGTAGATGTTAATGCCTGCAGCTAGATTTTTCAATAATGTGTGTAAATTATAGTATTATACAATTTATGCATGTAATTTCAACTCCTTCCATGATTCACCCAAACTCTGCCCCTGCACATGCACTTTCAGAATAGAGATCACATCAAATATGAGCATAAATACTCATTTATGTGTGTATATGACTAAAATATCTAGGTTTATGTGCGTAAATGTAAAAGTGACATAAAATTACTCCCTTTGTGCCTATGATCCCTGGAATTTATTCTATTCCCAAATCCCTTCTGCTGTTCTTAGATGACTCCTTAGATTCTGTGAATAGGAGAATCTTCAGCATTGTGGATCTACTTTACATATCTTGCTTCCATTGCAGACTCCGTTAATTCTACTTTTTCATCCTCTTTTCCACTTTGGCATAAAGTGGACACCTCTAGTTTATCTGTCGGGAGAGCTCCTTTTTGGGAAGCTCTGATGCTGCTTTTCTCTCCTTCAGATAGTACTTAGGCAACCTGCTATCTTTCTTAATTGTCTTTCCTCTTTGGGATCTCTGTTTCAGAGTCCTCTTCCTTAAGGTATGGAGGGATACAGCAAAACCCTTCTTCCCATAACACAAGGAAAATTAAGGTTTATTAAATTCACAGTTAAGAGGAGTTAACCAGCCTTTACTGCTCTGGCGCTCTAAAACAAAAATGAGAATTGAGGTGAGCACTTATGACAACTGCCTGTTCCTCCAACTTAAAGATCAGAGTCAGAAGAACTCTCATTTAGAGTTCCTTCTTTCTCTGAATTTTACATAAACTAGCTACAAGGTCAGAATTTGCAGAGCACAAAGTTAGAGCTCCTGCCGTTTCTCTCTGAAACCCTTCAAAAGTGTTGCAAGAAAACAAGTAGAGATCTTGCTCGCATCAAAGCTGAACATAAATGGCCACAAGGATGAGGCTCAGTAGCAGAGCCATACCGAGCCATAAATGTGCCCTGTGCGACTTGCACATCAAGCACGCCTCCTTCCCCCCATCACAGGTTTCTCATTTGCCCCATGCCCAGCATCTCCCCATTTTGCCTTACCCCACACTTCCATGTCCAGTTGGCTCCCCCTGATGCTGCCCTTGCCCCGCCGCTGCTTTCATGTTTCCTTGGTGATGGTGGTGGCATCAGTGGTGCAGACAGCAAATTGGAAAAAAAAAACCATGGGTCTTTCCGATTTCCTGCTAGCATGCAAGTCTGATCCCTCTCTCCTCTGGCGTATGCCCACATCAGAGAAGGGAAGGATCAGACCAGTCATTCAAGCATGGAGTTGCAAAGACCTATGTTTGAATGGCTGGTCTGGTCCCTCCCTTCGCTGATGTGGGCATACGTCAAAGGAGAGAGGGATCAGACTTGTATATTCAATGCCAGAGTCATATGCAGCCCCGGCATTAAATATCTGGAGTTGCCGCACAGCCCACAAGCCCACAGAAGCTAACTGGGCAGCAGTGTTATTGAACCGCTGCCTGGTTAGCTCCCACAGGTAAAGATAGACCAGTTTTTGCTGCGCCTTCCTTTTACCTATGGGTGCTAACCGGGCAGCAATGTATTCTCCAGGACCAAGCAGGAAGTCAGTCCTCACATATGGGTGACATCGACGTCGATGAAGTCCTAGCGGAGCATTTCCCCAGCTTTCCATGAAAGCCTTTGGGAATGCAGGCACGCATGCGTGGTTCCCTTCCCGCCTAAAGGTGCCATCTTACCTCAGTCTCTCTTTTTCCGAGAAGCCCACTGGACGTGTGTCCCAGTCATCCCAGAAAAAAGTTTGATTTTTCGGCGATTCTCTCTTTTTTTTCTTCTCCGGTTCGACATCGGTTCCCCTCCCGCCGGGTTCGGTACACCGGTATCGAGCCCGTTTTCTCCTTTTTGTTTTTTGCCCTTCGTGGCTGGCGTTCACCCCCTTTTTTTCTTTTTCCCTGGAAGGCCGGTCCTTTGACCTCGCGGGGACTCTTTTTTCCCCGATGGCTTCCAGTGGTTTTAAAAAGTGTGATCGGTGTAAGAAGCTGATGTCTCTCACCGACACACACGACTGCTGCCTTCGGTGCCTCGGTCCTGATCACGACCCTAAGACGTGTGGACCATGTGGGAAGATGTCTTCCAAGGCACTGCGAAGTTGCCAGCAGCAGAAAGAAAGGCTTTTTTCTGACTCGGCCTCCGGCCGGGCCCGGACCTCATCTGCGGCCTTGACATCTCAGGATTCGGATCCCGAGCGCCGTCGTGGCTCCTCGGACAGGGGGTCCCCCGACCGGGAATGCAAGAGGAAGAAGCGGCTCATGAGGGCGTCGTCGGAAGAGGTCCCTGGCTCCTCGAGGGCCAGGTCTCAGACCCCCGACCATCGCCCCGGGCCCGTGGAACAGGAGAAGCCTTCCAAAGTTCCTCAAGTGGAGCCGGAGTCTGCTGGACACGCAAGTCCTGTAGTCCTCATGGACTCGCTTCCCAGAGAGCCGACGTCGGGCCCGGCGCCGCCGGGGCCCGAGTCGGTGGCTGCTGAGTCTCCTGAGCTGGGTCTCAGGTTGACAGCCTTGGAGTGCAGACTGTCTGCCTTCATGGAGCAGCAGCGGGCGCTGATGGCCAGCCTGACTGGCGCATCTGCCCCGACCACTGGGACATCGACATCAAAGTCGACCCCGGAGACCGAGCCGATACTCGAGACCATCAAGGTTTGAGGTCGACCTCGGTCGCGGTATCCCTTGACCTCCCATTAGGGACTGAGGGCGTCGACGCCGGTGCCTCCGGCATCGGGGCAGGTGCTCCTGGGCCTCGCGAGGTTGGACCCCAATTCCTCGTCAGACGAGTCCACCTGGGAGACGGAGGATGAGGAGTCCCCCGACACCTTCAAGACTCGGTGCGTCCCATCGGACTCACCGCAGTCTGAACCCCGGAGTAGATCCCCCCGGAGGATACCCGGTTCTCGGAGTTTGTCCGGGATATGGCCACCGCGTTGGCTATCCCAGCAGACTCCGAGGAAGAGCCTCGAGCCGAGGAGCTCGAGGCCCTGCAGTACGACTCTCTTCTGAAGGAGGCCTTTACTGTCCCGGTTCCTCCGATGCTGGAATGGCTCCTCTTCCGAATGTGGGAGGCACCGGCCTCGGTGCCGGTTCTGAGCAAGCGGGTCGATTCGATCTATCGACTCCGAAAGAGTCCTGGCTTTCAGAAGGCGCAGCTACCACACCATTCCATGGTGGTGGAATCGGCCATGCATCGCCTGAAAAGTCAGAAGATGCACTCCGCGGTGCCTCCTGGCAGGGAGGCCCGAAACCTCGATGGTTTTGGTAGAAAGTGCTTCCAGGGTTCAATGCTTGCTTGCTGTGTCCAGTCTTACCAGCTGTACATGGGCATGTACTTGCGAGACCTGGCCAAGGAGTTGGCCGGGTTCTCTGCTGATCTCTCCGGGGAGCCCTTGCAGAGGTTCAAGTCCTTGTCCTTGGGGATTCGGGAATGCTCCAAGTTTATGTCCTGTGCTGCCTACGATGGCTTCGAGGCTTCGGCCCGAGTTGCGGTAGCTGGCATCGCGGCTCGACACCAGGCATGGCTGCAGTCATCGGACCTCGAGCCATGGGTTCAGGACAAGTTGGTCGATGTCCCTTGCCGAGGTGAAAACCTTTTTGGCAAGCCCATGACCGAGAAGGCCGCACAGCTCGAGACCGAGCACCTTACAAGGACAAGGCTGTCTAGGAAGACCTCTGCCCCTTCTCACAAGAAGAAGGGCTCGGGTAAGAAGCCCTTTTACCTGAGGAAGGGCACTGCCTACAAACAGTACCCTCAGTATCAGGCTGCCCAAGCTGCCCCCCAGGGTCAGCAAGCCAAGGGGCAGGGTAATGGGCCACGTAGGCAGAGGACCCCCAAGCCTCCGGCTCCTGCTCCCACTCAGCAGGGTGGGGGCTTTTGACTCCTTAGGCATAGCCTCTCTGTCCCTGCTCTCCAAACCCTGCACAGGAGGTCGCCTTGCCCTCTTTGCCCACCGGTGGCCCCGCATCACTGGGGACAGTTGGGTGTTAAACATAGTCCACAAGGGCTATGCACTACACTTTCACCAACTGCCCCCTCCATTCTTTCCAGGGGAGCCTCCAAGGCCTCCCCTGCACACAGATCTTCTGCAGGAGCTCCAAGGTCTGTTGGTGGACAGGGCGGTGGAGCCTGTGCCCCCTCATGTGCACGGTCGAGGGTTTTATTCCAGATATTTCTTGGTGCCCAAAAGATCCGGTGGCCTTCGGCCTATTTTAGACCTCAGGAATCTCAACAAGTTCCTAGAGAAGGAAAAGTTCAAGATGCTTACTCTTGGAACACTTCTGCCCTACCTCCAGCAGGGAGATTGGCTATGCTCCTTAGATCTAAAGGATGCGTACACTCACATCCTCATTCATCCAGACCACAGAAAGTACCTCAGGTTCATTGTGGGAGGAAACCATTATCAGTACAGAGTACTGCCTTTTGGCCTAACTTCCGCTCCCAGAGTCTTTACCAAATGCCTAGCAGTGGTGGCGGCCTACCTGAGAAATCAAGGGATCTTTGTCTTTCCCTATCTGGATGACTGGCTCATCAGGGGTCAGATGTGCCAGGAGGCTCGACAAGCCACTCTCAGAGCTATTGCTCTTCTTCAAAGCTTGGGATTTGTAATAAACTTCGCAAAGTCCACTTTGCTCCCCTCCCAGAACTTGGAGTTCATAGGGGCAAGGTTGGACTCTCTCCTGGCAAAGGCATTCTTGCCAGCAGACAGGGCCCAAAGACTGATAAACTTGGCAAACCAGTTTCTCAGCAGGTCTCTGGTCTCCGCCAGACTCTGCCTCAGGCTTCTTGGCCACATGGCTTTGACAGTACATGTGACCCCCAATGCCAGGCTCCATATGAGGCCTGCACAGTGGTGCCTTCGGAATCAGTGGTCACAGACCACGGGCAGTCTCAGAGACAGGATAAGGGTGTCCAAACACTTTCTGGACTCCCTCACCTGGTGGCTGTACCCACCCAATCTGCTGAAAGGGGTACCTTTTCAGACTCCTGCGTACACAGTGGTGCTGACCACCGACGCCTCCCTGCTAGGCTGGGGGGCTCATTGCCTCGACAAGTGCACCCAGGGCCTGTGGTCTCCCTGGGAAGCCGCACAGCAGATCAATCTATTGGAACTCAGGGCTATTCGCTTAGCCCTCAAAACTTTCTTGCCTGCCCTGGCTCATCAATCTGTCCTCGTTCAGACAGACAAACAGGTAGCCATGTTTTATGTGAACAAGCAGGGCGGAACTGGATCCAGGCTCCTTTGTCAGGAGGCACAGGACCTTTGCTTGTTTGCTCTCAGACACAACATACTCCTCAAGGCAGTGTATCTACCTGGCCAGGACAACTACCTGGCGGACAGGTTGAGCAGGATTCTGCAGCCCCACGAGTGGCAGCTCCACCCACTTCCTGTTTGGCTGTCGTGGTGAGAGGACCTGTTCTGCAGAGCTCCTGCTGGGGAGGAGTTCCTGTTCACAACCTGTGTCTGGATGTCCGGCCCTGGGCCACCTCCAGCAGGAGAGGCCCAGGCCCAGAGGCCTACCAAGCCTGGTGGGCCTCTTCTGCTGCCATCGACTGGGGAGGATGACAGCCTGGTGCAGCCGGCACCCAGGGAGGGGGATCCCCCAGGTGGGACTGCGCCTGGTCAGGGAGGAGGGACCCACAGGTATGGAGGTTTGGGCCCGCTACCCCAGGGAGGAGGCTCCTGTCTCCTCCCCAGGCAGGGTGTGGAGGCTGGGTGGCAGAAGGGAGAGGCCCTGGGGAGACCCTGGAGGACCGAGAAGTATAGTGCTGAAGGTGGCGGGTTCCCCCCTCCGCCTCGGGTCCTGGAGGAGGCCTCTACCTCCTCCAGTGAGGATGAGGACGAGGGGTCGGGCCTGCCTTCCTACCAGCAGCCAGCTAGGGCCCCTGATGCAATTGTGGCGGCGGTGCGGCGGCTTCGGGGTCTCCAGGAGGAGGCGGCCCAGCTGCGAGCCCAGCTCTCCCACCTGGAGAGCCTGCAGGCCACCATTCCCGGGGAGGAATGGGTGGCCTATTCCACCTATAGAAAGGGGGTGAAGCGGGCCTTAAAGGGCAAATACCAGGACATCGTTTACCTCAAACAACAGGGTTGTGGGTCCCTCGCAGAGATCTATTATAACTCTGATAGGTGGAATACTGGTGTAGCTGCAGTCCAGGGGGGCCCACGGGGGTAGGTAGGCTGGTCAGATCGCAAAAGTCTGGTTATCTGCCCTATCCCTGCCAGGGTGAAGAACACAGAACGAAAACACAATTCCAGACTGCTGCTTTCTCTGAATTCAGCGCTGCTTACCTGCAGCCGGTGGACGATCCAGGAAGACTGGCTGTCACATCCCCGAGTGTTGAAGGTGTGGTATCCGGCCCGTTGTCTGCCTCGGGGCACGATGGACCTTGGAAGTTTGGGGATGGGGGTCCCAGCCCGCCCTGCCTCACTGGAGTCGGGAAAAATGGCAGCCGCACAGCCCATCCCGACAGCGGCACTTGGTTCCCTGTAATGCTGATCATGGCAATGAGCAGGGGGTTCGGCGGGGCTGATCTCTCTCATTTGCGGGCAGTTTCGGATTGTTTTCCTGCCGTCCCGAAATCGGTGTGTGCTGCAGAAATCCTCAAAGATGGCCGCCGGAGAGTATGCTGTGACGTCACCACAAGCTGAGAGGTTTGCCCCGTGAAGGTAGTATCGGCAGGGCATTCCCCAGCCCGATACCAGTACCAAAGATGGCCGCCGTACCAGCAGATGATGTCACTTCAGGGTCTTCCCGGAAGTGTGAAGACAGCTGCGGTCCTGCATCTGCCCTACAGACAGAACGAGCATCAGCGGCGGTCTGCAGAGGCTCTGATTGCTCTCCCCCGACATTCTGAAGATGGAAGCTTCGCTCTGGTCGGTGGTTCCCTGCAGGATGCTTTCCCTCAGCGTCGTGGGTCTGTGGATTCTGCGCCAGCTACCAGAAAGCAGAAAGCTTCAGGAGGAGGAACCTGGGAGGGGGGGGCGGGGGGGAGTATTGATTCCCCGTCTCTGGTGCTCTTCCAGACCCTCGACGGCTGCAGGATGACCGCCCGTCGTTTCCAGGGGCGGCTGTTCTGGCGCCGGAGGGGTGCTGGGGGGGGGGAAGGAGCAGAACAGGGGGCTATTCTTTATCTGCAGCCCCTGGGGGGGGACGAAAGATTGCAAGTCAGCTGCCTTTGCGGCCTGGGACCACGGAGCGGGATGAGCAGCTGACCGTCCAGGCTACTATGGTGGCCGAGGAAGGCATGGCTCGCAGGGGGGCGTCCGCCCTTCCTGCTGGAGCCTTTGGCTACCGGCCAGGTGGTTCTGGACCCATGTGCCACGTGTGGCACCGACAAACAGGTAGGACCTGGGAGTGACAAGGGGCAGGGGGGGGTGGCTGTGGGGGAGGTGCGGGGTGGGGGATCTGCCCTGTTGTGTCGGGCGGGTCGTGCGTTGGTGTCGATAGCCATACAGGGGTAGCGGACGGTGGGTTAGGGGAAGGCGGATGGAGGAAAGGGGGGGAGCGGACGACTGGTCACATAGTGGGGAAGGAGGCAGTGGCTGATTTGGAACGAGGGAAGGAGTTGTTCTCAGTAGGGTCAGGGGGGGCGGTGGTCCCCCTGGATCCCGGGAATGAAGGGGAGCGGGGTCCGTCCCCGGTAGTGGTGGCCGAGACCCAGGAGCCTTGTGCTGGGTCGGGAACGCGGGACGGAGGTTTGGGGGGGCTTTCCGGTCCCCTGGTGTCACCGAGAAGAAACAGGTTCGTGATGCCCTGCAATTTGCGTTGGAGTCCCCGACGGGCCCTCCCGGGGCCTTTGCTGCCTTCCGGCAGCTGGAGGTTGGCGGCAGGGGGTGATCCGGGGGTTCTCGGTGGCACCCAGGGATCCGGAAGGGAGAGCATCCCTGATTCAGTGTTGGCGGAGCTGACTTTGCCCAGTCCTCAGGTTACCCCATGTGCGGAGATGTGGATCCCGCAGACCAGCAGGATCCCCCGCGGGTGGCAGCAGGGGAAGATCACGGAGGACAGGGGTTGGGAGCTGGTCGGTCGGCTCCTCCTCCCCCGTACCTTTGCGGAGGCTCTAAGGGGTCGGGCACCACTCCTGGGACATCGGGTGGGGCTGGGGGGAGGGGGGGTTCCCAGGGGAATGATACCGTAGTAGGGGGAGGAGGTGGGGGAGGTTTCCGAGGGGTAGGGGGTGAGGTTAGATGACGCAACGTGGCGCAGATCCGGTGGGGCTGGGGAGGGGTCCCCTCCAGCCAGGGAACAGGTCTTGAGGATGGTCCTTGGGCTGGGGTTTCCTCCCGGGCGATCTCTATGGCCTTCACATACTACATGAACAACCACCATTGACATATGATGTTAGTTTCATTGAGAGACGGGGGCTGGAGATATTTCTTGGGACCGATCCAGCAGCAGAAGGGGGCCAGGGAGAGGTGGGCTGACTTTCGTGTTTGTGCATATCTCTCGGCCAGGGGACGGTACCTTGTGACCATCCTTATCCAGGAATGGGTCCGCTCCCAGGGCACAGGACAATCCAGTTTTTGGTGTTGTCCCGCGCGCATGCGGTGCTTCCGCACCCCTGGTTAATGGGCGCTGTCCCCCTAGGGGGTGTGGGAACGGGTTCGTTTGGAAGGGCAGGATCGCTTGTGCGTGAGGGTGGGAAACGTGCGTGCGCACGTTGCTCCTCGGCCAGGTTTTCCTACGGTCCGGGATCGCATCTTGGCTTTGTGCTATTACCCTGGGCAACCCCCGCGGAGTTAGTGTCACCGGCTGTGGCTCATTCCGCCCCATTTGAGCACATGAACTGTCCCCCGAGCAGGTCTGCACGCCCGTTGTGGTGGAACGGGGTCACGCTTCGGCCCGGGGTGTCTGCTCACATTTCGGTGTAACCTTTGCGGGGAGTTGGGGCCAAACCCCTTCTGCCCGCTGGCCCCTCCGCATCACACAATGGATCGGGGGGTGTAAGGGGGGTATGCCGTCACTCCCACCTCGGGCTCCTGTGCGGGAGGAGGCTATGGTAGGGGCCCCTCTTCGCCTCAGGAGGAGACGGGGGGGGGGCCCTAGTGCGGGAGGAGTCCCATCGAACCGAGGGAGCCACCATGGGGAGGAGGATTCGGGGTAGGAAGGAAGGCGCAGGGTTTTTTGATGTGGGTGTAGGTTTAATGGGTAGCACGAACACATAGTGGGTTGAGGGTGGTGCCAACCTGAGGAATGGACTACGGTCCCTTCCAAGGTTGAAAGGTCCAAAAGGAAGAAACGGGAGATATCCCCGTTGAGATGCCGAGACCGTAGTTGGACATCAACCGTTTCGTCTTTTTGGCCGCTGATGCGGCTGAGCATGTGCGGATGAGGGGCTTGCCTGTTTGGATGCAGGGCCTTCCTGTGCGGCGCTTCGGAGCGGTTTTAGCCGGCGGGGGTGCGGCCCCTCTTCCTCATGCGTGCGACGCTTTCAAAAGGGTGGGCAGAAGGCGCGCCGTGCAGGTCAGGGTCCTCCAATCAAGGGGGATACTGGAGCCCGACGGGAGTGAGGGAGGATGGACTTTGTACCCCCGCGGTTTTGGGTTTTGGTGGGGGGGGTCCTGTCCTTCGCAGTGAGCCCCCTGCTGACCCCGGCCCCCCCTGGGCCTCCACCCCGCGGGGGTGGGCACTGTTGTATTGTCTCAGTCTTTGTTGTCCGGGGAGGGGGGGGGCTGCACAGGTGGTGGACCCCATTTAGGAGGTCCGATTCCTCCGACCCCTGACCCGTGTTTGGTGCCTCCTCATCCTCCTGGGGGGTGGGTATTGTCTGCCCTCGCGACAGCTTTGCCTGGTGGTCCCAGGGGCGCCAGCCCCCTCCTGGGGTGACAGGGCTCCGAGCGGAGGAGGAGGAGGGAGATCCTCGAGGTGGTCGGAGCGTGGACCAGGAGGAGTCGATCCAGCTCGCGGGCTTTGTCTTGCACGCGGGATTCTGGGGAATCCCGGGTTGGTGAGAAGAGGAGGAAAATGTCACTGCACTCGAAAATAGGCATGGCCGTGCACTCCTGCGTTCTCGTTGCGCCACCATCAACGTGGCCCAGCATTTTCTCAGACCAGGCGCGGGCTATGGCCTATGATTTTCTTTTTTCTACGAGTGGGCTGGGATTGTCATCTTCTTGCAGGAGACCAGGCTCACCTTCGCTCGCTAGCCTTCATGCGGGAGCGAAGCGGGGGAGTGGAGGTGGGGCCCTTCGTACTGGTCCCTTGCGGCACAGCCCTACGCGGAGAGTGGCGGTATTTTGTGTTTTTCACGTCTATAACGATTTCAGGGTGCAAGTACGTGTGGGGAACTCTGGAGCAGGGCCCGTGTCCTGCTTTTAGATGGCTACTGCGCGGCCCCATCGGGTTTTCGTTTCGTGGTGGTCGTAACGGCCCCCATTCTAAGTTAAAAAGAACGCGGAAGACCCTGTTCGGTTATATCCTCCCCTACTTACACACCCTCCTGTTTTGTGGTCCTTTCCGGGGATTTTTAACACCACCACCTTTTTGCCAGGACCCGAGGGGGGAGCGTTGCCCACCCATTTACGAGGGCCTCTTTTTTGGCCGAGAATGACCCGGACGGCTGACCTCGTGGATGTTTTCCCACCGGGCCTTTCCCAGGTCGGCCGGGGTTCACCTACTACCATGGGACCTGCAGGAGGTCGTATCGATCGTAAATAATATGTATGGCCCCCGGGTGGAGTGTTCCCCTCCCGCAGTTGCAGGCGTGTGAACTTTTCGACCCACCGCGTCCGCTTCTTTGTGTCCTTCCCGCCACCCACGAGGAGCTAAGCAGGGGTCCTGGCCCTGTGGGCTACTGAATGGTGCAGTTGTTGGCAACATCAGAGGTGGTCCCAGGAGTTTCTTGGGCTTTCCTCCTTTTGCAGACCAGTAGACCCTGCTGAGTGTTTTTGCCTTCCCGTGGCCGCCTGGTGGGATGATTGAAGAAACGCGTGCCCGACAACTCTCCCGTTCCCCGGGTAATCCTCCAATGGCTTCGATAGTCGCCGTCCCCAGCCTACCGGTTCACCTACACTGTCCCTCCCGGGGTAGGTCGCTGATTCGTTTGGTAT